>CM064424.1:9375000-10000000 GCA_032690845.1 Eleusine coracana subsp. coracana
GTTTCTTTGACAAATAACAGCATTATTGTATCTTGTTTTCCTCTTTCGGTCCTTTTTAATCATACTGACCATGCTGCTTGTGTCATAAGACCTGAATATACTCTGTATATTTACTGTTAGCATCTAGCAGTAGCTGTTCTTTTTTATGTTGAAAGTCTTTATTACCTCTCTTTGCAGATTAGAGGTGACACAACCCACTATGATGCTGTTGCAAACTCTGCTGCATCGGGTGTACTCTCTGCTGGATTATCTGCTGGTATGTTGCTTTCAGCTCTTAGGCTTCCTTGTGTATGATGCCAGTATAAAACTTGATTCATCAAGGCTTTCTGCGTCAACTGGGGCGGGCCTAAGTAGAAATTTGTTTCTTTTTGTTATTATCATGGTTAACTGGCAAGTACAAAATATTGGCAAAGTAGTTAATACAGAGACAAACAATTCTCTTATGAGGTTGAGAAAAAGAAGAGACAAATATATCTGTGATATGACTTACATAATCATAACTATAAGGATCAAAGATAGTAACTAAGTCATCAGAATTGGTGTTGTCAAATCACTCCACATAGTTTAGTGAAAAATTTGTGATATGCTCATCCTGGTTATTATATATGGTTAAGAATTAGACACTTCTATTATACTAAATTACTTATTTGTTATGTATTGATGCAGGTATTCCTTGTGTATTTGGTGTTCTAACCTGTGAAGATATGGACCAGGTAATTAATGATTTTGTCACATATACATCTTATCAAATGTTAATCTGAATCCTGTTTGGTAAAACAATTTGGGGGAGGGTGGCACTTTTCAACTCTTGCTTTTTTTATTTTAAAATTCCATTTATATCATATGTTATGTGTCCATTCAAAGTCTATTGAACATCCAGAGAATATCCACCATTCTGAGTTTGAATATTGACAGAGACATGGGAAACAAGCCAAGTGGGAATTTTATACAACAACAACAACAACAACAACAACAACAAAGCCTTTTTATCCCAAGCAAGTTGGGGTAGGCTAGAGATGAAACCCATGGGAACCCAAAAAAGAAGAGAATCACGGTTCCGGCACGTCTATTGCTAGTCTCCAAGCACTCCTATCCATAGCTAGCTCCTTAGGGATATCCCACGCCTTCAGGTCTCTCTTAACCGACTCGTCCCAAGTCAAGTTAGGTCGGCCTCTACCTCTCTTAACATTAGCATCTCTCTTTAGAACCCCACTACATACCGGCGCCTCCGGAGGTCTCCGTTGGACATGTCCGAACCATCTCAACCGATGTTGAACCAAATTCTCCTCGATAGGTGCCACTCCTATCCTGTCCCGGATATCTTCATTCCGTATTCGGTCTCTTCTTGTATGCCCGCAAAACCAACGCAACATACGCATCTCTGCTACACTTAGTTGTTGAACATGTCGTCTTTTCGTAGGCCAGCACTCAGCACCGTATAACATCGCCGGACGAATTGCCGTCCTATAGAATTTACCTTTTAGCTTTTGTGGCACCCTCTTGTCGCATAAGACGCCGGATGCTTGACGCCATTTCAACCAGCCGGCTGAAATTCTATGCCTAACATCTTCATCGATGTCACCGTCCTTTTGCAACATCGATCCTAAATAACGAAATGTATCCTTCTTGGCCACCAATTGTCCATTAAGGCTAACGTCTCCATCCTCATGTCTAGTCACGCTAAACTCGCACATCATATACTCGGTCTTGGCCCTACTAAGTCTGAAACCCTTGCACTCTAATGTGTGCCTCCACAGCTCCAACTTCCTATTAACCCCATCCCTACTCTCGTCAACTAACACCACATCATCAGCAAAGAGCATACACCAAGGGACATCACTCTGTATTTCTCGTGTGACCTCGTCCATCACTAAAGCAAATAAATAAGGGCTCAATGCTGATCCTTGGTGTAGTCCTATTTTAATCGGAAAGTCATTGGTATCGCCATCACATGTCCGAACACACGTCCTCGCGTCCCTGTACATATCCTTGATGAGGGTAATATACTTAGTTGGGACTTTGTGCTTCTCCAAGGCCCACCACATGACACTTCTTGGCACTTTGTCATATGCCTTCTCGAGGTCAATAAAGACCATGTGTAAGTCCTTCTTTTGCTCCCGATATCTCTCCATCAATTGTCGCATTAAGAAAATCGCCTCCATGGTTGATCTTCCAGGCATGAACCCAAACTGGTTTTGCGTCACACTTGTCACTCTTCTTAGGCGATGCTCGATGATTCTCTCCCAGAGCTTCATCGTATGGCTCATCAACTTAATCCCACGATAGTTAGTACAACTTTGAACATCTCCCTTGTTCTTGAAGATCGGTACTACTATACTCCTCCTCCATTCTTCCGGCATCTTGTTTGACCGAAAGATGAGGTTAAAAAGCTTAGTTAACCATACTATGGCTCTGGCACCTAAGCATCTCCATACTTCGATGGGGATACCATCAGGGCCCATCGCTTTACCACTCTTCATCCTCTTCAAAGCTTCCTCTATCTCTGTCTCCTGAATTCTTCTCACAAAGCGTCTGTTGTTATCATCAAATGAGTCATCCAACTCAAGTATAGGACCTTCCTCCTCTCCGTTAAACAACTTATCAAAGTACTCTCGCCATCTGTCCTTGATCTCCTCATCTCTCACCAGGAGTCGGTCTACCCCATCCTTGATACATTTGATTTGGTTGATGTCCCTCGTCTTCCGCTCACGGATCCTAGCCATCCGATAGATGTCCTTCTCTCCTTCCTTCGTGCCTAGTCGCTGATAAAGGTTATCATATGCCTGACCCTTTGCTACACTCACTGCTCGTTTTGCAGCCCTCTTGGCTATTTTATAGCCTTCTATGTTGGTTGCACTCTTGTCAAGATGTAGGCGTTTGAAACACTCCTTTTTCTCCTTGATAGCCCTTTGCACCTTATCATTCCACCACCAGGTGTCTTTTGCTTCTTGTTTGCCTCCTCTACTCACGCCAAACACTTCTGAAGCTACCTTCCGAACACATGTTGCCATTTTTAGCCACATGTCATCTGGTCCTTCTCCTTCCTCCCAGGGTCCCTCTCCTAGCAGCCTCTCCTTAAAAGTTTGCGCCAGCTCCCCTCTAAACTTCCACCACTTCGTTCTCGCGGTTTTGGTACGTTTGTCCCTGTATACCCGTACCCGAAAACGAAAATCCGCCACCACAAGCTTATGTTGAGTGACGACACACTCCCCAGGTATCACCCTACAGTCCAAGCAAGCACGCCTGTCCTCCCTCCTGGCAAGGATAAAGTCGATTTGGCTCGAGTGTTGTGCACTTCTAAAGGTCACTAGATGGGATTCCCTCTTCCTAAATATGGTATTCGCTACCAACAAGTCATAAGCTAGCGCCCAATTAAGTATATCCACCCCCTCCTGATTCCTACTACCATACCCGAACCCCCCATGGACCCGCTCGAACCCTACATTAGACGTCCCCACATGGCCGTTAAGGTCTCCTCCTATGAAAAGCTTCTCACTGATAGGTATGCCACTAACCATGCTATCTAAATCTTCCCAAAACTGATTCTTGATGCTCTCATTAAGACCTACCTGAGGGGCATATGCACTGATCACATTTAAAGCCGAATCTCCAACTATCAGCCGAACAAGGATAATCCGGTCCCCGTGCCTCCTAACATCTACGACTCCATCCTTAAGGCTCCTGTCGATCAAGATGCCTACACCATTTCTACCCGATGTTGTACCCGTGTACCAAAGCTTGTAGCCCGTATTCTCCACCTCCTTTGCCTTCTGGCCCTTCCATTTAGTCTCTTGAACGCATAGGATATTTACACGCCTCCTAGTTGCCACATCGACTAGCTCTCGTAACTTGCCTGTTAGGGACCCTACGTTCCAACTCCCTAGACGAATCCTAGTTGGCTCGGCTAACTTTCTTACCCTTCGCACCCGTCGAGGAAAGTGCGAAGACCCTTGCTCATTTTTCACCACACCCGGGCGTAGATGTAGCGCGCCACTAAGGTTGCGACGACCCGACCCTTGCTCACTATTCATCGTACCCAGGTCACGATACGACGCGCCACTAAGGTTGTGACGACCCGGCCCTTGCCCATTTGACACCACACCCGGGTTCCGATGTAGCGCGTCGCTAAGAGGGTTACGCCCCAACGAATTTCTTATGGGTTTCATATCCATATGAGTGGCTGGGTTTTTGACGTTGGTTTGCCAAACCTAACACAACCCTCCTCCTTTACCCAGGCTTGGGACTGGCTATATTGAGACTCAACATAGGCGGAGTTCAAGTGGGAATTTTATCTGTGACCAAAATGCTGTCATTCATGTTCCCAAAGTTCCTGATAATACTTAGGAGTCCTCACTATTTGCACATGCTAGTGGGTGAAAGAAATTATGTTTCAATGGACAGTAATGCTATGTTTGCTCCAATCCAAATTGTGAGGATTAATGATGCAGACAAAATTCCAAAAAAAAAAAAGAATTGTCACAGAAGCATTCTGTTGTGATGAAAATTGTCATGTTAGACACTGGCGTTTTATTGATCATCACCATTTTTGGAACGCTGCGCACTATTTTGCTCCTTGCCATCCTAACTCCCCAGCTGAAGCAATAAACACGCTATCAAACTTTTGCAGGCCCTAAACCGAGCTGGTGGCAAAGCTGGAAACAAGGGTGCTGAAGCTGCTCTTACTGCTGTAAGTGTTCCTTGCGTTCAGAAGTGCACCTGTTTTAAGTTTTACTTTTGCCTGACAAGCCCTCGTTTCCTGTAGATTGAGATGGCCTCGCTGTTCCAGCATCACATAGGCTGAGACCTGTTGGACACCGATTTCGTGGAGCAACAACCTGGTTTTCAGAGTTTCTTTTGGCTAGTAGAGCTTTTTGCCGAAGGCTAGCGTGTTTAATCTTATTGTTGTAACATTCAAGCTGGTTCGGGTGTTGAGTTTCCTTTCCGATTATTAGCAAAACTCACGAGTCATGTTCCTGTCAGAGAATTGAGACAATGAGTAAATTGTTTCAAGTGCCGAACAAGGTCAGAATAAAGCTGCATTACTGTGTGTTTTTAGCGATGACTACTCTTTACTGACTTTCCTGGCAAAAAGAATGTTTATTATTACTAACATCCGGAGTTGATAAAGTAGGTGATAGGTGACTTTCCACCGCGTTAATCTGGGGATTCAACTCCTCGGCAGTCGAGGACGCGCAGTCATTCTGGCAGTCGAGGCCGCTGCGTCGTCCATCGGCAGCGAGTTAAATTCTACGGCTGCAACTTACGGCAGCAGTCCAGCACCGGCAAGACTGATTCGGCCCATGCCCCATTAAGTACAGGTCGCATCATCGCCTGGTAACGCAGTAAATACGATGTAGAGGGAAAAGTAAGATCATTTGGTCATTTTTGGCGTCGAAAATATTGCTATTGTGCCGCTCCCGTTCTCCTTGCTTTCCAAAAAATTAGTCTCCTGAATCTATCCATGCGTGGGTGAAGCAACAGCCAAGGGAAGATTAACATCCCAACTTGGTTAGTTTCTGCATGCCTTGCCGCAACTGATGGAAGAAAAGGACGATAGAGTGCCGGATGGTGAATCAAACAGGTACTATTTAGTTCTTGTATTTCTCCTCTGTTCATTGTCAAAACTGTTATGTTCTTTCTACTATCACAGTAAATTTGTTGAATTTATTTTATATTCGTTGATTTTACAGAGAGGAGGGTGAAATTCCTATTCGTGAACCTCAGCTTGGCATGTAGTTTCAGAGTGAGATCGAGGCCTGGAAGTTTTGGATTGCTTATGCAGCTTGCACTGGTTTTGAGGTCAAAAAAAGATATACGAATAAACGAAAATATGATGGTAAAATTAGATCATGTCGATTTGTTTGCTCAAAAGAATACCATCGGAAAGAAGATAAAAGAGACCATTTGACAAAGTGTCCTCAAGCTGAAACTAGAATTGATTGTCAAGCACGCATGGATCTTATATTAGAAAAAGAGTTGAGAATTTATGTAGTGTCTGATCTCATCCTAGAGTATAATCATGTCTTCTATCCACCTCATGCATTGTACTTGATGACATCACATAGAAAAATTTCAGAATTACAAGCTCTTGAAATTGAAATGGCTGATGACTCTGGGATTAAGCCAAAAGATGCATATGAGTTAGCTAGTCATCAGGTTAGTGGCTCGTGTAATCTTAGCTACACCCGTCATGATTACAACAATTACTTGCGGACGAAACGTCAACGTGAGATGGCATATGGTCAGGCAGGAAGTATGATGTTGTATTTTCGGGATAAAATTATTGAGAATCCATCATTTCAATATGTTTTGCACATGGACTGTGAGGATCAAATAGCAAATATTTTTTGGGCTGATGCTAAAATGTTAGTTGATTATGCACACTTTAATGATGTTGTGACTTTTGACACTACTTTTGGAATAAACAAAGAGTCTAGGCCCTTCGGCATGTTTGTTGGATTTAACCATTTTAGAAAAACTATAGTTTTTGGTGCAGCTCTAATGTATGATGAAACATTTGAGTCGTTGAAGTGGATATTTGAGACATTTTTGAAGGTGCATAATGACAAATAACCTAAAATAATTTATACGAATCAAGATAGTACAATGGAAAAGCGGTTCATGAAATATTTACAGATACATGGCATGGCTTGTGTGTATTTCATATCATGTAGAATGGAGTGAAGCATCTACCTCTATATGAAGGCTCAAGTATTCTATCTGATTTCTTTTGGTATTTTGTCAGGTGATATTTATTTTGTATTAACTATGACACGGAAATTCAAGATGTGGTCTTTTTTATTTTTGTAATATTCAATTGAGCTTAATAGTGTGCAATGTTAGAGATTCATACATTGCAGTCAACATTCAGTAGAGTTTCAGAGTGTTTTGTTGGAGGCAATAAGCAGACGAGCGCTGGAATGGTTATTGGGCCGTTTCCGTCCAGTTCCTGACCTGAGGAGACGGTGCTTGCAAAATCTTGCCGGTGCTGGACTGCTGCCGAGAGTTGCAGCCGTAGGATTTAACTCACTGCCGATGGACGACGCAGCGGCCTCGACTGCCAGAATGACTGCGCGGCCTCGACTGCCGAGGAGTTGAATCCTTAATCTGGACGGATCGACTTAATCGGACGGTGTTCGTATATCTTCAACTTCTGCCAATGGTTCGTTTTGCACTCGCACCCGAAGTCCAAAGAGCTCTTCCGGGTTGCGTTTGTCCGCGGTTGCGGATCCAAGCTGATTTGCTGGGACCGGGCGCTTGGGGAGAAGGCAGAAGAAAGCGGCGAGAGAGCGCGGCCGACCGGAGAGAGCCACGTGCGCTTGGAGCGACGCTCCAGTCTTCAGCTCTGCTTCGCGATGGGCGGCTCCTCCGTTTGGGATGGGACTCTGTCTCTTGAAGGATTCAACGCCTCCGCGACGGCGCTGATCAAGCAGTGGGAGGAGATGGAGGTCGATGAATCTCTTCCCGACTGGACATGGCGACCTTGCTGTAGAATGGGGGTGCCATCTGAGGTCTCTGTTCTGTGCGGTTGTTGTTGATTCCCTCTCTCTCAACAAACATTAGATTTCACATCGTCTTCACTCATGATCTCGCTTGATTTCTTTCAGGTTGAAGGATATCTGGCCCTGGAAGGAGTGTACCGCAATTGTGGAGAGAGTCAGGTGTAGTTTCTTTGCCTGTGTCTTTTCTTTTCTTTTCATTAGAAATATTAGCATTTAACTGAATTTTGCATCCCTGAGCAGATTGAGGATAGAAACGACTTTGATGATGCAGACATCGCTGCGGATGATTCTTGGGTAAACATGCAGTTAGCATATAGTCTGATTGATTTTACTTCAATTTAGGGCAAAGTTTATGGTTTCGGTGACTTGTTTATTGGTGCATCAGCTTGCTTTCAACTTCCACCACTCATATCTTCAGAAATATAATTTCATAGACATCAAATTTGCCAAAAAGCTATATAAAGGCACAAACGCATGTAGTTCTTGTGATTATGTCACTAAGGGTCCTGCACCTGCAGTTGAGGCCATTAGGAGAAAATCTTGCCCACCTGAACTCTTATAAATCTTGTAGTACTACTCTGCTTATAGTGTTCTTTTCTTTGCAGGTCCAGAGTTCTAGTGATGTTGCTCATGTTTATGATTTCCATGCTGTCTACAGCCACTCTTACAGGGTTCCAGTGCTATACTTTCAGGGTCATCACGGCAGTATGCAATTCTGACTACACCAGTTAATATTTTACTTCCTTTTATGTATTGTTTTATTTGACAACAAACATCTGTCACATGTGTGTAGGTGGGCAACTTTTAACTCTAGATGAGATAAAACAAGACATTCCTTCTAACTCGTTCAAAGTATTAAATGAGTCAAAGTGGACATTTATTACTCGAGAGGTATGACCGGTTTACTTGTGATTCTAGGTGACAAATTTTCATTAAAAAAAAGATGTATATTGATCTCTCGTTCATTAATCGTTGCAAGGATTATAACCTACACAAGCAATTGAACTGTTCTTGCAATCCTGCAGGAACATCCCCACTTAAGCAGGCCATGGTTCACCTTGCACCCCTGTGGAACCAGTGAGTGGATGAAGCTACTTCTCCAAGAAACTGAAGTGGTGGACAAGGAAAAAACGCTGAAATATTTACCGGCATGGCTATCTGTGGTTGGTCAGGCTGTAGGACTAAAGATCCCTCTTGAGCTTCATTGCAGCTCATAGATTATTCACCCTCTCACCTCGTATTTGCTGATGTATATAGGTGACGAATACCCTGACATTGGATTCGTTGCATTTTGCTCAAGTGTTTGTAGTACTAAATATATTTGTATATGAGTCCGAGAGCTTAAGAGGAACATACTGAAAACAATGTTTCCCGATGAAGTAAAGCCCATTTGTGGAGTTTGTGGAAACTCAGAAATTGCTTGTGTTTTCAGAATGGAACCAGGCAAAGTTTTCAGGTAGCCTGGGGAAAAACTATTCCCATGATGAGAAATTGGGTACCTCTATGCCCAACCAAGATGATGGAGAGGTACTGCCAACTGATGGCGAAATTAGAGGAACTGAGCACAAGACCAGAGATGCTGGGTGGCTAATGATGTGCGACAACTACTTGCTCCTCGATCTGGGAATGAGTCAAGCCGAGGAACAACTATGGGGCAAAGCACCAAGCTGGGAGGAAACAAGATGGAACAAGATGGCAGGGTGCAGTATTGCAGAAGGCAAGGGGGACTGGCCTGTTTTGCCAGGGAAGTGAAGAACTCTGAGCTGTGCTATGCACTCAGAGTGGAGAGAGTGAGTTGAGTGTTTAGGCTTGCATACTTGTTGAGATACATGTGCTGTAAACTGTTAACTCTTATCCTGTGCAATGCTATGGATAGGGGGAGCTAGTCTCCTCTCGAACTCTAAAAAAGTAAAGCCCATTTGTAAACTTTTTCCTAACTAGGAAATCAAAGGACTTGAATCACTTAAAGGTGGCTCACTTATACTATGAATCAAATTAGAAACAAACCGATTCAAACGACATACTACAGTTTATTCTAGTCCCACGACGATGCTCATCAACAGAGCTCTGGCTCCAATCGGGCAGATGGGACTCCAACTTTTGAGTCCGGTGATTTCTTGTTGCGCTCCATCCGTAGTATCGGTGATCATTGCAGCTGGGCTGGAGTTGAACGATAGCCACAGGAGCAAGAACAACCATGCCCGGCTTGCTGCTAGCCTGCAGTGGCGAGCACGGATGAGGCTCTTTCATGATCAGTCGTACGGATGACTCTGCCCGCGCCTCTTCTTGCCGGCTACTGCGCTGAACCTCAAGGAACATTGAGCCCCGGCGACCCATCCTGCTTCGTCATCCTCAACGACGACGATTGCGCAACCGACCCATCTCAAATTCGATTACCAACATCGACGGCGATGCCCTCAAATCGAACCCAGGATTAGTGTCCCCATCATCGCAAAATATGCCGCCGCCTCGTCTGAGCACCAGGCGGCGCTGTTCACGCGCCGGCCGAAAGCTCCGTAGATGGAGATGGAGGCGTGAGGAATCTTCGATCCACTGACCTTCCCCGCGGTCGCACCCTTCCCTGCCACAGTAGAAGCCGTGACCTCGCCTCGCCAGCGCCAGCGCCAGCTGCGGCGGCGCCAGCGTCGGCTGAATGACTTCTCAAGAGACCCTCGAAATACAACTATTTGCAAAATATCCCTAATTTGGATCGCGACTATTAACCGCGATCCAAATTAGGGGGCTATTTGCATATATTCGGATCGCGATAAATAATCGCGATCCAAATTTATGCAAAAAAAACCCTGGTTTGGGGTGGCCGGTTCTTCTCCGTCGATCTCGGCGGCTCTTCCCGCTGTCCGCTGATCCGCTGCCGCCGCGCGCTCCGCCGTAACTACGGTCACCTTCCTACCCGACTGCAGATCAATCCCTAGCGCCTATGATTGCGCGGCTATTTAGACTCCCGAATCGAGGAACGGAAGGCGGATGCGCCCGCGTGGATCAGAGCAGATCGAGCACTCAAGCCCACGCGTGCTCGGAACGGCGGCTGAGGGGAGCAGAAACGTGGAAGGAAGGAGAAGAGTGAGGACTGAATAGAGGAGGGAAAGTTTAGAGAAGGCGTTGAGATGTTGACGAACATATTCTTCAGTGTTTGCTCTGTTTCACCACCAACAATTGTCTGATACGGTTCTTTTTTCAGTGTTTGCTCTATAGCGCTAGAGTAAAAAAAAGTGTCTGGATCTGTGGATAACATACTTAAAAGATCCAGACACTTAGCGGAAGAGATTGCTTCAAATTCGATTCCACATTGCGTCTGCTACAACTCTGAACGTCGTTCTTGTCAGACACAAGCAATTGAACTGTTCTTGCAATCCTGCAGGAGCACCCTCACTTAAGAAGGGCCATTGGTTCACCTTACATCCTTGTGGAACCAGTGACTGGATGAAGCTACTTCTCCAAGAACCTGAAGTGGCAGATAAGGAGCAATCGCTGAAATATGTACCGGCATGGCTATCTGTGGCTGGTCAGGCTGTAGGACGAAGATCCTTCTTGAGCTTCATTGCAACTCAGATTCTTCAACTTTTTTTGTTTTCATTATGTATACTGATTTAAAAGGAGACTTCTCACTCGTATTTGGTGATGCTGATGTACATAGGTAACGAATACCTTGTCACTAGTTTAATTGCATTTTGCTCATGTGTTGCTACTGAACATATTTGTCTCTGAATCTGAGAATTGAGGAACATACTCAAAACAATCTTATGATAATGTAAAGAGAAGTGACTGGATGAAGCTACTTATCCTTATCTTTCAAAAAGAAAAAAAGAAGCTACTTATCCAAGAACCGGAAGTGGCAGATAAGGAGCAATTGCTGAAATATTTACCGGCATGGCTATTTGTGGTTGGCCAGGCTGTAGGACTGAAAATTCCTCTTGAGCTTCATTGCAACTCATAGATTCTTCAACTTTTTTTTTTTTGTTTTCATTATGTATGTTGATTTGAAGGAAATTTCTCGTCTCGTATTTGGTAATGCTGATGCATATAGGTGACGAATACCCTGTCACTGGTTCTATTGCATTTTGTTCATGTGTTACTACTGAACATATTTGCCTATGAATATGAGGGTTGAGGAACATACTCACAACAATGCTTACGATAGTAAAATCCAATATTAGACGTGTTTCTAATAATGAAATCAAAGGACATTGAATAACTTTAAGACGACGCTCCTACAAGATCGTCGCAGCTTGAGCATGCTTGATTCTGTGAACGATAGACTCATGAGCAACCTAACAGGATGAGGTTGAATTCCTTTTGGAAGAAAAAAGGCAAAACGGTCAGGTCCGGCTTCCCAGTAAGCAGTGGCGACTGGCGAGCACATCCCCTGCTTCGCTCTGCTCTGTCGTGGCCGGTCGTACGACTCATCCCTGCCCTGCGCTGAATCTCACGGAGACGTTCCCCCGGCGACCCATCCTGCTTCGTCATCCTCAACGGTGACCACAGCACAACCAACCAATCTCAAAATTATTTACCAACATCGAAGGCGATGCCCTCAAATCGAACGATTAGTGTCGGCACCGTCGCAGAACATGCCGCCGCCGCCGCCGCCGCTGTGTACCGGGTGGCGCTGTTCACGCGCTGGCCGAAACTCCAAATATGGATATGGAGGCTCGACTATCTGCACCGCTCCCGGTGGTCGCACCCTTCCTGTCGCAATCGCCGGCGCGAATTCGACTGCCGCGGCTGACGGGCTGAGAGCCACCCGCCGCCGACCACCAGTTTGCATGTTTACTCAAAATATCCTCATAATATTACTATTTACAATATGCCCCCTATTTTGGATCACGATTATTAACTGCAATCCAAAATAGGGGGTTATTTGCATATATTCGGATCGCGGTTTTATGCAAAAAGGCCCCTGGTTTGGGTGGCCGGATATTTTCTCCCTCGATCTCGGCGGCTCCTCCCGCCGATCCGCTGCCGCCGTGCGCTCCGCCGGAACTACGCGGCACCTTCCTACCCGCCTCCACATCAATCCCCAACTCCGTGATTCTGCGTACCTGTCTAGACTCCCGCGCGGAGGAAGGGAAGGAGGATGCGCGCGCATTATTTGCCGGGTCAGAGCAGATCGAGCAGCTGCGCGCTCAAGTTCAAGCAGGCTGGGAATGGCGGCGGCTCAGAGCAGCAGAAACATTGGACGAAGGAGAAAACGTGAGCAGTGAATAGAGGAGAAAAATCCAGAGAAGCAGTAGAGCTTCTGAAGACGCTCACGAACACAATCGTTGTCTGAACACAAATATACAGTTCTCTTCTTTTTTGGATTACACACCGGTGCTTGATATTGTAGTCACAAAACAGAATCCTATAATTTTTTCAGGATATAGCACAAAGATCCAGGTGGTTATTTGAAGAAATTGCTTCAAATTCGATTCAACTCGAGGTGCTTGCGGGTGCAGTAGCTGGGAGTTCAGAACGAAGAGAGCTCGGACAACTACCTTCAGAGAACTAGTACATGATCTGACGATCACTGAAAATCGTATTAGGAAACGAACCATCTATCAAGACTTTCTGTGTCCTCCTGCCCTATAACTTGAGATTCATATAAGGCTCAGGGCTTCCACGATGACGGCGGCGGCGGCGCGACGGGGAACATGGGCGGCACGGCGGAGAACATGGTGTTCTTGTCGACGGTGCCGACGCCGGTGCCGCGGCCGCTGCGCGTGATGGCGACCAGCGCCGCCACGAGCGCGGCGTTGCCCACCATCGTCGGCTCCGACTGCTCGTGGTTGGCGCGCTTGTCCTGGTACCTGTCGTACCTGTCCGGCCCGCCCACCATCGCGCCATTGATCACATTCGGGTCCGCCTTCTTGCTGTCCCGCCACCGGCGCCCGCCCGTGCACGAGTACTTGACGCGGTTCCTCGGCGTCGACGCGCCCCGGTGGTGCACGTGCCGCGGGTACCGGTCGCCGAACCCCACCACGTAGCTCATCTTCATCGGGTTCTTACCCAGGATGTAGTCGAGCTGCTCGGTCGTGCGTACAATGATACACAAGAAAATCAACCAACCCGGCACAGTGAGTGAGTGTCATCAGAAACCAATCGACGCAGTTGTGAATGAAATTGTGTGAATTTTTACCTGAGACCTGACGAACCCGCGGAGCACGTCGGTGGACATGAAGTTGGGCCCGCAGTACCACCCCGGAACGCTGATGGTCTCCATGTAATCAGCGTACAGCGCGGCGAGGAACGCGTTGGCCACGACGTACTGGAGCGGCTGCCCGGCGCCGTGGTTGAACTGCGCGAGCCCGCCCTTGGTGAAGTTGAACGCGGCGAACCGGGGCAAATACGCGCACATGTTGATGTCCGTGACGTTGTGGTACCCGCGGAGCGACTCCTCGTACGGGTATCCCGGGTTGTTGAACATGCGGAGGCGCGAGAGCAGCAGCTGCGCCCCGGGCAGCTTGTTGTCCCAGCTGAAGACGGCGAGGTCGAGCACGCCGAGGAAGGCGTTGGCGCGGCTGGGCGTGACCGGGTCGGTGGCGAGCTTCGCGTAGGTGGCGTTGCCCGTGGCGTAGTAGAGCCACGCGGCGGCCCACATGAACTCGTCCCAGTACCCCGTCGAGTTGTAGTAGGGCGCGATGTCGGCGTTGCCCAGGGAGTAGGTGGTGGCCGCCGCCGCGGCGCGGGACGGGTTGCCCTGGTCGCGGAGCGCGAACCGGAACGCGGTGCCGGCGCCGTCCACGAGCTGCTTCGAGTAGGCGTCGTCGTCGCGGAACACGATCGACGCGGCGGCAAGCGCGGAGGCGACCTCGGCGCCGAGGTCAGGGGCGGAGGTCACCGGGATCGAGGGCCGCTTGTACGCCATGTCCTCCGGACGGTTCCAGCAGTAGTGGTCGTCCGGCTCGGTGCCGTTGATCGTTGCGTGACCCACCTGTATATTGCACACGAATTACTAAGCCAGATCAACACGTGGGAATTTCAGGTTTTCACGGAGAAAAAATTCAGATTATTCGTCACCTGAGCGTACATATGGCCGATGGTAGAAGCAGAGGAGTTGAAGGTGCGGAGCAGATAGTCGGTGCCCCACTTGATGAGCTCCCTCGCGTGATCGTACTCCCCTATGGCCTTGTACTTGGCGCTGTACTCTAGCACGGACCAGCTCAGCAGCGTCATAGAGAAAGCCATCGGAAAATGGAACTTGATGTTGTCGCCGGCGTCGTAGTAGCCGCCGACGAGGCCGCCCTTCACGTCCGTCGCGTCGGAGCCGTCAGACAGGCCGGAGGGTCCCCGCCACTTGATGCCGTTGTTCTTCGGTAGGTTGCCGGCTGTCATGAAGAAGATTAAAAATGTTTGTCAGATGAATACTAGTACAATGGACCAAGATTTTCAACAGAACAGTCAAATACTGGATCGATCCAGTGGACTAGTAGGGTGGTAAAGCGCCATAAACCAAGGGCCCTTTCACAAGTATCAGGCCGCGCTTTCTGCAGAGGTTTGAGTAGGCGACAGATAAAAACGACAGAACATTCCATTCGTGGTGCTGCAGCTGCATGCAACTGTACTGTACTACGCACAAATGGAATGTCCAGCTGCATTGCGCATTCATGATGTGATCCCATTCTAGAAATGTGCACAAGCGAATTGCGATGCAAATTCCCCATTCCCCAAGTGCGAACACAAAGGTAGATCTGCCAGGACAACCGATCGATGATCTTAGAAACAATTCATTCTTCCCCCCCCCCCCAAAAGAGAAAAAAAAAATGAACTCCATCGTAGAAGCAGATTTTTACTATAGCACGAACAGGAGGAGAAGAGGAAGCGTTTTCTTGCTGTGGCTCACATTTCTGGGCGTTGAAGAAGAGGAGCGCCTTGTGGAGCGCCTCGGTGTACTGGTCCGGCGGCGGCGGGCCGTGCCTCTTGTGAGGGGCGTACTTGGCGATGATGACGGGGAGGCCGATGAGGACGAAGCCGGCGACGAGGACCCAGAAGGCCCACCACAGGACCTTGCGCTTGACGATGACGCAGCCGAGGTCGACGAAATGATCCTTCTTCTTGGCCTCCGGCGAGCCCGCCAGCAGCCAGCCCTGCTGCGTCTCGTCCAGCTCGTGGTGGTGCCGCCGCGCCGACAGCGCGCCGCGGTCCAGGTCCATGTTTAGGCTGTGGTCGTCCTCCGTCGAGCCGTCGACGCCGATCTCGAAGGACCCGCCCCAGTGGTTCGCCGAGTACATGGCGGCCGCCCTGCTGCTCGTGTGTCACTTGCTGCCTTGATGGATCAGCGCGTGGGGAGAGGACGGGGGTGCCTTTTCTCAGGTGGAGTCGAGGCGGCTCCTCGGCGCTGTGTTGACTGTTGAGGACTGAATTACAATTCACACCGACCACTTTGACCCAAAGCCAACCTCTCTATTAAAAGAAGACGACCATCCACCGTGTCTCCTAATTCGGCGATCATAATTATGATTAATCAAATGTGACCGTTGTTGTAGATGTGTATATGGCTATCTAAATTCCTCCAAAACGTGTTTGATTATATTTGCTGATACGTGTGAGTTTTGACTAAAAATTTATTAGGGTAAAACACATTACTATTTAGTATTCTAAGCCCAAAGGATAACAAAAATCCGATGGCCACAACTACAAAATCAGATGTTGAATAATTCTGGTGAAATAAGTGGGGTGAGATACCGATAAAGATGAGCAGCCAAAATAAAATAAATAATAAATAATGATACCTTGGAGATTCTTTGCACTACTCTCTCTATTTTTATATTGTTATTATCGTTGATTCTTTATTAATTTTAACTATGCATCTTATTTAAAATATTTTAAAAAATAGATTTAAAATATTTTTAAAATATGAAAAGATATAAGTTATGCTTTGATTCTCTTTTACGATAAAAACATATCATATAAACACATGTAATAATTTTTAAATTCTTAATAAGGTTCACTTTGTTTGCCCCTCATATTGTTGTAGAGCACTCATCAACATTGCTTGTCGTCTCCGCGTGCAGTAATAAGCCAATCTACACAAAGTGCCGTGGAATGACTATAATTTCATTCATATATTTCTTTATATTCAGAAAATGATGTTGTTCCGACAGATCAAGTTGACTTGCCGGTGCAAACTTTATGTCGTTCCCGACATTAATTGTAGAACGGATGGAGGATTTAGTTTATGCTGGTTGATGCTAATGTAGTGTTGTCTGTGCATTCTATCTATGGTATAAAAAACAACTGAAGCTACGCCGGGTGGCCGCTGGCCGCTGATCAGTGATCACCACTTTGTCGAGCTGATGAGTCAGAACTCAGGACTCAGGAGTACCGTGAATCAGGTCCCGTATGGGCCTGGACTGCTCCCTGCTCTACAAGACTACACCGTATGGGCCTGGACTGCTCCCTGCTCTACAAGACTACAACTACAACAAAATGACGGCCCTGTTCAGGTGTGTCACGGGACGCTGCGGCTCCGGCCATCTCAACTCCCAAGTGTGATGGCCCAACCTACCACTTACCGGGCCTCTTCCTCGCAGGAACAAATTAAGAGGAAAAAAGGCTATCGGGCCTCCCCATAAGAACAAGAGGCCCGAGTGATGGATGACCCACCAAATGATGCGTAAAAACTTCACTGGTCATGGACGGGAAAGATACAAGGAGGGCATCGTCGGCTCAGCCGCTCAGGGCGGTTGGTACTGTCGGTGACGAATAAAGAACTGTCCCTCCATGCAACATTAGCACGCCGATCTGTCGGTGTCCAAGTTTCTTATTGCTTAAATGTCGTGGGGTTAGTGCTGCTAACAACCCGATAACAATATTTTTTTTAGTCCGTGATCGACCAGTGGCATGTCCCCGTCTATCCGTCTCTCTCCATATACTCTACCTTGCGTTGTATATTCACTGTAACCAACGCCACTTGATTGTTCTGAATGATTGATGACACGGGCAAAGGCTCAAGCTTACACTAAAAATCTCTTCCTTTTATTTGTTTTTTTTTAAATGACAACCACATTTTGCACACTACCACTGGCTAGCCAAATAAACACTATATCAAGACAAGAACCAGAAAACGTCATCAGCTTCCCAATTCAAAGTTTCAGTTTATTTGTTACTGTAAGCGTACTCTAATTCTTTCTTGACCTGCACTGTATCTATGCATGCCTGCATGTTATCTAGTAGAGCTTTTCCGGTGAGACATCGCTGTACAGCGGTCACTTGCTGGTGATAGCTTGCCAGTTGCAACACGAAACTGGCTGGAAGATATCCAGGCAGCAGCGTAGCGCGCTACACACTGACCATAAGGGAAAAAAAAGGTTCAGAGATTTGTGCGTATATTATTGGTGCCAGCCTCTCGCCAGGCTTGAACATGCATATGCCGGGAACAATAAAGAAATCAGAGGAGTGGAACAAGCCACTGCTAAACTAGCGTTTCCCCATTCTTGACTAGCAGGGCGAGCGACCGACACACAGCGCGCATGGTTGTTGAGCTTGCAGTTTTTGGCCTTTTGTCCTGCCCCGCCCTTGATCAAAATTCAGAATTAAAACTACTGTAATTCAGAATTCTTGATTGATGAGTCAAAGAAAACCTTTTTCGCTGGTGTTTTAGAGCGGCATATTTCCAACAGAAATTCATGTTCAGATGTTGCGATGACTGAATATGGTAGATGCAGTTACCTCTTCTTCCGGCACATATTTCAGATCCACTAAAACTCATCAGTGGAGGAATCAGGGAAGGCCTATTATGCAAAAGAATCAACGATACAACAAAACACATGGAACAGCTTCCGAAAGCGCTGATGCCGACAGATTGTTCGACATGTTACACACCTGCATGCATGCCAAAATGCTCCTTCCTCAAAATATTGATCATCATTGGAGAGCCTGGCCCGTTCGATCTCCTACAGCGAAACGGCGATCGTCCTGCGGCATTAACAAACTACCACTCATGCTGCCCCCACACCAGCCCTGGCCACCACGCGCCCGTGCTGCACTGTGCAAAATATACCTTCACCGAAGAAAAAACACATGGAAACCGATGTTTTCCTGGGCTCCCAATCTCCACTCGGTTTCCGGGGCCCCTCGGTGTCAAGTAAACGGTCGAAGTCACTGTGTCTGCAGCTGGCCTCCCCCGGGAACGTCGCTTTTTAGACAAAATGAACGGATCCCAACGAGCGAGAAGGTGATAAAGTGAGGCGGCAATGTTGACGCGAGCTTTGCAAAGCGCAAATACTGGGTGACCACTGTGTGCTGCACACAAAGAAGTATTCCTCAATTTTTTTTTGTCAGAAAAAAACTTTTATCTTAATGTGACGTTGGTTGGTTCTACTTTTAAAATATCTAAATATACTAGCAAAATATCCATACGTTACCACGGATCTTTATTTTAAAAAAATTACGGTTAGAATATTTTTTTAATAACTGTAAAAGAATTTTAATTAATCATTTTTTTTGACTTGAGCACTTGCTCTATTTTTATTTTGCTTTACCTTTTTTTAGTTTTAAAAAGAATATTTATTATAATTATTTTTTAGTGAATTATTATTGAAATTCTTGTTATTAGTTTCCATTCAAAATATGATGTTAAAGCAATAGATGATTAATTGTTATTAGTATAAAATATCGAATTGAAATCGGAATCCAATTCAACAAATGATTAGAAAATAATTAAAAACAACTAAAATCGATTGGTGAAAACTGAATACAACAACGTTATGAACATATCTGAACACAAAAAAAGCGGTCTAGACGATCTTATCCTAATTAATAAGTTATAGAGATTTATGCAACAAGGATTTACAAATACTACACTAGAGACACAAGCAACGGCTTCTTTAGTAAAAAAATGCCGCACACATTTGTGTCAATATGAGATGCCTGCTTTAACACACAAAAACACAGAGACATCTACTTCTTGTTGGTATCCCTAGCACGTGCAGTAGAACAATTGTAAAAAAAAATTAGGCCCTCGAACCCAAAGCAGTAAAAGCTCAAGCCAAAATGAATATATAATGGGAAAAAAGAAGAATTACAGAAAACCCAAACCACCCTCGTTTCCCTCCCTCTTTCCCCTGTTCCACCTCCCCGAGCAAGCAGAGCAGAGTAGCCAGCCGGAGCCGGCCAGCACCCACCCCCGCGCGAGTCAACTACCCCTTGCTCCTCTTCAAAACTCCCCCACCCAGCCTCCTTCCTCAGTCCTCACCCCTGCCTGTCCCAGCAGGCTGCACTACCCACCGTCAACAAGGATCGCGGCTGACCAACGCCGCGCGGCCTTTCCATGCTTTGCTGATCCAGCCGCGATCCAAGCAAAAGCCAAGGGAAGGCACAAGAGGCCGCAGCTGAGCCGGCCGGCCGGCAGCATCAGCCATGTATTCGGCCAACCACTGGGGCGGGTCGTTCGAGATCGCCGACGGGGCGGCGGCGGAGGACGACCACAGCCGCAACATGGACCTTGACCGCGGCGCGCTGTCGGCGCGGCAGCACCACGAGCTGGACGAGACGCAGCAGAGCTGGCTGCTCGGCCCGCCGGAGGCCAAGAAGAAGGACAAGTACGTCGACCTCGGCTGCATCGTCGTCAAGCGCAAGGTCCTGTGGTGGGCGCTCTGGGTCGTCCTGGGGGCCTTCTTCCTCATCGCGCTCCCCATCATCATCGCCAAGTCCATCCCGCACAAGAAGCCGGGGCCGCCGCCGCCCGACCAGTACACCGAGGCGCTGCACAAGGCGCTCCTCTTCTTCAACGCCCAGAAATGTGAGTCATCTCACCGATTCTTCCTTTTGATCACCCTGCTCTCTGTCTTGTGCTACTACTATGATCCATACGTCTGAAAGGCGACTTCTTGAGCTGAATTCTTTTTTTTTTCCAAGCTCTTGCTGCTAGAGTGAAGGTGAATCTTTGCAAAGTCTTACCATCTCTGATCTGTATAAGCTCGGTCGTGTGGATCTGCCATTTCCCTTGCAAAAAAGAAAAGAACTTTGAGAAGCGGCAAGGAATTTCTTGCATCGAACTGCCGCTTTTGACCAATCATCATTCATCTTAAGTGAATACAGTTAGATGTCGGCGATCCAAAGCTGAGGAACCAACCAATGCAACAACGCGCAATAGTACAGCTGTGCCCAGCTGCAACCCCACTAGCTAGTGGAATGTTCTGTCCGGTTCTTCCGTGTCACCACCACACCTTTGCTTGCAGAAAGTGACCGTCCGATCTGAAGAGAAAATTGCCCCTATCCCAAAATTGCTATTGGTAGGAATCTAGGCACGTTCACACACATGTAGGCCACCACATGCTGTTGATCCACCCTTAGGAATAGGTCCTGAATCAAATTGTAGATCCTAGTGAATTAACTCCACTTTGCTAATTTGGATCCTTGTACTACACTGTACTCGTTGTAGATCTTGCTTTCCTAGTAATAATCTCCAAGATCTGTTTGATGAAAATTGTCTGTTCCTGATAAGATCACGATAATATGCGGATAATTAGATACTGTTCTATCCATCTGACAAACTCCGCTTCTTCCTAACAGCCGGCAAGCTTCCCAAGAACAACGGCATCAAGTGGCGCGGGAACTCCGGCATGTCGGACGGTTCCGACCTGACGGACGTGAAGGGCGGACTCGTCGGCGGCTACTATGATGCCGGTGACAACATCAAGTTCCACTTCCCGATGGCCTTTTCCATGACCATGCTGAGCTGGTCTGTGCTAGAGTACAGCGCCAAGTACAAGGCCGTGGGGGAGTATGACCATGTCAGGGAGCTCATCAAGTGGGGCACGGATTATCTCCTTCAGACCTTCAACTCCTCTGCTTCCACCATCGACAAGCTCTATGCTCAGGTAAATTATCTCGCATTTTTGACCCTGTCTGTTGTAAAATTACACTTCAATATAATGCTCTATTCATTCTTTTTCAATTAACGAGTAAAGATGAGATGTTTTATTGACATTGAGTACATTATTCATCAACTAGTTTATACAAGAAAAACAATATGTTAAGAAAAATACAGGCATTTGCTTAACTTGGCTTGAATCTGAACTTTACTTGAGCCCCCATACTAATAAGCATATGAAAATCACAAACCAATTCTCCCAAAAAAGTGTAAGCTATAAAGAAACGGTATGCAGTATACGTGTCCACGAGATTAGCCAATTATATTAGTATACATTTTTTTACTAAGTATTAATTAGCACCAGACAATTCTCCATATAGATTATTGATGGGCACACCTAACAATCATTGACCTAGACACGTTACTTAACCATAGATCAAGCAGGTTCAGCTCCCAATCGCCTACATGTGCTTAATGGGCCACACCATGTTCCCACAATCAAACAATACAACTAGCAGGAGAGTATATCTTCGCTCTTGCTTCGTCTGCTCTGTGATCCAGAACATGACAGAGCACACGGTAATACATCGGAAGCTACAGTTCGCTGTAGTAAAATTTTGTTCTCTAACTAGGATCTGACATGTCCTACTAGCATAAAAGAGATATGCCCCCATTCCAAGAAACAAATCACGAGCTAAATCATCTAATAACATGTGCAAGTAATTCAGCAGGTCACATTTCTGATGACTGTCACGTAGTATTGATCTGCGTGTCTCGTGCTTGCTTCACAGGTGGGTACTGCAAAGGTGAACGCCACCGAGCCGGACGATCACTACTGCTGGAACCGTCCGGAGGACATGTCCTACAAGCGCCCCGTCATCTCCGTCAGCTCCGCCCCGGACCTCGGCGGCGAGGTCGCCGCCGCCCTTGCCGCCGCGTCCATCGTGTTCCGCGACAACCCTGCCTACTCCAAGAAGCTGGTCCAGGGCGCCGGCACGGTGTACAAGTTCGCGCGCGCGATGGGCCACCGTACCATGTACTCGCTCCGCAACCCGGACATCGAGTACTACTACAACTCGACGAGCTACTGGGACGAGTTCATGTGGAGCGCCGGGTGGATGTACTACGCCACGGGCAACTCCAGCTACATCACCTTCGCCACCGACCCGCGGCTGCCCAAGAACGCCAAGGCCTTCTTCAACATCCTCGACTTCTCCGTGTTCAGCTGGGACAACAAGCTCCCCGGCGCGCAGCTGCTTCTGTCAAGGCTCCGGATGTTCCTCAACCCGGGTTACCCCTACGAGGAGTCGCTCATCGGGTACCACAACGCCACCAGCCTCAACATGTGCATGTACTTCCCGCGGTTCGGGTCCTTCAACTTCACCAAGGGCGGGATGGCGCTGTTCAACCACGGAAGGGGGCAGAACCTCCAGTACGTGGTGGCCAACTCCTTCATCGCCGCGCTCTATGCGGATTACATGGAGGCCTCCAATGTCCCCGGTTGGTACTGCGGACCCAACTTCATGACCACCCACGACCTCCGCGACTTTGCCAAGTCTCAGGTACTGAATTGAATTTGCTGTCTCTAAGGCTCTAAGCTAAGTTTTTGTTCTGACAATATTATTATTATTGAAAAAAAAACGCAGCTGAATTACGTTCTTGGGGATAACCCGAAGAAGATGAGCTACGTGGTGGGCTACGGCAAGAAGTACCCGAAGCAAGTGCACCACCGGGGCGCGTCCACGCCCAAGAACGGCGTCAAGTACTCGTGCACCGGCGGGTACAAGTGGCGCGACAGCAAGAAGGCCAACCCGAACGTGATCAATGGCGCTATGGTCGGCGGGCCCGACCGCAACGACAAGTACCAGGACTCGCGCAAGAACCACGGCCAGAGCGAGCCCACGCTGGTGGGCAACGCCGGGCTCGTCGCCGCGCTCGTCGCCATCACCAACAGCGGCCGCGGCGCCGGCGTCACCGCCGTCGACAAGAACACCATGTTCTCCGCCGTGCCGCCGCCGTTCCCCGCCGCGCCGCCGCCGCCGTCCTCGTGGAAGCCGTGAGGAAGAGAGGGAGCGAGATCGTGACGGTGGTGTTTTAATTAGCTGCAGCGGGTTCGATTCGATCGACGATCGGTGGTTCCTTTTGGTCATACCATTTTTGCTGATCGCGCGTGCAATTCTTTTGTATTATACCAAGTTAACTGTGTAAGCAAATGCTGTGGACGGTGGCATGCATCACGCGTGGCCTGTAGATGTTTTTATGCATAATCGATTACGGTGGTTAATGAATGGATACATACTTGCGCAAATGTCACTGATGAACTGATGTTAAGTCTTTTCTCGCAATGGCAAGCTAGAACGGCATGCAAAATTTCGTTCAAAAAAAGCAAAAAGCAATGACAGGCAAACCAGTCTCCGATCCCCCCTTTTACAGTAACATGATATGATTCCGTTAACCAAGTAACAGAGGACATCGTTGAGCCCACAGCTCTTCGACGTAGTCGGGAACCAGGTGCTCTGCGGTGATCGTCGTTCTCGCTTGGGAATAGTAGCGCAGCAGCCGCGTTCGAAATGGGAAGACAGAGGCACAGAGCACTAGTCCTGGCCAAACGGGCCGCCACGGCCCGGCCCAAATCCGAAAAGGCCCGGCATGTTCTATTTTAGGCCGGCATGACATTGGTTTCGGGCCGTGCTGTGCCAGCCGTCGTGCCGCGCCATCGGCCCACGGCACGGCACGAATTACATGGGCCGTGCCGGGCTAGCCCGTTACACCCGATAGCCCGGTAGTCTGATAACACTAAAATGAAAAAAAAATCGACGGGAGGTGGGATTCAAACCCACCTCTCTAAGATGAGAGTGAAGTGGTTTATCACCAGAGCACTTCAGCTTGTTATATGTATATAAAATATTTATTTTTTTAATACAAAACCATGCTTAACAGGGTAGAATTCGTGCTTTACTAGGCCGCCTCTAAATGGGCCGTGCCCGTGCCGCCCGCTGGGTCGAGGTCACGGCCTTAGCACGGCACGAAGGCATGTGCCGGACCTGGGCTGGGCCAAAATTTTTGTGCCTCGGGCTGGCCCGGCAGGCACGGCTAGTTGGCCAGGACTACATAGCACTATGGTGGCGCTGTAGCGGTGAAGACAGCAAATAAAATGGCGGGTACTCGCGATGGGTTAGCGGATGACGCGCCGGGGCCGTAGATCTGATGGCTAAGGATTACGAGCCCATGAGAAGTTCATGACAGACAACTTCTTTAGTGGGCCAGATCGATTTTCTTTTTCACTACCGATAGATCCGTCGTCAGAGAAACACGCGCCGTGACTGACAGATCCAACAAAGGCGCCGATTGCTCATGTAGTTTCCGCAGAAGTTAAGGTGGCCATATTGTAAACAATTTTTTTTTTCCAGTTGCCATATTGTAAACATGGCCTGCATCAACTGAAAAGCATCAGATCAAACTAACAAAAGGTGTTAAACCAGGCCTAAGTCTTATTTATTTCAAACATGTTTCGATGGCATCTACAAATCCCGCACCGTGTTGCATCAACATGGGATCAGCGAAGGATGCTTTTTTTTTTCTTTTAAAAAATAATAGTGTCAGATGCTCGCTAAAAACCCACGAGAGATTCTATCGAAAGATGCCATTTTGTGGCA
The DNA here is from genome assembly GCA_032690845.1 of Eleusine coracana subsp. coracana. NCBI lineage: Eukaryota > Viridiplantae > Streptophyta > Magnoliopsida > Poales > Poaceae > Eleusine > Eleusine coracana. Next base: position 9,399,972 of record CM064424.1, read on the forward strand.
AACATAAATGCACTCGAGCTAATTGGGAGAGCAAGACGCACTGCGCCGTGTGAGCACTCATCCGCCACAAGAGAAGAGGGGTCGGTCAATATGGCCGAGCAAATAATGGTGGCGAACAAGAAGATCGTGCTGAAGAACTACGTGACGGGCTCCCCGACGGAGGCCGACATGGCGGTGGTGGCGACTGGCACCGCGCCGTCGAAGCTCCCTGAGGGCTCCGCCGCGGGCTCCATCCTCGTCAATAACCTCTACCTTTCGTGCGACCCTTACATGCGGGGCCGCATGTCCCGGCCCTGCTCTTATATCGACGAGTTCGTCCTCGGCGAGGTACCCATATCTACATAGAGTATGAATGTGCAGGTTGAATCAATGCACGCAATGCGCGATCGATACAGTGTGTGCTTGCAGGCCATGGTCGGTTTCGGCGTGAGCAAGGTGGTGGACTCCAGCCACCCGGAATTCAGAGCCGGCGACTACGTGTGGGGCATCACGGGGTGGGAGGAGTACAGCCTCATCGATGACCCCAATAAGTTCTTCTTCTTCCCCATCAGGCACCCCGACCTGCCCCTCTCCTACTACACCGGCCTCCTCGGTAACATACATAAACATACCCGTTCTTGATGATATTTTAATTTTATCCAAACAAAGGCCAAAGAATGCTAGCCGACAGATTCTTTGGATGCTTCAGGAATGGCGGGCCTGACGGCTTACGTCGGATTCTACGATTTCTGCTCGCCCAAGCCTGGCGAGCGAGTGTTCGTCTCCGCTGCGGCCGGCGCCGTCGGACAGCTCGTGGGCCAGTTCGCCAAGCTCATGGGCTGCTACGTCGTCGGGAGCGCGGGATCCGACGAAAAGGTTCGCGCGCGTTGATTATATTGTGTTCTGTAGTTTTGTGATTCCGAAATGTTCTGGCAATACATACATACGTGTTCATCAGGTCAATTTGCTGAGGGAGAAGTTCGGTTTCGACGACGCTTTGAACTACAAGAACGAGGAAGACTTGAACCTGGCCCTGAAGAGGTACGGTCATCAGTCGTCGTATATACTACTATTGGGCCTATTATTGTGGAGTTGATGAGGACGATTCTGAACCTGCCACACCTGACACGACAGCGTGCTGACGCCTGACCTGTTGCAGGTGCTTCCCCGACGGCACCGACATCTACTTCGACAACGTGGGCGGCGCGACCCTGGACGCGGCGCTGCTCAACATGCGTCTCCGCGGCCGCGTCGCGGCGTGCGGGATGATCTCGCAGATGAATCTGCCGGGGAATCGGCTCGACCGTTGCACAACCTGATCAGCGTCATCCCGAAGCGCGTCCGGGTGGAGGGGTTCCTGGTGTTCGACCACTTCCACCGGTACGCCGAGTTCGAGGAGACGGTGGCCGGGTACGTCAGGGACGGGAAGATCGCGTACGTGGAGGACGTCGTCGAGGGGCTGGAGCGCTCGTCGGGCTCTTCGCCGGCCGGAACGTCGGGAAGCAGGTGGTCGTCGTCGACAGGGAGCAGTAGAGCAGGCGAGCAGCTGCCGCGGGCCCGCGTTTCTGCTCGAGTTGCTCGTCAGTCTCAGATGACGGTGTGGCATGGATGCCGACGCATGCGTCGCGGACATGCAACCCAAGTAATAATAAATTGAGATTTTGTTGATCTTTAATTTGGTCCTTGTTTGACCATTGGATGTGAATCTAGCCATACAAATGGTTTTCGTTTTGTACTAGACCGAAAAAAGTAGCCTTTTGTGATTCACCCGCAAGCTGCGCGCGCTCCCGTCTCGATCGATTCTGAAGAGTGTAGACGGTGCTATGCATCATTAGATGTTTTTAATTATGCACAATCGATTCTGGTTAATGAAAGGATACATACTTGCGCAAATGTCACTTATGAAAAGCGAGCGAACCGTTGTTCCCGAGTTTCTTTCTCGCAAATGGCAAGCTGGAATCAGGCACAATTTCGTTTTTTTTTTTAAAAAAGAAGAAGAAGAAGAATGGCAGGCAAAACCACTTTTCCATCTTTGACAGGGACATGATTTGATTCCATTAACCAAATGGAGGAGGACACAGCCGATGTCGGGAACGAGGCGTCCGTTCTTGACAAGGAATAATAGTTCAGGAGCCGCATTCGGCAAGGGTCATGTGTATGCGGTGGAGACAGAACAAAGTAAAATGGCGGGTACTACTCACCATCACCAGTTCACCACGCACGGGTCAGCGGATTAGCCCACGAGCAGCAAGCAGTTCGAGACGGCCCAGTAATTCCTCGTCACGAGCCGCTCCCCACTCCACTTGACTCGCAGCAGAACACCACAAGGATGCGAATATGAGATGCGAGCTTCCCCCATCGGCGACCATTCCACCAATTTGGTCGTTTCGCACGCAAGCTGCGCGCTCCTCCCCTCCCGTCTCGGGAAACCAACCCCTTGTCCTGATCTAGCCGGACACGCGGCCGCCGGGACGGAGTCTGAAGCCCGGCTGATCCACCGACACCCTCCACTCCATCGCTCCGGTGAGTGCTGCGTTTCCATCTTCTTGTCTCGCGGCATTCGTTTGTGGGCGACCGGGGTGCACTGTCCTGGGCCTCCTGGCTATGGGTTGCTGATTTTGGCGATGGGGAGCGCCGCCTGCGACCTCGCGCAGTTGCGCCTCGTGCGGTTCGCTGGGCGTATTTGGCGGTGGACCGGGGGTGTTTGTTTCGGCGGCGGGTGCACTGGAACGGTTTCACCTGACCAGGCATGAATGCGGTGGGATCAATCGATAGGCCCTCGCATGGCATAGGAGAATCCGAACATATTGTTTTGACAGGGATTGATAAAGACGCACCGGTAATAACTGGAATCAAATTGTTTTGTTCATACATGTGTCAAAATCATAATCCTGGTCATATTGCTAATTCTGTCAACGAGTTGCATTCTTTCAGTTTTGATGGGTGATTTAGATGCTCACGACTGCTTTAGGTAACTGAGGTGATTCTATTTTGGAATTAGTCTTGTTGCTTACCCTTGTTGAATATTCTCAGTGTTTTGCTATTGTTGTAGTTTATTTTTATCCTTTATTTCGTGCCATTAGTACTTGCAACTTGAAGGACTGTTGTAGAGACATATATAGAATATATATTTTTGGTGAGGTGTTATTTTTCGGTGGTTTTAAACACGTACCAGTGAAATTTCCTAATTTAATATCTATATTGGCTGATAAATGGGCACAATTAATAGCTATTAGTAAAGCAGGGGCCAAAGGTTGGTATTTTCCTCTCTTTTGATTCCCTTTTTGAACTGATTCCCTTGAAAAAGGGTAATCAGGATTTTACACAACCTAAGCATACATTATTTTGATAATGACAAAAATAATGCAGCTTTGACAGTACAACCATGCTCAACATGGTACATCACTATGGCATCGAGTGCGGACTTAGCCATGAAATTGAGCGGGAAGAACTATCCCTACAATTGCAAAGCTTGAATACATTTGCAGTGTAAAATACTAATATTTTATGATTAATATCATGCACCAGTTGGGGGACTTATGACCCTCAGTCCCTGCAGTAGAGCCATCGAATGGGCGTCACATCTAGACTGAGGTTGCATTTTTTTTTTTTGCCAATGCTAATAATTTTCAAAGGAGAAGAAAAGCATGTGCCTTAACACACCATAGCATGAGTCTACCCTGAGTTACCTGATCCAACTTGTAACAACATTAAACTCTGTAACCCTCGTTTTCTTGTACAATTTGCAAATTTTCGATATGCCAACACAATGACTGGTGATTTGCCCTATTTCAGGGTTACCTGTTACATATGATTCGGGTGTTGCCTTGTGGGAAGGAATAAGTGAGCACTGAGCAAGAATGGCTTCGAGGGCTATCATCAGGAGGAGGAAGTACATTCTGCAGCATACTAATGCGGCTACTTTATTGCCTTCATTCACTAGTGTAATTCAACAAGGAAACTTTGGAGATGAGATCCAGCAGAGATATGTATCTTTGTCTTCAGATGAAAATTTAGCAGATTCTAATCATGCTAAGGCGCAATATGCTTTAAGTAAGAGAAAACTTTGTGGTCTGAGTAGCGGTATCTTGGGGGGCCCAACTTGTGTAGTTTCTCTTCCCACTTATGGTTCTGGAGCACAGAATTTTGGACTCCCCTTGGGAGCCAGGTGTTTACTGCAGCCAGTCCGCACCATATCAAACACAACTGGGCAGCCTGAAATTAGTGTCATGGCCAAGCAGAGTGAGGATGAGAAGCAGAAGCAAAAGGAAAAAGAGGCATCCCCGGAAGAATGTGATCAGGCAGTGGAAGGATTAAGCACTGCAAAAGCAAAGGCAAAAGCTAAACTGGTGCAGGAGGAAGTGCAGAAGACTGAACAATCAATCATACAGAAATTGTGGGCAAGGCTTCTGGGTATTGGCCCTGCTCTGCGACTTATTGCTTCAATGAGCAGGTCCCAATCCCCACCACCACCACACCGCTGTATTGTTCCCTTTTTATAGATAGTTTTTTGTCTGCACTCTTCAAAATTTGACATGTTTTTTCATTTTGTGCGATTAAGAGCTGATTGGGCTGCAAAGCTGAAGCATTGGAAGGATGAATTTATTTCTACGCTGCAGCATTATTGGTTGGGCACTAAGCTACTCTGGGCAGATGTGAGAATTTCATCAAGACTGTTGGTGAAACTTGCTGGTGGAAAGACTCTTACAAGAAGAGAAAGGCAGCAGCTTACACGAACAACAGCAGATATGCTCAGGCTAGTACCTTTTGCTGTGTTTATTATTATTCCATTCATGGAACTCTTGCTGCCAGTGTTCCTCAAATTGTTCCCAAACATGTTGCCATCCACTTTCCAGGACAAGATGAAAGAAGAGGTATTGATCCAGATCAAAGATTGTCAACAGATACACAAACATGGTTCAGGACCACATTTGACTTTCTTATATACAGGAGGCGCTGAAAAGGAAACTTAAAGCAAGGATGGAGTATGCAAAATTTTTACAAGAGACTGCAAAAGAAATGGCAAAGGAAGTTCAAACATCACGTAGTGGAGAAATGAAACAGACTGCTGAAGATTTGGATGAGTTCTTGAATAAGGTATCAGCTTCTGTTATGTTCAGTTTTCAAGTTTAAATCAAATACCTCAAAGTGCTTATGTTTTTGCCTATGAGTGATGTACTCAAATTTGCAAATAGGTTAGGAAGGGTGGACATGTCTCCAATGAAGAAATTTTGAACTTTGCAAAGCTATTTAATGACGAGCTGACTTTGGATAATATGAACAGGTCAGCACTTCATTTAATGGATATTTGATCCTTAAATATACTAGATGCCTGAGCTGATCAACTTTTTTCTGCAGATCAAGGCTGGTAAATATGTGCAAATACATGGGGATCCAACCTTTTGGTACAGATAACTACTTGCGATTCATGCTTCGGAAGAAATTAGAAGAGTATGTCTTTCAGATACCTCAAATTTTGATGTTAGGGATGAGAAAAGATGTGACATGTTAGATGTGAATGTGCACAGTTACTACTTGAGAGTAATTCGATCACATCTTTGACATTTAAGCATGTTTTTCTACTGTACATAGTTATTAAGCTTACAACTGATGCGAGCTTCTTGCATTAAGATCAACTCCAAATATCTAATTCTTGTATCATAGAAATCCGAAACTTCTCTCAAGTTTCAGTACGACAGTAGTACACCTATATTCATCAGTTTGTGTCTATGTTTGCAGCATTAAAAATGACGATAAGATGATTCAAGCTGAGGGTGTGGATACTCTTTCTGATTATGAGCTTCGACAAGCTTGTCGTGAACGTGGTCACCTTGATTTGCTGTCAACAGAGGAGATGCGGCAGCAGGTTTGCCCTGTTTGACTGGGCCACATGAGCGTTTTTTTCTTTTATTTATTTTGCCAGGTCGGAACCTCGACACTCATTGTAAGGTTCCAAGTTTTATTTACCTTATCCTAAAGTTGAATTCTGATGACTGTGTCCATGTCCGTGTAATGCAGGGTTTGCCTGTTTTGAAATGTTGATAAAACATACTGTTGAAGTAGGTCATGAACTTAGGTGTATATATATTATAAAAAAACAATGCTGGGTGATTACTTTTGGTGCCTTTGTGCTTCAGTCGGTGCTTTTATGTTCCTACTTTAGTAGATAAGTTTATTTTTTTAATTGCCTTCACTACGGATTTTAATTTCCTCTGATATTTCACATCTGTTACATTCGGAATAAAAGCTCTTCTTATCCCATTTATCCATTGGGTTAGTTGCATTGCTATAATTGACTATCATGCGACACGAAGTTACAAATGGTGTACATGCATATGCAACCTGCTTTCTATACTTAAACTGTGTTAATATGCACCAAGAGTTTGAGACTAAACAGTAACATAATTTACATAAATATATAAGATGTGGTAGATGGTATCTTTAGCTCTCTGTGTAGTGATTGGATGTGTATTACTTTGCAAGGGTTATATCTGCGTCAATTGATGAGAATATGCTCATAGCGCGATTGTAAGACATCCAGTAGACAGGCTACCAACTAGAGCTAGAACCCAGGTTTATCTGCTTTGAGCGTGTTCCTGGGCAGCCAGCCTTGTGGGGCTTTTCTTGGTTTTTAATGCAATGCCTTGTTTTTTTATATAAGTATTTTAATAAATGTTGTAATAGACTAACTGCTTAGCTTTCTTTGCAGCTCAGAGACTGGTTGGATCTGTCACTCAATCATTCTGTACCGTCATCTCTTCTAATTCTTTCAAGGTAATCTTTTTTGGTGAATCACACATGGGTGTATTGCTTATGTTCAAATCTCACTTACCCTCAAAATTCCACAGAGCTTTTACTGTGTCTGGGAAAATGAAGCCCGAGGAGGCTGTTGTAGCAACCTTATCTTCTCTGCCTGATGAAGTTGTAGATACTGTTGGAACTGTACTGCCCTCTGAAGATTCTGTTTCCGAAAGGAAGCGAAAATTGGAATTTCTTGAGATGCAAGAAGAACTTATCAAGGTACTATGAAGTATGCAGATGAGCCATTCAAATCCATGTTTGCATCATGTATCTGTGCATCAGAATTATTATATGGAGCCAGTAATATAAATGTATCCTTCTCTGTTTTTTTTATGCCAAATAGGGAAACCATGAAAACCATCCGTTAGTTGGCATGACTTACAAGGCCTGTTGTTATTCTCGCTTTCATGTCTGTATAATGTGACCCCCAGCTCCATGAGTATCTGCTGCATTTTTTGTTGAATAAATTCTTACTTTAGTGATAAAACAAAATGATGTTAATCATGTAGTTACCTGCCCAACTTGAAGGTCTATATTTCCCTTTTGTGTGTGTATATATGTTCTTCACTTGTCAAATTTAATATCTAAGTCTCTTGTCCTCCTTGTTGCATTTGTTTGCTGAAGAATCAACTTAGACGTTTCTGAATTCCACTTTAATTATTTAATGCCATGTTGTCAACAATATATTCTTATCAATACTTTAAATACCAAATAATACTCAGGAAGAGGAGAAAAAGCAAGAGAAAGAAGAAAAGGCGAAACATGAGAAGCCAAAGGTTGCTGAAGAAGATTTAGCTTTGAAGGAAATGGTCGAGCCTACTGCTAGGGAGGCAGAGGAACTCAAGACAGCGAAAAAGCTTGATAAGAAGGAGCAGCTCTGTAATATCAGTCAAGCATTGGCTGTGCTTGCATCTGCTTCTGTATGATCCAAGTCACATTTTTTTTATTACTATTTCAGTCCTGCATTTTGAAAGGAAAATAAGAGAAAAAATGCATTAATATTGAACGGCATCTTCATCTCCTATATATGCAGTCTGTTGCCAAGGAACGCCAAGAGTTTTTAAGCCTTGTCAACAAGGAGGTATGATTTGATGCTCGACTGAATATTTATTTGCTTCTTTTTGCATAAGTTAATACTGGATCCCCACTCTTGCCGAATACAGATAGAGCTATATAACACCATGCTTGAAAAGGAGGGTACTGAGGGTGAAGAAGAGGCCAGGAGGGCATACAGGGCTGCTAGAGAGGAATCAAACCATGCTGCAGAGGCAGCTGCAGGAGAACGAGTCTCTTCAGCATTGATAGATAGGGTAAGGAGTTTGTTTCTTCACGTATCGCTTAACAAGTTCATCTATGTCCTAGGAAATGTCCTTTATTTTCAAGATAAAATGTGTAGTATGTATTTCTGTATCTGCAAAGCTTGAAACTACAGGAACTGTTGGCTTGTGATCACGTAGCTGTGAGTTCCCTTATCAGCCCCATGAATTTTAAAAGATTTATCTGTCAGGCTGATAAGGAAAATTTGTGATCAAGTAGCTATGAGTTCCCTTATTAGCCTTATGAATTTTAAAACTTCTCAGATAGATAGAAGCTATCAGCAGATAGTTGTTATCAATCACCTCGACTTATATCCATTGTTGGGCTTCACCTTGTTAGATTAAACAATTGTTGATGTAATTGGAGTGAGGTAATGAACATTAATGGACCTTTTTCCCAAGCTGGTAGTATTTACTAGTAGAAGAGAAGTAGAGATCACTATGCTGCTTAAACATGTGCTAATGACTGCTGACAACTTCACTAGCTTTGTTGTTTTGCAAGTAAATGCTGTAATATGGTTACCCATTTGATGTTAATTGTTCGTCTTTGAAACTTTTATAATAGTTGAATTGAGCTTTGTTTGCGATTTCTCTTTTGCTGCGTTTCAGGTTGATGCTATGCTTCAAAAGTTGGAAAAGGAGATTGATGATGTTGATGCTCGAATTGGCAATCGCTGGCAACTACTTGATAGGTGAACTTGCTGTTTGTGCACTTATTTCAATCATCCAGCAAGCTGTGTTGTTGGTGAAGTTTTTTTTGTTATATTCTTGCAATATCATTTTATTAAGAAAAAAAAATGGAAATAGCACTAAAAGGTAAAACTGAATGAGAGGAATAGGAACAATATCGTCTGAGGGAGGGAGCTCATGACAATACTGCAATTTGCCCTCGATTCTCACATCTAGTAGATTAGAAATTTATTTAGATGGCAATCAACTAGATACCTGTATTCCGCCACGAGTGAGCTTCTGGCGTACAGCGTTCCCAAATTCATTTCACGTGGTTTAATATCTTGGTTCCTTCACAGGGATCGTGATGGCAAAGTGACTCCTGAAGAGGTAGCAGCAGCAGCAATTTACCTCAAAGACGCAACAGGAGTTGAAGGTGTCCAAGAGCTTATCAGCAACCTTTCCAAAGACAACGGTCCTTGCCCTCAGCTCTCCTGTCTATCCTATTGATGAAAAGTACATAGCGTACTTTTGTCAATGCGATATCACTAAAGCCTTTCTTTTGATGCCTAACAGAAGGAAAGATCCTTGTGGAAGACATTGTGAAGATGGCCTCACAAACACAGGAAAACAATGAAAATGGAGAGGTGGCACGATGATGAAAAATAGCAGGATATCATTTGCTTGTTAAAAGTCGGCAATTTTTTTTTTCAGGGAACTTGCCGTGCGCACTTCTCAGGCCATGGCGGTTTCGTTTTAAAATCAAACGGCAGGACAGTCGTTCCTTTTTTCTGATTGGCTGCTGCAACGAAAGTTCAAAGTTGTATCCGCTAGCATAGCTTTCTGTTAAGATGTGACACTCGTACAGTTAGACAGGGTGCTGCCGGTCATTAGGTGAATAGCAACCGGAGTGTCAAATGGCTGCCATGAAAATAAGTCAGACGGCGGTACAGTCTTCATCTACAATATGAATAAAATTAAGGCGTCCAATAAGCCGCTTTGCTATACACTGACTATATGATGAATTACGTTCCTTTTTTTTAATTTCCAAGTTAACTGTGATGGTGAATTGAGGATGGAAAAGCTTGAACCATCAGCTTCAAGGTCTGGCCGTGTCAAACTCAATCTCATCAACTAAAGCTGCAAGATTTTTCACCTTTAAAAGAACAAATAAGCGTGTGCTAAGAAATTTTTACTGTTCGGGAATGCATCTTTGATTCAGTAATGAATAAAGCTTTGTTCCTCTGAAAAAAAAAATTAAAATCTCACAAAGGGACATAGAGGAACTGTTTGATTACCGATCCCAACGTGTAATCGGTTCTGAAGTCGAACAGGTGGTCAGTCCTGCTCTGGTATACGGGCAGCATGTAGCTAAATCATCATGAACCGTCGGATCGTAACATCAGCGGTTGAAATTAGATTTCCAGCTCGGGAAAAGATAACCTCCTTTCCGTTTGTGCGACACCTCTTATCACCATCCATCGCCACCATCCAGTCATAGCTCACGCGGGGGCCATAGCAGAAGGGATCTCCACTCCCCGCCGCTATCCCTCCTCCGAATTCCAATCTCGGCTCGCCGGCGACGACGGCGAGATGGGGAAGAACCAGGCGTACAAGGCGATGCAGCGGTCGCGGCTGGGGTCATCGTCCGGGGCGCCCGGCGCCGCGGACGCCCCCGAAGACGGCATGGTCGGTCCCCTTCCTCCCCCGTCTTCCCCGCTTCCGCTCTCAGATCTCTGATTCCAGCTCCCCTTCCTAGTCTCTGGCTTTGCAATCCATACTGATCTGATGATTCTAACAGCTCTATTAAGATGTTGATAGGAAGATATCGAGTTAATAGTAGTTGGGGATTTTCCCCCCTTCTAACTGACACCCTAGTAGAAAGAGAGAAAGCATTATGCAATGAACTTTGGCTAACGAGGGCCGTCGCAGACGGACGGTTCATTTCATTCTCCAGAGTGGCATGCGGCGCGCCTGGCCAGTCTCAACAAGTCGCACACCCTCACGTGGGAGGAATTCAAGCAGAAGCAGAAGGTACGAGAAAAGCACACATCGGCACCACTTTTATTTACATTGGGCTTCTTGCTCCAGCTTGCTGCATGTTTACAGTATGCTTACTTGCATTAAACACTCCAAAGTTCTGTGTCTTGAAACGGTCAGAATCCGTTGTCTGCATGTGTGGTGGAGGTTCTTGAGCATGTTTTCGCTTTTGTATGTGGAACTTTGTTGTGAATCGTGGCCTGCTATTTGCTACTTAGGCTTGAAAACGTTTTTTGCTTTGCTAGACTCATAGTACAATAGATGAATGCACTGGTGGATATTAAATAACCTGAAGTTTGCAGTACTGTTTAAGAAGCTCATTGCTGTGTCAGCCACCTACTTTCAACTGACAGGTGTTCAGTTTTTTCAGCTTTAATTTACTGCCAGGAACTTTATAAGTATAAAACATAGGACCAGCTATAAGTTATGTATGATACGATTCTAGAATTGACTAGGATAATTGTATCGAATCATGAGTTAGATGTCGCTCTCGTCAATAATATCCATATAGAAAAACTTTATAGCAATTCAAAACAGATCAATCCAGCCTTACAACTTTGATTAGGCTGTCTGATCAGTTCATTCCTGATTTTTATGCATTTGTATTAAAGAATTTGAATGTTATTGTTGACCGATGCAAGACGGTTTTATGGTTACAATACTTCTCTTGTAGGAAGATGAGATGAAAAGGGGTGAGCTGGAAGCTGATAAAGATAAAATGATGAGAGAGTATAGAGCACAATTGGATGCTGAAAGGGCTCAGAAGCTAGCCCAGGGACGAAATCACTCTAGGTCAAAATCAAAATCATCATCTTCCAAAAAAGGTAAATGGGAATTATACTTCCTACAGTTACATGTAGCACTATGAGAAAAACAATGATTCTCTTACATTTCTTAAATCTATGAATCTATCCATATCTCATCTGAGTCTTCTGACAAAAACAATATGAGAACAGAGCGGAAAGATAAAGATGCAAAGAAAAGAAGTAAGAAGAGAAGAAAGGTATACTCTTAACTTCCAACCTACTTACTTCATGGAGATCTTTGTTTGAATTTACTAGAACAATGATGCAATACACTGAACTTGCATATTTTTGCTCTAGCTATATAAGTTTTCATTCCCTTTACTGCCATTTATTCTCTTCTTTGGTTTCCTATTGCTGCCGTAGAAGAGCTGGTTTATGAAGTCACTGAAAAAAATTTACTGAACTGACTTTCACAAATACATTTGCTTAGTTTGATATTTATATTCGCTCGGCATTCTCATGTTTACCTGTATAACAGCACAGGAGTTCATCAGAGTCAAGTTCAAGTTCTAGTTCATCATCAGAATCATCAAGCAGTGATGACGATGTAAGTGTTTCAAAGAAGTCCCGTTCGAGGTCAAGGTCAAGATCAAAGAGAACAAAGAAGGAAAAGAAGCACAGATCAAGGTCCAAGCACTCTGGCAGTGATAGCGAGGATGAAGGTGAAGGTCCAGTACGGCTCTCTAAATTTTTTGGGAAGTAAAGACATTGCATCTACGATGCCCTATATCAATTAGCTTGCTCCTGGAGTATCGTTTCAGTTGGAACTGTATATCGACGGATGTTTATGTATTATTCAGTTCAGATTACTGCCAGAAAATTGGGGGAGCAATCTGCAAGGAATTCGAGGATTTGGTTAAATTGTATCCTGCAACTTGTTAGAAACATGCAAGTCATTGTTACACTGTTGTACTGAGGAGATTGTTCCAGTTTCTAAAATATTGATGATTTGAACTGCAATGTGTCTTCTCACTGAAATGTTCTTCTATCTTTTCGTATTGGCGTAATACTAACGACATGATTAGTAGATCATATTGTACATGTGGTTGTGAAACAGAATTGCAAACGCTTGAAAGCGTTTGCCTGCTGTGAAAAGATTGAATTGGGTTGGCAATCCAAAAGCTTTCAAGCTTTGCCAACTGCTGAACAACGAATAATCATTGACTGTGGAATTCCTTGTACAAATCTGTTAGGGACGAAGAAATCGCATATCCACGATGAAAATAGACTGGATCAAACGCCAAAATTAGTGGTGTCAATAATTTTTGAAGAGAACACTGGTGCACTATATGATGGAAAATTAGGGAGGAGAGAAAGGGTTTGATCTGCTTGCGTTAACTTGTCATAATAATCATATTAATACAATGTTTGAGAACTGTCTGGGTGGTGTAGTTGGTTATCACGTTAGTCTCGCACACTAAATGTCCCCATTTCGAACCTGGGCTCAGACAATTCATCGACGTTCTCTTTTGTTGCTTCATTTTTCTCTCCTATTGTAACAGTGCTTATTTCTTCTCTACCTGTTCAGTTCTTCATTCACGTTTGGGGGACCCTAGCACATTTATCTTCCATGTGATGTGATATGTGAATCTGCTGGCCGAGGCCATATACAAAATCATACCAAAGAAACTCGTAGCACACTTATTCGAGACTTCATTTAATCCTTTTTTGTTGGTTCAATTTTTTTTCTCCCACCGATTTTAACGGGCAACGACGGCCTGCAAACAGGTTAGTTTGCACAGTTATGCTCATAGCTAAGAGCCTGAGACACAAAAATGTGGAGTAATAAGAACAGTTTAGTTCCATAGAAATAAGCCATAAAGCCAAGTTCTAAACCGGTATATCCTATCTGTGCGATCAACTTATTAGATATATAGTTTCTATATAGCAACTTTGAGTCCCACTAAGAAAATATGGCCCAACGCTTGCAACTTTGAGTCCCAAGTACAGTACAGGAAACGAGAAAGACAAATGGCAAATGTAAACGGTAAGCATTAGATACACGATACTCAACTGCTAATAAGTACGTTGCCACATATGGCACGATACAGATCTAGTTTAAACTAGAGCACATTAAACTCCAATCTCATGGGAGATGAGCAAAACCAAACTATCCACAGAATTATCCGTTCAATGCTTCTTTAGCTTCCTGCTGCTTCCTGACCTATCTGCATGCTTCTTCCGCTTCCTGCTTGTTCCTGCCTCAGTTGATTCTAATCCTCCCTAACAGGAACAAAAATGCATGTTTGTCAAACATTAGCTTTAGCTCACAATGAGCAAGTGATCTCATCCATGTCAAACATTAGCAGTTCCTAAAAAATTGCTCCCTACATCATTTTTTTCTAAAACCGAGGTGCGTTGTCCATCTCATTCACATGCATGTGCCATGCACCCTCAATGTATGCCTTCTTAATAATCTATGCTGTAATCTATGTATGCTTTAATTAATAACATGTAGTTTCGTTATATATTGTTTCCTCCTATCCATCTCACATCATTATTTACTCATAAGTTACAACAACATGCAATCTGAAGATACATTATCTATTAAGAAATGAACAAGCAAACAAACATATAAGAAAATAAATTAATGGCCATACATGTCGGTGCCATACTGTTTATTGGCCTGCTACGTTATGTGCAGGGATATTGGTGGAAGGTAGATGACGTAGAGGATAGTTGTGAGAGAAAGGAGGCTGGGGTTTAGGAACTCGGCGGCGAGGTGCCGTGATTGGAAGAGAACGAAAAGGTAGAGAGGTAGACGTAAGGAAGGAATAATAGATTAATCTCTTTTTGCTTGTTCTCAACTCTATGCAGGCTCTGCTTATAAGGACACAGTAGCTGACCTAATCAACTTGCATGCTAAGTAAACTTGACTATCCAGATCCTAACCGATTGAAACAAATAAACTAACTTAAGAATAAAGACACTTTCTAAACTTGCGCCTAACTAAGACTTCCTGCGCATGGACTGCTAGATGCTGCACATGACATGCTAGCAGCAGCAAGCATGCATAACAATTGAAGTTTTGAACAAAAGACAACATTTGCTGAGACTACTGAAGAATCAAGACCATGCTTGTATGCTGTGTTACTTATAACCTACAGTGTTTGAAACAAGGACAGGGATGCTAATCGTAGCTTTATAACACATACTGCCAAATGTTATAACTGCAAAAAAGGAAAAAAAAACAGCCATTAACAGAGCCTGAAAGGGGAAGAGGGAAGGGGTACCTGACGGTCCTTTGAGCCCTGCAGATGTGCACTTAAGTCACTAGCAAGCATATAGGGGAATTGCGTTGCCAAACTTTGTGGAACAATTTTTCTGTGGCAAATGACCTCATTGTGCACCATGTCAAGGCGAACCATGTAGTGAGCTTTCGGCTTCATGTCCACCCGGTAAACGTCCCCAAATGCATTCACAGCATGAACTAGATCAACATCATTCAGAACAACATATACAACGCCAGCTTCATCAACGCTGAGGACAGGGAACAATGGTATAAGCCGCGGCAGACCACTTTCAACAAAACTCTTGCTCTTCCAGAGGCTTTCCATACATAGCCATTTACCTTGCACCCATTCTCCGCTGAGGTCATGAAGAGTCCAGGTTTTCAATGTGATATCCACACTGGAAAAACCTTCATTGTAACCATGAACGTTAGCAAACATGATAGTGCCACAGACACTGCCCATAGTGCGAAATTCTTGAGAGCGTGGCCGACCTCCATGTACCAAGTCAATGGAATAACCATTTGGCAATGGGACAAAAGTGAAATCAAGGTCTCCTGACTCCACCAGGTTGCAGACCAGGACACCTTTCAGGAGGTCAACCCAGCAAATCTGAAATTTCATTGACTGGTGTTAAAAATGACAGTCTCATGAATAAGACCGCTAATAAAATATTAAGGCCATAAATTTATCCAAATTTCCAAACATCCCTAATAAAGAAATTAGGAACTTGTTAATTTTCAGCAGACAGAAAGTTTGGGTAACTTTCAATCACCGCTTTGAGCCATCGGATCTAAATCCAACGGTTTATAATTATTATGCAGATAATCCTACAAAAGAAAAATCAAAACACAAAGTAACCAACCATCAACTGAAACTTTTAAGTCAATTAAAACTTAGGAAATATGAAGAAATTATAAACTCAAATAACAGAGTAATGCTAATGAGTAATAACCACATGCCTGACATGTGCTATAGTCATTACTTGCGACACATTAAGGATGAGGGGCAGATAAAATAATGGGTACTGTCATAAGCTCCATGAGGATCAGATTGATCCTCGATCATAATGTGCAGACAACAGAGAAAGCAGGTGTGAGGACATTTTGTAATAACTTTTACAAAGTAAACCATTTGTGCACAAGCAGAACAATGATCAATTCGTACAGCAAGCAGTTTTAGCATTTGTCTGTCACATGCAATAAACTCTGCTATTTGCTTTACTTAGAAACTCTACAATCACAGCTCGGAATTTAAATTTGACCAAATTTCACTAACCTGAGATTCAGTATGTATAAAAACCATGTCGATGCGGAAATTGAAACCAGGAGCGAACCGCTCAGGCAGGCACACCTTTCTTCGGATCCATTTGCAATTTGGGTTATCCGACTGCCACAAGAACAGCTGGGCATTGGGAAAACCGGATCTTGCTTTGACAAGCTCTGCAATTAAGTATCCCTTATCGAGGCTGACGATGGCGGCTCCAAGCCCAAGTCCATGGAAAGTGTGCCGTTTGGGGATCTGCGGGTTGGCGCAGAGGGACTTGTTGGAGGCGTCGTAGACCAGGTAGCACCCGCTCGAAGGTGTACCGAAGCCAGGTTGGTAGCGGTCGGTGTAGAGGACGGTGAGGCCTTTGTGGGTACTGGAGATAATGCCACCAGATAGACCAACACCAATCTCATCGACCATGGATAGGCAGCTAATCTCAGGTGGTTCAAAGACTAGCGCGTCGGGCTTCATAGATTGAAGTTTGGCCCGCATGGCCTTAGCTCCGTCTTCCAACGTCTGTCCTCTCGTCGGGCAGAATTTTGCCACCGGGCGTTTGGACCGGCAACGGTTGTATCTCGCTCTTTCTTCGCTCAAGGTTTCATCTTCGCTTGTGGCTTCACCAGCTGCTTCTTCGGGCGTGACAAATTTCACCGCGCGCTCCAGCAGGACCCATGGAGGGGCCATGATCGTCGGGGTCGGCCAAGAGTAATCTCTACACCTTATTAAGAGAGGTGCGATCGTCTATTACAGATTTTCGTGTCCGTAGTCGTAGGTATCGTGGAGTCCGACATCGTTTGTAAACTTGGGTTTTTAGTTCTGAATTTGGATCGTCTTGAACAATACATATATATGTAAGAATCCAAAGTACGTTCTATTTATTAGCCTGTCCCGCCTCGCCTCGGGATCGCATCGAACATTGCCGTCATCATTGGAGACGCATAATCGCCAGGAGCGCCACCGACGCCGTCATTGGAGGCTTTTTTGCTAGCTCGTCATCAAATATTCTTGGATCTCTAAAACGCTCTAGGTTAGTCCTACATATCTATTTAGTTTCGTTTTGATAATTTGTAACCATCCTTTAGCCACCTGCAGCCATCTGCCCGAGCTCCAGGGTCCATCAATGGCGGACGACCGCGTGCGAAGAAGACGACTGTAACTCATGTCTTCCCGACTCTTTTATGCTTCGTGGGCCGTTTTCTTTCTTCCTGGGCTTTGTGGGCCTTTTTTCATTTATACCCGTGGGCTACATCAAGATGAAAGACTGCAACGCGACTGACATCACAACAGGGTGGCTTTCTACACTTGCAGCCATGGCAATGATGCGGAGGCGACGAACAACAAGGACACAGATGCTCTGCGGCAAGCGCAATTGATGCAGTGTCGGGAACCAGAGACGTATCCACAATCGACTGGTCTCGCAAATGATGAGCCTGTGCTCTCGAGTGTCATGCGCATTGCAACACGCACCTCTGTGATCCTAGCGTCGTGGTCGTCTCTCGACGACGTAGCCTCCACATAGAGCAGCCGCTCGGCCCGCTCCATTGCCCAGCTGACAACTGACCTATATGAGGTGATGTGTTCATCGAAGAGAGGCGTACCCAGGGGCCTGCGGATTTGGTGATGCAATATTGAGCGGCTAGACAAACGAGCGCATGTGACGAGTTCCAGCGACGGCGGTGGCGAGAAGGCGAATTCTGGACTACTCAACATCAACGGCAGAGCAGGTAACAGCGGGCACACTTCCCCTTCTCTCAGCTCTGGTTATGGTCTCGTGGCAGTTAGATTTGACGGAAAACAACCGCTTCTAGATTTGAGGAAAAACATACATGTGTTTTTGGTATGGTTTGACTGAATCTGGGTGGTTTCACCATATCAGCCATAGCAGGAGGAACACTCCCACCTGCTGCTGCCTCGCTGCCAACCTCTCATTCATGAGCAAACTCTTGTCCAATCTGCTAACTCTCCTTTGCTCATAAGTGATTATCAAAGTATTTACATGTTCTCATCATGCTTTTGTCATGGGGTTAGGAATTTGACTGAAGAGGCTCCCAATCTGATTTTTTTAACGTTCTGCCTTATGAGACCCAGAGTAGGAATCACAATGATAGGGGTCTAGAATTTTTCTTGATAGACTATCAAGGCACTTGCGTGCTCTCACCTCGCTTTATTACCAAGCTATGTGGAATAAGCCGAATATATTATGATGCATATATGTCATTGCTCGTAGCTAAAAATAGTATACACACCAACTTTGTGTATAATTCAATGGATAGCAGCTTTGTAAAAACTAGGAACAAGCGTGATCATGGAGGATAGGAATGGCAATGACATGGCATGTTTGTGCGAGTGTAAATTCTATAAAGCCTGCATGTGCTTGCAAACTCGTAGTTAACAATCAACACCTAAATGTCTCTGCTCTGTTTATTCAAAATGATTGCAAAATATAGATGTGACAACAATTTTGTTTTTACATATCATTATGAATTGGCATCTGAGGTGTGCAATAAAGTATTTTTTTTCAGAATAATGGACATTTTTGCAATTGAGTGAAATTTATCTTTAGTAGTTTATTACTAATGTATATCAAACTTTTCCTTAAAAAATGTATAATCAAACTTTTTGGATCACAAAATTTACTGCATTTCTCTAGATGAGATATTAATCAACATATGCTGATGTGGCTTTGAAGGAACAGCACAACAAGAGCATGATCCTGCTACAAAACCAATTAAGGTGCCCTTGAACCTTTTATCTCTGTTTGCGTGTAAGACTTGATGAGATGAATGAAATGGTGCTTAGACTTATTAAAGTAGAAAAAGTATTTGTCTGAAACTGAGTTGGTAATATAAGCATGGACACAAATATACGATATGTCTACATCTACTCCACTGAGCCCATAGATTGAATGTTCTATTAGATAGACCCCATTTGAGTGCTATATTATTAGAATGCTAAAGTTTTTGAGGTGACAGATGCAATACTATAATTTTGTCTCGTGGCCATTGTTTTCACAGTTTTAAGGTCAATCATAACCTATTTGAGAGTTGCATATCACATCTATTCATATTTATTTTTCTAATCATCATTTATAGGAAAGAGTAAACAATTATTCAAAAAATTTCGTGTGTAAAACTGAGCATTAGATGTGCACAGGGTCTTCAATGCATGAACAACACAGGAATGTACATATAGCCGTATACAATATCTATTGATGAACTGTTAGCATAATGACACCAATTGAGAAGTTCAGACTCCTCATTTTTATGGTAGATGTAGATGACCTTATTTTGAACTAAAATATTGTTGTTGTGCTGTTCTAAATGTTCTTGAAAAATAAAATGCCTTGGTTCCTGAATAATAATTTACTTTGAATGTTGGTGCCCAGTCTAGCCCAACATGAACCTTTTGTAATAATTAGTGAGATTTACTTTCTAGAAAACTAATAACCTACTTCTAATTACAGTTTGGAGAGTTTGATATTTGATGGAATTGCTGGACAGACCACCCACCAGGATTCAGTGAAGCAATTTCAAAGGTAAGAAGACACACATATCAGCGTACCATATAGTGTCTTGTTGTTTGCATTTTTCTGAGGTTATGCAATTTGTGGGACTGTATCAGTGGTCAGTGAGGTGACTTACACATGAAAACAAACAGAAAAGAGTGTTATTTTACTCCTCTTTTACATTATTAGAGCAAAAATGTTTAGATTCTGTTTCTCAAGTCCACAAAACCTGATGTTCATCTGATACTCCTAAATGCTCATTCAGAATTTATGCCTTGTTAGAATATTGACAATATTCAATAAAATTTGGGATTTAGCCTCATAAGGGAGGGAGCTCAGATGAATGATTTTGCTTTGTTCGTATATTTTTTATGTTTTCTGATAATAAAAAATAGTGATAGTTCAATTCTGCTTTCTAATAGGAGCATAAATATGCAGAATCATCCCCACATAGCCCAAATAAATGTGAATGCAAGAGTTAAAATTTGCTTGCACATGTTAAACACAAGTACTTTTTTCTGATGATTGTACTTGATTTTTATTAAATAACGAGTGAAGTGATAACACCTTGGTTTTCTTTAACATGACCCAGGAATGTCCTGATGGAAGCTCCAAAGGGCGAACATTATCTGGAAAACTGATGATAGAAACAACAGAGAATATCCCAGCTTCAAAGCTTTTTGATACAACAATTACTATGAGGATGCACAATATTTATTTTTCATGCTATCTATTTTATTCTTTTCTTCATTAATGAGCGGAAATTTCAGAGTTGTTTTTCTCACAGAAATATTATGAATAGAAAGTTTCTTAACTAAGTAACCAGTTGCTACATTTTTTTTGGTTAGATTTGAGATCAAGAGGGTATCTTTCTTATCTGCATATTCATTCAACAACCAGCCTGTATCTGACAAACATTTGATCTTCATCCACATAGGAGTATCCAGTGAGATACCTTCTGAAAAGATGCAACCTTTTGCTTGTCAAGTGGTAAGCACAATTTTCCTTCTACTATGAGAATACAACTGAAGATGATTTGCTGAGCTAATATGATATTGTTGAGAGAGGTGAAAAGATAGATACTTTCAGCCCCAATGAATGTCGGAAGAGCTATAATGCAATGAGAATAGGACCTTCCACGACGTGGTCAGGTACGAGGTGAAAAAATGATTTCACACATAATGATCAGTCCAGTCAAAAAAAAAAAAATCGAAGCAAGGAAAAGATAAAGCAAGCATTGCTCTATAAATAGTGTCTGAAATAGTGATATTATTTGTATACTTATTTCATCAAAAATAACATATATTGAAATTTATTTTTATATTATATTTATACATAATTATTTTAATATTTATGTAAATAATATGTATTATTATACCCGTGACAACGCACGGGCACTTTGCTAATAAGGGGAATTATTTGGGATCTGGATTGCAGGGGCGACTTGGATTTTTACCATGACTAAATTAAAAGTTTTTATTTACCTCTTTTATAAAATTACAAATCCTCTAAAATAATGGAGAATTTCAACAGACTCTTTAAATCTACACTTTGCATATCAAAATAGTCCACGTCATTGTTATTTTTCTTTCTAATTATAGAAACTGCAGCCGCCCCTGCTTTTGATTTTTTCTACCCGCCGTCCCCTGCCCCTCGTACGATAGCTTTTCTCTTGAATCCTCTGGCTTGGTGGTGGGCGGCGTGGAAGGGGAAGACGTAGGGAGAGGCGGCGTATTGCAGGAGCCGCTGCCGACGCCGGCGGTGGGTGAGTGCGCAGGCGAAGCTGGAGCAGCTGATGAAGATGACGCTGACGCAGAAGCCGAGCAGCGTGAGCACCTTGCTCGCCGACGCAGGGTACTCCATCGCTCCCGGCCTCCACGGCGCCTCCTTCGTCCCGCGGCGGACTCTCTCTCGGGCTCGGCTTCTCTGATAAGCCAAAGCAGTTCGATGCGCATCCCCCATTTTCTCTGTCGAATCCTCCTTTCCCGCCGCCGTGCAGGTCGGTATGCCACGCCTGGATGAGGAGGTGCGCTCCCTGCTCTGATCCTCCTCTTCCCCGTCCCTCTCACTCTCATCGGATGACAGGATGCTAGGTGCGTCCCCGCTACGCCACGACGGTGGCACAGAGCTTGCCCAGGCCTACGTGGTTTCCCGCCGCGGCGCGCTAGCGGAGTTCGTGGCGCACCTCGGCGTCGAAGCAGATTCGACCTGAGGTCGTGGAGATGCAAAGGGGCGCTCAATGGGGAGCGGTCGATGCGCACAAGCTGAATACGACGCGGGAGGAGGGGGGGGGGGGGGGGGGGGGGGGGGGGGTACACAGGAGGCGGGGCGATGGTGAGCCAAGCCCGCTAGGCAAAGATGGCTAGCGCTCCTCCCGGGATAGCGAGCGACCAAGAATAGCGAGGACCATGCAGAGTCTGTTGGAGATGCTCAAGCCCTGCTTTCTAAAAACGCCACAATAAAAATAAACCAGAAAGTTTGCTTCCTTCATGCCATTACGAGTTTGCCTATTCAAAATGTATACTTATATTATTACAAAATTGCTATATACATCACTCATATGTCCAATTTATCTTCTGACTTCTATCTCTACCACATCAGTGGTTGTCAATAAGGTCGATTCTGAGATTCTTTTCCTTTCAAAGCTCAAGCTAATATGAAGCCCTAATCACATATTTGTCTTGTAGCCTAAACTTTGTAATATAACTTTAATTTAAATACTTCCTCTATTTTAAAATTATTATCACTATTAACTTTTTTTTGTTACTTTTGACCACTTATCTTATTCAAAAGTCATTCGAATGACCAACTCTTTCCCACGTGTTGCCCCTCACGGACAACATAGGTGGAACCCTAGCTTACGCCACCGCCGCCTTCCCTACCCCTGTCCCCAGCCGTGTCGCGGCCTGAGGGATACTCTGAGAATCTGTGCGGACTCAAGGACGATGGTTGCATGGCCTTCTCCCCTCCGAGGAGGTATCAATCCACGAGCTTCTTGGGGGCACGGTAATGGCGGCTTTGGTGTTCGTCGCGGCTTGATTCGTGGGCTTCATGGTTGGATCTGGTCGGCCAATGGTGGAGCATCGTCCTGCACATGATGGCATAGTCGTGGTGGTCATGGCAATGCAGTTGGTGGCGCATGGCCAGGAGCTGTGGGTGTGGTGGAATGTCTCTGCGACGAGGCAGATGGCATAAGCGGTGGTAGATCCAGCACCACCATGGGTGGATCTGGTGCCAGTGTGGGCAGATCTGGTGCCCGACATCAGAACGGTGATGGTCGTGGTGCTAGATTGGCGACATACAACTTTGGCTCCTATGGTGCGGTTTTTGGCAAGGGGCACAGTTTCACGACCTTGCTGCAGTTGGTGTGCGACGACGGAGGAGAACAACTTTGGCGGGCATCATCAAGGTATACCTTTTTGTCGGCATGCAGAGGTGGCTGCCATATTTAGAGGCGCGACCTCATGACACATGCAGCAGGGACGCCTACGACACATGCGGTGGGTAGCTCGTGGCGCAAGTGGCAGGGATGACTTTGGCATGCGTGGCGAATGACTGTGGCATGCATGATGACGTCGGTGATGCTAGGGACGCCCTCATTGTAGCAACGGGATGACAGGGAGGAGGCCATTGGAGCTTAGTTGATGGTGGGTGTGGTGGTGCTCACAGGGATGGTGGAGGTGCATGAGGTGATAGAGGATGTGGTGGTGCTGGTGTTGTTGGTGTGAAGATGGCTAGGTTGTTGCAGAGACAATCAGTGTGTGGTCGTCGTGGTGGAGGAAGATGTTGGTTTGCCATGGATCATCGACAAGTGGTGGTGCTAATACGGTTTGCATGAATAGGTGTATGGGGCTCCGGTCGAATGTTTGTTTGGTGTTTCTACCAATATCGACAACGACAACACCTATGGGCTAGATCAGACAACAGTGATGTCTTAGATGTCGTTACCTTGTCAGAGGCGTTATCTAGGGATCTTCTCACCATGTTGGCCATTCACCTATGTTATTCATGGCAGCAACAATGACAACCTTGAGAGGTGGATGGGTGATGTGGTTGTTAGAGTTGTGTTATGGAGAAGCTTGTGTTGTTGGTTTCGATAGTTAAGAAGTTTTGACCTTGTTCATCGGGTTTTATGGTTTGGTCTCGTTTTCCTTAATATAATGCATATTCTTTTTATATTAATAAATACTGGAACACTAAGTTTTTGGATCTTTTTTTTTAAAAAAACTTTAATTTGAATATAGTGAGCTTAGTCTCCTTACAGGAGCAATAAAATGTGCTTTCATGATTTGATTGATCTCCTTCTCGGATGAGGTTTAGTGAAATGGTGTTCTTTCTATCTGACTCACGCAATCGTCTTCACCATCTCTCTCTCTCTCTCTCTCTTCTCTCTCTCTCTCTCTCTTCTGGTGATCTCATCAGCTGCTAGAGAAAGCAAGTGAGGTCCCATTTCTCTAGTAGCAGTGCTAGTTTGAATTGTATGTTTAGAGTTTAGATCTATCCATGTCAATTTTTTCAGAGCTGAGATTTTGGTGTTCCCTTCTCCCTTTGGAGAGATTGTGTCACTGGATTTACGGCGGTTAATGACATTAGTATACTTCTAGGCAAGACGATATGAAAACTTAAATGTATTGACGATGACGACGAGACAAAGAAAATGTTGCTGCCACGGAATAAGTCTCTTTGGCCCCTTTCCTAGTTTGTTGTGGTCAGATCAAACCACAACAATGAGTTTGAAAACGGTGGATTTGATGGCTTCAATAATTTTTGATGTCTCTTATGGGCACTTGAAGAGAATATGGCATCGATTCAGTTCTTATTTCTTGACAACATTAACTGGACAAGTGATGCTGAAGATGAGGAAAAGTTTAGATATTTTCTTTGTGTGCTTTCATTGTTGAGAGTCTTGATTTACAGGGCATGTATTTCATATTTTTTTAAAAAATAACCTTCATTTTTAACAAAAAATAATGATCTTTCTCGTTACCTTTCAATCACATGAAACAAAATTGTACACAATAGGACTAAGGATGGTTTGGAACAAAAAAGGGCAATTTCATACGAACCATTGTAAAATCACATAATCTCATATATGCCACTAGTGTCTCAATGACTAATATAGTCCACTTGTGTCACTGACAATAACATATTTGACATTGAGTGATTTTGAAATAGTTCCTATGAAATTACTTTCTAAAAAATTATTGGTGGAGATCGAGAAAATCCACATCAGACCCAATTCTTCCTGCATTTTAGTGCGGATTGTACACACATATATCAGAGAAATAAATCATCGTCATGGCATAATACTGTTAATACAAACATGATTGGTAGATCATAGGAGTACTGTACATGTGGTTGTGAAACAGAATTGTAAACGCTTTCAAGCGTTTGCCTGCAGTGAAAAGATTGAATTGGGTTGGCAATCCAAACGCTTTCAAGCGTTGTCTACTGCTGGACAACGAACAAGCATTTTTTTTTAAAAAAAATCAACAACGAACAAGCATTGACTGTGGAATGCTTTGTACAAAACTGTTAGAGATGAAGAAATCGAATCCTGTAGTAAACAGATATGAAGAAAATTGAGTGGACCGCCAATGCAAGTGGTGTCAATTATTTTTGGTAAATGAAGTTTATTAAAATAATGTTATTAGAACACAATATCAACTGTCTGGGTGGTGTAGTTGGTTATCACGTTAGTCTCACACACTAAAGGTCCCCAGTTCGAACCTGGGCTCAGACACTTCATTGATGTCCTTTTTTATCGCTTTATTTTTTCTCTCCTATTTTATAACCGTACCTATTTCTTCTCTACCTATTCAGTTCTTCACGATTACATTCCATGTGATGTGAATCTGGTGGTCCAAGCGGCCAAGCCATGTGCAAAACTCTACCAAACAAACTCGTAGCACACATATTCGAGACTTCATTTAATCCTTTTTCGTTGCTTCATTTATTTTTTCTTCTACCGATTTTAACTGTACCTATTTCTTCTCCTACCTATTCAACTCTTCACGTTCGGGGGGACCCTAGCACATTTACCTTCCATGTGATCAGGTGGCCCAAACAAACTCGTAGGCACACCTTACCTATTGGAGACTTCATTTAATCCTTTTTTTTTACTCCAGGGCTACAATTCTTTTTTGGTTGCCCTCACTTTTCCATGGCGTGGCGAGATGCTAGTACAAGCAAGCAACGGGAATCCCCGCGAATTGAAAAAAAAAAAAGGCAAGCAACGGGAAGATTTCTCGCGTGGCAGCGAGTGCAACCGACGCACGGGCCCCCACACACTCCAGTCCACGGCTGCACAGCCTGGCCGCGCCAGCAACGGCCTCCGCCGGCCGGCCGCTCCCTGTCTTTTCAAACTAGCCGTTGCGCCGCCTCCGCCTCCTCCATTCTCCAAACGGTCGGATCCAATGCCGCGCCGCATTTAAAGCCCCTCTTCCTCCTCCAGCAACCATCTCACTCCACTCCTCTCCACTGCGATCACGATCTCCTCGCACGCCACGCAATCCCCTCACTCTCTCTCCTCTCGCGCTCCTCCTCCCATGGGTGGCCTCTCGGTGATCGCGCCTCCGGCGGGCGACACGGCGTCGCGCCCGCACCGCCGCGCGCGCCGCGCGTTCCTCGTCTCCAACTACCTGATCCTGGGCGCGGCGTCCGGGTGCGGCTTCCTCACGCTCTCGCTCCGCCTCGTGCCCTCCGTCGACGGCTTCCTCCTCATCCTCCTCCACGCGCTCACGGTGGCCGCCGCCGTCGTGGGCTGCGCCGTCATCGCGGCGCCCGAGCCGCCCCGCGGCCGCTGCTACACGGCACACATGGCCGCCACCGTGGTCGTCTCCATCCTGCAGGGCGCCGCCGCCGTGCTCGCCTTCTCCCGCACCGCCGAGTTCCTCTCCGACGGGCTCAAGTCGTACGTCCGCGAGGAGGACGGCGCCGTCATCCTCCGCATGGTTGGCGGGCTCGGCGTCGCCATCTTCTGCCTCGAGTGGGTCGCCCTCGCGCTCGCCTTCGTCCTCAGGTACTACGCATACGTCGACAGGGAGTGCGGCGGCAACCCGCTCCGCCGCAGCGCCAAGGTCGGCGGCGAGGACGGCGCCGGAACCTGGCCGTGGCCGTTCCAGGTCTGATGATATGATCGGCCTTTGAGGAGATCCGTTGGAAGCCACAAGATTCACCGAGAACGATGAGTTCTTGGATGATAATCGTCAGCGTTTGAGTTGGAGTGCTCTAGTACTTATTAGTACATTTGGGGATTGTATTCGTTTATTGGTTTCTGCTGTGCTCTGTAATACAATATGGTTATGTTGTAGTGCACCTTAATGGAGTATTATTTAAAATCAGATCTGGATCAACTCCTCCTCTTGCATTTCGACAAGATGACACTGACGCTGACAGTATTCATCGTTTTCAGGGCATGTTTGATGTAACTTATAAGGGCTTCCACACTTGTTTGTAACAAAAGATATCCAAGTCAGGTTTAAAAGATAGGAGTCCTCTTTGTACTATCTTTTGCGCACTGTCATAAATCAGAGATGGGACCTAGTTTATTTTTTTATTTCCTATTTTATCCATAGATAGTGTGCAGGAGCGAGCATTTTCGGAAGGATAAAGAAGCACTTAGATCCCACGACCCATAAAACGCGTGAGTTACTGTCATATTGAACGATATGTAGCTTTAGCCTCAGGTATACATGAGCGCTGCTGCAGAAGTTATCGCTCCTCTCTCTCATGCTTCTTTTTGTTAAAAAATAGATTGAAGTCTGTAAACGTTATCTATTATCAGACCATTGTGGAAGCCCTAAGTACTTATAAGTTCAATTTATAAGTTAAAAAGTGAAATAAGTAGTTTATTTCAACAAACATCTATGACTTATAAGTTACAAGTGGCTTAAAGTTCTAAGCAATCTCAACCTAACTTAAAACTTATAAGTTAGTGGACTCCACCACTTTTTCATAGGCCCCACCCGTATGTGCATAGCTGGATCCTTCCTCCTCCACTTATTTCTCAACTTATAAGTTGACTGGCCCCAAACATCCCTGACTTATAAATCAATATTTTTCAGTCAGTTGACTTATAAGTCGGCTGATTTATTTACATCAAACATGTCCTCAGTTTCAACTTCTAACAAGCGCTGAACAAAAAAACAATGCTTTAGTGGAATACTATGATTAAACTGACAGTAACCGCACACTACTCATTTTGCAGCGACCTTTCGAACCGTGTCCTGTAGCGAAAGATTGTGAACTCTGAGGAACCCAAAATTTAGATCTGAATTCTGAAGTGACCTGTCCTTTTCCATTCCATGAAACTGAAGGAGATATCAGCTCGCACAACTGACCATCAGAAGTGGAACAATGAAGAATACGCACGCAGAATTTCGGTGGCAAAATATCGTCTTAAAAATAACCATCCATGAAGAAATAACTTATAAAAAATCAATCCATTCCTGACAAAGTAGCAATATGATTGCGAGTTCTCCATTATACCTTGACTTTTTTTTTCTCAAAGTTTTGAGAAAGACACTAGTTGAGTCAGCATTCTTTATGTAGAAAAGGATAAATTGCTTCTTGAGTAAACTCTGGCGTAACGATGAATTGGCCAAACTACTGAGCTACCGCGATTAAGCGAATGACAGGTGACAACGCCCCATCTATCCATGTGTCTGGCCTCGAGACTTTGCTTTTGTGGTGTCCACTGACCCTGAAATTGCTTGCGTCGGATAACTCTCTGAATATGACACCAACGCAAGTTTCGTTCAGAGTAAACTTTTCTTTTTGACAAACCAATCTTTAAGTGACCCTCCAAAAAAGGGCAACTCTGACGAGAATTGCCGGGAAACGCCGGTGCTATTGCTGGCCAGAAGTCCGACTGATATGGACTCCACCACGCGCTTCCTTGGTGTGAAGTTAACCCCGACAGATTACGTTCGATGTATAGAGCCAAGTGGTCTTGCCAGTTGCCAAGTACCCTCATAGACTGGCACTCTGGATTCCGAAGAATGATCTAACCGGCTGCAGAGACATAGGCCGGCCGGCACCCGGGATTTATGACCTGTTTGTGATTACCAACCCATCGTTATCAGGTCTGGTAGATCGATCACACGCGCACATCATTCCATATCCCCCATTCATACGTGGTCGCCGAAGCAGTCACACGAACTGATCAAGCGGCCGCTGAAACCGTGGCGGGCATCAGTCGTGGATTCCACTTCCCCTTCCCGTTACCAGACGATGGGGACATGGAACCGGCTAGAGCCGGACGAATTCTCGTATTGGCGGTAGCGAGGAACTGCTCCTACCTCAATGGAAACTCCTGTCTGGTTAGGCAAAATTTCCAGCGTCTCATTGAGCTACTCCCATGATTGTTTGTTTTGTCATCAACCACATGGTCGGCGCTGTCACTAAACTATGCCATCTCCGTCCAGAATGGACGGCGGGGAACGCAGGTGGATAGAAAAATAGTAACCACCTAACGTTCTAATGCGGCCGTGACAGTGAATTCCACTTGCTGGTTAACTCCTGTACCCTAGTCGTTAGTATAGTAGCTCGATTTAAGTGACAGGCACGAATTAGTCAGCAGCAGGTGCCGAACTCTAGCTGCCTTTTGTTTGTTTAGGCCCTAACCAGACGAGACTTCAGGCCGTGTTTGGGCAGATTTATATAGGATCACAATGTTTCTCCGCTGTTCAGGTCATAAAACGTTTGGCCAATCTGTATGTTCCATTCCTTAATCTGTGATTTGTCTAGAAACGGTGGTCGATTGACTGACCCATTCTGATTTCACTAGACACAGCCAGCTACTGGTGCCACTTGCTCCTTGCTACTCTAGTATACTGTCAACTGTGCCGGTCAAGAACAGAGAACCATACTGTATCAGAAGGGGAGGGGGAAAAAAAGGAAACGAGAACAACATGTTCAATTCGTATATATACGACCGGGTACATTGTTAGATCTCGATCTGTTTGTCCGTGCTCGTCAGTTTTCCAGCCGCGCGGCCTTATTTTGACGCCGCGATTGGATTGGACAATCTCGATCGCAGCCCTGTCGTCCCGGCGGGTACGGTGTATGCTGACACCTGAAGTTGTAAAGAAGGACCGTGTCTCGAAGAGCTCGGTTTACTTTTATGCGCTTGAAATTGAACGTTCGCCACCGCTGATCAAATCGTGCACGGGGAACAAGCTGTAGATTCTTTATTTCTTTTTCCTTTTTTTTGGGTGGGGCTCGATCGCACCAACTGTTCGGGTGAGAACACGGGCGCAGGCCGGATTAGGTGACAAGCTGGCGGTTTGTGACGAGCCGAGCAAGCATGGAAGGCACCGGCAGGATGGTCGACAAAGGAAGAGAAGACGGGAGCAGGTGCGGCGTCCATGTGCAGCTGCAGAAGCAGGAGGCCCTCTCGTGTCGAGGGGACGGATAGACCGAGAGGCGACGACGGGTCGGGACACTGGGACAGGTCATTAGCCGCTGCTGGTAGCCGCTTCGTCCGTCAGTTTGACTGGACACCCTTGTACGCGTGTATAAATATCTCCCTGCCCCCGCCGTGCTCTCGCCAGTCGCCAGTCCTCTCCCGGTCGGCCACTCCCTCCCAGCTAGTACTGACCGTCCCGTGCCGTGGCCGTCCTGCCCCCACCGTCTCGATCGTCTTCTCCTTCCTTGAGCTGCTGCACCGCAAGCAACGCCCGGCCGGGATGGACTTCTCGGGCACCAAGCAGCTGGAAGCGCCGGCGCCTCCCGCAACCAGGTAATAACCC
This sequence comes from Eleusine coracana subsp. coracana, assembly GCA_032690845.1. Taxonomy (NCBI): domain Eukaryota; kingdom Viridiplantae; phylum Streptophyta; class Magnoliopsida; order Poales; family Poaceae; genus Eleusine; species Eleusine coracana. The sequence goes on from CM064424.1 coordinate 9,430,341, forward strand.
GTCTCCTCCCTCTCTCCGTTTTCCTCTCTTCGATCGTCTCGTACCGTGAACGGTGCGTGCCCGTATTGTTCGGCAACTCTGACCTGTGTGCTGCTTCGCTTGGCTCAGCGCGTGGTGGTCGAGGGAGACGGTGGCCGTGGTGACCGGCGCGAACCGCGGCATCGGGCACGCGCTCGCCGCGCGGCTCGCGGAGCGCGGCCTGACCGTGGTGCTCACCGCGCGGGACGCCGCGCGCGGGGAGGCCGCCGCCGCGCTGCTCCTGGAGCGCGGGCTCGCCGTCGCGGTCCGCCGCCTCGACGTCGCCGACGCGGCCTCCGTCGCCGAGTTCGCCGCCTGGCTCCGCGACGACGTCGGCGGCCTCGACATCCTGGTAATAATAATAAAAGCCTTCTTATTCCGTCCCAGTAATTCAATTCAGCGCGAAAATGAACGGAGTGAAAGAGTTCAGTCCCGGGATTTCGCATTCGCTGGTCCCTCCGTATATTCATGGACGGCGGAACCGGAATCCTGATCCCCAATGAATGGCATCTTGCTTTGCCTGGGACGATCAGGATTCCGGTTCTCCCGTCCCATCCCACACAGCATTATTGCCGCCTAGTACTATGCTACGTTCTACGCCACGCTCATCCTCCTCGTCCTGGGATCAAAGCGCGCGTCACGTCGTTCGGCGTTCGTTTCGGCCGAAACAAAGGACCTCCCGTGGCGCTGGACAGCGACGGCCGCCGGTCCACGGACCGTGTCTTGTCCAGGAGGGGTAACATGCCGTTTAGGCAGGTGCGGTGCACACCTCGTCGGTTGCCATTGGTTGCCGAGGCCAAGTTGGTTGAGCTCTCTAAACGGCGTCACATTTGGAGATGGAATTCGCTTTCCTTTTCTTGCCGCACCTAGGTTTCACTCAATCGGGCTCTGCTTTAATTTACCTGTAGTGACGGTAGTGCGCGTTTTGATCCTTGGTTCACCAGATTTGACCCAGATCAGTGTTACTCCAGGTTACATCGTTCATGAATCAGCTGATGATCACCATCTGCTTTAGGCTCTAGCAGGCACAGAATGTTGAGCCACGGAACCAAAACATGCTTTTATCGTTTTTGCATTCGCACCGTAGCTCGATCTGCAAGGATTTTATCAGGTTGTGCGAACCAAGCACACTGTTCAACTGTTGTCGCCAACAAGCAAAGCGGGGACAGGGGCAGGACTCAGGAGGGTCAAGCCAGGCGTGCTGGCGTCAATCATGGCATAAACGGTGGTCCGTTCCTCAGAATAGCCAGCCAACGATATGATAGTCCACTCCACTTGTGTCGAGTTAGGAATTTTTACGAGGTATAGTCCGATCCATCTCTATCCATTTCTTGGCCCTCGATCAACTTATCCCCAAAAAGCTTTATCGCAAGTGTCTAGTTCAGACTTTCTTTTCCATAAAAAAGAGTCTAGTTCAGACTTGGGACGACGTCGAGAGAGAAAGCTGTTGCGCTGTGCACCACCGCGCACACGTCAGTGTAGTGGTCGCTAGTGCCGTTGCCAATTCTAGACGACACATGTACAAGGCTACGACTCTACGAGGAAATAAGGCGGTGGTTGCGGCAGCCCCACTTTTGGTTTATATTGGGTAAGGTGAGCTGAACTTTCCGGTGGCGTTCAAGTCATGCTTCGTCTCTTTGGCTTGTGTATGTGCCTGTAGGTGAACAATGCTGCCGTATCGTTCAACGAAATCGACACCAACTCGGTGGAGCACGCCGAGACGGTCCTTCGGACCAACTTCTACGGAGCCAAGATGCTGACTGAAGCACTCCTGCCGCTGTTTCGGCAGTCGCCGGCCACCAGCCGGATCCTGAACATCAGCTCGCAGCTCGGCCTTCTCAACGTAAGTCCACATTGTTCGCATCACATTACTGTATTTCAGATGCTAGTAAATCGTACTTACTCCTCCAGAGTTTGTGGCCCTGTTTGACACACGTTGAAACAGTACTAAGGTGTGCAAATATTGTGTGATATATGCAAAGTGCAAACTGAAAGATACTTTATATAGTCCTATAATAAGTAACATATAGAGCCCATTATCTATTTTTTCTTTGACATTTAGAGCCACAGAGTATTCAAAATCATGTTACCTCTATATCCCTCTTTATTAGTTGTACGACTTGTACTTGACAAAGCATTAATAGACAACAAAGAAATTTCTGTTCATGATAGCAACCCCAAAGAACATTCGTACTCTGTCATTGTCACCAGCTAAAATTTCTGAGAGAGAGAGATGCTAGTCAATTCTTATCACTTGGAAAGCTTGAAATGATGGTAGAAAACACTGATCGGTCTCCTTTACTTTTCATGTGTACGAGTCAACTCAAACTTGCACTGGTTGAAACTTGAAGGTGTAAACAAACAAATAAGTGCATCCTTTTCGAACAGAGAAGGCTTTCTTGGCATGTTAGTATGTTACCATTGTCAGATCAAATGGAACCATACTAGCAGTCTCCAGAAATTTCTCATTAAGAATCACACGTCGCTTGAAGTGTGAATGCACAAGGCTGACTAGCTAGGCATCTAAAACAGTTTTGAATTCTATCTTGAAGCATGCCACATCACATCAGCAGATTAGCTAGTTAGGTGCACTGTCCATAGTCTCCGTATGACGCATATATGCCCAATGCTATAGTAGACTTACGTTTACACGATGAATATGAAGTAGCTATTTGCAAACACAGGCGTTATCAAGAAATAAACTGCTTATATTCTAATAAAAAATAAAAGAGAGAAAGAAATGAGCAGCTTGATGATTAACACTTCCTTCCTTGGACACTGATGATCTGTGTGCAGAAGTTGAGGGACCCGTCCCTGAGGTCCCTGCTCCTGGACGAGGACCGTCTGACGGAGTCGGCGATCGAGGGCATGGTGGCCCGGTTCCTGTCGGAGGTGAAGGACGGGACGTGGTCGGATCCGGGGCGCGGGTGGCCCAAGGTGTGGACGGACTACGCGGTGTCCAAGCTGGCCCTGAACGCCTACTCCCGGCTGCTGGCGCGGCGGCTGCAGGCGCGGGGCCAGCGCGTCAGCGTCAACTGCTTCTGCCCCGGGTTCACGCGCACCGACATGACCAAGGGTTGGGGCAAGCGCACCGCCGACGAGGTCGCCGATGTCGGCGCAAGGCTGGCGCTGCTACCGCCCGACGAGCTCCCAACAGGAACGTTCTTCAGGTGGTGCACGCCGCAGCTCTACTCCAAGCTGTGAGTCGGCCGTGTCGTGTCGGAACATGGTGTTGGGTTCGGTTTCGTTTTACTAGATGCTCCAATAGTGCTTCTATCTATGCAAAGTAAGAAGTCAGGCGTGATCACCTCACTCTACGCAAAACTGCAACGTGCTAGTATGTATTATCGTTATGGGTAGGTGTGTAACTGAATCCCGGTATATCAGAACATCAGTTGCCTGGTCTTGCCTTTTCCCGCTGCTGATCCATCAACTATATAGTAAGAGCTATTAAACCGTGGATCGAGGTTCGATCAAATGGAATTGGGCCAAAGGTTCAGTGGGCCACCGATTAATTGGAAGTCGCCTTGCCTAAAAAAAAGATAAAATGAAATAAAATCCACCGTCCAATCGTCCCACGATCTGCGTGTCATCTCTTGCTCGACCTAGGCGGCTAGGCCAAAGAGGGAGGAGGAGGCCCCCTCCGTGCCGCCGATCATGCCCCCTCCTCCATGGGTCTTGCTCGAGCGCGTCGTCAGATTCCTGCCTGGAAAAGCAGCAGCAGTAACAAGGGGCCGCAACCACCCGCCCGAGGAGGGAAGCGACGACGTGGACGTTCGAAGAGAGAGCAAAGGCAATGGCGGCCAATCTGCAAGCGATGAAGCCCGATCCGCAAGCCTTGGAGCCACCTGAAATAAACCACTTGTCCATGGTGCAGGAAACGGTTGTAGGACTACTTGGCGGCAGTATCTCCTGCACCGACAAAGCCCTCGTCGTCCTCTACGCCGGCAGCTCTTCCACCGGGTGTTACCTGGTATACGACGCCTCTGACAGCTCTCTTAATGCGATCCCCCAGCTTCCCGATTCACGCACCGTTCGTGGCCTTGGGATCGGAGCTGCAATCCTGAGCCTCAGTAACGGATCGTACGTGATCGCGGAGCTCGCCGGCGCAAGATCAAAGTTTCCTGACGCGGAGCTCTTCCTGTGGTGGTCGCCCAGCCACAGCCAGAACCAAGCAGCAGGCCAATGGATCCGGAGAGCGGTGCGCCTCCCTCCTGACGTGTTCAGTCCCGGGTACTTCTTCCGCATCGACATGGCGTTCACGTACGCGGACTCTAACGTCTGCTGGGTCGATCTCCTCAAAGGCGTCCTGCTCTGCAACCTGACGGAGGAGTCATCGCCAGAGCCCAGCTTCACTTACGTCCCGTTGCCCACGGGATGTTCCATCGAGTTCGATCGCAGGCGCCGGCCGCGTTCTCAACTCACCCGCGCCATGGGATGCTGTAACGGCAGTATCAAGTTCGTTGCCTTGGTTGGATCCCGTGAAAGCTGCACCGGCGAGGACATGGTGCTGACGACCTGGACTCTCTCGCCTGACCTCAAGGAGTGGAAGGAAGGCACGCGGCAACGTGTGCGCGATCTCTGGGATAGCGAGAGCTTTGTTGACAGGGGTTTGCCACGGGTTACTCCGTCATCCCCTGTCGTCAGCATTGACGAAGCTGATGTCGTATATGTTGTTCTGAATGAAATTGATCGTGTCGATGCCGTGGACAAATTTGGCGTTCGCGGGGTGAACATGGTGCACAAAGGTCAGTATGTGCTTCGCCTCCACACAGTGGAAAACAAGGTCCTTTGCCACTCCAAGGTCATTCTGGACAAATTCACACCACGATTCCCTGATTTGCTTGCTAGTGCATTCAGTGCACACTTGAAGAGCTCAAAAAACCGTCAGGTGCCCCCTCTTTCTCAGGGTCCGTTCTATAGTTTTTCTTCTTCTTCTTCTTCTTGCCCATTGTAACATTCGGGCAACCTGCATGATTAAAGAATACAACAACTAACAAGCTAGGTGCATGTTTTTTTTTTCTGTCATGGTGTGTGTTCATTATATTTGGAAGCTACAATGCTGTATCTAGTGCAAAATTTTGATGGGAAAATTCGCCAGCACTGAATCAAACATCAAGTATTATCCTTGCTGCAATTGCGCACATAATGTTTATTTTTTAACATCTCAGAACCTTTGAAATGTCATAACTTTGACATGGATGAGTTTGCTCATTATGAACTCATGTTTGACGTACATGCCACCTATTCTTTCCTGCTAGGGAGGATTAGAAGCAAGGAGCGAGCCTGGAGCAAGCGAAAAGCAGACAAGACATGCAAGTGAGGCAGAACAAAGCAGGAAGCGGATGAAGCATTGAACCATTAGATGGGATTTACAATTTACATTATAGTTTGGGAGCATCTCCAACAACTATGTAAAAACAGTCCCTAAAGCTTAATTTAGGATGTTATTAGAAAAAGCATTTCTCCAACAGTTCTGTAAATCAACTTACTAAATTTTGGGACTTCCTATATTTCCCAATTCGTTCTCCACATTTAGCAATCAGGTCGGCACTCCCATTCCACGAAATCCCGCTGTTTCCGCGGCAAAAACCGGTTGGCAGCGCCTTCTTTGTTGCCATCGTGGAGTTCGCATTGTTGGCGCGCGCTGCCTTGCACGATCCGGTTGCTGCCCCCGCTGCTGGTTCGTATCGCCTCTGTTCCCGTTCGCCGGCGTCGTACAGCAGGCGTCACATCTCCGGTCTGTTCGCCACCTCTTTCCGATCAGAGTTAGGTACATTGTGTTCAGCGTCATCGTCTCCTCAAGCTATTCAATTTTCCTGTCTTTGTATGGTTGATAGTAGCAGAAGAACGAAACTGTAATCCGAGACTGATTTGCTCTGTAGCTGTCTGAAATCGCATTGATCTGCATTGGAGTTGCAAAGCCACGGAGCCGAAAGTGAACAATGACCTGTGTTTAGCTAGCTTGTACCTGATCTGAATTCAGAATATTATAGAAGACATCCATTGCGATATGTTAAAATGTTGAAAGTTTCTCTCTTGATCGATTTACATGGCTGTTAAGTAGGGATCCGTAACTTTACGCAAGCTGCTCATTTCCTTCATTTGTGTCAATTTGAGGTCATTGCGTGATTGTTCGAAGTGAACAGAACCGTTCAAGTGCCAATGCATGTAAATGGACTGAAGGACACCTACCTGCACGCACACGACGACCTGCACAGGCACTCGCGAAGCACCGTCGCGTCGTGGTTGCAGATGTTAGAAACCGATGCTGCAAATACGACGAAGAACAAAAAAATCAAACCACAAAGGACATGAGATTTAACAAGGAAAACCCTTTCAAATTAGAAAGGAAAAAACTACGAGTGTCAGCCAGCAAAACTTCACTATCAAAAATTAGGGTTACAATACCAACGAGATGACGGCGACTTACAAAAAGACAACAATCACAAGGTAAAACTCTAAACAAGATTATGTACCATACCGTGGGGAACAGCCCCCCCAGACCTCCCTGGATCGGTGGCCGGCTTGGGCCGTAGTAAAACGGAGGCAGAAATCGGCCTTCAATGTACAATAAATTTAGAACATAACTCAACAGCAGATGGCATCATCGCTGGTCGTAGGGTTTACAGGCATGATTGCACGGGCGCGGCCACGCTGAGATCGCCAATGCCGCTAGCCTCGACTGGATCGTAAAACATCTCGACCTTCAAACGAATAAATCAGGCACAGGCCCATTAAACAAGATGACGTGGCTAGATTTAAAATGTTTTGAAAACCTAATATTGGGAGTTGTTGGAGGAAGAGACTTTTTTACTCCCAATACTCTTTTACAAACTTTCTAAACCAGTTTTTTGGGAATTATTTTTTACATAACTATTAAAGATGCTCTTACGTGTAGTAAAATTTTGAGGGAGTTTTAATTGAGATATTTAAGGATAAATGTTCTAACAGTTTTCGTACCAATAAGCGTGTAAAACAGATTCTGACGAATTTATGAGATTGCTTGCAATGCATCAAGTGAGATATAGTCATTGTCGGTGTATGATAGCAACATACGGAAACTTGAGTCTTACACCATATTGCCTTCTATTTTTTATAAATCTTTCGAGAGATAGCAACATATTCATCCCCAACCGAACCTTAAAAGATTCTTGCTACAATCCCCCGATATCACTTGATTCTGTCGGGAGATTGCTTGCAATTCATTCAAAAACTCATAGACAAATTAAAATATGGTGTACAGATGATCAACTCATTACTCATTTACATAACAAGCTAACTCAATTCACCTTATTAACAAAACGAGAAGAAAAATAATCTCGTTTTCACTTGTTAATCTTGTGAGCCACCTCTTATGCTTCATAGACTCAACATAAAAATGATTCATGTAAAAATTATGTTTTATGTCTAACTTTATAGAGGCTATAACTTGAATCATTGTATTCAGTGGCGGAACCAAGGCATGGCGAGCCTGAGTCCCTGCCCAGGCTTTTGTGGCGGAGCAGGAAATGATTTTTTTTATACACCGTATCAGTCCAACATCAGTAGAAACGATTGGATTTAAGTATACAACGTTGTGTTTTAGTGACAGATTTCCAATCTTGCTAGATAACTTAGTCACTTTATTAGGTCTCCACATTTGTAGATAAGCGCATGCTGCTAATTATCCAGTATAGATCGTGGCTACTCGCTAGCTAGCTCTACATACCGCCTGATTTGCTAGGTGATAATGTTTTCCTTCGCCCCACAGTTTAGTGCTTAGGTTAAGGTGAAATTTTTTGCTCCATTAATTCTTAATAAAACTAGCAAGTTAGTCCGCGGAAATTGCGCGGCTAGTCTATTCTCTATTTTATCATCAATAATGTTTTTACTCGAGAATATGTATCCACAATTGGTACAACTAACGATACAACTTTTATTTTTGGTAAGTATGTTGGATTTCGTTTTACAAAAACCTATAGATCAGATTAAAGTATTGGTACCATGTGGATTCATGTTTCACTTGATGAATATCATTATTTTCTAAACAAATTCGATAGCTCTAATATTTCTTTTGCTAATCCATGTGACTTGTTTCATGCATGATCCTAAACTGATGTGAATTTTGATTCATAGACACCATGAAATCCAAATGACTTATAGACTCATCCGACATATATTACTACTCTGTTCCAAAATTGTTATTGTCATTAACTTTTTTAGTTCCTTTGACCATTTATTTTTATTAAAAAATCAAATATTTATTCATGATTTGTTTTATTGCTATAGAAAATTTAAAGATAGCCTATACATTTTTATATTAAACAAATATTTTAAATAAAACAAATGGTTAAAGTTGACTAAAAAAGTCAAATATGACAACACTTTGGATTGGAGGGACTATTGTTTTTGCTCCTTTTGTTTCCATGATATCCCAAATAGCTCATAGATCAATATCCATCAGCATGCATCCACCATAGTTCATCAAAGATATCACGCAACAACGTCAAATCTATATATATTTAGAGTATGCTCATAAACACAGATAACACACCTAGAAGCATTCATGCATCATTGAAGACGCTATGTTTGTCATGCATGTTTTTATTCACAAGTCATTCACTCTTTTGCACTATTCAATATTAGTCATTGTTGTTTCACTGCTTCTACATCTCATCTCTGAGTCATGTATTTGACAATTTAGGAATGCACCAGATCTACCCTCATCACAATCATGATTCTTGATTTACACTTGCTCACGTGTACGACCTGAGTGAATGTTTAGTGAGTTTGGAGCTCTCCTGCTCACAAATTTATCTTATCCATATATTCTTATGTGATTTTGTGTTAACTAAATATATTTTTTCCAGTCATAGCCACATAAGTCCAGCCCTGGGCATGCCAATACCATTTCTTTATGGTCACTGGTTGCATCATTCTAATACTTTATACTATTAAATGATCATTTAATTCTTCATTGTGTAGACATGACAATAAAATGTAGTTGTATGTCACTCTTTATTGTCAGAAAATGTTTAGCCTATTCATCCAAGAGCAGAAGAGCCCTCTACCAGCCTCTTGGCTGGTTTGACTCATCAATTTTCATTGTCGCTATGGCTGGCTCCAGTCTCCCTCACCTCAGCAGTATTCTCCAACTCAACAGCCTAAATGCATTCTCCCTTAGGGGATTAGTCACTCCAGTTTCGTCCATTCTATTTTCTCCATCATATTCCTTTGAAGCAAACTGGTCAAGGTTGCATTTTTTCCACGTTATGCTGCTCCACGGCTCCACGCTGTTCAATTGTTGTGCATGCCACCTGCATGCAAAAAAACTCTTCGCATGCCGTTTAGTGAGATTATGGGTTCTTTTTTCTTGCTTAAACGATGGAGATTACAATTAAGAAGTGAAGAGAACACCGCCAGCTAAATATCTCTATACTTATTTTTCTCTTGTTCAAACTAAACAATATAGAATTGTATTTGTTATTCTTTACTTTACCCCTCATCAAAATCTACATGTAGCTCCTTTTTCTTTCTCTTTTTTCTTCTGAATTTTATTTACTATTGCTTATTTTTCAGTCAAGGTGCATGCATCTCAACCTGAAATTTAGTTGTTGTGATATGTATGCTGCTAATTTTCATGTTTACCAAATCAAAGATGCATAAGTTTGGTCTAAAAAAAAGTTGCATAAGTTTCTTCGTTTTACCTTTATTCTGAATTTAAACTATTTATGAATTGTAGTCGGATATGACTATTTTACTTTATCTGAGCCGTGAAAACTTCATAAAATCTAACAGCTCATATTTTCTATTTTTCTGATTATTAACACGGAAATTTCATGGCCAAATCGGCACCGTCATGCACGGGTTGGCGGCCCGTGTGTTGGCAATAAAATGAAGTTCAAAGCTATGTACTGGTGTGGGCGAGCCAAAATTTGCTACTATGTATGCATTGATCCAAACGTGAGCCTAATCGGCATCGGTGTGCACGGATGAACAAATATTTGACGTGCGCACGTAGGTGTCAATCCAAACAATCCCTAGATCTTCATGAAATCTAATGGTTCATATCTTCTCCTTTTGTTTTTAGTTGTTATGGTAATTATTTAGTCTTGAGAATAAATGTGGAAATATAGTAAACTCACATCATGAGCTACACTCTTGATTTGTAGCATTTTGTATCCTTTTTTAGTACTATTATAGTTAATTAAAGGGTGTTATGTTTAAAGGAAAGGAAACTAAAAGACAAATATAAGGTACAATATACCCAGCCTTCTCCGTAGCCTTCATTGTATACTAATAAAGTTTTGCATATATTATACACAGATGCAGATTTATTTTGAACGAACATGCTAAGATTAATTAATTTACTAAATTTGCCAGAGGTATGGAGATTGATACTTTTCATTAATTCGATTGCTACTCATATACATATAACCTCCACGTTGATTTAGAGGATTGTTTCCGCTCCTACACTGATACACGTAACAAATGTTAATTTTGGAATTAAATGCTCGTGAGTTGATTTCTACACGGATTGATGGGCCATATTGTCACATGCACGTGACTTGGTGGAGACAATCTAAAATTCCAAACTTCTGCCTTTACTTGTTATAATTAATATGGACTCTTTATAGATTAGAGAATCTAGACCATCCAATCTTCATAAAATCTAATGGTCTATATTTTCTCTTTTTTCCAATTAATCTTGTAATTTCGTGATCTTGATGGGAGCTTCTTTTGATCTTCAAATAAGAAGATAATAGATTCAATTTCTAAATATGTTGAGATCTTTTTACAATAGAGACAATGTGCTTGATGAACCAAAAAATGTGTTATGTTTGACTGAATGAAAATTGTTAGATTGTATATTGCTTTTTTCCTATCATTTTATTTTTATACAATGGATTACAAAATTTTATAATGCAAATGTTTGTTGCATCTATAATCAGTATCAAACTAGTAGAATATATATAGTCGGCCTATTACACAGTTGTTGAAAAACTATATTATGATATGTTGATTTTCTTTAGCCGGTCTCCCTATGCCAAATTTTTGTCTTCGCCGCTGCTGGCTTCTTGTCAAACGCTAATGGATCTCAGTCTGGGCAAAAATGAGTCATGGGCCGCTGGCAGCCCAACTGAAATACGAGAGTTTATTATCACAACTTCGTCTAGGTTCCATAAAATATCTGGGTCTGCTATTGATTATATATTTACACCTAAAATAAATATGTACACCGTATAGTGTTACATTTAATATAAGTTTTTTAGATTTTAGATTTTAGGATCAAGATCATATAAAAAAGCATGTTGCGTGGTTCTTTCGAGACTTAACTAGCTTTTTTCTAAGGAAATTAACTAGCTTGTTAATGAAACGAGCTAAATATTTAGCTTGACGTATAAATTATGAATCAAGTCAGCTCGTTATCTGCTTTCGGCGCGACGCACGCTGAAACGGCCACCGAAAGAGGCGAACCCGTTGCCGAAACAAGAGAGCCAGAGCCAAAGGCCCTGGTGACGAAACGAAGCAGAAGATCATATACAGGGTCAGAGTCTGGCGCTGGTTGCCAGGGGCTGCCATATCTGTTTAAAAACTGCCTGCTCCAGTACTACGAGTGCTGCCATCCTCAGCCTCGGTAAGGGATCGTACGTGCTCGCGGAGCTTGTCAAATTTACATCCGGGTTTCCCGATGCCTATCTCTTCGTGTGGCACTCGCGCAGCCCGAACCAACAAGGACCATGGATCAGAACAAAGGTGCGGCTCCCCGCTCAGGTGTTCAGCCGCCATTTCAACTTCACCGTCCACATGGTGTTCATACACACCGAATCTCGGGTTTGCTGGGTCGATCTCCTCAAAGGCGTCCTCGTCTGCAACCTGATGGAGTCACCAGAACCCGAGTTCACTTTCGTCCCGTTGCCACCGGGTTGTTACATTGAGTCTGATACGGGAGTCCTGGAACGTCCTGAACACTTCCGCACCATATGGGCAGCGTCTGCGGCGCCATCAAGTTTGTTACCTTGGAGGGTCTCAATGAGCTCGCTTGTCCCGAAACGGATGTAACGCTGAAGACCTGGACTCTGTCGCATGACCTCAAAGACTGGGAGCCAGCTGGAAAATCGGTACCCGCCGGAGATCTCTGGAAGAGCAAGAGCTTTTGCGAGAGCGGTTTGCCGCGGCTTGCACCGTCAGTCCCTGTCCTCGGCTTTGATGAACCTGACGTCGTGTATGTTGTTCTGAATGACGTCGATCACGTGGATGTTGCCGACGAATTTGGGCAAGTTTACGGGAAGAACATCCTGCGCAAAGTCCACTACGTGCTTCGCCTCGACATGGTGCAACAGGGGGTCCTTGGCCACAAGAAATTTGTTCCGGGCGATTATTTGACATTACCCCATCTGGTCTCTAGTGAATTCAGTGCACACCTACAAGGCTCAAAGGATCATCAGGTACCCTTTCCCTCTTCCCCTTTATTTTACAGCCTGTTTTTTTTTGTTATATAAAATTTGGCGGCCGGTATTATTCATTAATACTCCAACTAGCATCATCTTAAGTTTAGCTCGAAGTGTAGCATGGTTCTAGAAGTTGGAACTCTATAAGTCGAAAACAACCGCAGCGTGCGATTATACATGAATGTTGACAAATTGTTCATTTACCCACCCTGTCTGCATTAACTATATTTGGAACCTACAATAATGCTGTGGCTGGTAAGTGGTACACAAATATGATGCTAAAATTCTTCAGCATCGAAGCAAACCTTGAACATTATCATTGTTGCAGTTAAGCACATGCTCTTTTTTCATTACTATAAACTTCACATAGATAAAGTCATTTTTTACTCATTATGAACTGATATTCAACGGACCTGCTTATTGGTTCCTGGTAGGTACGATTAGAAGCAAGCGAGACGGGAGGAAGTGGGAAGCAGACGATGGATGCAAGTGAGAAAAGAGCAGGAGGAAGCAGGAAGCGCAGGAAACGGAGGAAGCATTGAACACATCGTCGTGAGGAAATTACATTGTCCCGTGAGATTACTTGATATTAGTGTTCTGTAGTTTAATGGAAGATCCATATCATGTCATGGTCACCGTACCTATTCAACGGGAGTAGCACTTGATCATTGTGGATTTTTCCCCCTTTTACGTGATCACGTTTAGATTTTTGGCTGTCACAGCCACCACTCGGATCCTGAGCAACAATTAGCTCTCGCAGCTTGACCTTTTTAACGTTAGTCCTCAAACTGTGATAATACTTTCAAGCTCAAAGTATTCTTAGAAATCCAGTATCTGAACAAGGGCAATAGTCTTTCAAGAAAAAAAAAAAGGTGAAGCCAGATGATCTCCTGTGCTGGCCGGATTGGCTTCCTCCCTGGTTGTCCTGCGGCCCTGCCTCTGCATCCCTCTCTCGCACCGTTCTGGTTTGTTATTTTCCTAAGCCAAAATATACATGCAGCAGCATTGGCTTGCCTAGGTTGACAGTAACATCAGAAAATTAGAAGGCAAACAGATGGTACTGATAGAAGAAGTTACTGTCTGAAACTGGTTCAACATTTTTTTTCATCCTAGTAACTAACATCAGAAGATATTTCTTCACAAACCAGATCAGAGCGAGAGGTCATTGACGAGTCTGACGAGCTCATTTCACTCACCCATTTAACAATGTCTTGTAGGATCACTCAGACTCTAGCTTCTCACTAGCAGCTGTTAGCCCGTGGCCTGGAACTGCCAAACAAGGCTTGTCGATCAGCGGCTGCAGGCCGCCCCGATTCCAGGGGGGCTCAAAACAACAAGCCCACGGGCAAGTCACTACGTACGGCACCCGGCTACCCCTCTAATCTATGAATCCGAAAAGTGCACAGTCGAGTCGAGGCAGGTCGGGCTGGACGGCAAAGCCTGTGGGGTCGACGATTCCGGTGCGGCGACGCATGCTGCAGTGTGATGCCCAGGAGCAAGATCCTTTCGCTTTTCCAGCCCCGAAAGAAGGCCGACATCAATCATGAACGCCTACTTGTAATTGTGTATCCCTCCTAAACTTTAGATTAGGAGTAGGCAGGAAAGGATTATTATGTAATGTATCTGGAACAGAAGCAGCTCTTTGCTTTTCCGCAGGGCCGCCGCCGCCGCCGTCTGTAGGTTAAGTATTGGGGCCGTCGTCTGCTTCGCGACAGCGTTAGCATAAAGTATTCCTCGCTCCCTTTGTTGCTCTGTGCCAGCACCTTGACATGGACAATCCAACTCACGGTACTTGTTCAGAGGTATAGTAAGCTCAATTTCTTCAGGATAACACTCCCTGGTTCTGAACTGTTTGGCACGGCCGACGAGCTACTGCTCGACGTGTGCTGGTTCTCTAGAACGGGGGGTTTGCGTTGCCGTGCGCTCGACTCGAATGCGGCGAGACTTGCGTGAATCGTCGGAGCGTGTGTGCTGCCGTCCGCTGAAGAGGATATCGTGTGCCGGTCATTCGGTACGCGTGCGTCTTCCGTGCTCAATTTCGCTTACCCGCCCATCCCATGCATGGCAACCCAGCCCGGAGCGGCCGCGCGTTCTTCCGTCCGGGAGTGGCCACCGTAATTAGTAAGCTTGTCGTCTCGCCGCAGGATGCCGTTCGCTGTACCCGCATTTTACCTCCAACGGTTTGATCTCATATCTGGGCTGGCTCACACGGATCTCGTCGCGCGCATTTACCACGAAACCAAGCGATTATTCCCCCCGCTCGCTCGCTGTTCACCGCCCGAGCGCAGCGATGGTCCCAGGCTTGCGCGCTAGCCGTTGCTTGTTCAGTTGCTTGCTGTGCCCGCTCATTAACTGCTCCTTTTTCACCGCCGCATTTCGTCCGCGGCGCCCGCCGAAACGGGGCTTCCTCGCGGTGCCGGAAGGAGGAGACCGACCCGGGAAACAGCCAGAGCAAACGACGCACGCGCAGGTGACGAAACGAAGCAGAGAAGAGAGGACGCGGTCTCGGTCACAATGACACAACAGGCTCACGGGCAGCGTCAGCGTTCTGACACCTCTGTGCGTAACTGGCGCCACGCCAGATTCTCCTTCGATCTCTTGCACCATGACAGGCTGACGTACACCGTACAGTACAGCAGGCAGTACAGTATCACAGCTAGTAGCAGCATCAGAAGAAAAGGACAGAGAAAAACAGAGCAAGGCTTGCGCGAGCGGGATCGTAAGCACACGAGTGCCACGCTCTAGCTAGTACGCTACTGCAGCGGGCTTGTCGGTTTCCATCCTCACGTCGGCCTCCGACTCCGACTCCGGCCGCGCCATCCGCCGCAGCGGGCTGGGCCCGAGGCGCCGGCGCTTGGACGCGGCGGCGTGGCGCCGCCGGATGACCTCCATCTCGTTGCGCCGGCGCGTGGCCTCCTCGTCCACCACGAACCGCCGCATCAGGATGTCGTCCGTGAGCGACTTGCCCCTGAACACGCGGGCCTTATTACTGCCTCCTCCTCCTCCTCCGGCGCCGGGCGACCTCCCCCTGCCCGACAGCAGCTGCTGCTCGGCGGCCGGCGGCGGCGCCACCAGCGGGCTCACGCCGGACGCCGACGAGGCGCGCGGGTAGCTGTAGCTCCGGCGCGGCGCGGCGTCGGGGAAGCCGCAGTAGAGCGACTCGGAGTTGTACGAGGAGATGGGCGCGCACAGGCACACGCGCGTGAACGACGCCGCCACGTTCAGCGACGACGACTTGCGCAGCCGGCCCGGGCCGCACCCGGCTCCCTTGCCGGAGGAGCTCGCCGCCGTCACGCCCGACGCCGCGGCGGCCTTCGTCGTCCCTGACGACGACGCCGCCGGCTGCTTCCAGACGAGGAGGAGCACCTCCACCGCGCGCTGGTACCACGGCGACTTCTTCGACGACAGGCCTGCTGCCGATTTCGCGCCGCCGTCTTTTCTGCGTGACGCGTCGCTGGATCACAGAGGATGCGCACGGGTCAGTCGAATCGAAAGGATGATCCACAGCCATCAGAGAATGTAGCTTGATTGAGAATGTACCTTGATTGGTGAGTGTTCTTGGCCATTTTCTGCATCAACAGGGAGTGGAGAAACATCTGTGTTGACAAGTGGAACCGGACGAGAGAGAGAGAAGAGAGGAGCTGAGGTCACGCGGTCACCACAACATTCCCCTGCGGGGAAGTGAGCGTGGAGGCGGCACGGGGAGGGAGAAGTTAGTTAAGGACGGGGACGGGTCGAGGGTGTCAGGACGCGGGGGGCAGTTTGGTCACCTCGCTTCTCCGCTGGCTGATCCGGTCCGCAGGATGTCAAAGCTCGCCGGAGCGAATAAGGCTGCGTGCATGGCCCAACAAGGAAGGCTTTAATTTCCTGCTGCCGCCGGAAGGGGGACCCATCCAAAACTCAATCACAGTGCTGCTACATGCTACGGCTGTCTAGATGCCCATGATTTCAGGAGAGACTAATCTAATCTAATCAACCCTCGCGGCCGGAATTCCAGCACACTCTAGTTAACAGCATCCCCCCAAACACAAAATATACTGTAGAGCTTTTACAAGCTTGCTTGCTGCTTTTCGCCCGCTGCCCCTCCCTCCCCCTTTCCTTTGATGCATGTTAGCAAAGCGCTGATGCACATGCTCCTTTATATTTTCTTCATCAGGCGAACGAACGACGCTTCTAAAATTTAAATCCAAAAAAAAAAGCAGTGCAAAACGCTTTTGCTTCAACCGTATGATGTGAGGCACCACAAACGGGCGCTAAAGTACGGTGCTACAGGCCTACTGATATGGAGGTAGTTAAGGCTCGCGACACATATTATATGTCCTCCACTGTGGCTCAAATTGGTTGATGTAGTACCACGGGCCGCAGTTTTGATTCTGCACTGTGCCCTGCATCGGCCAAGATATTCTAGTCCTTGTTTGATACTGCCCACTACCTTTGCATACAGGAGATGCAATACTTTTGTTCGTAGTACCGAAATTAAGCGGAATTAAGCCGTTGTTATTCAATGATGTACTAATATCCTTATTCTTATGTGCTGCTAGTACCTAAAGCAGGATATTATCTCAAACATAAGATATATCGAAAATTCAGGACACACAGGGTGCACAGTGAGTCAGTTTTCTTTTCAGGATCGACGACAGATTAACGTTTGTTTTTTTTTGCGAGTGCCAATTCAACAACTTTCCAAGCCCGGAGAACAAATTAATTGGCAAAATTCAAGCACTCGATGAGGGTGCTAGAATCATCTACTATCCAACTTTCTGCTTAAACAATAATTAAGAGAAACGAAGTTGATGATTAAGAAGAAGGGCGTGTCATGGTTGGTGAGAAGAAGGGAACAGGAAGGGGATAGAAAAAGGCTCCATCTGTTCCGATCGTGGAGTACGTACGTACATACATATATGGCGCTGAACTAACCAGCCAACCATTTTGAATTTGTTTAGCTGTTCGAAGTTAAGCCATGTCCCCAAACCCAAACTATTCCTCTCAGTCTTCAACAACGAAAAGTAACGAATTTAAGATTGTAAAGTAACTGCCGTCCACACTATACTAGTATATATATTATATCCTTACATAAATTCCATCGTAGTTCTGTATATATACACAAAATCTAATCTCTATGTGCTCTTCTGCTAATTTGAACACTGTAGTACCTTCCAGCATACAGAAAAGCCCCCCATACATCTGCTTCGATCCCCGTGGAGTACGTGTGTGTACATGGCACTGAACTAACCAGCAGCCAACCATTTAGAATTTGTTTACGCTAGCTGTTGCAACTCAAATCATGCCTTCTGCAAAGGTATGCCCAACTATTCGTCTCAATCTTCAGCAAAAAGCAATAATTGTAACTTATCTGCCGTCCATTATCCATTTAAAATTTCTTTCATCCTAGTACTACTAAGTACGTGTATACAGAGAATCAATCTGTCTGCCAGCTTACTGATCATTGCTGAAAGAAGAGTTTGGAACGGCCCCTTCCATTCCACCACGCGTGCGTAGACGACGTCTGTCAACCGGCCGGATCACGGCCGTAGTAGTGCTTGTGACGAGCTTCCTCGAATCAACCGAGATGCATGCATGCAAATGCGACGCATATGCCCCGCCCGCAAGTCCGCAGCACCAGCAGCGACACCAAGAAATTAAACAACGCTACTACATACGCGCACGAACGAACATGCTAAATAAACTTTGATAATCCCCAGCCGGCAAGTGGCCGGAACCATGATGATGATACCCATGTTGGATCGGAGGTGTAAATTAAAACACCGGGAGAAAAATAAAAAGGCTACAGGCTAAGCAGGGAAAAAGGAGCCATGATCTCGCTCGCTGAGACCACCTTGATGCGTACTACGCCTTTAGGCCGCTAGCAAAGATTCATGATGCCGTCGCTCGCGCTTTAGCTTAGCTTTAGACCCTGCGAGCTAACCGAGCTCGAAACATGTCGCCAAAGCAGACGGCACACAGCGTGGAATCGAAGGGTACCAGTGGCTGGGGCGGAGGCAGGTGGCCGAGGCCGAAGACGCCATGCTGCTCTCCGCCCGTGCTCTGCCGCCTCGTCCTCGTTACACCCCTGGTTGTTGGCCACGAAATAGAAAAAAAATAGGACTCAACGTTTGTAAGAGAATGGGAGGTTCCCAAACTTGGGGTTGGGGTTGGGGGGGGGGGGGGGGGGGGGGGGGGCTTTTAGTCTACTCAGCACCGATACGCCGGGAACATGGCGTATCCGTGCCCATACAGAGTTTTAGAGCTCATACAAAGTAGGAATTCCAGTAGAAGCATCACTAAAATTGATTTTGTAAGGCAATACAAGGCAAGTAGGGGTCTGTGCTCTCGGTCTCTCATTTACGCGGAGCTCGATCTAGATTTTGGTAGTAGACGCTTTTCTTCGTTCCAAAACGACTGGAGTCACGGAGCACACAGCAACAGATTTTTCTTTTTAACTCCACAGTAACAGAACTAAAATATCATGAAGGGGTCACAAGACGTCAATGGTAGATGTTGCGACAATTAAGACAGAGTATCAAACTAGCATGACAAATAGCACAGAAACTAAAAAATATCAAGCAAGCAAATAGTTGCATATACTCAAGGTGACCCAGCAAAAATGCATCACGCTCCTATTCATTAGATGGATTCGGGTTCGTGAAGTACGGAGCTAGAGTTCCATCAAGCTAAGGTGTTACCAGACAGAATTACTGACCACACAGGGGGTCACCAGAATAATTTACGTCAATGAAAAGGTAGTGGCAACAGAAGACTTCGACGTACTGGTAATTGTTCGAGATAGAAGTACCACAATGTGTTAATTGTTTAACAGATTCACCTACGCTACAGCTTTTCTGCCACTCGGGTTCCCAAATTCAGTGAATGTGCAGCCTCAATTACTTCAAGTGGCAGCTGTTAAAACAGACAATTTATAGGTGTACAAAAAGATCGATGCAAAAAAATGTTAAAGAAATAATTAGTACCTCATTATCAGCATGCTTAAGTAAGTTATTCGAAAGATGTGCACAACCAAACGCATCAAGCGAGTACAGTTCATTGATGTATTCTATTCCATCTTACTCATATGAATTATGATAGAGAATTCTTTCTATTTCAGGGCACAACATCACATCTGACATCCATTCAGCCATATCAGGCATGGCCTCCTCAATGACAGTGCCATGATTCTCATCCAAAACACGAAAGTTAATGTTGGCAAGCAAATGAATCTTCATAAAATGATCATGATAGTAGGTTAGTGCAGGATGATGAATCAAAAACGCAATTGCAGGCTTAAGTCTTGAGCGCCCACCAGCCGGACAGCGACCCAGATAGCTCAATAGCTGAATATAATACTGAGAAAATTGACCATCATTGGTATGAATGACACCGAGATGTACAGCTAATTTCTGGTAATCCCTTTCACATCCCTTTTCAAAGAATTCAAGTGCAACAACATTAACCCCAAGAGAGACTTCTTCACCTTCAAAGAATATATCATTCCTTTCAAATTCTCCATCAAAGCACACCCCAGCCCTGTGTTTAGCAGTGAAAAACTTAATTATCTTCTTGATTCTGCGTCTTGCAAAGCGCTTCAATTTCACAACATAAGTGAACATTTGTTGATCTCTATCAATAATCAGAGGATTTTGCAAGTTCTCAGGTAACTCAATAAAATCAAAAAGAGTTTCTTCAGTGACATCAAATGTTGTATCAAAATTTACACGCCTGCAAGAAAGTAAAATCTTAATGAAAATAGGGTACAATAAATAACAGTACAGATATAAATTTGTAGATGACAAAACAAACAGTTACAACACATGCGTAAGACAGGGAAAACAGAAAAAAATACTTTACAAAATGGCTCGCTGAAAACTCTGAAGATGCACAACAACAAAGAATGAGATGGGACTGTTGACAGACTAGCCCAGCGGGGGCTCCGTCACCCGGAGCATTGTTCTTTGTGTGGCTTGCATATTCACAAGGCAATTGTAGTTTCACGTACTCAGACAGGTCGGCCTTGAGCTCCTATCTCCACAATCTGATGAGATTTCCTTTGATGTTTGGTGGGAAAAAATGAATGCGGCAGCAACTGTTTTGGCGCAGGAGGGGATTAACACACTCATAATTCTGGGCACATGGATCATTTGGAACCACCGGAACAGATGTGTTTTTTATGGTAGCAGGGGAGGAGCGCAGGTTATGGACCATGGTGGGAGGCTGGGAGCTCAAGGGTTATCCCTCTTGACAGACACCCCCATGAGGTTCAGTTTTCTTGTGAAGTGAGGTGTGTGTGGCAGGTTTTTTTATTTGGCAAAGCCTCATATGTAAACCCGTAACTGAAGACGGGGGGGGGGGGGGGGGGGGGGGGGGGTACCGGGTTGTTATCCTGTTTTCTTCTTAGTATAATGAAGCACAGTTCTCCTGCGTTTTCGAGAAAAATGGAAAAGAGATTGAAAACTCAAGAAGCATAACTGCATAATGTCTAGAAAAAAAAACACGAAAATTATATTATCTACAAAATGCAGGTTCTTTATTCAGGCATGCTAAATTCAATCACTTGATGACACTCTGAATCAAACTGCAGAATGCTCTCTTAAGAAGTTAGAGCAGTGCTTCAAGTAATCAAACAGATCACGCAATGTCTATGTTAGATTCGATCAGGCAAAATGTAATGCATCAGGGAACAAAACAAGAGGTTCAATCAGGCAAAATAATTAATGTATGGAAAACTCAGAATTGTCTGAGAACATCAATAATAATTAGATGCCCGAATAATTCGAATCAGTGATTAAGACTAAAAGAAGAACCAATTTTAGGTAGAGATACTTACTGCCCCCCAAGTAGTCCGGCTGTTATGTGAACTGTTGAATCTTTGCAGATGTCATATTTAGAAAGCAGGTCATTTGGATGTAGAGGTTTCCCAGCAAAAAATGCATGCAAATCAGACTTCACACCAATAATGTGGCAAGAAAGGTCTATCAGTTCTTGTACTGTGAGTTCATTTAAAACCTTCTGAACAGATAGAGTTTTCTTTAGTATTTTTACAAAGAACTGCACCTGCAAACAGTGAACATCATTTTATTTTACTTTGGTATGATCGACTGGGAGATTAAAATTTGCAATTTGCAAAGCACTCAAACCTTGGCTGATTTCATAGGGTATGATCTAAGAGATGAGTCAACATCAGATCCTTCTGCTTCATGTCCCATGGAAGGAGCATCCACCTGAAAATGGAGTTAAAATGTGCCGATTGTTTAACTGTTTTTGTTTAAACTACTCACATTAAAAAGTGAACAAAAAGAGCACGCAAAATAAACCTGTGGCATGTAGACCACTCCCTGTTGCTTTCCCAATGCTTTTGAAGATTCAGGACAAATGTGATCAATTTCCACAACTTGCAGAGTACTTCCATCTGAAGCCATTTTGTCTCTAACTGACATGATAGTATCATTTGCTTTTCCTTTTTTTATCAGCATGCTTCTTTTAGTTGAATGCAAAACCTGTAGGTAATTTTCAAAATGTACAATTGTAGTATCAATAAACTACCAAGAAAACAAGCATAAATATCCAGGGCAGTTTGTGCAGAAAACAAATTTGGTATCACAATGGCACAGCACAGCATAAAGATCAGCAAACAGTTTCATAGATGTATTATGAATGACTAAATTATACAAACTTTTTAAAAAAGAAGCATTTACAGAAAGTAAACCAGCAAAAAGTATAAATTGGTAGCAACGTTATAGATGCAAAGCACTTATACCCTGCTCGATTTCATAGGTAACGTAGCATCTGATACTCTGATTGCTTCTGCTGCTGTGATGCTAGCCATCTCTTTCTTCAGGTGAGAATCAAATTCATGTGCATCACAATCATCATCTCCCATAAAAGATCCCTCAACCTGAAAGAGGCATCAAAATGTGTCGTTTGTCAAATGTTTGCATTAGATATTTACCTTCAACAAGTGGAAGAGAGCATATTAAGTTACCTGAGAAGGGCACTCAGGACAATTGTGATGATTAGGAGCACAGGGACCAGTTCCCAAGATTTGTTGAGTACTTTCAGCTTTAGCTATTTTGTCTTTGTTTGACATAATAATATCATTGGCTTTCCGTTTATTTGTTGGCACTATGCTCCTCTTAGTTGATGCCTTTTCGCAGACATAATGATCTAAAACCTGTAGGTAATTTTGTAAATGTACCATTGTAGTACAAATAAATTCAATAATTCCATGAACAAAACAAGGATTGCTAAACTTCAAAGTACTCAAACAACTGTAATGCCATCTCATTCAGCTGAGAAGCAAATTCACCACCAAGAGTAGCAGCATTTCCCATGTAAACACCCCATCCTGACAGTGTGGGACTTGCTAATTTTCAGCTGACTGAAAGTTTGGGCAACTTTCAATCACAACTTTGAGCCATCAAATCTAGATCCAACGGTTTATAATTATTGTACAGATAATCCTACAAAATACAAAGTAACTCACCATCGACTAAAAGCTTTCAGTCGATTGAAGCCTAGGAAATATGTGACAGTATTATTTGGATTATAAACATTTACCTCCAACAAGTGCACAAAAAGAGAGCATATTAACTCATCTACCTGTGGTGGGTAAACTGTTCCTCGTTGCTGCTCCAGCAATTCAGAAGACCCAGGACAAATGTGAGGATTAGGAACATCAGGATACGTGCCCAGAAATTGGGGAGAACTTCCACCTTTAGCCATTTTGTCTCTGTCTGACATCATTGTATCTGCTCTTCGTTTTTTTGTTGGCACAATGCTTCCTTTAGCTGATTCCTTGTCACAATAAAAAAGATCCAAAACCTGTAGGTAAGTTTGAAAATGTATCATTGATATAATCCTAATCCTAAACAAAATAAAAGGGTTACTAAGAGTAGATGCATAAATAACAAAAAAATTGAAACTACAAGTAGCAAAACTCAAGAATAAGCACATATGAATTACCTGAGATAGTTGCTGTAGAAAAACTACAATTATGAGCATTTGAATAAAAAAAAATACAGAAAAAATACAGCACAGCACACCAGTCAACAAACACTTCAATATTTCTGTTCTTCTCTTCCATTAGAGGTTACAGAACTTAAATATGAACTTCACGAAATTTTACAGGTTAAGTCATTATAAATTTATGGCTCTGGCAATCAAATGACAATGAACAAGAAAAGCAGTCTCAAGACAGCATCTTTGTATTGCATATCTCAAATAATTGCATGAATAAGAATTGTTAACCACAATCTTTGATGTACTTAAATTAAAAGCAAGAAATGGAGATCAAGCAAATCAGGATATTTGAAATATCCAAAGCAGTCTATGCAGTAAAAAGAATCATACCACAGCAGCACAGCATAGCATATAAACCAAAAACAGTTCTATATTTATATTTCCCCTTCCATTACAGATATAATCGAACCTAAATAGATGAATATGTTCAAATTCTACAAACTTGTAGGTATAAATACAGAAGAAAGCACAAGTATGAAGTACAGCAGTGTAGACCAGAAAAAAAAAACAGTAGTCGCAACATGTTAAATGGAAAGAACTATACCCTGCTTGGTTTTATAGAAGTTGATCCACATAAATTGGCATTTGATGCTTTGATTGCTTCTGGTGCTGTAAAGGCCATCTCTTTCTTTAGCTGAGAAGCAAATTCACCACCGGTAGGAGCAGCATGTCTAGTGAAAGCACCCTCAGCCTGAAAATAGTTTCCAAATGTGCCGTTTGTCAAAGTTGTTTCAATTAGAGATATTTACCTCCATTAGCAAGTGCACACAGAGAGCATATTAACTCATCTACTTGTGGTGGGTAAACCACTCCTTGTTGCTGCCCCAACAATTCAGAACTACTCCGACAAGTGTGAGGATTAGGAACATCAGGATCAGTATTTGCCTTCAGTTTCTTTGTTGGCAGAATGCTTCCCTGAAGGTAATTTTATAATGTATCATTGATGTGTATCAATAATCAATAAAGGAAATAGGTCGCTAACCAGTTGTAACAAACAACTAAATAGAAAAACTCTAATACAAATTTTACCAAAAAACTGACTCAAATTACATTTATGAATTTCCCCAGACAGTTACTGCAAAAAAACTACAATTATGAACATCTGAATCTGACTATCCAGAATGAAGAAAAACTACAATTATGTGCACAGCATATCAGCCAACAAAATACTTCAGAGGTTATATAAAAATAGAACTTAAATATGCATGACCAAATTTTACAGGTTTAAATTATAAATTTATGGCTCTGGCAATCAGATGATAATACTAGAGGGAAAAAATGCAATCTCAAGATAACATCATTGTATCGCATAAATACAAAATTCAGGCACTAGAACTTTTACCAAAAGTTTATTGTGATCTTTTTGTTCAAATAACAATTAAGGTGAAGCAGGTCAGGGACAACAAATCTCTTTATGATAAAGAGATCCATTTTGCAAGCTTATTATTACGGGTAGTTCCTACATAGAATCGGACTAATGACGTATACAATGCTTGAATTGTTGATGTAGATGCTACAGAGTGGGTTCTCATCCTTCAGAGACTACGAGTGTAATAGGAGCACCCGTTGACAAAAGGATCACCCTAAGATGATCATCTCATGGCTATTGGGATTTGGGAACAAATCAAATCAGATGGTTCTATTTCTCAACCTTTCTGACTTGCTCCTACGGAACCAAGGCCGAATGGATTGAAAAAATCAGTCATTTACAACCAATGATGAAGGATTCCTCGAAAAGTTAAGGATTAGTAGTTCTTTTTCGAAATCCATTTCAAAAAAGAATGGATTCGGTCTTATACATACGCTACCTGCTTTGGGCAAGGTAGCCTTCAGCCATTATGGAGCTCAATAGATTCCAGAGGGCTTAGTGGTGGTGGACTGGGTCTATAGTACCTCTCAGCTAATATTCATCCATTATTCATCAGAACAAAAAATTTCTAACTAAACTGGTCACTAACTAAATTACATTTCGTATCTACGATTTTCAGATCTACACAAGGTGGAACAGTATGATATTATAGATCGAACAAGCATATAGCAAAAGGTCAGTGCAGAACCTAATTTGATGCACTTTCGGAACAGCAGAATACTCTAGTACCCATTCCCAAACCCCACCCCCACCCCCACAGAAAAAGAAAAGCAAGAACATTCATATCTCAGTAGTCCTGGATTCCAATTCCACAGATCAATGTGTCGACGGGTGCTGACCTTATATGCCAGATGTGGTTGACCAGCGTTCAGCGTGCAAGAGTGGTGGTGGGAAGGAGCATCCGTCGCGTCTCCGACGAACGCGCCCGAGAGGCGATGGGATGGGACTCCGTGGGATCTTCGTCTGAATCGGGCTGCATGACGGAGAATGGGAGACAGCAGGAGATCATGGAATACCAGCCATGAACGTGCCCCGCTCCCCCGCAGTGTAGCTAGGGTTTACACTACTGGATTAGAATTCTGTGGGAGCAAAATTATGAAACAGGCTACGGCTCGGACAAATGGAGAGATGCGTTCATAGAGAAATAGCTGGTTGATTCATGGGCTCATTGGGCTGGGCCGACAAAGGTAAGTACGAAGAAGTCCAATTTACCTCCTGACAACTATTTATCCATCTCGTTTTTTCCTCTTTGGTCCTATTTGAATACATGAGTTAGAGTTAGTTTGGGTTAGTTTAAGCATAACTAACCTTAAATTCTCTAAACAGGTAGGGTTAGTTTGGATTAGTTGTATCTAACCCATCTAAAAAAACTACCTCATCTAATAGGAGCTAATTGGAGCAAGTTTAAGTAGGATCTACTAAAAAGTTATTTTTCATTTATTCTCAAAAGAGATAAATGATTATATTAGCATCTTTATTGTCAATCTAACCCTTATATCCAAACACCTCAAAAGTTATTGTCAATCTAACCCTTATATCCAAACACCTCAAAAGTTAGAGTTAGTTCAAAGTTAGTTATGAGTTAGAAACTAACTCTAACCTCTCGCACGGCTACAGTTTCCAAACAGGGCCTTTGACCGGTTTTTAAGATAGTTTTTGATGACATGGCATTATAGGTCCCACATATTATGTGCCATATCAGTTTTTCTCTTTCTTCATAGTGGTTGCGCTCCTTGACACCTCCAAGGCTCCGAGCCACTCCCCGCCATCTCCTTGCCCGACGAGGGCAAGCTGCCGATTGTCGGTCGAGCCGCTCCTGCCATCCACACCACGAGAAAATCCCTGCTATCCGTGCCCTGCCACGCACACCCCTCTTTCGAGTCACTCCGCGCCAACTCCTCGCCCGCCAAGCAGCCCCTATCTCCGATCTGCTCTCCACCATCCACCGCGTCACCGAAGTCAACGCAAGGTTGAGGGGGGGGGGGGGGGGTAGGCCTTGCGTCCATTGGCTCTTGGAGTCAGCGATCAGGATGGTCGCGTAGTAGATTGGGCCTTTGTGGAACGCGTGGCTATACAGAGGCAGAAAGGCACCACGTCTCGCTGCTGCCGCGAAGGTTAGGCTGTCTGCACTTGTCATACTCTAAATTCATCCTCTAAAATGAATATTCTATCCTAGTAAGCAAGATTCTCTCCTCTGTATTCAGTTTTACTACACCCGTTCATACTCTATATCATCCTCTATATCAACTAACCCAATATTTTATTTAACCCTCTCCAACTACCATCTCCTTTCATCTCTCCTCCTCTTTCTTTTCTTTTTTATTCCTTTCCCTTTTATAATAGTTTAATAATCCAAATTTTAATCAAATAATAATATTTTTCTTTTTCTCTCTTTTCTTTTTTCTCTTTCTTTTTTCTCTCTTTTTATTTTTCTTCTTCTTTTTTCCTCTCCTTTTTGTCCCTTTCCTTTTTTTTTCTTCTCTCCATATACTTCTCTTCTCTCCACCGCCCTCCCTCCCTCCCCAATCCGTCGCCTCTTCTCTACTCCTCGCGCCGTCCGCCTTGCGTCGCCCGTTGCCCTCCGCCGCCTCCCTCCTCCACCTCCCTCCGCGCGCCCGCCTCCCTCCTCCGCCTCCGTCCGCGGCGGCGATGCCTCCAGCCTACAGGACGATGACGGCGTGGCGTGACCGGCCTTCCTCCGCGCCCGCGCCGCCGCGCCCTCTCTCCTCCTCTGCTGCTGGGCCCGCCTCCCTCCCCACTCTCTGTCCACCCCCACCACGGAGCTCCACCGCCACCCCGACGCAGATCTGGCGAAGGAGGGTGAGCTCGAGCTCCACTGCCGAGATCCTCCGACGCGAGCGCATCCTCCGCGCGCGCGTCCTCCTCGACAGCGGCGGCAGCCCGGGCTCCTCCTCCCTCCTCGACAGAGGCGGCAAGCAGGCGGCAGGCGTCTGCCTCGAGCTCCCTGATGGCGCCTCCCTCCCTTCTCTTCCCTGGCGGCGCCTCCCTCCCTTTTCTTTCTCGGCGGCGCGCGAGAAGGCAGTGGTTGGAAGAAGGGCCCGCGGCTGCGCACGTGGAGACGATAGCATACCGCCGTACATCCGCTGGGAATAGTGTACGCTAGGCCGTCTGCAAGCATAGCGGACGGGATACAGGCCCGGTGCAGCTCCCATTTCCGCTGAACGGATAGCGGCTCCCGTGCGAGCAGTCTTAGTCAGGCACACCATATACATGTCACCGCTGCTCATGTCAACATCCTCGTCCTATTGCTACCGGCATCCTTATCCTGCTGCTCACTAAGAAGACTGCCAGAGAGGTCGTGACGTCGAGGAAGCAGAGGCCCCGCGCGAAGCAGCAGACCACACGTGCGAGCGCTCTGTAGGCTCCGATGCCGGCGGCCGGTTGGGGCCACCACTGGGTAGAAGAAATTGTATGAGTCGGTCTATCCTGTTTGTAATTATATTAGAAAAATACTTGTGCGTTGTTATGGGTCTTTGTTAAAAAAATTTCATGGTTAGAATGTTTTTGTCATTGTAAAAAGTTTTCAATTAATCAATTTTTTTGACTTGAGAATTTGCTCTATTTTTATTTTGCTTTACTTTTTTTAGATTTAAAAAGAATATTCATTATAATAATTTTGGAGTGAGTTATTATTAGAATTTTTGTTATTATTTTTCATCTAAAATATGATGTTAAAGCAATAAATGATTAATTATTATTAGTATGAAATATTAAATTAAAATCAGAGTCCAATTTAACAAAGGATTAGAAAATAATTAAAAAATAACTCAAACTGATTGATGAATCATTGTAGGATACAAACTGAATAAGACGATGTTACGGATATATATGGACACGAAAAAAATAGTCTATACAACCTCATCTCAATTAATAATAATGTAATTATAAAATTTGTCCTATCCGGCCTTCAAAACTGCCGTCCTGGGGGGGTTACAGTGTTTCAGAAAGGTTAAAGACTTAAAGTGCCAAACCTACATACACTCACCTGGGCGACTGATATCGTTGCTAGTATTTTATGCCCTATAGCAGATGCAGCTGTAATCTTCTGTGGAATGCGGTTTTTGTGGTGCTCGAGAAATGACAGGAAGCATGTGAAGGAAACGATACCCGGTCCACAAGGCTGTCAGAGCAGGTATAGTAATGGTTGTTTCGTCCGCTTCATCGACCCAGCGGCAGACGTGGAGATGAGAACGAAATATTATTTGAACGTTCGGATAATGAAGCGTAGGGCTCATCATAGAAAACGAGATGCATGCATCCGCTTATAGCTTGTTATGCGCCAGCTCAACGGTGATTAGAGATAAAAAGAAAGATAAAACTAAAAGTAGTTGGATATTATTTCTTACATGGTTCAAAGCTAGCTAAAAGCTTACCATAATATCGAGTCCGGGTGATATTTCAGCAAGTTAGGCAGTTTGCAGCCGGCGAGCCGGCTCAACCATTAACCTTGGCTCTCACTTAGGCCCTTCATAGTGGGAGCGCTCTCCACACCAAAATTACGCCTTATAGGTGGTAAACTGGGAGCGGAGCATGACTTGCACAACGATGAGCACCGAAGCACTTTGTAAATACGGTCCTACTATGTTAGGAAAAAAAAATCTTAGTCTCACCGGTAGCCTCGCGTGGAGAAAAAATCCCTCACCTGCATAACTTTGAAGAAAGAGTTTTTTACTCTACGAGCATCGGCGCAGAATCCTAGTTTTTGGACATCGACAGTGTTGGGAGCAATGCCAAAAACAAAAAACAAAAAATGTTTGGGCATCGATGTCAATGCCCACTGTGGAGGGCCATAGGGCACGCAACACTTCGGCATGCCTCATTCAAGTTACCGGCAAACAACAATGGACAGAAAACAACGTGATAAACACTGGGCGAGAAGCTCCCAAGTCCCAACCAAGGTTTTAATAACCAGAGGACCGGCAGGTTACGAACCGGCAAAAAACCAGTCTGTTAACCAGGAAAATTGATGGTCAACCATTTTGATATAGTGTAGTTTCAATTTTTCCTGACTAATCGTTCGGTGCAAACCGTCCCATACCGATTTTTGGTTCACCAGGTTAACCTGTCGGTTTGCACTCGTTATTGAAACTCTGCTAAAATGACATGTGAATTTAATGTCGAACAAGATGATTGCAGTGATATTGTTGAAACGGACTTCAAAGTCCTGATTGATCTGTGGAAGAGGCAAGAGGATTTTTTTTTTTTTTTTTTTTGCAAATCTCACAAACCGGGACCGGTAGCTCCTCAACAGGAAGCACTACCGCTGAGTTGTTTGCTGTGATGCAATTTAGGAGTCTAAGGCTATTGGGTTCATCAGGCCGCCAGCTTTCTGCTATTCTGCACAATGATTGTAATCCTAATGATTACATAAATAAAGAGGAGGGGTGTTGTTTTATTTATAAAAAAAACCCGTAGGAACACTCCCTCAGAAACAAATCAATACCTAACAACTTTAGATCTTAAAACGCCACTTTGCAAAAAAAAAGAACTTTTTATGTTTATATGTCAGTTCGAAATCTCTTAAATATCGCGTCTAAAAAAACTCCAAAATCTCGGATCTATAACCCTACTAGAAGGGTATAGGAATAGAAAAGCTTACCTCATGTGATTCATTTGTACATACCTTACTGACGAATTAGACAATAAATCTCGCGCTGCTCGCGAGAGTAAGCTCAATCCGGATCTCGCGTATCGCACGCCAAAATAAGAGTCACGCCAAAGAACTCCATGCTCGTTTGTGCCGAAACGGCAGCGGCGGTGAAGCTCAATGTCCGGTAGGGAGCAAAACAGCCCATCGTGAAGAGCCGCCGCGATCCGCTGGCAGAACCCATATGAAAATTTTGGATGAATGGAGGAGAGGTACAAGGGAAAAGTAAGAAGAAGAAACTGTGGATGGAGAAGGGGGCAGGTGCTGCATGCCTGCAACTAGGTCTCGGAACTGCAATCGCCTTGTCATTATAGTATATAAATAGGAAAACTGCGACACTGTGCGCATCGCCTTCTAATTAGACGGCTCGCCTTCCTTTGGTTCTGGTGGACCCATCATTCATGTGGTGTAGGTAAAGTGCGTGCAATATAAAGTGTAGTTTAAGAAAAAAAACTATCTGTAAAATGTGATTTTTTATAAATCTAAACTAATAAAAAGGAGTTCCTACTATCTATATATCATCAACGAAATACTGATACCCACTAATCTGGATCCTTAGATCTAAATAGGACTGACTAATATAACCCTTGGATTAAAACCTGATCTCACTAGATGTTAACATGTAACACTTATTACATCTAATTTGTACTATAAAATCACTCAAGGGATACTTGATTTTGAGATTATTTACACCAAAGATCTGACTCACACACACATTTGTAAATGACACATTTATTCCCCTAATCCTTTAACTACGCATGTTATATTCTATATTGACATAAATCTTCCATACCATCCAGAAGTTCAAATTTATTCCCCATAATTTCCAATAAATTTTTAATATACGCATGTTACATTCCATATTAACATAAACCTTCCATACCATCCCGAAGTTCAAATTTATTCTCCATAATTTCCAATAAATTCCTTAATCTACACATATTACATTCCATATTCTAAACTAATAAAGGACGAGTTCCTGCTACCTATGCCTCACCAACGAAATGCTAATACCCATCAATCTGGATCTTTGGATCTAAATGGGATCAACTTATCAAGCCATAGGATTAAAACCCGATCTCACAAGATGGTTACATGTTACACCTCTTACACCTAATTTGTACTACGAAATCA
Source organism: Eleusine coracana subsp. coracana (assembly GCA_032690845.1). Taxonomy (NCBI): domain Eukaryota; kingdom Viridiplantae; phylum Streptophyta; class Magnoliopsida; order Poales; family Poaceae; genus Eleusine; species Eleusine coracana. The sequence continues at coordinate 9,461,974 of CM064424.1, forward strand.
CTCAAGAGAGACTCAATTTTTAGACTTTCTGCACTAGAATCCTACCTGCACACGCATTTGTGTATGTCGGATTGATTACTCTAAACTACGCATATACATTCCATATAAACATAAACCTTTCTTAATGTTAAGTCATTTAAATTTATTTCCCATACTTTCTAATAATATCGCCTATTTCAAATTGCACCTACCATCTTTATTATTATTTCCAATAACAACGCATGATTCAAATTGCACCTTAATTTTCTCACCATCCTTTATTTTCTCCTCCTTAATTTTCTCCACTTCCAAATTACCGTATAATCACCATCCTTGATTTTCTCCTTATTAATTTTCTCCACTTTCAAATTACCGTATAATCCTTTCCTCCTTTCGACCTCCCGTCTAGAGGGAAATCTCTTTTTTTTTTTTCCAAAATACTGTGGCCACCTGCTCTTGACGTCCAACCGCCTAACTGCACCGGTGCTCAACATCTAGCCACCCCTTGACTCGACGTCCCGGGGTGCTCGATATCTAACTGACGTTCGATGTTTGGACGCCGTTCGACGTCACGTGACACTCGGATGGACATCGAGGTGATTGGCGCAGCAACATCGTGGCCTTGCAAGCACAAGAGGTGACCTCGGATCAACACGCAACGGAGCGCTCCCAAGTATGGCGGCGGCCTCTGGTGTAGAAGGCGATGGTGCATCAGATCCATGATGCCCCAGGTCAAGCTGTGAGGCTGGCTGGGCTCTTGGGGAAGACGTGTGGCTGGGCAAGAGATCAGCCGTCCTGCCCCTCTTTGGTCGACCATGAGCTTTGGTAGCAACGCCGTTTAGAGGTACTGGTCTGGTGATCTGATGGTAATGAACTACGGAGGTGGATCGATTGCATGGAAAGGAATCTCTGGCATCAAAGGATTTTTCTCCTCCACTACCCTTGTGAGGAGCTGATGTCCTTCATCGTCGGGAACAAAAGATCGGGCCGCACCATTAGGGATTGAAGCCGGCAACGCCCTATCTCTTCTCTCCTGACAAGGTTTGTTGTCCTAATTTGAACCCTAATAAAATGTCCCTTTTTTCATGCATGATGCATGATGCAATCTGGTAATTTGCTAATGACGTGGGATTTTTACATGCGTCCATGTTATACTTTACATGATTTTCGTTGGTAAATATTGAGTAATGCGTTGCAAAATTAGAGTTTGTATAGGGGCCGTGTATGACCACGGTGATACTGAATCATCTGTTTAACCTTCAGGTACACATAGGAACTAAAATCCGTATTTGTGATGAGCTGCCAGCTGTGTTTTTGTTTTTGAGCAGGAATTTTGAAACTAAATCCTTTCCATGATATTGGTTGCTGAGAAAACTTGTTTTCATGTGATCAAAGGAGGGCAAAGTGGATACCTACGAGGATAAAAGGCATGTGAATGGATGAATCAGCTATTTACCGGTAACTGAAAATACAGCAAAAAAAGATCTTTTCTTTTCACTTGGTCTGGTATATATTTTTCTGATCATAGTCAACACTTAAATGGATCTTTGACTGGCAACAAGAGCGACTGACCACTCAGCTTGTCATTCCTTGAACTTTGTCTTAATCTTCAGTTTAATTTGCGTATAGGCGCATGTTCCATGTATGCATTCCCTCTTTTATCTCTACATCTCACTGTTCTTCCAGTTGCTCTCCTATCCTCTGATAAAATATTTTAGTAAAAGATTTGTTTTATTAGTTTTCTTTCGCCGCGGCTAGCAAAGCAGACACAATATTTCTCTGGATACTTGATGCGGTCAGTGAAGCTCCCCTTATGGCTTTCAACAACGTCCAGGTGCTTTGCTCTCCCTTTGAACTTGACTTATCATTACACGTGTTAAAAATTGTATAATATGTTTATTATATAATAGGGGCAAACAATACATCTTGCAAAATTTTTGTTCCTTCTTGAAACTAGCTGATACTGTCACAAATGTTGATAGGTTTCTATTCAAGATGTATATTGATAGGTTGATCACAAATGATTTTTCTCTGATGGAATGAAAAGAAACTTATGTTCTACTTTTGCATAGAAGTTCATGTCTGCTAAACTACTTTGTTACTCCCCTGCCAGTTGGAAGCTATATTATTGGATAACAACTACGAGTCTCTAGGGTGTTGTTATGTAGTGTGTGTTTTAGAAATCTGAGATTCCAATATGTCAATGTGATTTTCTTAACATATGTTACTTCTTTAAATTTTTGATCAACTCTCAACTTTCTCTAGGTTTCTGAATTTCAAACTTGCAAAGCTAATAATTGATTCTAATACATGTGAAAATAATTCTCACGGAACCTTCTGGTAAGTACTGTGCAAATAGGAACCCTATATCAATATTGTAAAATGAAATCTGTGCTTTGTAATAAGTTACATCACCTTGGGTATGTATTATTTTCTATATGTATCAGCATATTGTATAGTCTTGTCTATCAGTTGATAAAAAAAATACATAATTACTGAACTTGTCAGTCGGTTTGCAGGAGCTATTGATCAGCAAGCAAAAGCAGACGTCCCAAAAACATCTAGCAGTGTTAGCATACTATATTTTTAGCATATGATCATGCATGTGAGTATGAATGTTGGTTATCTTTTTTATGTATACTTTTCTCTGCTGCTATCTACAATTTATATTTCTAGCATGGTTTGAAAATAGTGTGCATATTATTTTTAAAATGCTAAAGTGCTCTACAGATCAACAGGAACAGTGATATTGCTCCTCTAAACCATTATCAGTGGTTTGTAGTGTTAAGAGTATAACTGCAGCATTGTTTTTTTTTTCTCACTCAAACATGTAGGAGAACTGCGTGTCATTTTATTATAAGAAGAGCAGGAGCAACATTTTTACTTCTATTTTACTGGAATTTTGAGCAAGATTTGGTCCAGAACTAATACTAATAAACGTTGCCTTCTTTAGTTGTGGGATTCATGACCCATCTTATATTAGATATTACTTTTTTAAAGCAATAATGTGTTAGATATTTCTGCCTGCCATATTTAGTTAGAATAAACCATAAGCATATTTGTGTGCCTAAAAAGCATCGAGGTTGGTTGAGGAAAAGACAACAAGCCTTAGCAGGTCTCTCAAATTTATATTAAATAATCATCTGTCATGATACAACTCATTAACTATCAGTGCTATATTCAAATACATCTGGCTCTATAATGCTACTATTATTATATTCTGTCAAACATTGCACTGGTTGTATGTGAGGCTCTGAACTTTGTAAATAAAGATATGTGATGAATCATATTTTTTTTTGTCAAAAGTAATCTGAGATTCCTTCAATTTAGGTCCTGAGAGACATGGCAGTACCGCTCAATCATTTTAATTCACGGATTTTATTTTTTGTTATTGCATTCCGGCATAGATATGCACATATTCTTTTATATATTCTAGCATGCGGTCATGAATTTCAACTAAAAAGTAAATATAGTTAACACTTTAAAGTTAGTGTATGTTCTTATTTTATATAGATTTGTTTTTTGTTTCAACTGTTCTTCATATCGCGTTACGTGATCAGCCAAAATTAATCAATAACAAGAAAATTTTCTTTCTACAACTGTGATTATCACAATCAGGGCAGGTCAATAAGAGAAATAAACTCAATGAATAAACAACACTATTGCTCTAGGAAAATGTGTTTAGTTCCTACACTCATAGATGTGTCCAGTTTTTTCCCAACTCAACAGTTTGTTGTTGCATCTATTCTAAAAATGTGAGTCTTGACTCTTCCATAACTGAAAAAGAAACAGGAACGCCTGCTGACAGGAATGTGAGTTACTGTTGGAGATGAGTTTTTAGACTAAATCCCATTAATTTGGTTTAGGGGGAGTTTTTTGAGAGTTTTTCGAGATGCTCTAATAGTATGCCACTGGATAATTTTTCTTTGTGACAGCTATTCGCGACAGTGCTTTTCTCTGTAATAGCTAGAATTACAAGGTGCTTATTTTTTTTTGTAACAGCTAGAATTATAAGGTGCTTATTTTTTTGTAACAGCTAGAATTACAACGTGCCTATTTGCGATAGTGCTTTTCTTTGTAACAACTAGAATTACAACATGCTTATTTTTTGTGAGGATAGTGTAAACCAGATATTGTACTTTTTAATATCAACTAAATCTTTCATGTTATAGGACCACTAAAATTTGAGGGGCCAGATAATCTATGCAAGATTGTAAATGGTTTTTTATAGTGTTTTTCCTCACTAGGCTCACATATTTGTTTCTCTATTATTTAACTCATAGGTTGGGAGCATCAATTAATAAATGATGATTGTTATTTTCTCTTCATGTAGTTAATATTTTTCCTGGTGTATTGATGCAGACAGATATAGCATAAGAGTGAAGATCACTGCATTTCATGTCGCCTAGGAGGTATGCCATCAATAAGCAACCTCTAATTTTAGTCAAATGCAGGGAAGCATAACATGGATCATAATTTCAGTCCTACCAGTCCGAAGCGAAGAAAGAAACAATTAGCAATATCAGATCAATTTGCAGTATGTAGGAAGAGCATGTACTGTAATACTCAATGTTTTCAAAGTGTTTCCTGTCACTCCTAATTTGCTATTTATATTTTGATTGTTTGTGTTTCATGAACATCAAGACTAGACAGGTAGAAGAGGATCACATATCATTAAGATTTGGTATAATTAGTATTATTTATGGTAAACAATTTCAACTATTTATGAAAAATATTCAATTTGATAGACAAGAAAGAAAAAAAATAACATATCCAGTCATTCAACAATTAAGTACGAGAATTGTAAGGACCTATTTGGCATGGCTCTGCTCCATCTTAGAGCAGCTCTGCTCCAAAACTCTAAGGTGGAGCAGCTCTGCTGTGGAGTTGGAGTTGTTTTTCAGTGTGTTTGGCTAGGAGATTGTGTTCATCTATAGAAAGATTGGTTTGGAGTGTGAAAAGACTTTGTTACTCTTGATAGTACCAATGTATTTATTAAAAATAATTTACATATTTTTTCTTATAATATTTAATAAAAATGAAAATAATCAACTTACCCAAGATCACAACATTTTCTTAGGAAAAATAAATATGACATTTCAAAATAAGTCATTGTCGCTGCATGAGGACCCATGGTGGCTGGCGTTCCAGTTCCTCCCGCCGGGGTTCTCCTTCCCTGCCCTCGAGCACCTTGATCTCTTGCTGGTCTCGCCGTGGGGCCACCCATTCCTCTCCGCAGCGGCTATGTCGTCGTCCTCGGCCTCATCACCGCGAGCCTCGTGCATTGGCACCAGCACTCGCCGGGAGTCAACAATGGCGCGGATCTCGAGCCCCTGCTTCAGAACTGCCCCGCGCTCAGGGCGCTCGACCTCTCCGAATTCTACTGGTGGATGGAGGACTTCGTGCCCGCGCTCACCATGCATCCGGCCGTCGCCACCGCGCTCACCGAGCTCAACCTCAGCCTCGTGGGCGCCGGGTTAGGGAGGCCGCACGGGTTGTGGGAGGCGGGCGGAGTTGGGGAGGGCGCCGAGTTGGGGAGACGAGGGAGGCACCGGAGAGGGTTGGACGGGGGCAGCTCGTCGGCCAGGGGCGGGCGTCACCGTTGACCTGGGGCAGGCTAGTGTCGGAGGCAGGCGAGGGCCGAGGGTGGGAGTCGACGGCGTCGATCGAATGCAGCTCGTCGGCCAGGGGCGAGGGCTAGGGGCGGGCGTCGGCCAAGGGACGGTGGCGGGCGAGGGCTAGGGGTGGGCGTCGACCGGGGGTGGCGGGGAGCGGACGGCGGCGGGCATCACCCAGGGGTGGTCGGGGGCGGGGTTGAGATCCAGCCTCGACGAGCGTGCGACTAGGATGGGGAAGGAGATCGGCTAGAGGAGAGGAAAAAGAAAAAATAACGCTTCCCTCTGTAATCAGTAGCAAAGGTGGGTAATTTTACTCCAACTCTATAACTCCACAGTCCTTGAAGTTGGAAAAGGGGTACTCCATCAAAATGAACTAGACCTCCTCCAACTCCAGGTGGAGCTGCTGCTCCATAGAGTTTTAGAGCTAGAGTGTTTGGCTGACTCAAGACAGCTCCTCTTCAGAGTTTTGGAGTGGAGCCATGCGAAACAGGTCCTAAATCTAATAATAAATCTATTTATATTATTGATACTATGGTTTGCTGAATTCCAACTTTGCATACCTTGGAAGTTGGAACTACTTTAATCCACTCTCGAATTGTAACAACACACAACATAACTTAGACTAAATTTGAATTTGAAGAATTCGGCACGCACGTACATTACTACTAGTGTTCTAAAGTGGGCGAGTATTGACCACGTCATGTCACATGATAAAGGCTGTTGTGCGCCCAGGCTGCTTCAGGTGTTCATTCTCGCCACCTTGTCGGGTGTGTGGTGCACTGGTGTTGTTGCCTCACGGTCACATCGTGACCATTCCTCAATGGCTCCCTTCATGCAGATGATTCCTTCTTGGATTTTTTGTTCGATCACTTAACTGTGCAAACTGATGTGGCCCATACATCCTTTAATACATTATATTAGAGTTGAATCATGTGCTTTCAAATTCTTTAATATATTTTTTCTCTTAGAGTTGGGTCATGTGCTTTACAATTTCGTTAGTTTAAGATCTACTTCTTTTGTTAGAGCAACTCCAAGAGTCTCTGAAAACCTTGTTTTTCTCTAAATTTGGCTGAAATTTTCAAAAGAGGTCATCCAATAAAATATCTATACCAATTTGCAAATTAGATTCTCCTCTATGCCGAGTGTGATCTGCTCGCCATCGCGGCTCTGCCCGTGCTTCCCGCGCTGTATTTGCGCTCTCTTGTCTTGCAAATCATTGTAGCCCCTTCGACCATGCTGCAAGCTCTGACGGAGTAGCCTGTCGAATGCACCTGGTCGTCGTGCTTCAATATCGGTCGTAAGAAGCAGGTGATAGTGTCATGAAAACATTTAACATGTTTTCTTGCGGAGTTCGGAGGGCTCCCGTTTCAGTCCAAGGAAGCCAAGCCTCGATGGGAGCCAATGATCCAATAGGAGAGGATCTCCCGTGCAGTCAGTTTGTTCCTTCCAAATATGCAAACCATGTTGACGTTGGAGAAGAAATGTCTGCTACTGAACGCCAAAGCAAAAGATGCTCTAGCCTAACATACATGGACGAGCAAGCCTCCAAGGTCTAGGAAGCAATGAACTTTTGGCTCGGTAAGGTAGTTAATTGGGCCGAGGATGGAAAAACAGAAGCCCAATTAACAACATGACAGATTTAAATTTAGAGATTAATAAAAAGTTTAGAGGGTCTCTTGGATTACTCCAGTTATTTAGGAGGTATTTCTATTTTAGAGAATGGCTAAAATCTGGAACATTAGGATTATTTTTAGCTAGGCTCATTGAGCTGCTCTTAGATGGTCCGGTACACAACTGATCTGAAACTGGAGTGTTTGAATTTATATTTTTATCTTACGCATGCACTAAATTAGTTTTAATTGTTATTTTCTTTGCACCAGGACGGAACGGGGCTGCCAGAGGTGGTCCAAACACCGACCCATAGAGATGATGCTAGAGTCAAAGATAATAATTGGTTTGTGCTTATGATTTAATAATTTTGCTACAGAGGTGCTCATGGCAGTTTTTAAAAACTTTCCATACTACATTTCTATCTATATATTCAAACCAAGGTTACCTTTTGTTCTAACAGATTCTCACCCGACAATAGCTTTTTTAAAATAACACATTACATGTGCATATATCATTCAAGTAGCTTGGTTTGCTTGCGCCCGGTTGAATTCGTCCTTGATAGTGAAGTTGTTCATATGTTTACACGGCCTTAACTTATTTAGGGTCATGAGTGAAATCTAGGCATGTGTGTGTTGCTTTTCGGATAAAATTGGAGAATATTGATATGGATGATAAATTTTAAAACAAAAAATTTATCTATTCCTTACGCACTTGCGTTTACCATTTCAGTATGATACATTTTCACGTTGTTCAGATGGAACACATGGCCAATAGATGGAATATCACTGCCAAGGTTTTCTTTAGAGATGGAACACATGGGCAATAGATGCAGCACATGGGTGACCGAGCAGGTACATTGCCATAATCAACATTAGGTAAGTAGTTTTATAGATGTTTGTTACATGTTCAACCAAAATTGACATTCCATTATATATTTGTGTCTCTATATTTTTACTTCCTTAATACAATAGAATACCGATTCTCGTAATCCATGTGCGCAGTCCACATGTTTCGCGTCATGCCGGGGAATGGCGATGAGCACAACAAGGTTTTTGCACTATTGCAGCCATCCATGTCAATGTTTACAGGAGAAGAGGTGTATATTACTCTATTGTTACTCACTGCATGACTGCAAAGTTGGTTGCAAATATGAATATCATTTAAATCCACGCCTCTTTTCTACTGGCTTTCACATAGGTCGCTTCTTTCTATCGACCACTCGCTATAGCAGCATTGTATTCTCGCTTGAGAGGCAAGAAGCTGGTGGCATGGAAGGTCATACTCTTTTAGTTTATCCCTCATATCAGTTTCTTAGTCATTTATTTGCATGTTATATAATATATTATTGCAGACTTTCGCAACCATCTACTGCATGCACCGTGTCAAGCATGACAACTTACCCATGATCACATGCTGGATATGAATGTGCTCTAAATAACTCTGCGGTGCAGGCCAAAATGCGTTTCAAACTACTTTTTGCTTGTTGCAGCTCTATTAACTTGGTCGGAGTGAGATCAAGTACGAACCCGAGAATTATATAAAGCACCATCAATTAGAGCATGTCAGCCAGGGTTGTGGTTTTTTTAATAAACAATATTCTAATCTATATGTGCACTGCTTTTTTTATGAACGTTACATGATATTTTAGTTATGCAATAGCAAATGCACTTCCTTTCTTCTTGTACAAAGAACAGTATTCTGTCACATTTTTCTAACACCGCATCAAGCACGACAACACGACCGTGATCACATGCTGGATATGATTGTTCTCTAAGTCACCCTGCAGTGCAGGCCAAAATGTGTTTCAAACTACTACTCCGTTCTATTTTTTTGTTGTCCATTCGGACCAAACCTTTTTGCTTGTGACAGTTCTATTCACTTGGTCAGAGTGAGATCAAGTATGAACCGGATGATAATATAAAGCGATATCAATTAGAGCATGTCATTCAGGGTTGTGTGGTTTTTAATAAACAATATTTTGATCTATAAGTGCACTGCTTCTGTATGAACGTTTCTTTCCACATGACATTTTAGTTATGTGATGACAACTACACATCATTTCTTCTTGTACAAAGAACAGTACTCTGTCATATTTTTCTAACAATATAGAATTTTCTAACAAAGAACAGTACTTCTTTATAAAAAAACATTAAAAGTAAAAAAAAGGAAGGAGATAACAATAGAATATTTTCACATGAGACATTGCCTCAAAGAAGTCTATCTCTCTGCACACTCACGTTGATTAAAACCTCATCACAAGACAAGCATTGAGGATTTGAAGTGTCAGATATCACTTGTGTCGTGTGGATCGTTAATTTCCTTTGTTAATGATACCCCTAATTAATACTCCTATTCTTTCTAATTTTATTATATACCTCATTATAATCTTGTCGCATGGGCAGACTGTACAAACAAGGATGGTGCTTCTAGCTAATCAAGACAAATATCACTCGACACAAATTTTGTTACCATATAATGATCTACAATTCCGGAGCTGTTGTCTCTGCACTTAATCAGTTCACCGTAGAAAAGGGAGGGAGGGAGGGGCTCTTCTCACGCTGCCATCATCATCATCTCTTATGAGCGGCACCTACCTATAGGTTGCTCGTCCTTCTCCACTTATGCCGGTTTCTAAAATTGCGCGACAAGTTCATTAATCTTCGTCTATTGTTCTGGTTGCAGATCATGGGTACGTCTCGGACCAACATGGCTGACCCTTCAATTGACGCCGTAGCCCAGACCACGAAGGGTTCGACAATCGATAGGGAGCAGACTACGCCAAGGGGCTGTGAAAGCGCTGGAAACTTTGTCGTCGGGAATCATGGGTATACTTTCATTCTCTCTATAGAGCAAATTATTGGGTTGCTGTTCATTCATGTAGTTGTGCAATACTATATGTTAAGATTATATTGACATGTTCATAGTATTGCCAAGTACACACAACATGTATCTTTGTAACAAGCCAAAGAGAGCAGACTCTATCCAAGTGATCCCTGAAGGTACACAATTATTGTATTACAAACTTTGTTAGTATTGCGGTTATAATGCAATGTATTATGTTCATCTCATACATTCTCTTCGTTTTCTAACTTCCAGACTACATCTACACTCCAAAGGAATATGAATTGATTAAAGAGTATATGTTTATCTTGTACAAGCCTGTACAAGCCTGAAACAGTAGTGGTAGAAATACATGGTGCTTTAGTTACAAAAGTAAACTTTGAATGTCTTTTTCAGCCTCATGCTTTCATATGGGGAGATGCAAATACCTAAATTTTTGTAGTTTATTTTTTAACATTTTTTATGTTTAATAATTTATTTTTCATCAATAGAAGTAGATATAAAGATATTATAATGTTGTGCCTCAAGCTGACTCCTTAATGCTTGACATTTTCTTAATTGTGTTCAAAATTGAGTCTGTATATAGAACCGTTAAGGATGCATGAACATTTGCTCATCAAAAATGGTGCAAAGGTGTATCTAGAAGATACATTTGTCACCCGTATTATAAAAAAGGATGGAGAGATATCTCTTGATGTTGTGCTTTAGAGTGATGGTCGGTTCATAAGAAGAAGGATTAAGGAATATCTCAAGCACGATCTGGTAATAAAGGCAATTGGTTTACACGTTTAGGTAATCGTAGCCCTTTTATTCTTAAACATTGGTATTTCTGTAGGTATTTCCTCTTATTAACAAGACCGATGCACATTGATACCTAGCTGTTATAAATGCACGAAAATGCGTCATTCAGGTATTAGACTCCATTGGTCAAACCCTCGACAGAGATGACCTAGAATGCACGCGTAAAACCTTTTGTCACAAAACAATACAATCTGCCAATTTTTATTTAGATTTCCATCATAATTGGCAATTTTATTTGTTGTGACAGTTAACCGGACTCCAAAGGCAAATAGACATAGCTAGGGACAATGGAGGTCTAGAACCGAATAGGTGGCCGAACCTAGAGGTCTATGGCTGGCAGAGAATAGAAGTCAAATCCCTTGTAGTCATGCAAACTTACGGGTAAGATTTAGAATTTTGGATATCAACTTGATAGTTATCTACTGATGAGGTAAATGTTTTGTAGCGCATCATGTGGGCTTTTCATGGTTTCGTTCATGGAGTTTTGGAATGGAGAAACTATGTCTGAAATTTTCATGCAGGTAAAATGAGAAAATATATTCTGTTAATTTACCTATTTTCTTATATTCATGGCAATGTGGTGAAGTTTTTGTGTACAACAGTTGATCTATTCTCTTGGACAGTCAACCTAATTATATAGTATGAATATTTGTTATGTAACTGATTTATCCATACTCATTTTAACCATACAAACTCACATGCAGGTCGACATGTCCAACTTTCATCTCAAATTAGCTGCTATTCTACTCGTCCATGAGTAAAATACCAGACAATAGAGACATCCTAAACTAACAGAAATCCTAGGTTCGTGTCGGACTTTTGACACTGATCAAGGTTCTTATTGTTTAGAGGTTTTGATGGCACCTCCAAAGAAGATGAAACAAATTAAACAATTGGGTAGTGATTACATGACCATTGCGAGTTCCCTGGTTTCCTCATCAATTATAAATACTTTAAAGACTCCAAATGATCACATCCTCGCTCTGTGCAAGGGGATTCTAGTTGTTGATGATGCCAAAGCTTTGCATTATGTCCTCTATACTTATTAGAATATAATATTTGATTGTGTTTTTATAAGAATCTCACATTACTTTACCAGGACGGAATGGGTGCGGAGTTCTTCTCCTTATCTCATTACATTAACTCTTGGAAATCTTCAAGATGCATTTATGATTAACAAAAACCTCCATATTGATTGTTTCGACATGAGAGTTCGAGAAATAACATGTCATGTATCTCAGCTTTTTGTAGAATATCCAGATCATTTTGTGGATTTATATTTTTTGGTACTCACACTATTATCTTAAACCTACTTGAACGCTCATTTGTTTATTTTTGTTTTGTAATCTTCATTTATACCTTTGCAGCTCTTATCCCAGTTCTACACACATCCTAATTTCCGTAAGAAGCTTGATGTTGTAGAATTATCAAAGACCCTTAACCACTGACCCATTATGGAGTACAATATCTCTGATGTCGAATAGGTAAACACAGATAACTTGAAAACTTACTACTGTTCTATGTTGTTTTGGTATATAATTGAAATTTTGTATTTTTCACTCTTTTATTTTATAGATCTTGTTGCCTCATATAACAAGTGGGCCTGAGTATATGTTGTTCTATATCAATATGAAAAAAAAAACTATACATGTACTGGACTCACTTCTGTTTCATCATACTACAGCATTTAAATCTCCGGCTATAGCTTTTGCTATAGCCCATTATAGCTGCTAGAAAGAACTTCCGCTAAATTATTTTCAGTGCAAAATTCCACTAAATCCCTCTAATAGCCCGCTATATGAGGCTATAGCCTTGTTTTTGAAGGTTGCCGCTAAATGGCTTAGCTGGTGATTTTTTTACCATGATCATACTATACATGTCTAATGCATTTGAACTACAAGCGCAAGCAAAACTTGATAAGTGAGAACTTTGCTCTATGTATGAAAATTACAGTACCAGACTCTAATATTAATATTTCATCATAGCCTCTTAGTCAACCTTATGGTCATACGCGAAGCCATAGTAGGTATGTAGAATATAAGAACTTCAACTTTATTTGACATGCAATAACCTACTTCATTATAACATAGTTGTGATTTACAGAAAAGCATCCAAACTTTTTGTTCTTCAATTCATGCGCCTCTAGAATGTAGATAGGATTATATATGACAGATTCTGTAGGGTAAATTATTTTTACGAGTCTTGTTTCACTCTTGGCTGAGTTTCACCACTCATAATTTATATGTTTTAATTTTAGGAGCCACACATTGCAAGGGCTCACTTTTTTATAGACATGTTAAACCTACAAGGAAATGAGTGTGAAGGCAACATACCAGAAGATGTCAAAAACATCGTTGGAGTTCAACAGTATTGGAGATAGCCATTTCGGAATTGTCAAAGTGTGTTTAGCTTAGATTCATGATTATGAGTTGTTTTTCAAGGTATTTGTTTTCCTTCGGATGTAATTGTGGAAGTCTTTGTTTTTTGGGATATATATACATTTCGAATCCTCTTTGATCTAGATCCATATTTATTATCCATCACAGATCTTATTTTCCTTAGCATGATATCGTGTTGCGACGTATACGCGCGTGTGTGTCGCACGGGGCATTGTAACTAGTAGAGATAAAAGAAAAAGAGCAGGAGGGATACATATTTGCTAAATGATGGTTAGACAATTTAGATTTAGCAGTTTGTGCTAATCTGGAATAAATAATTTGAGAGCTGGAACACTAAATAAACATATATATCCAACAAAGAAATATATCCTTTGTAGAATTAATGCACATCTCTTGCTACAAAATTCAATTCTATGTTGTGGAAGAGATGCATCTCTAGAGAACCATCACTAATCAAGAAAGCACATGAAAAATGGAACGATTATGAGACCACATATATATATGTAATACACTAATATATAAAAAAAACATAAAAAATGGGGCGATCTATGAAGGCTTTGCTTTCATCTTCATTAAGGAAATAATATGGCATTATAGAGTCTCAGAGCTTTTGAAAACAATAAAACAGTTAACATGTGCGATCGTGAAGCATAGTATACTTTTTATGTCGGATAAATTAGATTGGTTCCATTACAAATTTATAGAGTTGGAGATATGCCATTGATCTTTTACCAGTTAGAACGGTGTCATTAAAATTTTACAAAAGGTGGAGATATGCCAATTTCTATGTTTGGGATGGCTTCCAAAGGTTTACAATTATGCAGTGTACTTCGTGATGTTCAAATTGGCTAACAATTTTACAAATAAGCTTGGTCAAGCGAAGCAGGCTCGGCCTTTCAATTTTTTTTTGTAAATGTACGGAAAAATACATTCTGAAACTTAAAATTTGACCTTGCTTGTTACTACCGTACATGTGAATATGCATTTCTCTTCTCCTTGAACGCCAATGCTTGAGTTTTGACCTATGCAGTATAGTTGAATCTTGCATGACAAGCTTTACAACTATACCACAAAGTTTAATTTATAAAATACCTTAAATACTTTGTGATTAGATGGGACATAAACAGCAGTGGATCAATGAGCTCAAGCAGAAGGCGCGCAAACTGTGCACCCGTTTTCTAGTGTCAGTTTGATTCCTACAATTCAAATGTCACTTTGATTTCTAAATTTCTTTCTACTAGCAAAGTGTTCATGTATTACCACGGGTTTGTATGTTTTAAATTATTTTATAATTACATATATATGTTTAATTTTTTAAAATAAAATAATATCATTAGATCTTTTATTAATTAGACTTTGTAAAAGCATCTTTTTTACTATTGTGGTAAGTGTAAAACATAATATTTGAAGTAAAACATAAAATGTAATGTTACCCCTTCATATTCTTTATATCAGTTATTTTTGGAATTTTGAATGTCACTTCAATAGCTACAGGACATATTTGATTGGGTAGCAATGTGTCCATAGTTGCCATCAACTTCAAAACAACAATAGATAGGCTTGATAGTAATAAAATATCATACAATTATGTTATATCGAATATGATTTTTTTTATTTGATAACTCTACAACATAGTTTGGATTATTCCATTATTGTATATGTATTTTGACTCGTATTGTTGTATGTGGCGGGCTGGCCGAAACTTGTGTGTTTGTCTCGGTCCATTCACCGCATTGAAGCAAATCAAAACCAGACCAGCTGCAATAGTTGCTTCGGAACTGAGAAGATATGCACAAAAATATTGATGTGATGAAAAGAAAAATCATGATTTGCAGTCCATATATAGCTATAACATTAATTCACAAAACTACAAACCAAGTATGCAGAGTATACAAAATAAATTTATGGTGCAATATTTTTCAAAATTTAAAGATAAAATATGCTAAATTATCCTTCCTTAGAGAATTGTGCTATGTTCTTTCATGTCCCGTCATCTTACTTTGGTCCGTATGGAAGACAACAAAAGGGTTACATTGACCTCGCCGAACAAAACAATCTGAACACAACATGAAGATATTTTTACACACGTAGACACTGAACATGGAAGCTCAGACGTGAGTGAAAGCGTTTAACGCTAGATTAATAATTTCAGCAATAAGATCGTACAGGTTATATAGGAGCCAATAGGCAAGTCCTAGGTACAACGTGGGCTGCTGCACGGGCGCAAGGCCCAATACTAGTCATCTACAGATTATATGTCTAAGAGCATCTTCAAAAACTCTTTAAAAAATTGATTCCAAAACAGTATTTTTAGAGAAATCCAAAAATTATTAGGGACAAATTTTCTTATCTCCTCCAATAATTTTCTTTAAAAATAGATCAATAAACCTTTTGATTGGGCCACATCAGTATCTGGGACCACAATAACATTAATTTTCTTATATATAAATATAAGTATTAGGGTTCCCAATTTTCCCCTTATTTCTAGCTATAAATAAGGAGAATTTAGGGAGATAATAAATCTGTGAGTTGTTTAAAGGGGCTATTGGAGATGGTTTTTTTAGACTACCCCCCCCCCCCCCGCGTGCAGACTGGACGTCGGTATCAGCCACAAATACGGACGTTCAGGCTAGAGCGAAACTTGATGAAGACAGAAGATGGCAGCCCTTTAGTGAAGATATCAGCATACTAAAATGTGGTGAGAACTTGAAGAACTCGAACTGTTCCTATAGCAACCTTGTCTCGGACAAAATATAAATCAATCTCGATGTCTTTCGTGCGCTGATGCTGCACAGGATTCATCGAGAGATAAACAACACTAACATTGTCACATGTAATACCCTAAATTTTAATATTAAATTAATTAGATAAATCACTGCGAAATTTATTTTTTTAGTTGGTAATACGATCTCTTGATTTTAACTATTATTTCTAAACAAAACCTCGCCGAATAATTAAAATAGAGAAATAGAATAAAAGAAGTTTGTGAATAATTAAAAAGAACCTTGCTAAAGTGATTGCTTATTTTCTTTTCTGCTTCTATTTATTTTTGGGTGTTACTCCTTTTAAAACTCCAAAGCCATTTAAAATCTTTCCAAATCACTTAATCAAATTCCTAGAGAAAATAAGTAAACCAATCCTTTTCCCTCCGTGGGCCGACTTCCCTTCTCCTCTCTACCAGCGCACCCCTGACCCAGCGCTCCCGTTTCATCCCTCTTTTGGGCCACGCGCGCGCCCCGGCCCACCTCTGCACTCCACCCGCCTGGGCCGCGCGCAGCGCCTTAGGCCGGCCCAGCCGCCGCCTCCCCTTTTGGGCTGCGCTCCCCTATTCCAGTTCGCCAGGCCGCCTCCTCTCTCCCTTCCTCCCTGGGCCGCGCACGCCTTCTCTTCCCCCGGCCTAGCAGCGCTCCTGGCCGAAGCCGGCGTGGCTCCCTCTCCCGTCGTCCCCTTCCTCGGACGGAACGGGAGAACGCCCCCGTCGCTGCCACCGGCACTGCCAGCTCGCCTGTATGCCCTTTCGCCCGCTCAAACTGCCGCCGCCGCTGTGTGCACAGCATCCCGTGCCCCGCACTCCGTCGCCGCGAACCACACGCCACGCCACCGCCCACCATTAATGGCGAGCTCGAAGCACCGCACGGTAGCTCACCGCCCGCTGCCCCCTCCTCCGCGTCTATAAAACGGACGCGCGCCGAGCTCCTCTCGGCACCAACACAAGCCCCTCCTCCTCTTCCCCTTCAAACCGCCCAAATTCGAGCTTTTCCCCAACTCACCGAGCTCCCGGCCATGGCCACTCCTCCACCAAATGCACCACCATCCTCGCGCCCCCTTCCCTACCTCCACCACATACGGGCGCGCAGCAACCCCGCGCACCGAATCCCCACCTTGCCGACCCTTCTCCCCCTCTCCTCCCCTGCGACCCCGAGCTCCAACGTTCGGCAATGGCAGCGAGCAGAGAGAGAGAAAAGATCAACGCCCTCTGTTTTCACGTGATGAAGAAAAGTAGTTTTGCCAATTACCCCCTCTATTTCTCTCGTACAAACCCACCTCCTTTATACTTAGTGCTGTCCAAACGGGCTGCCCGACCCGGCACGGTCTGAGCCCGAAAAAGCCCGGCCCCTTTAGTTTCGGGCCAACACGACATGTAATTCGTTTCGGGCCGTGCCGTGCCAGCCCACATGCCAGGGTGACGGTCCGCGGCACGGCACGAAAAAGGTCTCGCGTGTCGGGCTAGCCCGTTACGCCCACAAGTACAAGCAGCCCAGTTGGCCTATTAGGCACGGACGATCCAGACGACGGCGCTCGCGAGCATGGACGGACGGGAGAGCGGCGGCGCTGAGCGGCAACAGCGCGAAAGTGAGCGGCGGCGCTGGCGAGCAGCTGCGCTCGGTCGAGTGACAGTGTTGGCGAGCAGCGGCGCGTGAGCGAGCGAGCGGCGGGGACATGTGCGTGAGCGTGCGTGAGTGCGTGACCTAGCCGGCTAACTAGCAGTGGGCTGCTGCTGTTTTTTAGAAAAAATTGGTCTGGTGCTGGTGCTTATGTGGACTGGTTTGCTAAAGTTTTAGTTGGGCTGTGCCTCTATGGGCCAATATCGTGTTTCACTGAGCTGCACCTAAATGGGTCATGCTTGTGCCGTCCATCGGGCTTGACCCTCAGCCCAAGCACAACACGTGGCACTGGACCAGGCCAGCCCGGCACGAAATAAAATGGGCCATGCCGTGCTTGGGCTGGGCCAAATCTTACGTGCTTGGGGTCGGCCCGCTTGGCACGACCCGTTTGGCCAGCACTATTTGTAATACACCCTTTTGCATATTAGGCCCCGGTCTACCAAAATCCGTGAACCAAGTCCACCAGCCCAGTTCACAAGCCGATACACGCGGTCCACATGAATTCGTACACAGAAATAATTCCTAGGAATTCCAGTAAATCTCAGGTCCTTGTCCTTTTGCACATAAGCCCCTGATCTTCTCTGTTATTCTGTCCAAGCCCCTGCCTTCTTACAGAAAGACCCCCAGACTTTCTGTAATTATATTCAGCCCCTATCATATTACAACCAAGTCCCTGAGCTTTCTAGTAATCACATAAAAGCCTCTAGAACCTTTGAAAAATCATATCTTTTGAACCGTAATCCCAATTTGAGCGATTAGGTCCGATGTGGGTGGGTGATGAACCAACTGTATGAAGGTGAAGTTGGGTGGGAGAGACATGTTCGAGGGCGAGACTCCTTAGTACTGGTGCAGAGTACTTGGTATCTTCGGTGTAGATCCACCTGTCGTGGATAAGTGCTTGCCCGGCCGCTCAGGAATGATAACAAGACCTCAACTTGGTGGTATTTTAGTACGACCACAGAACCTGTATGGGCATGACTAACACAGATCCTAGGTAACGCAGCAAGGAAGTATCACCCGACGAAGTAGAAACGGACTCAGGGATCAAAGCAGTGATGTGACATGATGATAAGTCCAGTACTTGACAAAATTGTTGGTTGTGTGCCTTTGTTGTGATATGACTAAGTGTCATGATGGTGGAATCCCTGAGATTCGTGGTGGACTTGTGGGCGTGCCTGGGTGAAGTGGGAGCGTTATGTGTCTCCGCGCGCAAGAGCGCATAGCCTATGGGTACAGCGTACTAAGCTCTGCAGAGTCAACCCTAAATCGTTCAGATGTCCGTTGTCATTGGTCATGGCACACCAATCATTGGGCTCTCATGGATTAGTCAATACCCTTGATGTGGGAGTGGGTGAGGTGATATCCTGATTTCGAAATGCAAGGGTTGGATATGGAGATCCATCCCTTTTAAAACTATGGGAACTGGTGGGAATGGTATATACTCCCCTCCAGGGCCAACCTACTATAATATTTAAAGGTCCCCTCTTTCCTTGAAACCTATTCTTAGTGAGCCCTGCAAGCTTAGCTGCTAGTGCAAATATTAAACCTCTTGCCTACATCCTTGCTATAGCCTAAATGCATGACATTACCCTTGAGTAGTGTTAGGGCTTGCTGAGTACCTTATGTACTTACGGTTTGCTATTTGTGGTTTTTAGTGAACGACCATCAGAAGAGTAAACACAATAGGGTTTTGTCGTATGCTCAAGTCTGCCTGTGGATGAGATGTGATGTGATGATTGAAGTGAACCAGTCTTTCGCACCCAATTTCCGCTGCCATGTCTAGATTGTAACTTAGCCATGTTTGGTAAGCCATTCGTATTCTCTTGTATTTTAGTACTGTATGGATTTAAGATAATCCGATTATGTGTACCAACTACTGATCCAGGAATTGGTACAGGATGCATAGGCCGCCCTTGAGTGCGGGGTGTCACAGATGGTATCAGAGCCATACTTGACCGTAGGACGAAACCTAGAGCCGTACGTAGACCGTATATAGAAACCCTTACCTCGTATAACCTTTGCCGCTCAACCAAGATCGAACCGTAACTCAAAACCTTACTTGCCTTACCTAGAAGCCCTCCTAGCCTTGTTGGCCTTACGTTGCCTATCTGTGTCTTGAGAACCTTTTCCTAAAGCGTACTCCTTGGAGCACGCAGGCTGTCTTGGAGACCCGGACATCATCATGGCCTGGAATATTTTGACTCACTCAAAAGATCTCTGGCACCCTGACCGTGTTGCCCCATGTGTCGCCCTAGCGCACACACTGCCTTTCACGTGTCGACTTTCGCACACCAACCGCTGTCTCCTTGACTGGTCGAAGCATGCAAAAGCCACCGACACCATAATGGCACCGCCCCTTTCATTGCCGCCAATACCTGTGCATGTTACTGCACCTCTGACCAATTGAATTGGACTAGAGAACCATGTCAGAGCATGGTTATGGCGAGCTAGTGTACCTGAAAGCTTACCCGCAAAGCTAACCTGCGTAATACACCCTATAGCAAGCCTCACGATGAGTCTCGGCCAACCCATTCAAAGCCTATAAAAGGACCCTAAGTCTAGCTCAATCATTCTTCATCCCCAGCAACCGCTTTCCACCGATAAGGCAACCCTCCAACCCTTTGGCCAAGCTCATCAATTTCCCCTATCCATGGAAGACATCACCTGGACCACCAGCTATTGCCTAGAAAAGCCTGGTTTTCTCAAAATCCTACACAGCACCACGACCAAACTTGGCATCCTATAGTGCCCCGAGTATGTAGGATGAGAGTATGAACAATCCGGCACCGAGCATTGTATAATCACAGTCCAGATTGCCGCCAGTCCAGAAGCTACCAACATGAAGCCATGGAGAGTGACAACTATTGGGTTCTGCTTTTCGGACACCTACCAATTAGTCGCTCGCAAAGCCCTACGATACATATGCCAGTTGCTCGAGAATTCTATCGATCGTACCAGCATGCGATACTTCCCACCTTTGGACAGAGACTGACTTACTAGGAAAGCCCGCATCAATAGCTTGGAAAGACAGGATGGAGACCCTACTATTGTCACCACGACGTAGTACCTCCTCGCCCTTGACATCCTGTTTGATCGGCAAGCAGAATAAATGCGAGCCTGCATCAAGCGAGCCGAAGAAGACGAAGAGTAGTACGGAAGACAACAAGTTGACCTCGCAGAAACAGAAGCTCAAGCCACAGAAGCTCATCATCGTGCTACCATAGCCGTAGCAACCCTGAGAAGGATGGAGAACCGCCACACTCGTGCCCTCAACCAGGCCTACCTCTCCGGTTGTGCAACATACAAGGCTCTGCACATCACCAGAGAACAAGAAGACACAATCCTTGAAGGAATCCCAGTCAGCTCCTCCCTCACGCTAAAGCGAAGATTTCGAGTTAGTCCCTTGACGGTTAAAGCCAAAAGAGAGGAACCTTCCCAGGACCTCCATGAAGAAGAAACTTTCGAGTCAGTTCCCTTGACTCAGCCAGTACCCAAGGAAGAAGGAACTTCCATGCTGTACCATTCACCGACCGAGAAGCTCGAAGACACCGTCGAGTGAAGCTCGATATGAACCACCAACACCGCCATGGGAACGAAGCCGCCTTGGTCTGAACCTTAGTAGTACTAGCGCCACGAGCCGTGTACCCCTAGTCACGCCAAACCAGTAGTATCCGACCTAGTTAGGGTAGATCGTTTGCACCCCGCGCATATCGCTAGTAGTACCCCGCCTAGTACGCCAAAGTGTGTAATTCAACCATGATCATGTGAATCATTGTTTGCTCATTTGGATTTTTGATTGAGTGATGTTGTGTGCTTAGACCAACAAGGAACACAAACGCAACTGGAAATCACAAAATAGTTGTGAATTCCAAAGAAGTAAATATTGTACGAAAAAAATCTATAGATTTACTTTCAGTCTCATATCTCGTATTCCCCGAAACTTGGATTTTCCCCTTTCTCCAGAAAGACCAAAGTCAACCCCCCCCCTCGCCCTTTTCGTCCAGCCTTTGATAAAGCCTCGATCTCTTTATGCCGCTAAAAGCACCATAAGTTGCACGCCTCCCTTCCAGACCACCTTTAGCCTAGTGCCGCCATATTTCACGGCAAGTCTTCTCTTAACCATAAAATGGGAAAGCAACCAAAGTAATGGCCTCGTACCCCGTGCATAAAATCAACATCAGTAGCCCAAGTCATAGATTGGTATCCAATGCACAACACCTACCCCATCTATACTATAAAAGTGAGCCCTAACCCACAGAACCCAGGACTCGCTCAGAAGCCTCAAGTTACCTATCCTCCTGTGGGATACTTGCTTTACGGGTATCCTCGTACAAGGCCAAGACGGTAGCCGACTGGGTACTTCATCAACAAGGAAGCCGACCGACTCGGCTTGAAGCACAAGACAAGAAAAATTAGACTTTCCATATAGGACTCTTGTAGAGTACGATTAGGACTCTGCATATACCCCCCTGCCGACCGGATATATAAGGCGGCAGAGTACCCCCCCTCGGGGACAACGGTAACAGACAGAGAACAATCAATACAACATAGAACACAGGACGTAGGATTTTTACTCTCATCGAGAGGGCCCGAACCTGTATAATTCGGCGTCTTGTAACCATTGTAGTTCTTGGTCTCGACGTAGCCCTATATATTTACCGCCGGTCTCGAGCATCAACAGTTGGCGCGCCAGGTAGGGGACAAGGCTCGCCGGGATTCTCCGTCAACTACGATGGCCGAACTTTCCATCATCCAATACTCGGCGGACTTCAAGATCTCTTTTGGATCGCTCGACTTCACGGTCAGCGACAACGGAGCCCTAGGTCTGGACAACTACGGATCCGACTCGACCGCAGCCAGCCCCATGGCACGATCATCAAGTCCGTTTGACATTATCCATGCATTGATCCCACTCGGATCCGAGCAGGAAGACTCTTCCTTCGGATATGACTCGATGTCAGATCGGTCTTTTGATGAGGACACGGTCGGATCGACCTACACATATCCCCATACAATCAACATGGTGGATATAGTAGATCCTACTGCAGACAACCAGGATGATGATCCAGATGCCGAAGAACAAGGGAATCCAGCCGGTGGTCACCAAAACCAGTTGGCCGAAGGAGGCCGATAGGATGAAAACCCGCCAGTTGATGAATTATCGGTCGGTCATCATCGACGATCAAGAGGGTCGCGCGGAGCGCGTAACGCGCGCCGACAGGATCTCGGTCCTGATCTTGAAGTGGATGGCGTTAAGGTATACCACACCCCATAGAACAACATCACCGGGGTCAAAACTTTGCTCGACACCTTAATGGTTGAAGCACAATATCAGACTCCTGTTATGCAAAAAGCGGTCGCCATGCTTAAGGCTGCAGCAGCTCAAGACGTTGCGAAGTCTCAGTCGATCGCAAGCTCCAGCCATGCGTCTCTTCAAGGTCGGCGCAGGCGTGAAGACTTGAGAAACTTTCTCTGTATCCGTGATGGACGAGACACCATCAACTCTCACCATGAAAAACACGCTCAGGACGACCGACGCTATGAGGAAGAACATCGTGAACGAAGGATGGATGCCCGATGGGACAACTGATGGGAAGGTCAATGAGACGATCGACGAGAGGATCACCAAGATCCCCCTCCCAGAGAAAATCGCCGGGAAGACCGACGAGACAACCAACGGGGCGATCATCGGAATCCTCCTCCAAGAGACAACCACGACGACCGACATCGACATGACGATAGGGATTGGCGCGATAATAATGGCAATCGACGACGTCGTCATGATGAGGATGTTGGCCCACGCCACAATCGTTGCCCAACTACGTCCCCAGACCGGCAAGGGCGGTCACCAACGTCGACTGACGACGAGATCGATGGCATCAAGGCTTATGTCCCTCGGCTTCGTATAGCTCGATGGCCAAAAGGATTCAAGCCGGTTCGAATCGAAAAATACGGTGGACAAACCAATGCCCAAGAGTGGCTACAACTTTACAGCACGGCGATTCGGTCGGCTAGAGGTGATTCCTACGTAATGGCTAATTACCTACCGGTCTGCTTAGATCCTGCCGTTCGGATATGGCTTACATCCCTGGCTGAGGAGTCAGCCACATCTTGGGGAGACCTCAACAAAAAGCTCATAGAAAGTTTCCAAGAAACTTGCAACCGACCGGGCAACCACTTCGACCTCACTCGGATCAAGCAGAAGGGTGACGAGCCTCTTCGCGACTACATCAAGCGGTTCTGTGCTAAGAAGACTGAGATCCCCAACATCCCTGATAATCAAATCATCACTGCCTTCCTGGGTGGAATTCGCAGTGACGATCTGGTTCGGGAAATCAGTCAGAGGAACCATGATCTCAAGCTCACCGCTCAAGAGTGCTTCAAAATTGTTGATAAATATACATCAGGAGAGTCTGCACTCGACGATATCCGAGGAAAGGGCAAGGAGAAGCGATCGGACAAGCCTGAGTCCTCCAAGAAGGACAAGAAGTGAAAGCCTGACAATGTTGTCAACACGGTAGACCGGTTTTGGAAGAATCCTCGGACGAACTAGCCGTCTACTGATGAGTTGCTGAGTGGCCTTTGCCCTTGGCACCCAAAAAGAAACCACAAAGCAAAGGATTGCTACTATCCGAAGGGTTTTGCGACAGTTGTGCTCAAGGTGGCAAAAGATCCCCCGAGGTGCAACAACAACAACAAAGATAAGCCCAAGGATGATGATGACAAGAGTGATTCAGGAGAGTTCCAGGAGCCCCGCAAGGAAGTAAACTTCATCTTCGGAGGCCCGGATGCCTATACGTCCAAGCGCAAACAAAAGCTAGAGCTTCATGAGATTAACTCGATGGAGCCAGCTGCGCCTCAATACATGAGGTGGTCTGAGACGCCTATCACTTTTGACCGGTCAGACCATCCGAAACATATACCCAAACCAGGTCGCTACCCATTGGTGCTTGTTGTGACTATGAAGGAGGTGAAGTTCAACAGAGCACTTATTGACGGAGGAAGCAGTTTGGACCTAATCTTCACCAAGACTCTTCAAGAGCTTGGTCTATCAATTAATGACCTTCAACCGAGTTCTTCACCTTTCCACGGGATTGTGCCTGGCAAGACTTCAGTCCCAATCGGACAAATAAGTCTGCCAGTCACCTTTGGCACCCATGATAACTTCAGGACAGAGCGTATCCTCTTCCAGGTGGCAGACTTCGAGTCAGCATACCATGCTATCATCGGTCAACCGATGATGGCTAGGTTTATGGCTGTTCTGCACTATCCGTATCTCACCCTCAAGATGCCAGGCCCGAATGGAATAATCTCTCTCCACTCTGATCTTTGGAATTCTTTTGATTGCGATGTGCAGAGTTGTGAGATGGCTACTAAACAGTTGATGCAGTCAGACCAAAAGAAGATCCAGAAGGCAGTCGGCACGGAGGAACAGACTGAAGCGGAGGTTCCAATAAAGAAGCCTACCAAGGACAAGATCCAGACTGATGACATCCAAACGAAGGAGATCCCGCTCGATCCTGAGGACCCCGATAATGTGACTTATGCCGGGGTTAACCTTGACGAAAAATAGGAACTCGCGCTCACTCTTTTCCTCCAGAAAATAGGGACATCTTTGCGTGGAAACCATCTGACATGCCGGGAGTTCCTAGGGAAAAGATTGAGCACGTGTTAAGGGTACCCCAAGGGGCTACCCCCGTTCGGCAAAGGCTTAGAAGATTTGCGCAAGACCGCAAGGACGCTATGAAGAAGGAGATAGTTAGGCTGTTAGAAGCTAAGTTTATAAAGGAGGTGTATCATCCCGACTGGTTAGTAAATCTAATCCTTGTACCTAAAAAGAATAAAGAGTGAAGGATGTGTGTTGATTATACCGATCTCAACAAGGTCTGCCCAAAAGACCCCTTCGCTCTTCCTCGTATTGATCAGATTGTAGATTCGACAGCCGAGTGTGAGCTTTTAAGCTTTCTGGATGCCTACTCAGGCTATCACCAGATCCCACTAAGAGTTGAAGATCAGATCAAGACTTCCTTTATAACACCATTCGATGCCTATTGCTATATCACTATGCCGTTCGGTCTGAAAAATACTGGCGTGACTTACCAACGAGGTATTCAACGCTGCCTTGCCACTCAGATCAGTCAGAACGCTGAAGCGTATGTTGACGACATTGTTGTCAAGACTCAGAAAGTTGAAGAGCTTCTTTCTGACCTGGCAGAAACCTTTGACAATCTGAGATATTATTCAATGAAATTGAATCCTAAAAAGTGTGTTTTTGGGGTTCCATTGGGAAAGTTACTCGGATACATCGTTTCAAAATGAGGTATAGAGGCTAACCCGGATAAAATCAAGGCGATCCTTGATATGAAGCCACCTAATTCTCAAAGGGACGTTCAGAAGCTGACCGGATGCATGATATCCTTGAGTCGCTTTATTTCTCGACTGGGGGTTAGAGGATTACCACTCTTCCAACTCATAAGTATAGCCCCCAACTCAAAATGTTTGTTGAGTTTATACCGAAACAACGTCTGAGTTAATAACAGCTCAAACATGATCCTTAAAAATGATATCCAAGGCTTTCGCTTTATCCAATTAAACCAAAACTCATTAATAATTGAATTTCCCTGATCGTCGAGTGATGCATCACCAAATTAATATTTATATCCATAAAAATTCATATAACCCAATTGATATGCTACGAACGTCACCTGCCATAGCCCCCAAGATTGGTGGTGTATCACTAGTGTTCATACAAAAGACAGCCCCCAAGATTGGTGCTGAAAAAATTACTATATCACAAATAATCAAAAGATACAATTTCCCAAGACCAAACTGCATTAGTCCGAGTGATTGGTCATTGCATCTCGGAATGTGCATTTTCCAGGATTGAAAACACATTAATCCGAGTGATTTATCAATCATTGTTCAATCTACATCACTCAATGTTAGCGCTTGAAAAGAATATCTAAAACATAATAAATCTGTGTACCGGTGTAATGTAACTATGCTGATCCAAGTAGCGGCTCAATAGGTCATCAGACATGTATAAAAGGTGCCTGCAAACAGTCACAACCCTTCACCTTTATATCGCCGCCCGCGTCTGCCCTTCTCAAAACCTAGATCCAAAGCTTCCACTTCACCGCCGCCACCATTCCGCACGCGTAAACCCTAGGTTTGGAACTTCCATTTCTCCGCCACCACCATTCCGCGCCCCTACTCCAGAAGTCATAGGCCGCCATTTCGTCGCCACCATCGTTCCACTGTTCTGCCGCCACCATTCCACTGTTCCACCGCCATTTCGCACGCTCAAGCTCAAAGATAGGGTTCTGGACCTTGATCTCCATCCCCCACAAGCTTCCCGCATCGGTTTCGATGGCCCCAAAGCGCACTCGCTAAAGCACGAGGGCTCAATCTAAAAAAGGGACCTCTCCTAGAAAGGGTGAAAGTGAAGAATCAATTTTTCATATTCCTGCTGGCATTAAGGAGTTCCCGGCATCAACCATGGACTTAGAAAAAATCAACAGACTGGTGATAGATGGCGTGCTACAAGATCAACAGGCGAGTGGGTGGATTGAAGCCATAGGTCAGAAATTTCCTCAGCCTCCCGTTGACCAACTTACAGTTTTTGCCTCCTTTTTCTATCGCGGATTTGGCCTTCCGTGCTGTGACTTCTTTAGAGGTCTTCTATTTTTCTATGGCATTGATCTGGTCAATCTGAACCCAAATTCCATTCTACACATCGCTATTTTTATTCATTTTTGCGAAGTGTTTTTGGGTATCCCTCCTCATTTCGACACCTTCGAAAAACTGTTTGTGTTGAAATCAAACAACAGTAATGTCATAGGGGGTGTTGGATTCTAATTGAGGAATAAATCCAAGTACATCGATGTACCACTCCCATTAACCAACAAAGGGTGGCATGCAGATTGGTTTTATCATGGCAACCATGCCCCCCCTTTGTCAGAAACGACAGCAGAAGCCCCCAAGCCATGCCCCGAGTGGTCCGCGAAGGCACATCCAAGCAAGAAAGCACAGGTTGATGAGATTTTGAAGCATATGGATTATCTGAAGTCAAAAAGCTATACCGGCGTTCACGTTGCCGCCAGCTTCATATATCACCGTGTGCGGCCCATAAAGAAGCGCCACGTTCCTGGATGGAAATTCCAACTAGGGTCAGACCCCACTATGGAAGTACCAGAAGTATTGTCAGAAAGGGAACTGACATTGCGACTGGAAAGCATATTTTCGTCGCTTCTAGATTGGAGTCCAGGGAGCGCAATATCTAGCCATCATTCAAAAACTGGAAGAAGTGCTGTAAGTTAGCCATTGATCCTCTTTAGAAAATTAATACTGCTTTCCTTATTTGTTAATAACAAATGATGCCTCGCATGTATCGCAGAACCTTGACGTATATGTATCCAATCCTCCACTGCCACCGACGCCACAAAAGAAATCCCCCACTCAGCCATCATCTAAATGTCGTAAAGCTCACATTGAAGACTCCGATGAAGAAGAGTCACTGGCTGACAGAATAGCTAGACTGCAAGGGGAAGCAAAGAAGAAGTCTGCTGAGAAAACCACCACTCGGCGGCCAGTGGATACGAACACTCAGGAGCAAACGCATCCGAAGGAGTCAGACAAGACAATCCCTGAGAAGAAAACACCTGACACAACAAGTGACCCAAGACCAACTAGCCCCCCGTCAAAGGTGTGAGGCTTAAAATTCAAGCATTGAACAAGGTAAGTAAAACAATATATTTTAATGCATAGCTTGCGAATAAACAGCTGTATAATCTTCATTCTCTGGATAGGTCAACCGGGGGAGCATCATATGAAGATATCCCAGCAAAAAGTGCAGCTCCTGAAAAAGATCAATGTGCACCATTTATGGGGACATCCAAAGATGATATCCCCGGTCACTCGGCCAAAAAACCGAGTGATGTAAAGGATGCACTAGAATCTTCTCGGCCAAACACTAGACAAGCCGAGTCAATCGATGTCCTAGATCTGGACATGCCCGAGACGGCGATGACTAAAGACACTACTACCCCGACCGAACAAGAAGAACCATCGTTGATATTTGAAACGATGCCGGAGCCAATATATGATTATCCCATTGGTCCAGAGGAATATGTGGCTCCCACGCCAATTCATCGAGTAATAAAAGAAGGTGTCACAGAACAACCTGCGCCGACCAGAATGGTGTACCATAGTGGCCCCTTCGCCATTGCCGGGTTCGATGAGTCGGCAAAGCAAGCCGAATTAAAGAAGTTTGAAGATCTTACTGAAAAGGCCTTTCATTCCATCCAGGTACCCTTGCCTTCTTGAAAACTGGCCCTAATAATAATAATATTGTGTGATGACTTCTATACAACTGATCCCTGGTGCAGATTCTAAAAACTCAGATGGCCAACAAGAGTAAACTCCTGCAACTTGCTGAAAGGCATTGTGCGAGAGCAATCGATTTAGAAGATGAACTAGTCAAAGAAAGAATAGAAGTTGGGCAATTATCAGTAGATTTGAAGGCTCGTTCATCTCAAGTTGATGAACTCCAATTCAAGCTACAAGGTAAAAACACAAACACAAACACAATCCTTGGCATACTATTTGCAGATCTTAAATATTTTGAACTCTTCCACTCAGAAATATCACGGGTGCTAGAACTAAAGCACAATCAAGAGTCTCAGTTGACTGCTCAAATTGCAAATCTACAAAGCTGTATCAAAGAGCTGGAGTCGGCGACACAATCTGTGGAAACACTGAAGTCCGAGAATAAAAGTCTAAAGAAACAACTCCAGGACTCGGCGGATATCGGGAAATTTTTTGAAAAGCTGAAGGATGATTTTAAAACAATGCAAGAATCTCAATCGCTATGGAGGAAAAGAGCCGAAGGTAATTATTGTTATACCTATGTGCTCAAAAATAAGTACATGTATGTGATCTAAAATATTTATAATTGACAGACGCCGAGGGAACAATAAAAAGCCAAAGGGATAGGAACACAACACTAGAGGCTGAACTATCCAAGACCAAAAAGATTTTCAAGAAAGCTGTGGATGAATTAAACCAATTCCAAAAAGCGTACAAAGAAGTTGAAAAACTTAAAGAAGAATACAAGGAAAAGGTTATCACCCTCAAAGCTGAAAAGGCAGAAGCTGAGAAACGCCTAAAAGGTAAATAGTCATTTATTTATTACTGTTATACCAAAGTCATTGTTCCAAATAATTGTAAATATTGTACTCTTGTAGGATCAATGAGGTCCTATGAGCTTTTGCAAAAGAAATTCATAGAAGGTGACGAAAACCTCCGATGGTCTCTTGCAGCTCTCCAGAAGGATGCAAAGGTAGTCGCCCGATATATACTTCCAGAAGAAAAGCCACCCAGGTGTCGAGATTTAATGACAAGGCTACAAGAGGCACCCGGCCGAGTGAAAGAACACGCTCGACGTGTTGCAGAACTGGCTGGGGCACAGGTCTTAGCTATAGCAAAGTCTCACATCCTTGACATAAATTTGGATATAGTAGCCGAGGGTTTTCACGAAGATTTCACTTACGAACAATGTGAAACCCTTGTAACTGAAGCGCAAAAAACAGCGCAAGTTTTAGCTGACCAAATAGAACTAGATCCGTTACCAAAAATGTAAGGTATTGTAAAGTTTAAAAGACCATGTTACATTTCTGTGGTGGTAATGTAACATCTGTGCAATAGACTATGAATGTCTAGATTCGTCACCAGGATTGTAACAAATGCTTGGGTCACGCTGCTTTGTATATGTATTGTATGAACTCGTGTTAAACACTCACAACCAATACATAACTCACGTCAGCCCTCTAAACAACGCTCCTAATAACCGATATGAACCATGGAGACTAAGAACTCAGTCGGTCAGACATATGCAAACTAGGAGAATTATCTTGGTCCCCAACAGACGGCAAGAACCCTAGGGACTAAGTAACCTGCTTGGTCAACATGCACGAATTGAGGTGGTACCAAGTGTCCAAATTTAAATCGTGACTTAAACGACAACAACAATTATCCATAAAAATTCGAAAATTGCCAAACCAGTCGTGATGACCATAATTTATATAAAGTCAAATAAAGGTAATTACAAAAAACTATAAATACTAAGCATAGAAACGACGTAGCTGTGATATGTTCCAGGAACTTTGAAGGTCTGACCCATCCTCGCGCATCAAACGGTACGCACCCGGCCGAGTGATTTCCTTTACAATAAAGGGTCCTTCCCATGGGCCGAGAGTTTGTGCTTGCCTACCGTGGACTGGACCTGCTTCAAGACCAAGTCTCCGACTGAAAAGCCTTGCACTCTGACATTTTTGTCGTGATAACATCGCAAGCTTTGTTGGTACTTTACCGATCGCAGTAACGTGGCATTACGCTTCTCCTCTAGTAGCAACAAGTCGTCACATCTGTGGTCATTGGAAGTTTTTTCTTCATACGAAGCCACATGAGGGGAGGTGAACAAAATCTCAGTTGGTAACATGGCTTCCAACCCGTAAACCAAGGAGAAAGGAGAATGCCCTGTGGCACGGCTTACATTAGTTCGAAGCCCCCACAATACTGCTGGTAGTTCTTGAACCCAATGTCGAGCATATTTTTCCAGCCGGTCAAATATACGTGGCTTAATTCCAGATAGCAAGAGGCCATTTGCATGTTCAACTTGGCCGTTGCTCTGCGGGTGGGCAGCCGAGGCGTAGCCAATCTTAAAACCCACTCGGCTCGCAAATTCTTTGAACTCCTCCGCTATAAACTGAGTGCCGTTATCAGTGATGATCTTATGGGGTGCACCAAACCGAGTGACTATTTCAGTCATGAATTCGATGGCCTTCTTTGCTGAAATCTTTCTGACTGGTTTTGCCTCGATCCACTTAGAGAACTTGTCTACTACCACGAAAAGGTGAGTGAAACCCCCCTGAGCCTTCATGAAAGGCCCGACAATATCTAGACCCCATACTGAAAATGGCCATGTTATTGGGATATTTTGAAGCTCTGTGGCAGGCACGTGTATCTGGCGGGCAAAGAACTGGTAACCCTCACACTTTCGGACAATTTCCTTGGCATCGGCACTAGCAGTCGGCCAATAGAAACCTTGTCTCATTGCTTTGGATGCAATTGTGGATAGGCCTACGTGGTTCCCACAAATGCCAGCATGGATGTCCCCTAACACGACTCTTCCTTCGTCTTAAGATAAGCACTTCATCAGCATCCCATGTGGGCTCTGTTTGTATAGACCATGGTCAACAATACAATACGACCGAGACTTGCGAATAATCCTCAGGGCTTTGTCTTTATCCGTTGGTAGTGTACCACCATCCAGGTACTCGATGAGAGGAGTTCGCCAATCTACTGTAATGATAGCAACATGTGGTGTTGGTCCCGTCTTCGGTGTCGACTGCTTAATAGTTTGCTGGGTTAGTACAGATGGTTTACGTAGATCATCAAGGAATACTCCGTTAGGTATTTTAGACATACTAGACCCAAGTTTGGCCAGTTCGTTCGCCTCTTCGTTATACTTACGAAGGATGTGTTTATACTCAATACCATCAAACTTGTCTTCTAGCTTCCGAACTTCAGTGCAGTAGGTTGTCATGCTTTCGTGGGAACAACACCACTCCTTTGTTACTTGATTAATCACCAGCGCCGAGTCACCAGAGATGCTCAATCTCTGAACTACGAGTGAAACAGCCGTTCTAAGCCCATGTAGTAGTGCCTCGTACTCTGTAGCATTGTTAGACGCACAAAAGTGCATACGAAGAACGTATCGCAGCTTGGCCCCTTCAGGAGATGTTAACACAACACCTGCCCCGGCACCTTCCAGTTGTAAGAAACCGTCAAACGTCATTTCCAAATAGCTTAATTCATGCGGGCTAGGTGGTAACTCGCATTCTAACCACTCGGCAACAAAGTCTGACAAAGCCTGACATTTGACCGAATCACGGGACTTGAAGGTGATATCATACGATCCCAACTCAACGACCCATTTAGCAATTTTTCCAGTGGCCTCTCTATTATGTAGCAATTCGCCTAGGCCAAACGACGTGTGGACCTCGATTGGGTGATCCTCAAAATAATGCTTCAACTTCCGAGATGTCATTAATAATGCATAAATTAGCTTCTAAAGCTGGAAATATTGTACCTTGGACTCAGATAAGACCTCACTGACGAAATAAACGGGCCGCTGTACCTTTTGAGCCTTGCCATCTTCTTCCCGTTCCACCGCTAGCGCGGTGCTGACAACGTGTGTGGTTGCGGAGATGTACAACTGCAAGGGTTCCTTTGGTTTTGGAGGGTTTAGCACCATAGGACCACTAATATAGGCCTTAAAATCATCCAAAGCTTTCTGAGCGTCATCATTCCAGGTGAATGATTCTTGCTTCTTGAGTAACTAGAAAAAGGGCAACCCTCGCACGCCTAATTGTGAGACAAACCGGCTGAGTGCTGCCATGCAACCAATGAGTTTTTGGATGTCTTTTTGCGAATGTGGAGGTCCCATCCGCAATATGGCAGTAACCTTTTCCGGATTAGCTTCAATCCCTCTATGTGATACTAAAAAACTGAGTAATTTTCCTGATGGGACCCCGAAGACGCATTTGTCCGGATTCAACTTCATATTGTATTTCCGAAGATTCCCGAATGTTTCCTCTAGGTCGGATATTAAGTCGGCGGAAACCCGAGTCTTGACTACCACATCATCCACATAGGCTTCAAGGTTTCTTCCTATTTGGCTATCCAAGCACAGTTGCATGGTCCGCTGATAGGTGGTGTCGGCGTTCTTTAGGCCAAAGGGCATAGTTGTATAACAAAACGCACCGAATGGCATGATAAAGGAGGTCTTAAGCTGGTCGGATTCATTTAAGGGAATCTGATGGTACCCTGAATAGGCGTCTAAGAAACACAATAATGCGCATCCAGCCGTCAAATCGATCACTTGATCAATGCGTGGAAGGGTGAAAGAATCTTTTGGGCAAGCTTGGTTGAGGCCGGTGTAATCCACGCACATCCGCCACTCCTTATTTTTCTTTCGTACCAAAACCGGATTAGCTAACCAGTCGGGGTGAAAAACTTCTTTAATGAAACCGGCTACCAGCAGTCGGCCGATTTCTTTCCTAATCGCATCCTTTCGATCTTGCAAGAATTGTCTAAGCCGTTGCCTTATAGGCCTGGCATTCTCGCGGACTTGAAGTTTGTGCTCAGCCTTTTCCCTTGGAACCCCTGGCATATCAGAAGGTTTCCATGCAAATATATCTTTATTGTTTCAAAGAAAAAGGATGAGCACGCTTTCCTATTTATCACCTAAATTGACCCTAATATTTGTGGTCTTTGTTACATCACTATCATCTAGGCTAATCTTCTTGGAATCCATGGCGTCCGCATGAACCGTGGTCTTTGGCACCTTCTTGGGAGTAGGGTCGAGCCTGTCCTCCTCAGCTGTTGCGATCGCCTCCTTCAACTCAGCTAATTTTGATGCCGTTGTCGCAGTCATATGATGTCCTCACATCCGAGTGAAGTGAAATGACTCCGTTTGGTCCTGGCAACTTCATCGTCATATAAGGATAATGAGGTACTGCCATGAACTTAGCGATGGCTGGCCGCCCTATAATGGCGTGATAAGTAGAGTCGAGGTCGGGGACCTCGAATGTGATACGCTCCGTCCTGAAGTTCTCCCGAGTGCCGAAGGTTACAGGCAGAGTGATTTGCCCCAGAGGGACTATTTGCATGCCTGGTATCACGCCGTGGAATAGCGATCGGCTTGGCTTGAGGTCGGTCAGGGGTATGCCGAGGTCCTTGAAGGTCTTGACGAAGAGGATGTCAAGACTATTGCCGCCATCTACTAGTACCTTGTTTAGCCGGACTCGGTTAACAGTCGGCGTAAGTACTAAAGGGTATTTCCTAGGCCTAGGGATGTGGTCTGAGTGGTCCGAGCGATCAAAGATAATCGGGACCTCTGACAATCGCAGATACTGAGGTACTTCTGGTGAGACCGAGTGAACCTCTCTGTAAAGAATCTTCTGCTAGCGCTTGGAATCTGCTATGGACCGGCCGCAGATATAATTAACCTCACGCTCGGGGTCCTGGTAATCTTCCTTATCCTCGTCATGGTTATCCTTTGGGGACCCAGGGGCGCTCCTCACACACCTTCAGGGCGTGATGGGCAAAGTTCTTCAACTTGAAGCATTCCCTTGCTTTATGAGCGCCATTGTGAAGCAGACAAGGACCATCAAGCATCTTGTCAAAATCGTCCTGAGTGACTGGTTTCCTCCTGGATGAGTGCTCAGTGTTGGCTACCATGCAATCGTGCTTGCGCTTCCGGTCACCATCCTTGTTGTAGTCGGTCGGACCCAACTGGTTCCTTGGGATCGTCTCCTTGTACTGTCGGACTAGGAATAGTGCCGAATTGCCAGCGGCATACTTGTCAGCCATGGTGAACAGATCTTTAGCTGTCAGTCCGCCGGCCGCGTCCAACCTTCCAATCTTTTTGATCAAATCGTTGTCACGAAGCCCTGCTTGGAAAGCGGTGATGACTTGAGCATCCGAGATGTTGGTGATGGTGTTCTTCACTCGGCAGAAGCGTTGGATGTAATCTCGAAGCGGCTCCAGGTCTCGCTGCTTGATGCGGCTTAGTTCCCAGTGATTTCCTGGCCTGTCGAAGTTTGCTTGAAAGTTGGCAACAAACTGCCGACAAAGATTTGCCCAACTACTGATGGAGCCGTCAGGCAGATTAGTGAGCCAAGTTCTTACGACTGGGGCTAGGCAAACGTGTAGGTAGTTGGCCATAACAAAATTGTCGCCGTCGAGGGTCCGTATGGCTGTCGAGTAGACGTGGAGCCAGTCACGTGGATCCGTCTTACCGTCGGACTTCTCAATGCCGACTGGTTTGAAACCAACCGGCCAACTGACGGTTCGAAGCTCCCGAGTGAAGGCCAGAATACCAGCCTCCTCATCATAATCATCTATGATCGGGGATCGTTCTTGCTCGCGGACAGTATCTCGGCGGGGCCTATTGTCATGGTGACCCTCGTCCCGTCGATCACGGTAATACTTGTCATGATATACCGGCCGCCTGTCGTCACGCTCATAGATAACATCTCCACGCCGGCGTCGTTCATCTTCATGTGCTCGGCGGGTCGCGTCATCGCGCTCTTGGTACCTGCTGTCCAGTCGGACCCGCGCGTCATGTTGTGGTATGCCGTTGCGCAAGTCGGCGCTTGGATGTCGATCGTGAAACTCTGCGATGGGCCTACGTCTGGGGGCAATGGGCGGTGTTGCCTCCCGGTTGGAACGTTGTTGATCTCTTCTTTCCTCCCTGGGCATCGAACTAGCGGCCCCAAAAGCTGACCGACTCGGTGCTGGTCTTGCCGCATTCATCTCCAGCACCACCGCGGCCCTGATGTGTGCTTTCAGTTGGCTGACCTGTGGTGTCAACGCTGGGGAGACTTGGAGCAAGGGCTCTATGGTTTTCAAGAGGGCTGCCGCGGCCGTGATATTATGCTCTGGGATTGTATAGACATCCTCACCATCAAGTTTTAAGGTGCAGTCGCCTATGTCTAAGTTTCGGACGATGCCGGATCTGTGCTGGACATCTGGTCTGCGGAGTGGGGGGGGGGGGGGTGACCGCATCTGGGTCACCGTCTTTGGGATCTGTCTCTTGTCCGTCTACACATGACGCGGTGCCGCGTGCGGCTGCTGTGGCAGATGTTTCTCCGTTGGCTCCAGTTTGAGCAGCAGGTGCCACCATGAACACCTCATGGAAGTCCGAGGAGTAGCTTTCTGAATCACTTGGCTCTTTAATCAAGTCCAGGAGTGACTCACTTTCGAGACCGATTGTTGCAATGAACCTTGATTCGTCAAAAAATTCGAGATCTATGTCCGGCTGATGAGTCGGGAGATCGATCGCAGTGCAGTCCGAATCAACCAAGGTTGTTGATCGTGGCGTTGTGGGCAACGTTGAGTTGTCACCCAAGAGGGTTTCCGCCTGGAAAGTTGCCACCGAGTTGTCGAACCAGAGCGGGAGTCGGCTGACTAGATTTCATTGATCGGCCACGTGTTCCTCCTCGACAAGGTCCCCGTGCGGATCGGCGACGAGGCTGACGGTTCTGAAGCAGATCTTGTCTCCCGGGCAAAACTTGATGTCGATGAAAGCCATCAATTTTGGCGATGCTATGCTCAACACAGCCCCTTCTTGGCGCGCCAACTGTCGAGAGATATTCTCGATAGTAGATTCAGGTATGCGTATGAGTAAGTAAGATCAATGGACACAGGACGAGGAGTTTATACAGGTTCGGGCCTCCCGGAGGATAACAACCCTACATCCTGTTTGGTGTTGTTGTATTGCTAAGGTTCGCACTGGAATTAGGGTTCCAATACGAGTCTGCCTCTCGACGAAGGCCCCCTGCCCTCCTTATATATCCGAGGAGCAGGGGTTTACAAGGTAACTTCCGAGTCAGTTACAATAGATTCTATCTAACTAACATATCTATAAACCTAACTTGCAGCTTACTCAAACAAATATCTACATAAATATCTCTAAGCCGAATATATTTAAAACTAAACCCCTGGCCCACTCGGCCATATAGCCGAGTGGTTAGGTATCCCGGGTACATATATCCCACAATGGCTTTGTTTGGACTGAGGAGGGGCAGTCGGCACTGGACGAATTGAAAGTTCATCTCAGCAGTATCCCTGTATTGGTGCCTCCGGAGCCAGGAGAAAAACTTCAGCTTTACATATCGGCCACAACTCAGGTTGTGAGTACTATTTTGACGGTTGACCGAGAAGAAGAGGGACACGTGCAAAGAGTACAACATCCGGTCTACTTTGTGAGTGAGGTTCTCAGCGCCTCTAAAGCAAGGTATCAGCAAATCTTGAAGCTATTATATGCATTATTGATCTCTTCGAGGAAGTTGAAGCACTATTTCCTAGCTCATCCAATTGAAGTTCAAACTTCTTTTGCACTCCGGACAGTGTTACATAACCGAGAAGCCGAAGAAAAAATAGCCAAGTGGGCAGTCAAACTTGGTCAATATACCATTACGTTCGCGCCTCGGTCGGCTATAAAGGGACAAGCGTTAGCTGACTTCGTTGACGAGTGGACAGAGATTCAAAATCCTCCTACTGTCCAAGATATCGAGTACTGGAAAATGTACTTTGATGGTTCCCTTCAATTACAAGGGGTAGGTACGGGAGTTTTGTTTATCTCGCCCACTGGAGAAAGGCTTCGATACGTCTTTCAAGTCATGTTTCATGCGTCTAATAACGCTGCAGAATATGAAGCTCTTCTATACGGTCTACGCATTGTTGTGTCACTCGGCATTAAGCGCATTGATATAATTGGTGACTCGGCCTTGGTCATTAATCAGGTCACCAAAGATTGGAACTGTGTGGATGACAACATGAGTGCTTATTGCCAGGAAGTACGAAAGCTCGAAGACAAGTTTGATGGATTGAAGTTCACACATGTTCTTCGAGACAATAACCAGGCGGCTGATGAGTGAGCCAAGATAGGATCATCTCGATCTGCAGTACAGCCGGGTATTTTCCTACATATTCTGGATTCCCCAACAATTTCTCCTCGGTCGGACGTGTTAGTGAGTATTGTTGCTGATGTTGTTGATGATGATGTCTCTGAGACCAACTGGCGTGACTTACTCATCCAATATTTGGATAAAGGAACGCTGCCCTCGGATCCTGATAAGCAACGAAGGTTGGAGGTCCGATCTCGAGGATACTTGTTGGTGGGGGACAAACTATACAAAAGAGGTGGTTCCAATATATTGATGCGATGCATCTCAATTCATGTAGGCCAGAAGTTGGTAGAAGAGATTCACTCGAGAATATGCGGTAATCATGCAGCTTCCAGGACTTTGGTCGGCAAAGCCTTCCAACAAGGGTTTTATTGGCCCACGACGGTCGAAGATGCACACCAAGTCGTTCGGAGGTGTGAAGGTTGTTAATTTTTTGCTCAACAAACACATGTGCCTTCACAGCAACTTCATATGATACCATTGACTTGGCCTTTTGCTATTTGGGGGCTTGACATTGTCAGTCCTTTCAAGAAAGCGCCAGGCGGGTTTACTCATTTGTTTGTGGCTATCGACAAATTCTCCAAGTGGATTGAAGCAAAGCCGGTCGGCAAGATTACGTCCAAGAAGGTGATTGAGTTTGTCAAGAATATATTCACTCGGTTTGGAGTTCCTCATGATATCAATACCGATAATGGCACTCAATTCACTTTAGTGGAGTTTCGGGACTTTACCGACGAGATAGGAATAAAGATCCACTTTGCTTCAGTGGCTCATCCGAAAAGCAATGGGCAAGTCAAACGGGCCAATGGTATGATTCTTCAAGGATGAAAGCGCGGATATTTGACAGGCTCAAACCCTATGTCGGTCAATGGGTCAAAGAGTTGCCTTCAGTCCTTTGGGGGCTTTGAACAAACACCAGTCGGGCTACTGGTCAATCACCTTTTTCATTGGTCTACGGCACAGAAGCTATGTTGCCAACCGAGGTCACCCTGGTCTCGACATGAGTTCAAGCGTACAATAAAAAGCTTTCTGAGGAGAACCGAGAGATTGATTTGATTACGGTAGAGGAGTTGCATGATCGCGCTCTGTTTCGGTTGGCACTCTACCAACAAGGCTTGTGTTGTTATTATGATAAGAACGTCCGCAGTCGCCACTTTCAAGTTGGAGACCTGGTGCTTCGCCGAGTGCAATCGACAAAGAATCAGCACAAGCTCTCTCTGTGGGAAGGACCGTATGTAGTGAAGGAAGTCACTCGTCCGGGGGCTTACCGACTGATGTATGAAGACAACGATGAAATTCCAAACTCCTGGAACATAAATCAGCTACGTCATTTCTATACTTAGCTATTACTTTGTATACTTATACATTATTTATGAATGAAACTTTGATCTTTTCTAATGAAAGATTTTTTGATGATTTTCATTCTATACTTGTCTCGATTCTTTAATTTATATTATTAAGCAATCGAGCTACGGGGCTAGCAATAATGTCCCATCTTGGTCTAACCATATTTTGGTTTTGGCCTATTTTTTGACCGATTTATTATCTTGAGATCTTGAGTTTTGGTCTTTCTTATTTTGGTCTTACGCTTATACATCATGGTTAAACACTTTGTGCTGCACATCAGACTACCATTACACTAAACCCAGAGCCAAAAGTGCGAGAGGTCATGTGTCGATTGGTCGATTCTGTTTGTTATGCAGTTACGAGTTACAACCTAATATGTTATGGCAGACCAATGCAATCTTTGTTTCTTTTGGTAGAAGCATGTTAATGATATCTTTGTCAAACTTCCAAAGCTATAAAAGCATAAGATTAGTTTATATACAAGTATCATTACATAAACTACTAATGTTTTACACTATTATAGGATTATATCTCCTTTGAAGGAGGGGAAGATTCAACCCGAAGTTCGACCTCTGGAGTTGCTGGAGGAGTCGGCACGGTCGGATTGATTGCTATATTGTCGACCAAGGCCTGGGAAGTCTCTAGCATGGAGTTCAGAAGCAGCTGACATTGGTCGCCGGTCAGGTCGGAGTTGAATCCCTCCTTGATCTTGTCCAATGGCAGAGCAGGAGACCACGATTGGCAAATAGCCAGCACTTGACTCCCAGCCTCGGTCGCCACTCGCCGAGTGTTATGGGCAATGGCTTCCGATGCATGCTCCAGCAGATAATCCAGCGAGTGGCCACTCTGCTCTACTTCGTTAGCATGAACATAGTTCATTGCTTTCCGAGCGGCGTAAGATAGAGCTGCAAGAAATGATCTTCGGTCAGTTTGATCAACAGAAGATTCGAGCAGAAGAGATAAGTCGAAGGCTTACTGGCAAGATTACATTTGAAGGATTTGGAGACAGCCTTAGCTTCCGCTATCTTCGCGTCAGTCCCCTTCAATTCCTCCTGTAGCCGAGTGATCTCGGTCTATTGATCTTCGATAGATTTGGAGAGGCCTTCCTTCTCAACTTTCAAGGCATCAACGAACCTTTGTTGGTTGGAAGTCAGCTTCTCCAGATCGGCGATTTTTTGATCATGAGCTAAAAGTAAAACTTTTAGCGTTAGAGTGGTCAGCAGGTTACTTAAACATGGATGGTAGGAAAACTTACCAGCCAGATCTGCACGGACTTGGTCTAAGACCTTGTTGATCTCTTGTCGGTTGGCCAGCATCTTCTTGTTTTCCTCTATGGCCTTGGAGAGTTTTTGACCGGTGACTAGCAAAACAATGAATAGAATGTTAGTCTAAAACATAAAGACAAAAAGATCAAGGGTGACCCAGGACATACCAAAAGTTTGTGCTTCGAGATATTCCACTCTAGCCTGCTTTCGCTCCACAAGAGCATACACTTTCTGATGAGACAGAAGATAAGTAAGCCAAGAGCTGAGAGCGAAACAAGATGAAAGCATGATATTAAATTACCTTGCTGGACTCCCAGTGTTGGTGCAGAATTTCCACATCTTTCACCTCAGGCCGACCAAACATATCGGCAGGAAGAGTCCCTTTACCTTTGTCAAGAGGCAAAGAGATATTTGCTGGGGTGGTCTGAGGCAGAGGCTCGGGAGTGGAAGCTGGAACCGTGTTTTTAGACGGCTTATCTACCTCAGTCGGCGTATTTGAAGACTTGCCGACTGAATAAGCCACTCCAGTTGGACGAGGCGGTAGCTCCGACCGAGTATCCTCGGATCCTTGAGCACTCTGTGAATCACTTATCCGACTGCCAAGAAAAACACATAGAAGAAAGAGATCAAGACATGTTGAAATCAGCAATAAGAGAAAAGGGGTATAAGGTTTAGAGATTAAACCTGGGAGCCTTCTTGAGCTTGATTCGACATAGCCTCTTCTTTGAAGAAGTCGACTGAAAATCAGTCTCTTTCCTCTTTTGAGAAGACTGGTCAGCAGTGCCGCTCTGCACTACATCTCCTATTGACCTCTGAGTCGGGCTCGGGGGCTCCGGTCGGTCTGATGGTCGGTTGGAGGCTGCAGGGGCAGGTTGACCAGCATCTGCAGCAATTATATCTTCATCGTCGTCTTGGCCCCCCACATATTGGTGTCGGTGCCTGATGGTTCGCTTCTGGAGCTTGTCAGGGGAGGCCAGAGTGATGACGGGAGTGACGTTGACCGGCTGAGTGCCTACGAAGGAACTTGAACCCCCAGCGCCGGTCGGTGGTGTCTTTTTGACATAATCTGGTCCCTCAGTGTCAGTCTGAGGGAGCGGGGGATGAGATATATAAGTATCCAACACCTGCATGAAGAACAAAACATTGAGTACAACATCAAGATAGGATAACAAGGAATAGCTAAAGGCAGACTGAGGCTTACTCGGGCTCGCTATGTGCCCTTGTTATACGCCTTCTTGACCAAAGAATGATCCTGAAGGATATCCCCTTCAAACATCTTCGTCAGGCGTCTTCGGCGGAGTTCACCATTTGGTGGATCCGGCACCTCCCTGGTCTCATCTTTATCAACATAGTCCCATGCCGGGTGACATTAAAGCTTCAGGGGCTGGACTCGGCGGATGATAAAACTTTTGGTGACTGTTATGCCATCAACACCTTCAGCCTTCAGACCGGCAATCTTCTTGAGCAGAGCGACTACTTGAGGGTCGGTCGATTCGGGCTTCTCTATCCAATGCGCCTGGAGAATAGCCTTTGCGCCAGTGAAGTCGGAAAGAACAGGGGGAGGGTTGTCACAATAGAACCACTCGTCCTTCCAGTTCTTGTTGCCAGTCTTCAGTGGCACATTGATGTAGGCTTCCTTTTTGCGTAACTGGACGCTGACTCCGCCTATGGCCACTTGGTTGTCCTTGGTCGGCAGCGGTCGGAGGACAAACAGATGCCGGAAGAGATTGAAATGGGGGAGAGTGCCAAGAAAAGCTTCGCACAAGTGTACGAAGATGGCGATGTGCAGAATGGAGTTGGGGTTGAGGTTAACAAGCTCAATCCCATAGAAAAAAGGAGCCCGCGCAAAAAACTGCAGCAGGGAACTCCAAAACCATGCTCAAAGAATGAGCGGAAAACTACGATATGTTGGTGATTGGGGATGAGGCAGGATTCGCGAGGTACCTTCCAGTCGATCCGCGCCTGCTCTGGAAACACGCCATCCACCACCATCTTGTTCATGTCAGCCTACGAAAGGCTGCTCTTCGAGAACTCCCGAAGTTGCTCCAAGATGTCGACCTCAGACGAGGACGACATGGCGGCGGTGGCGGAGGAAGAAGCCGGGACTGAAACGGAAGCCTTCTTGCGACCCATCGCGAACAAGGATTGAATGCGGTGGAAGAGTTCGAGGAACTTCGCTAAAGCTTAGGGGCTAAGCGCGGTAAGATCTGTGGCGGTCGGAAGCAAAAGCTAAACCTAGCCGGAGAAGCAGAGGAGTCGCGAGGGAAGAGAGAGCGCAAGGAAGACGAAGGGTTT
Source organism: Eleusine coracana subsp. coracana (assembly GCA_032690845.1). Classification (NCBI taxonomy): domain Eukaryota; kingdom Viridiplantae; phylum Streptophyta; class Magnoliopsida; order Poales; family Poaceae; genus Eleusine; species Eleusine coracana. Next base: position 9,505,052 of record CM064424.1, read on the forward strand.
GCGTGCAAATGCGGCGTGGACTGGGAAGTCAACCTGGTGCAGCCTTTTATACCCTTGCCTTTTTTGACCTAAGGGTCCCATGGGCCGGGGTGGGCTGTACTGTAGCGATTACCTTAAAATTAACCTAAAGGTCAACTAAGGGCTTAAAGCCTATTAGGGTTACAGCCTATGAGAAGTACCCGAAAATTATTTCACCATATCTACATGATTTGATGATCATGTGGCAAAGGACTTGATGGTCGTGTGGTATAAGTTCAAAGGTTATGGTATTGATTGAAGTCATATAACCAGAATTACCAAGATTGGACTTAAGCGGGTAATTGGAATTAGGAAAAAGCTATATTATGACTAAAATCATTTAGCTTAATGCCATAATATGATTGATGTCATATTGTTAAACAGGGCTGAATATGGATAGAGTCACAAAATTCAGACCGACCCATCACTCGGAAATAATATGTACCACTCGGTCGGTTTGATGATCGGTCGGCAAGGTGGTCACATAGCAATAGGACCCAAGGGTATGATCACTAGCGGTCTGAAAGATTCAAACTTGATGGTTTGAACACTTATAAACAAATTAATAAGAGCTAATACAATTAGACTCTTGCATTATTTGTTAGTCTCTAAATTATACAAGAGTCGGGGGCTACACCTGACCGATGCACCAGATCTATCAGGAACTTTGATAACGAGGTCTTCCTACTTTATGATCTTTAGATCATTCGAAGAATCAAAGCTCAAAATCAGAAAGCACTCAGGGGACTGCTGTGGGATACTTGCTTTACGGGTATCCTCATACAAGGCCAAGACGGTAGCCGACCGGGTACTTCATCAACAAGGAAGCCGACCGACTCGGCTTGAAGCACAAGACAAGAAAAATTAGACTTTCCATATAGGACTCTTGTAGAGTACGATTAGAACTCTGCATATACCCCACTACCGACCGGATATATAAGGCGGTAGGGTGCCCCCCATCAGGGACAACGGTAACAGACAAAGAACAATAGATATAACATAGAACATAAGACGTAGGATTTTTACTCTCATCGAGAGGGCCCAAACCTGTATAATTCAGCGTCTTGTGTAACCATCGTAGTTCTTGGTCTCGATGTAGCCCTATATATTTATTGCCGGTCTCAAGCATCGACACCTCCTTGCCTACAAACACCATCCCTATCCATCAACCCTATCACCAACAGTCTTCCTGTGAATACCACCTTCTCACATCCCCAAATACTCATGGATGCTCACCAGGCAAACACCTTCCCCTCCACCATCCCAATTACACCAACATTAGTTCCATCCCCCGAAAATTAGCTTTGGGTTATCACCGACTGCCAACATGAGCCTGGCTTCCCACAACTCCTTTACTCCACTATGGTTGCCCTAGGCTTTAAACTCCATCCCCGATATGTTGGTAGAGAATACCACAAATTCGGCACCCTAAGTAGTGTTGTCTCCGCTCACATTAACACCAGCCCAGACTACCCCACCATACAACCTTTCAGTGTAATCGTTGTTGGATCACGCCTCCCAGACACCTACCAACTTGTTGCCCGTAAAGCATTGAAACTCTTGTGCCAGCTCTACGAGCCCCCTCTTGCATTCTCGAGTATGAGGTACCTCCCCATCACCAACAGAGACCTACCCTAGTGGAAATCCCATATAGAATCCCTGATAGAGTCAAACTCAATTGGGCATGACCCTACCCTTGTCAACACCACCAAATATCTCCATGTGTTGGACGACCTTTGGGACCAGCAAACCCAACACCTTGAAACGCACATCCAGTGCGAAAAAGAAACCAATGCACACTGCCTAGCCCTGCGTCTCAAACTTGAAGAAGCTGAAGTTCGTGTCGCTAAGGCAGAAAGGAACTTAGCTGCTGCAGCCACCACTTTGATGAGATTGGGAAATCTCACCGCTGGCAAATCACTATACCAGTCAGTAAAGCTCGCCGAGCATATTCTCCATCGCCTTGCTAACACCCTTGACCCCTACCAGACCCTATACCAAATATTCTACCAAGAAAGTAGCCATACAGATGTTGCTGAACTTCGAGATTCGTCAACCTACCTCCCTAGACAAGATTCTTAAGTAGGGTAGTACCCTACTAAATTCTATGACCCCTAGCAAAACTCCTTTAAGTAGGGTAGATCCCTCCCTACTTACCAAATATTCCTAGTAAAAAAAAAAGAACTCTCCCTATTTGAACCCAACCTATTTCCATTCTTCAGCCCCCTTATTGTCAAGCCCATGGCTCTCCCTAGCCCAGTCACCCTCTCCCGACCCAACTCACTCGTCTTCCCCACGTCCCGTGAACCCTGCCTTACTAGCATCAGTGTGCCTCCCCGGTTGGCGCCACCTCCACTACACCTAGTCTACCAAGCTACCAGCTAGGTTCCCTGCCATCCACCATCGTTAGTAACCCCGTCGCATCCATCACCTCGCCAAGGGACAAATTTCCGTCTTGCACAGCCTCAACCCCTCACTCCACTCCTCTGTGCTCACACGCGTGTCGTACTTGTTGGAATCGCCACTTCCCCTGCCACCACACCGCACCTCATGAGCAACCATAAAAGAGCACCATCATTACTAGACCTTCACCACCAGACAGAGATACCAACCACTCCTCCTTATTCAGACTTCATCTCGCCATCAGATTGTAGCTGGCATCGAGCTACAGCCACCATGACCTTCAGTCTGGATGTGCTGGTTTTGGTTGTCGCCGCCTACCTGCTGCTGATGGCCTATCTTGTGCGGAAGCTCTTCTCTCAACCCCTGGCGAAGCCTGCTCCATGATTCCCTCGCCTGAGTGCGAATGTAATCTTGATATTGTGTACGTACTTGGCAAGTTAAATAATCAGGCTATCTTGTGTGTTCCAAGCTCCCTCTCGATCTCGTTCAAGAATCCCCTCTTCTGTTAATTTAAATCCCACACTCGGACTCAAATTCTTCTTCTCCCCTAGCTCCTCCAATCTCGAGGATTAGATTCTTTTAAGTAGGGTAGATCTGTAATACCCTAAGTTTTAATACTAAATTAATTAGATAAATCACTGTGAAATTTATTTTTTTAGTTGGTAATACGGTCTCTTGATTTTAACTACTATTTCTAAACAAAATCTCGCTGAATAATTAAAAAAGAGAAATAGAATAAAGAAGTTTTTGAATAATAAAAAAGAACCTTGCTAAAGTGATTGCTTATTTTCTTTTCTCCTTCTATTTATTTTTGGGTGTTACTCCTTTTAAAACTCTAAAGCCATTTAAAATATTTCCAAATCACTTAATCAAATTCCTAGAGAAAATAAGTAAACCAATCCTTTTCCCTGTGTGGGCTGACTTCCCTTCTCTCTCCCAGCGCACCCCTGGCCCAGCGCTCCCATTTCCTCCCTCTTTTGGGCCACGCACGCGCCTCCGGCCCACCTCTGCACTCTACCCGCCTGGGCCGCGTGTAGCGCGTTAGGCCAGCCCACTTGCCTCCTCCCCTTTTGGGTTACGCTCCCCTATTCCAGTTCGCCAGGCCACCTCCTCTCTCCCTTCCTCCCTGGGCCGCGCACGCCTTCTCTTCCCCTGGCCCAGCAACGCCCCTGGCCTAAGCCGGCGTGGCTAGGGGTGAAATCGGATCGGATGCGGGCAGATATAGCTTATCCCATATCCTATCCTGTATTTTTTTTCTCTGATCTAGTGTCGGAACGGATAGTGTCGGATAATTATTTCTTGATCCCGTACCCCGTTCTATATTCTTATTTCAGAGTCGGATTCAGACACGGATACAATTACAAGATTCATATAGATGAAAAATTATATGATAGATATATTGTTTGAGTGAAAATGAATATAATAATAGCTAATATATGAAAACAAGTCAATTTATTTACCTATATACATTAAAATTCTAGATTTTTTAAATATTTTTAATGTCTAAATTATTTAAATTAAATCAAACTATATAAATCTTGGATACCGAACGGATATGGCTCATCCTATATCCTATCCTGCTAGATTTTCTCAGACTCGGATTCGAACACGGATAGTGTCGGATGACTATTAGTGCATTCCATATTTAACCATATTTGTTTTCTCGGAGATAAGAGCATCTCTAGCAGCTATCCTATAATGGATTGCTATCCCTAAATACTGCTAGGAATCCTAAAAACTAGCAAAAATCTTGCTCCAGCAGAATTGCTATATAGATTGCTATCCCTAAAACTTTTAGGATATATCCTATCTCTCCATCTCTGAATCCCAAATATAGCAATCGAAGGAACCAAATCCTAAAACTATGTTTGCACGCGCGAAAGTGCAACTGCTCCACGCGGGACATTTCCGGCCCAGATCCGGCCGGGGAAGGAAGAGAAGGAGGCGGTGCCGGCGGCGCGCAATGGTGAAGGAGGCGACGCTGGGGTTGCGCAAGGGAGGAGGGAGCTCACGTGACGGGGGAGGTAGCTGCGCTAGGGTTGCGCAGGGGAGATGACGACACCGGGTGCCGGCGACACATCGAGGGAGCTCGACGGAGGAGTGTAGGGCAGCAAGCTCACTCGAGGGAGAAGTGGAGGGCGGCGGCGGGGGAGGAGCGCAGGGCGGCGAGCTCGCACGGCGCAGAAAGGGAGCGCGGCGGTGGGGGAGAAGCGCAGGGCGGTGCGCTCGCACGAGGGAGAAGTGGAGAGTAGCGGCAGTGGAGGAGCGCAGGGCGGCGAGCTCGCGCGGGGGAGAAGTGGAGGCGCCAACGGGCGAAGGGAAGCGAGCTCACTGGCGCGGGAAGAAGTGGAGGGCGGCGGCGGGGATGAAGGGCGTGCAGGAGGATAAGGTTGTCTACTCATTTTGTAGAAAAGTCCTCAGAAAATATTGTAATTATTCATTATTTTTTGTGTCTTGGTATTTTAATAAAAAACCCCTCGAGTTTGATAGTATTTTAAAAAAAATTAGAGTTCTAATTTTAAAATTGCTGCTGGAGAGAAACATGTTAACAATTGTTAAAACCTTCTCTCTCCTATACTAAAATCAGTTTTAGGATTTCAATTTTAATAATAATGCTGGAGATGCTCTAACATCGTTGGACGCTCGAATATTATCCGTCCCTTTTCAATCCATCCCTCTCCGGTCGTCCCCTTCCTCGACGGAACGGGAGAACGCCCCCGACGCTGCCACCGGCACCGCCAGCTCGCCTGTATGCCCTTTCGCGCTCACAAACTGCCGCCGCCCCTGTGTGCACAGCATCCCGTGCCCCGCACTCCGTCGCCGGGAACCACACCCCACGCCACCGCCCACCATTAATGGCGAGTTCGAAGCACCGCACGGTAGCTCACCGCCCGCTGCCCCCTCCTCCGCGCCTATAAAACGGACGCGTGCCGAGCTCCTCTCGACACCAACACAAGCCCCGCCTCCTCTTCCCCTTCAAGCCGCCCAAATTCGAGCTTTTCCCCAACTCACCGAGCTCCCGGCCATGGCCACTCCTCCACCAAATGCACCACCATCCTAGCGCCCCCTTCCCTACCTCCACCACAGACTGGCGCGCAGCAACCCCACGCACCGAATCCCCACCTTGCCGACCCTTCTCCCCCTCTCCTCCCCTGCGACCCCGAGCTCCAACGTTCGGCAATGGCAGCGAGCAGAGAGAGAAAAGATCAACGCCCTCTGTTTTCACGCGAGGAAGAAAAGTAGTTTTGCCAATTACCCCCTCTATTTCTCCCATACAAACCCACCTCCTTTGTAATACAACCTTTTGCATATTAGACCCCGATCTACCAAAATCCATGAACAAAGTCCACCAGCCCGGTTCACAAGCCCATATACGCGGTTCACATGAATTCGTACACAGAAATAATTCCTAGAAATTCCACTAAATTCTAGGTTCTTGTCCTTTTGCACATAAGCCCCCGATCTTCTCTATTATTTTGTCCAAGCCCCTGCCTTCTTACAGAAAGACCCCTAGACTTTCTGTAATTATATTCAGCCCCTACCATGTTACAACCAAGCCCCTGAGCTTTCTAGTAATTACATAAAAGCCTCTAGAACCTTTGAAAAATCATATCTTTCGAACAGTAATCTCGATTTGAGCGATTCTTGCGCCCACGGGTTCGTCCCAGTGAGTAGTACCCGGTGGTACTACCCATAGCATTGTCTCGAAACCTCATAAAACGTCACTAGCCCATAACTTTTCAACCGTAGCTCTGTTCTGGACGATTTTCGTGCTCACGCGATCATCCCGACACGAGTAACCTTTTGCCACCCACCATAGTTCAACTCCCATCATGATATTTTACTTGTCACCCCTAACATCATATCTTCACTGCTCGAACTCCATTTTCACCAATTCTTCCACCGCTAATCTTCCAAGTCCCGACCTACCTAAAACCACTGATATATACAAAACCACCCCAAATATCCTCTCTGGAATTTTAATTGGAGTGTTAATTGTTCTTATTTTATTTTCATTGCGCTAGCAGTACGTCATGTAGCAACGGAGAGTTCGAAGGAGCCCGAAGCTAGAGACGACGCCCGATGGCCCAAGTCTCGAGATGGACTCCGACGCCGATACGTGAAGCGACATAAATTATGATGTCTAAGGATTAGCGTTACCAGGCAAGCTCTAACATCCCCTTGATCATATTTATCCTATCACGGTAGTCTAGAAACCTACTTAGAGCCTACTCTATATTGCATGCTCTCTTGAGTGCTATTGTGTGACTTGCTTGCATCTTGCTACCTACTTGAGTACTGGTAACTCCGTTGCTGTTACCACAACCCCTCCTTGTATGCCTTACCCTACCACCCCGTAAGCTCCACAGACCCCGATATTAGATGCCTAATGTCCGGAATGCTGCTATGCTTAGAAACGCTTAGGAACCCCGCGATGAGGTTCATCGCAACACCATATTACATACTTCTATTTCAAAAATTGGTGAAAACGTGTTTGGGGGTGTGCATGTAGGTCCGATATGGGTGGGTGATGAACTAACTGTGTGAAGGTGAAGTTGGGTGAGAGAGACAAGGTCGAGGGCGAGACTCCTTAGTACTGGTGCAGAGTACTTGGTGTCTTCGGTGTAGATCCACCTGTCGTGGATGAGTACTTGCCCAGCCACTCAGGAACGATAACGAGATCTCAACTTGGTGGTATTTCAGTACGACCACAAAACCTGTATGGGCAGGACTAACACGGATCCTAGGTAACGCAGCAAGGAAGTATCACCCGGCGAAGTAGAAACGGACTCAGGGATCGGAGCGGTGATGTGACATGATGATAAATCCAGTACTTGGCAAAATTGTTGGTTGTGTGCCTTTGTTGTGATATGACTAAATGTCATGATGGTGGAATCCCTGAGCTTCATGGTGGACTTGTGGGCGTGCCTGGGTGAAGTAGGAGGGTTATGTGTCTCCATGCGCAAGAGTGCATAGCCTGTGGGTACAACGTACTAAGCTCCACAGAGTTAACCTTAAATCATTTGGATGTCTGTTGTCACTAGTCATGGCACACAATCATTGGGCTCTCGTTGATTAGCCAATACCCTTGATGTGGGAGTGGGTGAGCTGATACCATGATTTGGAAATGCAAGGGTTGGATATGGAGATCCATCCCTTTTAATACTATGGGAACTGGTGGGAATGGTATATACTCCCTCCAGGGCCAACCTACTATAATATTGACAGGTCCCCTCTTTCCTTGAAACCTATTCTTTGTGAACCCCGCAAGTTTAGCTGCTAGTGCAAATATTAAACCTCTTGCCTACATCCTTGCTATAGCCTAAATGCATGACATTACCCTTGAGTAGTGTTAGGGCTTGCTGAGTACCTTATGTACTTACGGTTTGCTATTTATGGTTTTTAGTGAACGACCATCGGAACAGTAAACGCAATAGGGTTTCGTCGTATGCTCAAGTCTGCCTGTGGATGAGATGTGATGTGATGATTGAAGTGAACCAGTCTTCCGCACCCAATTTCTGCTACCATGTCTGGATTGTAACTTAGCCATGTTTGTAAGCCATTCATATTCTCTTGTATTTTAGTACTGTATGGATTTGAGATAATCTGATTGTGCGTACCAACTACTAATCCAGTGATTGGTACAGGATGCACAGGACACCATGGAGAGCGGGGTGTCACATCACAGTACACCAAGGTCGAGCGTGGAACTGAACAGAAGTGTTCTCACAGTAACTGCCACAACCAGCAAGTCTCAACAACAACATTAGCAAACAGCACGATATTCAGCTTCGGCACTGGAGCGGGAAACAGTCGGCTAACGCTTGGAGGACCAAGAGATGAGATTATCACCTAAGAACACAGCATAATCGGAGCTGGAGCGATGAGTCTCAGGACAACCTACCCAATCTACATCGGAGTAAGCAACAAGGTCCGATGACGAGGAATGGGAAACATGAAGATCATGATCCAAGGTGCCATGAAGATACCGCAATACCCACTTGACCAAAGCGAGATGAGGTTCACGAGGGTCGTGCATGAAGAGGCATATCTGCTGAACTGCATAGGCAACATCAGATCAAGTGAAATTGAGGTATTGGAGAGCACTCGCAAGACCACAAAAGTGGGTAGCATCAGCAACCAGAGGGCCATCAGGAGATAATTTAGCGTCAACCGGAGTGGTACAAGGCTTGCAATCGGACATAGTAGCACGCTCCAAAATCTCCAAAATATAGTGGCACTGAGATAGAAACAAGTTGCCATCAGAACGCCAAGTCACAGAAAGCCCCAGAAAGTGATGTAGGGGGTCCAACGTCCTTCATGGAAAATTCAGATATGAGCACGACAATTATCTGTTGCAAAAGTGTAGCGGATGAGGTTGTGAGGACAATGTCATTGATATATAACAGGAGGTATACATTGTCTGAACCACGATGATAGACAAACAAAGAAGTATCGGACTTGGTGCTGCTGAAACCCCTGGACTGAATGAATGCAGCAAACCGACTATACCATGCATGAGGAGCCTGCTTGAGACCGTGGAGCGACTTGTTCAGTCGGCACACATGATCCGGGCGAGAAGAGTCCACAAATCCAGATGGTTGGGCGCAATGTACTGTCTCAGAGAGTGTGCCATGAAGAAAGGCGTTCTTGATGTCCAGCTGATGAATGGGCCAATCCTGGGAAACAACGATAGACAACACAGTACGAATGGTAGCTGGTTTCACAAAGGGACTGAAAGTCTCTCCAAAATCAATGCCAGGTTGCTGAGTGAAGCCACATAGAACCCAACGCGCCTTGTACCGACAAAGAGAGCCATCGGGATGAAGCTTGTGACAACAAACCCATTTGCCTATCATGATATTAATACCAGGTGGAGGTGGAACAAGGTCCCAAGTGTGATTGGCCTGAAGCGCACTGAACTCTTCGATCATGGCGTGTCGCCAGTTAGGATTAGAGAGAGCACCCCTGTATGTCTTCCAAATAGAGGACAAAGAAGCAGCATGAAGATCGAAAATTTCCTTGGCCTGACGAAAGCCAGCCTTCCCTCTGGTGTGCATGGTGTGGTTGTTGTAGACTACTGGGATGGGAACAACATCGGGAGGCAGGTGTGGAGCTAGCGAGGAGGCCACGCCAGTCGCACCAGCTGGTGATTGCCCAGCGTGCATCGCCGAAGAGGACCCAACGCGAGCAGGCGAAGGCGGTCCAACAAACATTGACGGGAGCGGCCCAGCAAGTGTCATCCCAGTCAACGGCTGGGCTGAATCCAGCGAAGAGGTCGGCACGGGGGAAGTCGGACCAGCATGCATCAAGGCAAGCTGGTTTGGAGCCAGCGGGGGAAAGCCAGGTGGTGGCCCAACCACCTAGAGAAGTGGCATGTCCGACGGTGGCCCAGGCATCGGGGCTCTATCGGCAGCAACCTGAGGGACGAGTCCAACAGGGGCGACAGAGCGATGGTCGAGAGTACTTGCATCAAGAGGAATGCCAATAGGACTTGGCAGAGAGTCAGAGTCATCTAAAAATTCGAGGTTTATGGTGGACAATGGAGCGGGGAGCTTGGCAAAAGGAAAGGAGGATTCATAAAAAATCACATGGCATGAAATGATGAGACGATTGGTGGCAAGGTCAAGACAATGGTACCCCTTGCCTTGTTATTGGAAGGGTAGCCAAGAAAGACGCAAAGGATGGATCAGGGAGCAATTTTGTTAGGTGCAGTTGCAGAGAGGTTAGGGTAGCATTTGCAACCAAATACACGTAGATGGTCATATAAAGGCTGGGTCCTGTATAAGGCAAGGTGAGGGGTGGCGAACTTGAGGGTTTTGGTGGAATGTAGGTTTAGAAGATATGTGGAAGCATGAAGAGCCTCTAACCAGTAGGAGGAGGGAGCATTAGCCTAGAACATAAGCGAGCGCATAATGTTGTTAATAGAGCGAATGATGCGTTCAGCACGACCGTTTTGTGGGGAGGTGTGAGGGCAAGATAGGCGAATGGTAACGCCATGGGTGAGGAAGAAGGTACAAGAGGAGGAGTTGTCAAACTCATGGCCATGTCACACTGCACGCGTTTAATTGTGGTCCCAAACTGGGTGGAAACATAGGAAAAAAAATTGGTGAGGGTAGGGAAAGTGTTGGATTTGAGGCGCAGAGGAAAGGTCCATACAAAATGAGAGCAATCATCGAGTATGACAAGATAGTATTTGTAACCAGAAACACTCACAATAGAGCGTGTCCAAATATCACAATGGATTAACTCGAAATTGTGTGTAGCACGAGAAGAAGACTTAGCAAAAGGAAGATGAACGATGTTTACCAAGTTGACAAGCATGACACACAAACTCTAACTTATTTGTATTACAATTGAATTTGAATGATGAAGCTAGGTGGGATAGGGCCTCAGAACTGAGATGACCGAGGCGACGATGCCAAAGGGTGGCGGAGATGGAGATGACCATGAGTGCATGGGCAGGAGACGGGTTGAAGGAGTAGAGCTCCCCGGCGCTATTGCACCTAACAATCAAATTCCTGGTAATGAGATCCTTCACAGAGAGACCAAAGGGATCAAATTCGATAGAAACATTATTATCGATGGTGAATCGACGGACAGAAATAAGGTTTTTGATGATATGTGGAGAAACTAAAACATAATAAAGATGCAATAGACAAGGTGAACATGGAAAAGATGCATGCCTAGTGGAAATAACAGGAAGTAAAGAGCCATTGCCAACAATGATAAATGAAGGAGTAGAGGAAGTGTGGGGGGGGAGATAAGAGTATACCAGAGGAGGAGGCCATGTGGGATGAAGCACTAGAATCCATTGCCCATTCATGAGTGGGCGGTGGGGTGAGCTGCATGGTGTTGAAGTTCTGTGCCAACGTGTTCTGGTCCTAGACCCAGGTCGAGGGCGAAGCAGCTGATGGGCCCTGAACAAAGTAATTAGGCGCCAAAGAGAATCCTAGAGGTGTCTCGAAGTGGATGACAGCCAGCGGCCCGGGAGAGGAGCCAGGCAGGTATGCAGACGGAGGCCCATAAAAGTGGTCGGGCTGCACAGGGGGCAGTGTTCCTGTGGTGCGGTGTAGGCCTGCTAGGGGCGGGGAGCATGGGCTAGAGGATTAGGGCCCAGGACGTCAGAGCCACGTGGCCTTGGGCCGGCCCACGTAGTGAAAGTCCCAGTATACGGGTTCCACCCAGGCTTAGGCGAGACGTGAGCACCTGGGAGACTGCCGAGAGGCCGGTACTGCATCTGCTGGCGACGTCTATTACGGTCGGGGTTGCCTCGGCCATATCCGGTGGAGTGTGCTGGATTGGACGGGGGCAGCCCAGGAGGTCATGAGGGCGTCGACTGGGGGGAGCCACCAGGAGCAGGGGTAGTGGCCGTGAATGCCACCGGCTTCTTGTCGGCCATAAGGGACTCCTCAACCTGCAGATCGGTGCGAACGTCGGTGAAAACCAGGAAGGGACGCTGTCGCTTAATCTGGGAAGCCATGTGAGCATACTTGTCGTTCAAAACCCAGAGGACATTGAGAACAAGTGTACGATCGGGTACAATTTCGCCTAGAACAGCTAGAGCATCGACAATGTTCTTCATTCTCGAGCAGTACTCGCTAACGGAGAGATCACCTTGGGCAAGATTTTGGAAGTCAGCATCGACGATGAGAGCTTGGGTCTCCTTGTTGCCGATGAACTCAGTTTCTAGCCCCAACCAGATGGTGCAAGAGGTGGGGGTGCCAGTGGAGACAATCTCGATGAGCTCGGGAGAGATGGTGCTGAAGAACCAAGACTTTGTTGTGCAATCCATGGCGGACCAGTGGTGGTTGGCAGAGAAATTGTCATCGGAGAGGACGAGAGGAAGGAGATCGTACATGCCGAGGACGTTGTTGAAGTAGGTGCGCCAGCAGGAGAAGATGGCAAAGGTTTGCTCGAGGACGAGGGGAACCATCGACTTAACGTTCTGGATGGCGATGGCTTGGGCGTGGAGTTGAGCGTGTTCCTGGGCGCACAGGAGATTTGCAGCCTCGCGCTCAAGCTTGGTCGCCTCGGCCTCAGCTTCGACAGCAGCAGTGATGGCTTCCTCGGCTGCGACGACAGCCACGGCGGCCGCAGCCTTGGCCTTGGCCTTGTCGGCCTTAGCCTTGGCTATGGCGGCGGCGTCAGCCTTGGGGGCATTGGCCGCATCGACCTTGGCTTGTTCGTCGTGAGACATGGAGCTGGGCGAGCGCATAGAACGGATGCCGATCGGGAGATGCGGCGTGAGGACATGGAGGAGTTGAAGATCGCCAGGTGATGCCTAGCGGCTAGGGGTAGGGGTGGAAGCGTGGAGAGGATCGAAAATAAAAAAAGAATTGCAACTTCACATATTCCCAAAAAAAAAAAGGCACTCAATCACGTCAGCGCAAGAGGCAAGATCACTCTAATATAATGATTTTGGTGCCATTACCCTGTGTAAAAACCTAAAATCATTGGATAAAAAGGAATGTTGATTGGCCGAACCATTGTTACATCAAGTTCCCAGTGCCTTTTTGTTTTGTCCAGTCCGTTACTCGCTACAAAGCAATAACAAACTAATAATTAAAGGAAAAAACACATGAACTAGGCACCCTACTCTTTCTGGTCCATGAAGCCCAAGAAAAGATATATCTCCTCCATCCCTTCTTCAACCTCTCTCTATCTCACCGGTCGATATAGATGTCCAAATAGGTCAGGCTAGGTGGGCGCGCCCGAAGCACAAATTGCTTGGCACGACCCAGCCCAATATCGTGTCGTGCTGGCACGGCCCGTACATGCATGTCGTGCTTGGGCCGCCGGTGTGGCACGGTGAGCGGCACAGGGCACAATCCGATTAGACTGACCCAGTGAAGCACGGCACAGCCCACAACACCACAACCCGTCATATGATATATACCACCGTCGAGTACTCATCATCGCGGCTCGAACCCTTGGGGCATTCCCATTTCTCCCCACCGTTGCGCGTTGGCGCCGCAACTGCGCCTCCCTCTTGACTCGAACCCTAGATCCATTGCTCTCCTTGTCGCAACACTGTTGGTCGTTAATATGCACCCACTTATGTATCGTAAGAGGACGGTGTGCATTGTAGCACTTTTTTCCTTAGAGTACTCCAAGGTATAATCGAATCCACGAGAATCAGCAGGAAAACCGTGTTTAGAGTTTACTATTTCATCTAACAAATCAATCATATCATTAAGTACATATTGCACATCTAAGAGAGTCGAAAAAGATGAAAGTTGAAGTTGCAAACCTGAGCCAAAGTGCGCTTGATGCCTTAGTAAGCCTAAGTGTGTCAGATGCTTAATTAGTCAAGGCTTGTGGGAGTAGGAGCATACACATCGACTAAGGAGTATCTCCTGGAGTTAGCCTATATGCATCTAGCGGTTGGAGAAAGGCTGTGCCGATTGGCACTGAAGCAGTAGTCATTATCATCTTAATCCTAACTTACTTGGCACTTTAAACAATCGGTAAACATCAAAAATGAGCAAGACCACACTGTCTTTCGAGCGGCTCCCAATTTATCGCTACCGGGAGGAAACCCTTAATAGCGTGAGCGTCTTAACCCCTACTTGACTATCTAAAAGTGTTGCGCAAGCTTGGCTCTATCTCAACTAAATCACACCCTAGCATCATCAAGTAATCATGATTCATACAAGATCCGAATACTAGTCTAATCACCATGATTAAGATAGCATCTAAATATTTAGATGTACATCTAAGCAATTAAATAAGCGCATGTAAGATCAATCAATCCATACAAACACAAATTGCAGCCAAGGATAGAATCAAGATAGATAACATGAATTGATAATTGTATCAATATTCATCACCGTCAGGGACGCGCTGATCGGCAGAATTGGTGCGCCGATCGGTGCAGCCATGATGCATCGTTGACAACTCCTAAGGTACATGGCTCTACTTCTCCTAGCTCCGGTGTAGTACACCACGCAGGGTCCCTACCCGATTAGACTACATATCTTCAATTTGGTGGCTCTACAACACCGGTGGCCTCCTGGCGATGTACAGCAGCTCTTATAGCCTAATTCTCCCACTTGTTGTCCTTTTTCCCTGGTTTTGGACGTCATATGGTGTTTATATAGACTCTGATCACGTCCTCTCTTGCTTGGCCACCAAGTTGAGCTCTTAGAGATTGAATCCAAGTCGGTTTCGTACCATTCATAAACAGCGTCGACTTACTTTAATCATAACCGATGCTTCTAGAGTCCAAATGAAGCAAATGAGGACTCTATCTCGTAGTACATGAAAAGATCTATAACTTTGGTATTATTTAGATCCTCAGATTCGGACGTTTAGATACCCAAAATTGCGATGCCAAAATATCTGTCCTGATTCAGATTCCTCTGTGCAGCCTATCTCGGGGCCCAGATCTCCCAGCTCCGGAGTCCAATAAATGCAAATCATATATGTTTTGGAAAACACTTAACAAGATATTCAACTTTGGTATTCCGAGTTTTCCTATTTGGCCACGTCTTGGGCTCTGAAATCGTGTGACAATACAGTACTATTTTTGGACTCCGTGAATAAATTTTCCTTCCGGATAAACCTTCCAGAAATCCTTAGGCATTGGGCCATGACCTTGAGCTTGCACATTGGACCTCACGGACGTCCTGGAGTGTTTTGCATCCTTCATGGGCCAGTGGGAAGCCCTCCTTGCATGGCGAGTCGGGCTTCATATTGGTACTTCTCATATAAGAGCCATTTTATCGTCTTTTTACCTATTTCTACAATAAAGCACTAAAATGACACTATATGTGGAAATCGTCAATGTTAGAGGTAAAACACATGATTATAACGAGAATATGGTACGATGTTGATGGTTATTCGCATATAAAACAGGTACTTAGGAACCACCAATAGTTCCCCCATTCTCAAACCTTTGCTCGTCCTCGAGCAAATAAATTACCCTCAAGAAGAGATCAGTGTTGCATATCCAACCCACTTTAAGAGTGTAGTACAAAAAAAATTATGTTGCACCAATTCTACTACTCAAAGATATAAGTGGGGAACAGATTATGATTAAGAACCGACCACAATGATCAAATAAAATAGCTTCAACTCTCAAATTAGATTACTCCTCAAACTAGGCCTTAGATGATAAAGTTTTTCCAAAAATTTAGTCTCATTATCGAAACAAAGCTCTTTTCCAAATAATCAAGGCAACACTCATCTTACAAATCTCACAAGCCAAACAACTAGAAGTGATCCTATCTACAAATGTTTGGTGAAAGGCTTTATGTGTAGCTTGGTAGGAAAACAACTAGCAACAATATAACTTAGAGTATTGTCATATCAAGAGATAGTTCTAATTGGTTTCACTTGAGACTTGTCAAAAAGGCCATTGGAAAACAATATGAAGAAGAGGAGAAACACACACTTTAGAAAGGTGGACATGTGCAAAAGACAAAGAATGATCTCAAGACACAAACAAAATTCTCAAAATCGGATTGCACATGGTTGGAGTGATAGAGTTTTAGCCAACTGAATGCACTTACTTGAAGAATAATGGCTTATGCACAAATCTTGTCTGAATTCCTCTCTTGCAACTTGATTGAACATTCTTGATCTTCCATCAACAATTTTTTTAGATCCATTAGCTAGTGCTTCGGAATGATGAATGACGTCCATCTCCCCCATGCTTAAATGTTGCTCGTCCTCGAGCAAAGGGAGTGGAAAAAGAAGAGGACTAGTCGAATCTATTATTCCTTCTCTTTGACCATCTGAAACATTTATAATTGCTTTCTGGAGATAACAGAGCGCTTTTTGAATTTTTGAGTTCTTGCGCCGATCGGCGCACTTCTGATTTTGTGTTGTCTTCTCCTTGTATTGCTCTTTTGCACTTCAGAGAGTCTTCAGAGGTGTTTATTGATGAAAATCTTCGTCTTCAGTAAGAGGTATTGGTAGTTTATGCATAAAACCATAGAAATAGTACAACGGCTCGATGAGAAACTCATATCATAGCTTCTGGATAAGGAAAGCACAACACCAAAAGAAATATAGGTTTACAGGTGGGAATATTTAGCGGGCATTGCTAAATATGAAAGGGCTAGCAAACAAGTCATAGTTACACAAACAAAATGGCCAACTTCCAGTTTCATACCAAAAGAACACAAACTTGAAACAACTCACCAAATTACATGTTGCAATCTACAGGTTTATCATATAAGTGTAGCATATTTCGCTTTGGTAGGTATGATCAATGCAAAAGAGCAAAATTTGCAAGGATTAGAGACAACATATAACAGTTTTCCAAAAATTATTAAGTACACTAGCTATGTTGGAGTTTTCTTCTTAGAGAGCAAAGCATATTGTCATGAAGAACAATTCAAGCATATGGGGTCTTTATCAAAACATTTGTCAAAAAATACCACCATTAAAGCAAATAGAGTTTATAGAATTGGTGCTTAGTTAAAAATTTGGCGGTGGACAATTATATGCAATGAATCATGCAAGTTCCAATAACAATAGCAACTTTCATCATATCTCTAGCAAAGATCCTCATAAAAATTATGCATTTATTCATCGTGAAAGCATTATAAGACAATGGTGAAGATACAGGCAAGCTCCCCTAGATAAATTAATGACATTTGGTCATCCTAAGATAGCTATTAGGGATATGTCATTGTCCATTCTATATTCTAAGTGACAAATTACAAATAACATTTCGCATGAACAAAACGAGAAGGGTATCACAAAAGAAAAAGAGAGAGAAGACCCAAGTCGAAAGCAGACGACATTTGCAGATTTGAGAAGAAAATAAGATTAGGAGAAGTAAAGAATCAAAGGGATGTTACCGCATTTTAATCAATTGAAGCGTAGCGTGTGTCTCTCCCATGCTTAAAATCTTGCTGGATTGCATGAGAGAAGATCGATAGCAAGGGCAACGAGGGAGCGCCGATTGGCACAAGGTTGCACCGATCGGTGCAGACAGTTCACACAAAATTGCTAAATAAATGTCGTCATAATTCTTGTTGTCATGAACCCATGGTTCTTGGTGTAAGATCCACAAATTTTCATGCAGCTTGTACTTATGCAAATTTTATCGTGGTTCGCTCATTGTCTGTCTTCATTGTGTTGCATAATGCTCAATGTGTGTGCATGATATAATACTCTGGAGTCTTCAATATTGTTCAACTTCCAATCATTTTCTTGTGGGAGAACTGCTCGGGCTATCTTTGTTGTCATCTTCATCTTAACAAAGAAAATCTTGATGAGTTCATCTTTTAAGCAATGGAGCATATGTCGGCTTGTCCTATGACTTATGAATTTTGATATTAGTTGCACCAGAAATTCTTGATGATAAAGAGTAGATGCAACTTCTCAATTCCTGCACAATGATCCATCAAATCCACGGTGAAGAAATTCGAAGAAATCTGTTGTCATTTTTCTCAACCGATGTCTTGTTTCTGACATTGCATCGCGACCAGAAGGAATTAGAGGCTGAAACCTATGTCATTGCGTCGGGCATCAAACTATCTTTCCAAGCAGTACTCATGCGTCCAAATCGGACTCCGTCTAAGAGAGATATGGCCTTTTTTCTAAAGGTGTGTCAGGCTGTCTCGCGATGAATCCGAATTGAATTCAAACTTTCCAAATATTCAAACTCTGTGTTTGGAATGACTTGAATCCGTGTCTATCACCAAAAGGAAGTCTTCTAAATATCTGAAAACTCATAGATCATGTGGATATAGGATTTTAATTCCATATTTGGCTCAAACTTTCAATTATTTGCAACTCTCAGGAAATATCCAAATAGCCTGAGCAGCGTCTCATATTTTGACCATAAATCCTTGTAGGAAACTTCAAATGATATGAGATTTAAACCGTTGGAAACTAGACTTGATGCTCTTTCATAATATTAAATTTGTAGTCCTTCCAATCCTTTATAAAATTTTGCACACCTTCTTTTGGTCAGCGGATAGAACATCATCTCAATCATCTATTTCTCCCATCATCTATTTCTATGAACAAGATAGAATCTTTGCAAAGCATTAGTTAAAAAAATTGATACAAAGAGCGTACCTTCCTTTTTATGGAGTGGTGAGGTGTCGATCGGCGTGGGCATTGCGCCGATCGGCACAAGCAAGTCTTGCATGGACATGGACTCCGTAGCAGATAATGGGCCACTAACAGAGTTAGCACCTATTGCTACGGAGCAATAGAGTCGACGAAGAGTGGGATCATCGGCGTTGGCGTCGATGTGGCGCCGATCGGCATATGTTTGCGCCGATCGGCGTAACCAACTATGTTGTCGTGCTCCAGTCGAGGTTGTGTGCCTAGCTTTGTACCTGTTTTTCAATGGACACACAAATAAAGAAAAATAGGGTATGTGCAATAAAAAGATAAAGGATCAATTCGATAAACTAGATAGATCCCTCTAAACAGGTTCGAGTTGTCAATCCCTGGCAACGACACCAGAAAAAGAGCTTGTTGGTCGTTAATACGCGCCCACTTATATACCACAAGAGTACGATGTACATTGTAGCACTTTTTCTCTTAGAATATTCTAAGGTATAATCGAATCCACGAGGATCAATAAGAGAATCGTGTTCAGAGTTTACTATTTCATCTAACAAATCAATCATATCATAAAGTACATATTGCACATACAAGAGAGTCAAAAAAGATGAAAGTCGAAGTTGCAAACCTGAGCTAAAGTGCGCCTGATGCCTTAGTAAGCCTAAGTGCGCCTGATGCTTAATTAGCCAAGGCTTGTGGGAGTAGGAGCATACACATCGACCAAGGAGTATCACCTAGAGTTAGCCTATATGCATCTAGTGGTCGGAGAAAGGTTGTGCCGATCGGCGCAACTAGTGTGCCAATCAGCACTGAAGCAGTAGTTGTTATCATCTTAATCCTAGCTTACTTGATATTTTAAATAATCGGTAAACATCAAAGATGAGCAAGATCACCCTGTCTTCCGAGCGGCTCCCAATTTATCGTTGTCAGGAGAAAACCCTTAATAACGCGAGCGTCTTAACTCCTACTTGACTATCTAAAAGTGTTGTGCAAGCTTAGCTCTGTTATAACTAAACCACACGCTAGCATCATCAAGTAATCATGATTCATACAAGATCTGAATACTAGCCTAATCACCACGATTAAGATAGCATCTAAATACTTAGATGTACATCTAAGTAATTAAATAAGCGCATGGAAGATCAATCAATCCAGACAAACATAAATTGCAGCCAAGGATAGAATCAAGATAGATAACATGAATTGATAAATGTACCAATATTCATCACCGTCAGGTACGCGCCGATCGGCACAACTGGTGCGCCAATCAGTGCAGCCATGATGCATCGTTGATGACTCCTAAGGTACATGGCTCTACTTATCCTAGCTCCAGTGTAGTATATCATGCAGGGTCCGTATCCGATTAGACTACATATCTTCAATTTGGTGTCTCTTCAACTCCGACGCCCTCCTGGCGATGTGCAGCGGCTCCTATAGCCTAATTCTCCCACTTGTTGTCCTTTTTCCCTGATTTTAGACATCATATGGTGTTTATATAGCCTCTGGTCATGTCCTCTTTTGCTTGGCCACCAAATTTAGCTCTTAGAGATTGAATCCAAGTCGGTTTCATACCTTCTATAAATAGCGCTGACTTACTTTAATTATAACCAACGCTTCCAGAGTCCAAATAAAGCAAACGTGGACTCTATCTCGTATCCCTTAAAAATATCTACAACTTTGGTATTATTTGTATACTCAGATTCGGATGTTTAGATACCCAAAATTATGATACTAAAATATCTGTCCTGATTCGGATTCCTCTATATAGCCTGTCTTGCGGGGCCCATATCTCCCAGCTCCGGAGTTCAATAAATACAAATCATATATGTTTCAGAAAGCCATCGACGAGATATTCAACTTTGGTATTCTGAGTTTTCCTATTTGACCACGTCTTGGGCTCTGAAATCGCGTGATAATTCAGTGTTGTTTCTGGACTCCGCGAATAAACTTTCCCTCCGGATAAACCTTCCAGAAATTCTTAGTCATTGGGCCACGACCTTGAGCTTGCACATTGGACCTCACGGACGTCCTGGAGTGTCTTGCATCCTTCATGGACCAGTGGGAAGCCCTCCTTGTACGGCGAGTCAGGCTTCATATCGGTACTTCTCATATAAGAGCTATTTTATCGTCTTTTCATTTGTTTCTACAATAAAGCACTAAAATAACACTACATGTGGAAATCGTCAATGTTAGAGATAAAACACATAATTATGACGAGAATATGGTACGATGTTGGTGGTTATTGGCATATAAAACAGGTACTTAGGAACCACCAACAAGCACAGCTCATCATCGTTTCATTGTGGCCTAGATGGCCTAGACCGTAGATCCACTGCCCTCCTCGCCGCACCACAGCACGTTGCCGCCCCGTGCCTACGGGATGCCACTTGCACCGAGCAATGAGTCCATCCACGTGGCACAGAATCTAATGTTTGGAGGCCGTATACCACCGACGGCTACTCTATCGCCATCGGCGGGCATGCCTACTTCATCACACCTGACGCGGCTGCTACTCCTTGTAAGGTTCATGACCATTGATGATTGGATCCCTAAGATATGAATGTTTTGGTGATAGATAACAACTATGAAATTATGGGCTAATATCTACACGAGTGTTGGGTATGCAGAAATCATCTCTAAATTCCACTACAAATCACATGGATGTTGGTTGTCTTGGCGATTGATGACAATGACCACAAGCAAGGAGACTTGTGAGCTTGATGAAGTCCAAGGGTTGATGGAGATGGATCAAACCTAAGTACAAGCTATGGAGCAAGTGTTGAGAATACTTGTCTAGTTGTTAGGGCTTTGAGTCCATAGAAAAAACCAGACTATCAAGGGGGTTTAGGTCATATCTCTTAGATCATACTAGTTGGTGATGTGCATGGATGCTCAGTGAAATCACAGGCACTAGGTGACAGTGGAGAAGCCAAGGAGCTGTTCGGAGAAGCTGGGAAATGAACTCAAGCGAGGACGAGGAGTTTTAGCTTCTAGACGAAGTGACCAGACAGAGGGGTCAGTGAAGACCGGACTGTACGGTCACAAACTGGACAGAGAGTGGTTTGCAAGGAATTTGTCTGCGCAAGGATCAATAGTGATCGGATGGTCCGATCAGCAGACCGGACGGTCCCGTGTCTATGAAGATGCGCCAAGACAAAGAGGACGCAAATTAGGAGCTCTCTGGAATGGAGAGAGAAAGTCTGACCGAACGGTCTGATCAGTATAAAGATCAACAGTGGGAAGAGCCGTTGGAGTAGGATCTACAGTGACGGGATGGTACGGTCAGGCCCTAGATCTGCCTTTGGGATTTGGTGCTTCTCTTGCTTTTAAGTGCTATGTTAAGAATGCTCATAATCCTAACTTTGAAGGTGTCTCTACTCTCTACGCAAACCACTACTAGAGACACCATGAAGCTTTACAACAAACATCGTCCTCGGTTGATTGATTTTTTGCAATCTTCTAGTGTATCTTCTGTTATTCTAACCTCTAACATATGGTCAGATAATGCTAAGGAAGATTACCTTAGTATGGTTGCTCATTTTGTTAATTCTAATTGGATTTTGGGAAAAAAAAAAGAGTTCTTGGTATGTGGCTAATTAATGAAGCACATATTGGTGATAACACTGTTGAACATATTGAGGCTGTGATCACTGAATTTGGTTTGTCTGATAAAGTTTTCTCCTTTTCTCTTGATAGTGCTTCTTCTAATGCTAATGTCGTGGATACATTGACCCCAAAGTTTTCTGGTTACATGGGTTATGTTTTCTTACATCAACGGCGTGCATGTCACATCATCAACCTTATTGTTAAATCTCATTTGAAATGTTTGAAAACTGTTGTTGAATCATTCAGAGTTGCTATTTCTTTTCTGAACTCATCCAACCAATGCATTACAACATATAAATCTTACTGCATGGCTATGGGAGTTAGACCCATAAAGTTTGGGTTAGATATGGATGTGAGATGAAATTCTACTTATCTAATGTTGAAACATCTGATCCCATATAGAAGCACTTTTAGTATTTTTATCATGGGTCAATATCTGGGCAGACTTTGTTGACACTTGATCACTTGCACAATGCTGAGAAATGTTGTGATTTTCTTGAATTATTGTATGAGTCCACTGTTGCTTTGTTCGTAGTTTATTATCCAACCTCACCTATCATGTTACATCAGCTAATTGAAATTGCTAGTCACTTGAAGAAATATGAGACTGATAGGTTGTTGAGAAATGTTGTTATCCCCATGCAGGATAAGTACCTCAAGTATTGGAAGAACATTCCAATTTTATACTCATTTGCTTCTGTGTTGGACCCTAGAGCTAAGTTGAGAGGCTTCTCAAATGCTCTTAAAATTCTTTCTGGTCTTATTCATGCCGACTACTCAACATATTACAATATTGTTCGTGTTGAATTAACTAATATCTTTGTCAACTATAAAAGTAAGTTTGGTGCAGTTTGTTTGAAGCGACCACCTCAACCGATAAGTAATGCCAGGAAAAAGACTGCATGGGGTAAGATGTTTAGTGTTGAAACATCTGATTCTGTTGACTCTACTCCATTGCAATCTAATTCTTGCTTTGCACAATTATAGAATTACTATTGTATCTTGATAGTGATCAAGTTTTTGTTTTTAATGATGAGCTTGACATTCTTACCTAGTGGCATGAGCATCGAATGACCTATCCTATTTTGTCTATCTTAGCTAAGGATGATTTAATAGTTTCTGTTTCAACTATCAGCTCGGAGTTTACTGGCAGGGTGCTTGAGGAGAGGCAGCGCCGACTAACAAGTGAAATGATGGAGGCCATAACCTGCTTGAAAGATTGATTTCAAGGCGAAGAACGAGCTCAGCAAATCATCGAGAAGCACCAAGAGGCTCTTGAGAAGCAATTTGCTAATCTGTACCTGGATGATACACCTGCGACTGGAGCTGAACCTGCTACTCGAGTTGAATCTGTACCTTAGTAGAATCTGTATCTTAGTTGTAAAACTTGTAGTTGTAGCTTGGATTTTATGACTAGGATTGTAAGACTTTGTGCTGGCTGTACTCTTTGTTCCCTTCAAGACCGAGGATTTTTAACAAGGCAGCCAATACTTAATTTAATTTAAATTTTCTTCGGTCAAAATTGTTGTCTTTGTTGTCTTTTTTTTTAATTCTTGTTTGCTGCTATTTTTTATTCTTGTTTGCTGCTATATTCTAGTTTTAATTCTTGTTCATTTCTAATTTCGGGCCGGGGTGTTTTATGGGCTTTTCGTGTTTTATGGGTTAGCATGCCTAACATGCCAATCCAACATGGTTATCTCTTAATGGACAGACACGTAGACCAGCATGGTATTGCTCAGAATGAATAGCATATCGTGCCGGCCCAAAACTAAACATGCTAGGCCTTTCCATGTCAGGGCCGGGCCGTGCGGGGCGGCCCATTTGGATATCTACGCCGGTCGACCATGGCTCCCAGTTCTCAAAAGACGACAACGACTTGCAAACGATCAAATATACACCACAAAATTCAGATAAAAATACGGGTGCATAGCATACTTCGATGGGCACATGTTTTGATGGGTTCGATAACCAAAAACTCGTCAACAGAGCGCCTGGAGGTAAGAGATATAGGGTAAGGCTACAACTGCAACATTGGAGGCGTTTGTTCTCCAATACTTGTAATTCATACGATATAACGCTATGTATCAACAAATCAAATCGGACTCCAATTTGTATATAACCTTATAATACTCAAATCAAATCGGACTCCAATTTTCTCAAATTGAATCGGATTCCAATTCTTCAAATTACGAAGGATCAACTCAAGACTCGAAAATCAAGTTTACTACGACATCAGATCGACGGAGGTGGTCACGAAAGGAGAGATTGTGTTCTATAGTTATGTTCCGTAGGACATCCACCGACATAAAAAGAGAGGGAAAAAATCAAATGCAAATAACAAGCAATAAATCCAAACCTGATCAAATAGCACATATATATTCACACAATGACAGAATAATCCAAACCAAATGACACAACAAAGATTAATCCACGATGTGCTACTTCCGTACAGGTACAGATCTTTTAGTTAAATAGAACACAAAACCTAGCTATCCCACATGATTCATTCAGTAGTTCTTACGCTTCCTGCTTCCTTCTGCCTCGCTTCTATGCTTTATCTGCTTCCTGCTTACTTCTGCCTCACTTGCTTCTAACCCAACCTAGCAGGAACAAAAAGGCATTTCAATTAATTAGTTCAAAAGAGAAATGTGACTTCATCTCTATCAAAATTATGATTAACATGTACGAGTAGTTTCGAGGTGTAAAGAAAAAGGCTGTGCGTAACTGCAGCACCAATAATACTTACCTATAGAAGTGTTTTTGAGTGATCAGAAAATTCCACATGGTAAATGAACTAAAGAAAAACAATTACAATTCTACACTTTGTTAGATTTAAAGCACTCTTGTAAATGCACCTTGTTGTTATTGCATTTGTTATTAGTTATACAGGTCGAAGAATGTTTGTAAAGGATATGAAAAAAAAAACATAGAACAGACAAACTCTAATAGAAAAGAGAAGAACAGACCCTAAAATGGGAAGAAGGGGTACCTGGAGGTTCTTTGAGCTCTGCAGGTGTGCACTGAATGCACTAGTAGCAAAGAGATTGGGGAATCGTGGTGTCAATTTGTCTAGAATGACTTTAGAGTGGCTAAGGACCTTGTTTCTCAAAGTATCGAGGCGAAGCACATATTGAGCTTTGTGCACCATGTTCACCCCACGAACACCAAAGTTCACAACACCCACATGATCAATTTCATTCAGAATGACATATACAACATTAGGTTCATCAATGCTAATGACAGGGGATGATGGGGTAACCCGTGGCAATCGTCTTTCAATAAAACTCCTGCTGTCCCATAGATCTCCAACACGCTGCTCTGTGCCTTTTTTCCAATCCTTGAGATCAGATGAGAGAGTCCAAGTTTTCAGCATTATGTTCTCGCCAGGGCAACTCTCTTTGTAACCAACCAAGGCAGCAAACTCGATGGCACCACAGAAGCAACCCATGTTGCGGATTAACTTAGAGCGTGGCCGGCGTCTACCATCAAACTCAAGGGACTGACCCATGGGCAGTGGGACGTAAGTGAACTTGGGTTGTGTGTAATCCACCAAGTTGCAGACAAGTACACCTTTTAGAAGATCCACCCAGCAAACCTGATAATCCGCATATATGAATACCATGTCTATGTTGAAGAAATAACCGGGAGTGAACACATCAGAAGGGAGGTGCACCACTCTCCGGATCCATTGGCCTCCTTGGTTCTGAGTTTTCTGACTGGGTGATAGCCACAGGAAGAGCTCTGCATCGGGAAACTTGGATCTTGCACCGACAAGTTCTGCAAGCATGTAAGATCCATTTCCCATGCTGAGGATAGCAGCTCCAATCCCAAGCCCACGGAAAGTGTGTGGATCGGGAAGCTGGGGGATGGCCAGTGCGAGCTATCAGAGGCGTCGTACACCAGGTAACATCCGCTGAAACTGCTACCGGATCCAGGTCGATAGCTGCCGGCGTAGAGGACGATGAGGGACTTGTCCGTGCAGGAGATAATGCCACCAGATAATCCTACAGTTGTCTGCTGCACCATGGACAAGCAGCTTAGTTCAGGGGGCTCAGAGGCTTGCGAATCCGGCTTCATGGCTTCTATTTTAACAGCCATTGCTGCTGCTCTCTCTTCACATGTTATCCCTACTCTCCTCGGGAGGGGAATTGCGGCCGGCAACTGTTCTCCCCCGCGGCTGGTGGATCCGGCTTCACCATGGCTCGTGCCTGCGGTTACTGCTGCTCCTCCAGGCATGAATCTCACTACACGCTCCAGCAAGATCCACGGAGGAGCCATGATCGGGTGTAGGGCTGATTCACCCGAGAGCGGCGGCGGGATTTTTTTTTTTTCAGGGATGCGGCGGTGGGGTTGATTTGGATCTAGGATTGCAGGAGAGCAAAAGCAACAGCAAAAGAAACCCTAGCTCGCGGTCGAGATGTTAGCGAGCGGATGAAAGCCACGCGGATCGCCGGACGGTAGATATTTTCGCAACAAACGGGCCCGTAACAACTTGGATCGGATTCAGGTAAAGGTTGGGCTAAATTTCATTCGAAATGGGCCCGTAACAACATGGGTTCCCATGTAAGTAGCCCGCTAAATTGTCTTTCAGCCCCAATTTCAGTTCGAAGAGTTCTGAACGGGAAGTCCATCAATGAGTTACTTATTCGGTTATTCCATTTCAAAAGGGAATGACTACTCGTAGTTAATACTTAGCTATTTTTTTTTTAGTTTCAGTCGATTTTCTTGGGCCAGTAAATAACTGACACGTCATTATGCTAATTATGTTGGATAGCAAAATAATTGACTGTTGTTAGTCCCATTTTCAGGCAGTTTTTGTGATAACAAGTTATCTCTGAGAAGTGACTGAAATTAACAAGACCAACAATAAATTTTATTTAAAAACAGAAGATGTAATGGAAGACTAGTACCATGGTGTAGAAACAATCAATGACTATGTGAGTAAGATACGCTGCTACTTCACTTTACTTCAAAAAACATAAGATGTAATGGAAGACTCCTTTAGGATGCCGACACTATTAGAATCATATACTTAGGCCTCGTTTAGGATGCAGAAATAAGAAAACATAGGAATACAAAAAATACAAAAAATTCATAGGACTGTTGGTGAAAAAACATAGAATTGAAAAATACATAAAAGTTCCGTGACAAGTCGTTTGGATAGGGCACATGAATTTCAGATGAAAATCTTCACTTTGATTTAATCAACATTAGCATTGTATTGTTCTTGCTTTTCAAAACACATCATAAATTGTCTTTATTACACAATCGTTATGAGCAGGAGAATCCTTACACCTCATGATTTGGTGACACTAGTTTTCAGTGGGTCTGCTTTTGGCCATGGTGGAGGTGAGTCTTCACAAGCTCCATCCTCTCATGCTCCACCTCCTCCATCCAACAATGCGGAAGAAGATGATGAGGACAACGATGATGAGGAGACCGAGTGATCAATCATGCGGAAAGACAACCTCTTTTGGTGCTAGATGACAAAAGGGAGAGAAGGATTAAAGCTCCAAATCTTCATCAATTTTTTTTCTCAGTTCTGATTTGTCTGGAAAAACCGGAGGCTCCGGTTTAACAAACCGTAGCAACCAGTTTGGCCAGACAGAAACAATGTATCTTTCTCCTTTGTTTTTATCTCATGGACTTGAGAACTATTTGTAATGAGTGAGTTGGTGTGTTGAATCATGTAATAAGTTTCTAAAACGTTTTATTGTGCTATTATGTGATGCTTGATGGATTGATGTAATGTTTCTAATGAATATGGGAAGTCTAAAAAAAACCGAAGGTACCGGTTTGATAAACCGGAGGAACCGATTTTGCTAGAGAACGCACATGTTTTTTTAGTTATCTTTCTCTGTGATCCTCATGTTATTTGCATCACGTACTATTCGTTCATACACACCTTTGCATCCCACAAATACACATATATAGGAGGAGCTCTCATTGATCTATTTTAACATGTGCAATTAGCATTTGAGACCAAATTTAATGAATTTCATTCATATACACAGTTTTAGTGGGAGCTCAACCTATATGTTTATATTCAAAATTATTTTTTTTATATCATTTATAAGATTTAATCAAGGTTGCCATCAATTACTAAAAAGGAGGAGATTGAAAGTGTGTCTATGCCCCTAATGGGTTTTAGTGTATTGTATGATAATATGATTAAAAAACTAATCCTATTTATAAGTATATGAGTATGTTGTACATGAAGAATATACATGACATAAATGCAAATAATCATCTTCAATTAAATGGGTCCATATAAACAATATTATAACAAGCCAAAGTTTGAAATGAACATGAGATATGAAAAATCATTGATATGAGATGGTCTCAACAGTGAAGTTACCAATAATCAAGAAAAAAAGTGATCAAGTGTTATCTTTTATGATATTAATCTTGAAAACAACTTGATCAAGTCTATACTTTAAAGAAGAATCTAAAATATAGACATAACAATGATATAAAGTTATGTATGGTTTAAGATAGTAAGATGATGAAGTATTAACATGACTTGACCATGACATACCATACACGGAAGAAAGGTAAGATAGAGTTTTGACGTCGAGAGACCTGTCAAATCTCTGCTCACACTCAGTGTCCACCTTGCTCTCCACGACGGCAAAGGCAAGCTGTTACTCTCAGTTAAGACTTTGGTAGTCCTAATGCGAACAATAGATTTTTTGTATCTCATGTTCAGCTCGCTCTCCCTGACAGCAACGTAATTAGGCCTTGTTCGGTTTGGTCGGAACGGTCCGGAATGAGGCCGTTCCGGTTGAATTGATTTGGCCTCATTTTGATTCTGGCCCATTGTAAAATTGTTGTTCGTTTAAAAACCTGGTCCATTGTAAAATTTTTGTTCGTTTAAAGACTGGTAGAGAATAAAATTCGGTCCATTTTGTTAATTTTGTAGGTTTTATGGGTCAGAATGAATCTTTGTCTCTTGAGATCCAGAATAAAAACAGCCGGGTCACTGATTCCCGGCCTAGAACAATTCTTCAGCCTATTTTAATCCCATAAAACCAAACAATGCCTTAAACAGTACGAAACCAGGCGGCTCGTGGCGTGCTGGACTGGAAAGCTGCCAGCATGCATTTCAGTGGCCAAAGCCCAAAAGCGATGCTATCAGGATGTCGCTTACGAGATCAGAGGAAAGATTGTTCGAAGCTGACACCAAATCGCGTCCTATCCACATGGTTATCTATAGCTCCACAGGGGATTACCAGCAGCCACGGGCACGTAGACAAAATCTGGAAAAAGAACTGAAAGAAGTAGACAGAAATATTGTCGGCTCAGAAATTAAAAGAAGGAAGCACATGAAGTTCAGAAACATCGGTTTCTATCAGCATGCACGGTAAAGAAACCGGATTCTGAATTCAGATACACAGGCATCATCACATTTTTGTGTCATCACTATAACAGATTATCGACAAGATTTTCCTGACATTGCTTCAATTTTAGGACGAAACGTATGCTGCAGAACACTACCTTTTAGCTCTTGCCACTTTTACATTACATACGACACTAAAAACCTGTGCAACAAGCATAACACAGAGCGTATTTTACTACAACAAAAAGACTAGACCTGCTACAGGAGGCTACAGATCCTGTCATGATCATGAGCTATGCGCTTCCACCTGCAAGCAGCTGCTGCTCCCCGAGCTACTGATAAGGCAGGGGAGATCACGTACCTGCAGCTTAACATTGCGTGAACCGATCGAGTCCATGACATCTACGCACTCCTGGAGATCTGAATCGTTTGCAAGGATCACCCACTCATCCTCGTCATCTTTGTACTTGAGCTGGAATGCCCCAGTTACCAGCTTGAACCTCTTTGCTATTTCTTCCAGCAAGTTATACCAGCCCATTGACGGTAGGAATTTGAACCGCACAGTATCTCCATTGTATGTAGCCTTAACGGTAAGTGCAGGGCTGGTTCTGTCTTTACAAACATGTCCTGGGTTCCCCTTGAAGGTAGGCTGACTTGATGCACTGCCGCTTGAAGAATCAGTCATGCCGGAGGTGGAAGGATTGGTGTGCTCCTTGGCTTCTTGACCATCACCCATATCGGCATCTGCTTGTTGTACAAATGATGAGCTCCTTCTCATTGTTTGGTCTTCGATGCTACCAATGCTTGGGTGGAGAGAGGTTGAAGAATCAATGTAACCTGTTTCTCTTGTATGTAAATAATTAATAGCACTAATAGGATATAATGGACCTTGTGCGCCTTCAGAGGTAATATGTTGTGTGACGTGTGCAACATGGCTGTCATTATTACCGCTTGCTAACACTCCAAAATTACCACCCTCCTGTTTAGGTGTGCTGGAGACGTGCACTTGTTCGCTTTGCCAGGCCTCAGGTGAAGAAAAATCTTGTTCTGATTTTGGGCTAGATTTTCTCTCTGCTGTTTTCCCAAAAGATGGACTAGGCAATGTATCACAAGAAGATGATGGCATCTTATCTGGAAGAGAGACTGCTGGAACAAGGGACCCAGTAGCAGGATCGTACTGCAAGGATCTGTCCACACCATGAACTGAATTGATGACAGTTTGGATCTTCTTCAATGAGCGGTTGACTTTGTTTATCTTGCGAGATGGCCATCGTGAAATCCCATGTTGTCTGCATATCCGTTTCAAAGTCGTTGGACAAACTGCAACGGTGGTAACAGACTAATGTCAGAAGTAGTTCATTTCATTAGCCCCTAACAGTTACTGATAAAGTACAAAATTGAGACGGCACTAGGGGTAGGGGCTCACCACCAAGGCTTGCTGCAGCATCCCTTAGGCTCCCAGAAAAGTACTTGCGAAGAACATCCAAACTGAAATTCTTCTCAGATGTACTGCGTTTTTTCTCTGGAATTTGCATTGGGCTAGTCTGTGCCTGTAATGCAGTAGGTTGCACATCAATAGGGTACAAATAGTCCCTTACTGTCAAACTAAAGGCATACATCCGTATCAGCTAATATGAGTTATGCATATGGACTATCTTGACAAAACTTCATCAAGAAAAAGTACTACTCCCTACTTCTAATGCACCTCCATTCTAAGTTTTCAAGTGTTTCAAGTAAAACTATTGATGTATTGTTCAGTCACTCTCATAATGCTTCTTCCCACATCAGAGAAGGTGAATGCATATCTCATTTAAGAGATGAAAATAATGAACATGGACATTAGAAAAGAGTTCCATCTCAAGTTATACGAATTCCAGATGGATTGGATAGAACTACATGTATATAGTGGTAAAGTGCCTACCTGCTCATGTTCCATGTCTCCTCGCGTATCAACCAAAGATAGATCCTGCAATGCTGATTCTGTAACTGGCTGATCATCATGTGAGGAACAATCAGAGTTGCTATTTGATAAGAGGCATTCATTAGTGTTATTATAGATTACTGCAGAACAAGCACTAACGTTATCAACCTCTGCCTCAGAAACCGTCCTTAAACTTTTGCATATTCTTTGCATAGTGCTGGAGAGGTTGTTCAATAACATCTGCTGCTCTCCACTGCCCTTGCAATTGACTGGGAGAAAGAATTCTAGTATGTAGTCATCACTGCCAGTGTATGTGCTCCTCAGCCGGATGGCTACAGCAGCATGCAAACTAAATTTACGAGCATGGTGTGCAAGCGGGTAGTCCTCAATAGTGTACTCTCTTACATCAGGCGAGAAGAATGGCAGATTAGATTTCAGTGCTCGGCCTGCAATACCCTGTCCTTTCTCAAGATGGCGTTCAGCACATGCATGGAGAAAGACTTGCATCTTTGCATCATTGACATAACAAGCTAATTCGTGGATACGAAGTATTGCTTTTCCTGATTCCGAATCAAGGCCAATATTCTTTCCAATACCATGACCATTATCAATGCCATTTGATGTAGGAACCCATGTAAGTGCCAATGGAAGCATGTGCGCATGACAAATAGCTCTTAGAACATCCAAAATCTCAGTGAAAGCAGATTTCTGATTTTCAGAATATATCTGCAGATGAGGAGGCAGCACATGCATAGAACATCAGAAGGTAAACAGTAAACACAAAACTACAAAAATATCTTATGGAGAATGTTATAAGAGAAGAGTGGCACCTTCTGACTGCTCCGATCTATTGTTGTCAGCAAGTTCACAGCCTACAGAAGAGCATGGGACAAGTATCAATTATAGTGCCAAGTTCGATGCAGGGTCTAAACTAAAGTACTTTGTCTTTGCCAATATTCAATTACATATCACTAGACTCAACTGCATGGTATTATTCTCAGCATAGTTAATTAACACCTGTAATTTCAAAATTATGACAGAACCAAGAGTCTGCTTCGATATGTAAGATAGATGAGTAGTGACAAGTGAACAGATCAAATGATACATCGAGAGGAAGATGTAAAAATACTGGAGCTACAGAAGTGAAAATCAAGAAACATTTAGGGTATTAATTATGCTCAAGAAATTCGATGCTATGCAATATTGTTCACAGCATCTAAGTTTTAGCACCTAAATTACTCATTGCATTGATGGATTGAATTGGTGAATAGCTACTATAACATGCAAGAAAATTAGAACAGGAAGAAGACATGACAAAGCACTATGCAACGATGTCATAAAAGTAAATATTCGTAAATTCACATTAGTTCAACTTGCCTGCAAGGCATGGCAAACACTGTCCATCTCTGCATCAAAATCAGGTTTTTCTTTGTTTGTGACAAGTTCGAGCACTGCACAACAAGAGCCTTTGCTGGGATCATATATTGGCATAGCCAGTGACCCTCGTATTTCATGATGAAGAGCATGCTCCATCCGCAGATACTCTGGCTTACTGTAATATAGAACATTTGAGGTCCATTCTGGCACCCCAGATATGAAGACCCTTCCTGGAAGCCCCAGGTGTAATCCAGGCTGTTCCTTAACTGAAAACACAAAATTTCTAGATACTTCTCTGTAACCTGCAAGAACCTGATCAAGTAGAAAAGGCTGCTCACATGTACTCAGCAGGACCTGACCATTGTGCTCAACAGGCATCCAGACTTGGGCAAGAACACCATCGCTCAATGATTTTCTGAACAACGACAGTGCCATTAGCATCTTGTCAGCAAGTAGGTTGCTCACAACAGACCTTGGGATGATGTTAGTCCCTTGCAGCTGACCATTATTGGGAAGAACCTCATCTGAATCTTTTCTCACTTTGTCTGCTTCAGTTGTATTCACCGGTGATGCTAAACTGATCTTTTGAGTCGGTGATGCCACCGTCTCCATAGGCCCAGAACAGGCATCGAACAGCATATCTTGACTCATCCCAGAAGCACGCGGTGATGATCCCAGGGATGACCA
The DNA here is from genome assembly GCA_032690845.1 of Eleusine coracana subsp. coracana. Lineage (NCBI taxonomy): Eukaryota > Viridiplantae > Streptophyta > Magnoliopsida > Poales > Poaceae > Eleusine > Eleusine coracana. The sequence continues at coordinate 9,538,444 of CM064424.1, forward strand.
CATAGCAAACATCTGTTGTGTAGCAGAGGGGTCATTCAGCAACGAGAATATCTGATCAGCAACTGAAGGGCTACAGAGCTCCGAGTACCCATCAAAATTCATCATGGCTGCACCACCAAATGGATCATCTGAAGACCCCATCGGGCTGCCGATGTTGCCGCTGCAGCCAGCACGGTTGGAAGGTGCAGGCACATCCATGGCTTCGCTCCACCAGTCTGTACAGCTAAAGATACTTATCTTCTTCTAGTACGCCAATATGGATTCCAGGCACTGTATTGAGCTCCGGACAGGATATAAAGAGAAGCACTGCCTTCTATTAAAACAGAACCTTTGCCCAAAACAAGGAGCAGATATAATAGCTCGGTAGTATCTTTCCCTGCACAGGAGACTACTTTTCTTCTGCAGAAATGTACTGTTGATAGGCAACTAACCAACACTGAATAGCTCGTCTATCGCTGGTTCACCAATCAGCTCTGGAACTCAAAAGGTCAAGCCTTTGGGGAGAAAGGTCAGCAAAGTAATCAGCTTAAAGCAGCCTCGAAGCAGCAAATTTCTCCGCCAGAATCCAACTTTGACACAGGAAGGAGCGTACGACTGGGAACCACAACGCCAATGGTGACACAAGCCTACAAGCCGGCGGGTCCTGCGATCGAGACCAGCTCCCTGATCCTAAGAACTCAATCTTCTCGGCACAACAAATCTCTGCAGACTCAAATTACGCACCAATTCGATCAAACGAAAGCAAAAATAAACCTCCACACAACTCCTGGTCCCCGGAACCAATCGAGACACCAGACATCCGCACCAAATCCATTTCTCCAATCAAACAGAACACAAACTTCAGCACCGAACCTCGTGACTCCAGCCAGCAAGAACGGCGCAGACGAACCAACCCCCGGCTCAGTTCAACCCAATCACCAAACTCCCAGAAGCCTCCAATCCCCAGACACCACTTACAAGAATTGGAACAAAGAAACCCAACCTCGCCTGTGACCGGCGCGCCGGCAGGTAGACCCCGGGATACAGGATCGTAGATCTGAGGAAGCAGCCAGGGGAGGAATCAAAGAAGACTGAGACACCCACCACCGCGGAGAGAGAGGGAGGGAGAGGGATAGACAGGGAAGAGATTCCGGGGCCGTGGAATTCCCAACCCCAGTGCGCTGTTCTTTTACGCCGGCGCTGGCGGATTCTTCCCTTTTTCTATAAGCTCCCCCCGTCCGCCTCCCGATAAAAACTCGGCTCTTTTTTTTCTCTGGCCGCTGAGAGAGCGCGAGACGGAACAAACTCCCCGGTCACGGCGCGGGCGGTGAAAGCTTGGCGCCTAGCCTAGTCATCCCATCCATCGCACAGCCGTATCTGCGCTGCGATCGCTTCCGGAGGGAGGGGGTTTGATTAGTTCATGGGTTAGTGCGCGACGGATTAATCAAGTGGTTAGTGGCACTGGCGCCGGGCTACTGGTCCTGCTAATTGTTTTTTGCGTCTGCGAGGGCTGACCAAACGAGGGGGGTCCCGTCAGAAAATTCCCGTGCGATTCCGTCATCTCGCCACTGGCCACAATTTCAATCGAAGAAATTTGCCACTGGGCTTTTAGAAAGGAAAGGAACGGAACCTGGTGTTTTGAGTTGTTTTTTCCGGCTCTTTCACTGTGCTGCCAAAATCAACGTCGTCGCACGCAGAATAATAACAATAAAACCATGCGTTCGTCTCGTCAAAGGAAACAGTATAGGCAGACACTTTATCTCCAGAGAACTGGGGGATGTACTTGAAAGTACACCGCCCAGAAACTGTATCTTTCTCCGTCGATTAGGTCACCACATCCTTTGGAAAAACAGGATTAGGTCACCACACAGAAAAAAAAAATTAGTGCACAGAAGACAAGTCTTGGCTTGCCTATTATTATTTTTTAGCGAAGATAGAGAACCTTGCTATGTGCGGGAACCCAAACATCTCTGACCTTATCAGCCAAGAAAGAAAAAGAGAACAGGAAGAGGTTGTCCGCCGTTCTCTGCAAGCTGCTGATGACGATTGACGAGTTAATCGTTCCACGTCCCTGAGACAAACCAAGAGAAAAATTTCCTTTACTTGGCTGTAGTTTGCTCGCCACCTGAAACGCACGCATCGTCTCCCGTACGTTCGCTCTCGCGCGGCGTCCGTCAACGTCGCATATTTTCCGCCTGGGTTGGGTTGGGTTGGGTTGGGTCATTGGGTGACGGCCGCCTGGGCTCGCACTTGGCGCAGATACTCCCACCACCACCACCCGGATTATTAATCAGTATCTTTGCGCTAAGCAGCTCGCTGACCGCAGAAGCGGAGATGCGCAAGGGCCCCTCCTCTCTCTCCTTATTACCGTCGCATCGCGTCATGATGATGACACGACGGGAGACGGAGGAGGAGGATCGTGACTTGGTGAGTGAGAATATGAGATGCCCGTGACCACGGGACAAGCCTAGATTCTTCCGGGCCACACGCCCGATCTCCCCCGCGTCCGCACGCGAGGAGCCCAGGCGGGCGGCGCAAAGCGGCCGTCGCCCGTCGCGGTCGCGTCGAGCTAGCAGCGCTAGTGCGCGAGAAGCGCAGGCGCGTGTCTAGCTGCGGATATTTTATTTTATTTTTTTTTTCTCTTCGTCAAGGAACAGACAGCAGTGTATCGATTTGCTGATGGGCGCTGCGAAAACGACGGTGACGAAGTAGCAAGTGAGGCCCTTGGAGTTGGAGATACGCATCGCTCAAAGCATCGTGTCACGAGTTCAACGATTGGGCGAACAACAGGCATCCTTGAGACGCAGACACTCTCTGACCAGTAGCCGGTGGCGGGAATGCTCGAACTTGTTCTGTTCCTGTGCTCTGGTTCAGGGTACGCAGGCAGCACATAGCTCGGCCGCCGGTGCGCGGTCCGGAATCAGTTGTCACGTCCGACGCAAAAACCCGCAGTTTTTTTGTGATGCGGTTGGCGCGTGTGCCGCCAGGTGCCAACGACAAGAGCGAGCACTGTGGGCGCCCGCCACCGGATTTGCACGAACGCTAGCTGCTGGGCGTCGCCGCCTAAGCTTTCTTCTGCAACTGGCATGGTGCCCATGTGTGCGCGCGTCGCCGCCCGCTTATTACTGGGTTCGCGTCTTGCATGAAACCCATGTAAGATGTACTAGTACCCTTTTGCTTAGCGCCTTACTTGCATTGGATGCTACTACTACAGAGGGGAGCTCCCTTGTCCTTGCGGTGCCGCGTCAGCTGACTGCCATGCCGCCGCCCCCTGCTTCTGGTCGTCGTCGTCACAGCTCACATCATGCTACTCAGTATTGCTTCGTCTCGGCGCGCAGGTGTATTCACGTACCTGTACCTCGTTATCAAAACACACACACACACACAGCCAACGTTATCTTTGTGTGAGCTTTAACAAACACGCGGACGCGTCTGCATTCGGCGTCCTTCGTTGTCAACTCGTTCTGTTCCATTCCATCCCACGTGCTATAGCACGAGTCGAAAATGTTGCTGCTCAAAGCCAAATCCAGCTGCAATTGTATTGTACGTGTAGAAACCGTTTAGTGGTACTTATCAATTCCTTGTCTTGCGATGCCCTCAAAAAAAAAAAACTCCTTGTCTTGCGATGAACATTTTAAAAAAAATATTTTTCAACGAACATGGATGAAAATAGCAACTACATACGCATTGACGAGTTGACGTGGCGAACACACGAACCCCTTAGCAATTTGTATACTAATTTTTAGCAATAGTTTTTTTCCCTACAATATCTGGAGACTAACAATAACAATAATCTCATCAAGCTGCAAGCTTGGCTGTCACAACCATATCCACAGCAAATTACAAAGATGTATCACAACAACTAAATAGAGATGAAGCAAATCTAGCTTCTTTGACTACCAATTCATACTCCGTTTGGTTTTAAAATAATGTCGCCAACTAGTACTAGTGAGCCGACGACATTATATTCAAATCAGAGGGAGTAACTCGTAAACCATACATCAAATTTGCGTAAAATTTAGTAGAGAGTGAGTTTCACAAATTATATACGTATTGACCACATTTCAGATCGATCTGATGCAATTTTATTAGACCAAATCAATTAATATGACTGCTCTACGCTACATTTAAAATACACAAATGAAATCAAGTTTAATGTATAGTCAAACATGTTTTAGCTTTCAATCATCAACTTATGATTAGTTTGAAACTTAACATATTCAACACTACATTTTTGTCGTGTGGTATGTATGTGTTGTTTGAGTAGGGATGCAGCCAAGTCTAATCAACTTGGGCTAAGACCATATTTGCTTTTATTATTTTGATAATGTCAGTAAACACTGATCTTGTGGTTTGATTGATAAGTTGTAAATCATCTTCTATGTGGAGGAATAACTGGATATTGCAGTTCATATATTGGCGACAAAATAGCATTGATCAGCGCAAGAGTGTGGTAGGATTGTAGATGGTGTTACAAGTCCTTATTTTGTTCGTCTTATTCATTTATTTTTAAAAAAAAATATTACATGTTTTATTAGAAAAGATAATTAAACATAATTTAAAAAATGACAATAATAATACTTAGATATGGAGGGGTAGAGATTAATAGCTGGCGATGAGTTGAGGTGAAGATGACGTGCAAAATGGAGCATCGCGAGGTCCCAAGAAAAAACCAAGCGAAATAACTAAAAATTCAAAAGGGCAAAAGGCAAAGACCCGGCTCCCTCGTACAATGCGAACAAACGCGCTACAAGAATCAGAAAATCCCCAAATCGATCAAAGAGGACCCCAAAAGAAACGAAAACTCTATTTTATTACCTCATCCATTCGAAACCGAAGAACAGAGCAGTTTCCCCACCACCTCGGCTAGCAGCAGCAGCACCTTCTCGAAGTGAGCAGCAAAAATTCGCGCCAATTGGGAGGGTATGGGTGCTAACGGCCACCCGCCGCCGGCGAGCGCCGCGGCGCAGAACGGTTCCCACTCCAGCGGCGGCGGCGGAGGAGGAGGGGGAGGAGCAAACCCTAGCAACGGGAGCACTGCGGCGGCGCTCCGGCACGACCCGGGTCTGGCGCGGGAGTGGACGCCGGAGGAGCAGGCCACCCTCGACGAGCTGCTAGCCAAGTGAGTTGCTGAATTGCTTGTTTTTAGCGGGTTTGAGTTTACGGCGGTTTGGGTTAACTGTTGCGTTGGGTTCGGATATATTGCAAAGAATTGGCTGATAATTTGGAGGAATTAGACAACCTTCTTATGAATTGGTGCTTAATTGTACAGGCGTATTGTGAATTACATCCGACTGCCTCCTTTGGACTCAGTTGAAGCAAATTTATTTCTAGTCAGGTTCTCATACGAATGATTATGGTAGAAATGCAGCTAGCAGAATGTTGAATTAGGTAAAGTAAGTGGATAATGCTTTCAGGATATTTTTTCCCTCCCTCTAGTTACTGTTGCACCTGCTTTATCATTCTTTGGGGCGTGGCAATGCTCTGTAGGCACGTCCGTTAAAATTACGATAGATGACAATTCTGTTTGGGGATTGCAAATAGATTTTAAATAACATCGTGAAGGTCTGTACTGTGTACTGTGAAGACAGTTATTCCTGCACCTTTCAGTTCCACTGATGTTCTTGGCATTTGCTCTCAGGTATGCATCCGATGCACCTGTAATTCGTTATGCAAAAATAGCCATGAAGTTGCCAGACAAAACAGTTCGAGATGTAGCCTTACGCTGCTGATGGATGAATGTAAGTGAGATAAACTTAGCACCTGTAGTATTGTGAGGCCTGGTCTTTCTTAGTCTTTGCTACATACTCCCTCTGGATTTTAATTGTTAATGCCGTTGATTTTTAGGTACGTTTAATCATTTGTCTTATTCAAAATATTTTTTCAAATATAAAAAATTATAATATAGGTTAAAACTTTCTTTAATGATAAAACAAATCGTATCAATATATTTGATAATTTTTCAAATTTTTTGAATAAGACGAATGGTCAAACGTAACTAAAAAAGTCAAATGCGTCAACAATTTAAATCTGGAGAGACTAATTGATTTGAGGTAATGTCTTGCAGAAGAAAGAGAGTGGCAAAAGAAAGAAAGATGATCACAGCTCATCAAAGAAAAGCAAGGATAAAAAGGTGTTTGCCGAAAAAATTCATCTGTTACTCCATTTCCATCCTGTTGTAGTGCGGTCTGAAAAATCATGTTTCATCTATTAGCATGGGATGTCTTTGGGTGTGTGACTTGTTTGATAAAATGTAAGATGTACACTGACAGATATCCATTGCAGGAGAAGGTTTCAGATTCTTCATCGAAACCACCTGTCCATATGGCTGCAAGGCCTAATGTTACCCCGTACCCCCTACCAGTTCTTCCAATGGATGATGATGAAATCTCATCGAAATGTAAGTCGTATTGGCATTTTCTTCATTATGTTTTGGTGTTGCATTTGTAAGGTATGATGTTTGCATGCTGCAACGTTTGTGTTTCACATGGGATTTTGTTATACCTTTTAGTACTAGCATACAGGTAGTCTGCTATCATTTTTTTTGTGTGTCTTGGATTGATTATAGATTTATAGCAACACCTTTCATGTATTTTGGCAACATTGCTGACTAATCATGTAGATTCAACTGATTGCAAGTCACAGTATGTTCTATTGGTATATTGTTCGTATTACTATTCATCGAAGGATCACTTCACCATGTTTCTGCTCTATTTTTCTTTCGTGGTAATAGCCACTAGTAAAACAGGCTGGTCTAGGATTATCAGAATGTAGACCTGTTTCTTTATGTTATTTATAGTTGCAAGGTATATCTGCACCTTTCTATGTTATGCTTCGATTTCCTTGTGGCAAGAGATTTTTTATAGGAATTATGGGTGATGGATTGGTTACTGGCTTCTTTGGATTCTTCACCTTTGTTATCTTTCTGCAGTGATTGGAGGTCCAACAGGAGAACTCCTCGAAACTAATGCCCAGGTTTTGAGTCAAATCTCAACAAATCTTAGCAACATGCAGGTATCCTTCTTATTTCAAGCTGGCTTTGGGTCATGATTTATGCAAGTGAACTTTGTTTCAGTTCTTCATTTGATGATCGAAATCCCGGATTTTCCTGTTAGCCTTTTGCTGTTTTCTTTACTCACTCGTGGTTCACTTTTTGCTGTTTCAGATACAGGATAACATATCTCTGCTGTGCCAGACTCGGGATAACATTCTCAGGGTCTTGAAAGAGTAAGTTCTTGGACCGAACGCTTCATTCAATTGGAAATTTTGAAACGGAGTAGTCATGTCTCGTATGATATGCATGATCCCTTTTTTCTTGCTATTATTTATTGATCGTGTGTCCTTATAGTTGCACTACTTTTAATTTTTAACTAGTTATTAAGATCAGCTTGTTGGTGGAACATAAGAGAAATGTCTTTATGTAGGATCTGTAGTTTCTTTTACTATGACAATGTTTCATATGTGGAATTCTTGTTGTTACAGTTCTCTTTTGCAGCAATAATCAATTGAACTGAGGAAGTACTTTTTTTTTCCCCATGCTAGTGACCCCTAATTTGCTCTTCGAAGTATACTGACATTCAATGTTTAATTAATCAGATAGTATTTACTACATATGAATAAGTTCCTCAGAAGTTTTAGAATTCTTGAAGTATATATGTGCCATGGGACCTGTTTACTCTTCCACTCTAAAAAATATATACCAAGTTCTACTGGCCTATGAAACTACAAACATTCTTTGATCCCATATACCTTTCACTTATTCAACATGTATAAGATTAACCTATGGTTCTCATGCAAAATATTTGCAGGATCAATGATGCTCCAGAGATCATGAAGCAGATGCCACCGCTACCTGTGAAGATAAACGAGGAGCTCGTCAACTCGTTACTCCCGAGGCCAACTGTACCTATGCAGTAGTGATAGTGAGACAATTGTACCATCTGTAGTACCAAATAGCTCTTCAGATAGGCAGCTATAATAAAAATGCCAGCCCTTGTACTTGTTCGTTCATTCTGTAGCTCCTCTTCTCACCTCGTCTGCCTTCCTTCACATCTTCCGTCAAGATGTTGGTTGATCCTCCAGCCGTTCACAAGTCGGGTGGTTGGAATGCACCGAAGTTACCAAGGGCTGCTCCTACAGCAGTGTCAGATTCTAACTCTGTCCTGTTTTGTAATCTAACAGTTTGCGTGATGTGATGGAATCAGAGTAGGATTAGCTTGAACTGTTCTGCAGTTTTCCATGTCTTTACCCCTTCTAGTTGTTGGTGTCCTGGTACAGGTCGTACAACTTCCGAAGCTCCATCTCGTTCGAAACGAATTGGATTTTACAATACAGTAGTTCTGTAGAGGATGAACAGAATTCCGTGAGCTGCCTGTGAAGACGAGGCCGTCAGCTATCTGGAACACTTGAACAGGAGTACAAAGGAGACGTCAGCTTCAGTTCAGATCCTACGATATCAGATTCAATAACTTTTGTTTTCAAAAAAAAAAAATGATTCCATAACTTTCCTGAGGTCTCCAAGTTCAAGCCCAGCGACTTCCTGATTCCGGACTAGAGCCCACCGCACTCACCGCGCATCTCGGCCAGATCAGAGATCAGCGGTCCAACGCAGCGACCACTCACGCCGCACATCTCCCATTTTTCTCCGCAGAGTCAATGCCTCGGTCAAAACTCAACGAGAGCATGTCTTCCTCCACCTAGAGCTCCTCCACCCCCGCCTCCTCTGCTCCCCTTGTCTCCCTGCCCCACCTGCTCCGCCGCCTCTCGGCTCCCGTCCCGCGGCCCGCATTACCCAGATCTCCATGGACCAGGCCCCAGCCGTGGACCCCGCCGCCGCCACCTCGGCCTCCACCTCCGCCGCAGCGGCGGCGGCGTCGCGGGACATCGCCGCGATGCTCCCGAATTCGCCGCCGCGGCGCGGGGTGGGTCACCGCCGCGCGCAGTCCGAGATCCTCCTCGGGGGCGCGCTCCCCGACGACCTCACCTTCGACGCCGACCTCGGCGTCGTCGGGGAGGGCGGCGGCGTCGGAGGCGATGATTACGAGGAGGACTACGACGAGGACGAGGAGGAGGGAGCCGGCGGGAGCGGGGCCGGCAGCAGCCGGATGTTCGAGATGTTCCTCGAGAACAACGGCGGGCTCGCCGAGCCCACGGAGCAGTCGCCGCACCCGCATCAGCAGACTCCGCCCACGGCGCCGCCCGCAAGGCCGCGGCACCAGCACAGCATGTCCATGGACGGCTCCACGTCTCTGGGGTCCGCCTCCGCGGGGATGGCTGGGAGGTCGGGCGGCGCTGACGCTAAGAAGGCCATCTCCGACGCCAAGCTCGCCGAGCTCGCGCTCGTTGACCCCAAGCGCGCCAAGAGGTGAGAACCTGATAACCCCAAACACCCCCTTGCTTCGTTGGTGTATAAGTTTATCTGCTATTTGCCACCTTTTTAGTAGTTCTGGTTTGTCACAATCGGTGGAATATGATATTGATTGCGGCGTTTGACAGTGACTGATCACCCAATGAGTGTGTTGTTACTAATTTTATAGAAGTGGAGCAGCCTGCTTGAAAAGGGATCACAGGAATAAGAGTGTTAAACGGAATAAAATTTTGGAACCTAGATTCTGGAACCATGAAATGAGGCCACACTGTCCTTTTTTGTCTACCTGATAAAACAGAGTAGTTATATTTATATCACTATGGACCTTCATTGTAACCGATGAAGGACAATTTGGTTCATTACATGGTGGCTAATAAGTCCACTTAATCGTGGTACATAACATTTGACAAATATGAAAACTAACATCACTGTCTTCTTCAGTTGAAAATCAGAGTCCTTGCCTGGGGTGTGATATGTTTGTCATGTAAATCCTCTGCAAATGAGCAATTCAGTTTCCTTTATATATATATAATTGCATTGAATGAGACACATCAGTAGGTCAGCTAACATCACTATCTTTGCCTAGGGTGTGATATGTATTTTGACATGTGAATCCTGATGATACCGCATATGAGCAATTCAGTTTCCTCTAGATACATAATTGCATTGAATAAGCTGCTTCAATTGGTCAGCTTATTAGGGGTAGTGTAAATCTTTATTCGTGGATTGTTGTCATTGTCAGTTGTCACGGGCTGGGGGATGAACAGAGGGAATCGGGAAATTCATAGGAACAATTCAACGAAGGTTGTATTCAAACAAAGTAGCTGGTCTTTGTCCTGGACCTTGTCAGCACGGAGGAGCCGTGGTAATCGGCACTGTGCTGCCGAGTTAGGTTTGTTACAGGAAGCTAAAACCTAAGAAATTCCAAGATAATCCTCTCTTATCGATCTGGTCCCTATTTATGGAATATAGGGCCAGCTAACAAACTAACTGAAAATCCAAACAACTTCCTAATTGATTTATTCTTCTTGGCGCTGAGGCTGATTTACTTGGCTGCTCTGTTTTGCGCGTGCTGACGGTCTCTGTTACGACGTCGGCTGTAGTGAATATCGAGCATGACACAGTAGATTCTCATTCAATATTATAAGGGGGTTAGGGGTTACAGCAGTCTATTCTAAAGCACTATACCATATGGCAATTATCATTTGTCACTGTAATTTAGTATTCTTTAGAAGAAGCATATATGATAGAAACCATGTACTATATGCAACTTAGTGTAGTCTGATTATGACTTATGAGAGTTATGTCCAAATGAATCTTAACAGAAATATGTTGTCCAAAGTGTGCTAGTGTCATGTCTATTATTTAAATCACTTATACTATTTACTTTCATGGCATGTTTAGGATCTTGGCAAACCGACAGTCAGCTGCTAGGTCAAAGGAGAGAAAGATGCGCTACATCGCAGAGCTCGAACGAAAAGTACAGACTCTCCAGACAGAAGCAACTACACTATCAGCTCAGTTGTCTATGCTACAGGTTATTTCACTTGCCTCAACCTTATCTTGAATTTGTTCTCGTAGAGTGAGTTAGATGCCCACACTTCAGTCCAGAATATGGTTATGCTTGCAGTTGCTACTCAGTCCAACAGCCAACACAGATTTTAATGTTTAGGTAGTTCAATGCATGCATTTGCTTTCATAATGTCTTTTGATAATTATTTATCATATGAACTACCTTTTATTTGTATCTTGCACATATGCCTATTATGATTGCAGGTTGTTATTCTAGGTAGAAACTGAACCTATTTAACATAGAGATGATTGTTGCAGAAATAATCATATTTGCTTTGTTTCAAACTGTAGGTTCTCTGAGAATGTATAATTGATTTGTCTGTATGATGCAGAGAGATACTAGTGGTTTGACAAGTGAGAACAGTGATTTGAAGATGCGGGTGCAGACAATGGAGCAGCAGGTCAGGCTGCAGGATGGTAAGACTTTCTTCGCATATTTTGAAATTAAGGGGCACGGCCATGGGTGCTTATTTGATTCTATTCTAAGTCGATTTTCTCTCATGTGTTTACTATGAAAACATCAACTGGGACAGTAGCCAAGCACTGGCCAAGATATCCAAGGACATTCACATCTCCTTTTGTCAGGGTTAATGTATGCTGGCCTTATTTTTTTTTTATTCATGATGGAAAGAAAAAATAAAGGACGCTAAAATTCTTTAGGATAATGATCATATTTATAAGTTTTATAGCTATGTTTTAGAACTACAGCCCAGAGGATCCCCCCCCCCCCCCCCCCCCCAACACACACACACATATTTGGCACTCTACTGAACAATTCCTTTTTTATCTGTAGCACTGAATGACAGGCTAAGAGACGAGATTCAGCAGCTGAAGATTGCGACAGGACAGGTTAATGCCAACATTGGAAAAATGGGAAACTTTGGTCTGTCGTCATATGGAGGCAACCCACAAAGTTACCAGCGCACCCAGATACAGTCCCTTTTGGCGGCACAGAAGCTGCAGCAGCTTCAGATCCACTCCCAGCACCAGCAACAGCAGACGCATTTGCAGCAGCAGCATCTGAGCACGGCACAGCAGCACCAGCTTCTGCAGGATACCCTTCCATTTCCGGGGGACCTCAAAATGAAAGGGCTCGCCACGACATCACTCTCACAAAATGCAGGTGGCTCTGATGGCCACGCTGCCAAGAGCGAGCCATGAGAATTTGGCGTAGGTACATGTCAGTTGTCAGTAATAATATCGTGCTCTTATCTGACTGAGCGATTCATCCATCGGCTAGCCAGCGCAGTGTCTAGGTGAATTTCATACCGTTTAAGGCACTTAGATTTGCAGCCTGTAGATCCCATTCAGTTGTAATCTGTAGACTAGGACTGATGAACCAAGCTGAGTAATGTGCTGCGCCGAATGTTTGGGCCAGAAATGGCCTTGACTTTGTTGTGTCTAGATCTGTTGTCGATTGGGTGCAGGAGATTAACCTCCATTTACATTGCTTAATTGAGGAACTGTAACCGTGTATGTGTTCATTGCCCGGGATCAACCTGAATCGGGGCACTAGGTGTACCCATCAGCTAAAGCAAATGTCATCAGACAAAGTTCGCTGTTGGCCACTTGTCCTGGAGGCATGATGATGATCCGGACCACCTCAGCATGTTGATTGTGCTAGCTGTCGGGCTGAAATTGTAGCTGGAACTGCACATTCCGTTGGACTATTTCGAGGTGATAATGTCCCGCGCCACGTGGTGAGGCCCTACACGACCACAGGATCCAGGTCATCTCGATCTGAATGTTCTCCGAAAGGAACCTCGATCTTGAATGTGATGAGCACAGCAGGCTGTATGAGTGGGTTGGATCGATTTGTGGCTCGTTCGCAGTGTTGAGTTACAGCGTCAGTCAAGAACGGGGCTGGTCCGCGTCCAGTGAAGCTGGCTGTCGAGCCGTTGCGGCCTCCCACTACAATGTGTATCGCCGTGCCCGTGGTGATAGTAATGCAAATCAAACTTTGGCCGCCATTCTGTAGTCACAGGCTCACAGTCCGTGGCGCAACTCGAAAAGGCTGTTGGCGTTGTTCCGATAAGAGGCGCATCACGGCATGGCAATCTCAGCGCAGACAGCGTCCAGAAAATCCGGCAAATTACTGGTAGTATCAATGATTGATCAATGCACAGGGGAACGGAAATGTGAACAGCAAGCTAGTATCGTCCAAAAGGGTAACAAACACCACGCAACCATGTACTAATGTACAAAAGTGTGAAGCCGCGCGTCCAGCCGAGAGCTAGAAACAGCACAGTTCCGGAAAGCAACCGCTGCTTCACATCCTATACCCCCAAAAAACAAATTTAACACACGCCTCTGAAATTGCACTGTCCAATTGCCAACATCCAAACTCTGAGCTAGTAGTAAGGAACAAGAATATGGTTTTTTTTTTTGTTTCGTGTCACGTCACCCGGTTCGTGTGAGCGTTCTTGTGAAATTTTTATGTCCATGGATCAATTCCTCCTCCTCCCTCCTCCCTATGGCCAGCCAGTCGTCCGGAACGCGGTTCTAACGTATCGTCGCTGCTGCCGGCGGATCAGTCGTCGTCCGCGTAGCACCGCTTCATCTCGAAGGCGGCGACGGCGAGCACCCACACGGCGGCGAACACGCCGTAGGAGACGATGTAGGCGTTCACCTCCTGCGCGATGGTGAGGCCCAGGAAGACGTTGCCGATGGCGAGCAGGATCGCCGCGCGCCCGATGTTGTGGTGGTACCAGTTCCAGTACCGACGCACCTTGGACGTCTTGTCCGGCCGCGCCAGGATCGCCAGCACCTGTGGATCACAAAGCACGGTCAGCGAACAGTTCGTCCGGAGCCCGGAGGAGTAATTGTCACTGCAACAAGACATTTTAAACTACTCGTCAGAAAGAAAGAAATTCAGCCGCCACTCGTGCAGTTCAGTTGAAGCCAACTTGACCCATCATCTGCCAGCTCAAGAAGAACATGCAACGCTGAGATGTTCATCGTTGTCGAGTACCCGTTGTCATGTTAGAACATGGAAAGCCTCCATCGTCATGGCACTCTCTCTTCACGGGGCATGTGCAACCGCACACTCGAAAAGTCGAATCCAAGATGACACGGCACGACCGCGACGCGCGTGAGCCCAAATTGAACGCAAATCTATCATTGCTTTCCCACCACCTACTTTTCCCCTTGTAGTAATCGCATCGACTTTAACTTAATCTACTCCAACTAATAAACTCATAATAGTAGGAGGGAAGGTTCAGTTACTTTTCCCAGATCGTACCTGAAGAGACGCCATGACCAGGATGGCGACGCCGAGCGCCCTGTGAATGTCGATGTTGTTGAGCCCGGCCGGGTTGATGCGGAAGCCGAGGACGACGGCGGCGAGGCCGAGGATGTAACCGAGGGCCTGGATGGCCATGTGGCTGTAGAACGAGTAGGGCTCGAGTTGCCGGAAGTAGCGCGCGGTAATCATGCCGATGGGCAGCAGCACGCCCCATCCCATCATGGCCAGCAGGCCGTGCTGCCTCTGCCGCGGGAAGCCGGCGTCGAGGGAATCGGCCGTCTTATAAGCAATTCCTGTGAAGGAAAAAAAAATTCCCTTGTTATTACTTACTACAATTACAAATGTGTACTACACTCAGTAGTAGGGAATCAATCACTCTTGCTGAGAGCTGAGTGCTGAGTCCTGAGTGCTAATAAGGGGTGTCTGACTGACTCACCGGAGGTGTAGTTGAAGGCGTGCGAGTACATGTTCCTGTGCACGGGCAGCACACCGTCGGAGTCGGGGAGGTTGTTCTCCGGTCCGACGGAGTAGATCAGGTGCGGCTGCGGGTAGTCGGTGCTGATCTGGAAGGCGAGGTAGAGGCGGTCGGAGTGGGAGACGACGACGGCCTTGTTCTTGACGAGCTTGAGGAGGCCCTTGTTGGGGGACACCTCGTCCTGGCTCTTGCCGCCGAGGTAGTACTGCTTGACGGTGCCCTTGCCGTGCGGCGCCCACCCCACGACGGCGCTGCTCCCCACCATCAGGCCCTTGCCGGAGAACCCGACGGCCACGTAAGAGCCCTTGTCCGGCGCCGAGAGCACGAAGCTCCACTCGCTCGGGGCGGTGTTCTTGTACTGGCAAGCAAACACACACGCACGGGTAAGGAGGAGCAGCTCGGATCAGATCACGTGATACTAGATTACTGTTGAACAATTCTTGATGCAATGGGACGCAATACCGACTACCGAGAGTGGTAATCACAGTAACGGCAATTGACAACAGCGTCAGATTTAGCTTGCTACTCTGAGAGACTGAGGCTAGCAAATGGGGATCTGGAGCGAATCCAAGAGCTCCCACCCACAGAGACGAGCAAGGAGAATCGCAGATAAAATGAGGCAGGGAGCATGGTTACCCTCAAGACGAAGTCCTCATCCTTCCATGCGGCGATGCATCGGAAGGACCTGGTGTCGAAGGGCACGAGGTCGGCGACGGCGTTGAGGCGCGAGAAGCGGCACGAGTCGGTGGACTGCTGGTGGCTCAGCGCGACGCAGAAGCCGAGCAGGCAGAGCAGCAGCAGGCGCACGGAGGAAGAAGAAGAAGAAGCCGCCGCCGCCATTGGGCGTCAGTCAGTCCGCCGCTCTCCTCCACTCCCTCCTCGGCTGCTGGCTCTCTCGGATTCGGCAGGCGCCGCGACAAGATTGGCTGCTGGTGCGTGCAAGCGAAGGGATGGGCAGGCAGGCAGCACGGAAATGGGAGCCCTGCCCCGGGTATGTGCTGTGTGCTGTGGTGTGTGGGACAGTTTGGCAGGTCAGACGACGATGCGTTAATCGCCCGCTCGCTCGCGTACCGTCGTCCTGGAAGCGTCTCTCTCTCTGCGCCCATGTCTATCTATATACTCCTACTCTCTCTCTCAGACTGATGTATGTGTCACCAACCATGTGACTGTGTAGCTCAGCTCGCGCGACGCGCTAAGACAGAGCTGGCTGTGCCTGCCTGGTCGAGTGGTTTACCTAGGGGATCGCGCACATGGCGGCAATCAACGCTAATTGCCAGGGCCTTCTTCCACTTGACAATTGAAAAAAAATAACATCCTCTCCCCTCAGTGTTAACATGGCCTGGCGCGCAGCCTCCTGAACTGACATAACTACTAGTACTACTGCGCCGACAAGTTGACATGAATATCCTCGTCACAGCAGTCGTGAATCAATCAAGGCCGGGTGTGACTAATCACTCCAATCATCAGGAGGAGGAGGAGGAGGAGGAGGATGCCGTTGCATCCGAGCGCACACCAGGGCAGCTCGAATCGATCCAAATCAGGTCCAACCCAGTCCACCGCATACGCGCCAACATGTCTTTTGTCCCGTAGAGCTCGAGCTGGAGCGACGCGGGCAGAGCGAGACAAAAGCCCTTCCTTCCGTCTCATGGTAGCACAGTAGCGTGGATTGGAACGGAAGGAGGAGCTGAGCTGAGCTGCCCAACAGCTGAAAGGGAGGGAACGGAAAAGGCCGTCCGTTCCGTGCGCGACCACCGTTGGTGGGGCAGCGGTGCGCGATTGCCTGTGCCGGACCGGAGCGAGAGAGAGAGAGAGAGCGCTTTGGCCCCAGCGGATGATTATTGCGCACCGGAACAGCTCACGGTTGAGCTGCACGGAGTAAAGAAAGATGCGGCCGCACATGCGCCTTGCCGCCGACCGATCCACCAAAACCCGTCCATCATCCATCGATTTCCAGGCTCACTCCCCAGCCGCGCCACCTCTCCTCCTCCGTGGTAATAACAGTGACACGGGAAAGCCCCTGCCGTGCCATCATACTACTACCAAGCTTCAGCTCCAGCTTAACGATGGCACTAATTAATTAACTCGAAAGCATATTGCGAGGTGTTTAGATGGAAGGATGAACGGCTTTCCAAGTCTAATTTTACATTTTTTTCGTACGGACGGACTATTTCTGTCCCGAATGACTGGGTACCCCTGTAACATTCCTGGAAAGCATGGAGACCAGTTGGTGACAGGCTAGTAGTACCCCTGAATTTTGAGTGTCGGTGGCATCGTGGACTGCTACTCATCGTGTAAAAGGAAGAGCCAATTTCGACGTGCCAACTACCGTAATGCGGCAATTTGGTTCACACACTTGTTTCTCCTTTATCTTTACAAATATATCCCGTTATTATACAATAAGCAAATACTTAAACCTTTTGACTACTCTCAACTTTTCCTTTTGTCCACTCAACTCTTCGTACAAAAAAAAAGTCTAGTTTTGATTAACTTCGCAAAATTATTAAAATCGAACCGTTTCTTGATAAAATTAGATGTGTTCGTCATTTGTCTTCAAATCCAACTCACAACTCTTTCCGGCTACAGTGAAAAGACCAACGTGCACGTTGTGTGCTACTTTTCTTTTTTATTAAACAACTGCAAAAATGGTTCTGCTTCAACTTCTCATTAATTGGATATAAGGGCTTCTAAAGTTCTATAGTAGAGAAGTATAGATCAGTGTCGGCGTAATGTAACCCGATAACCCATCCAGGTTTCTATTTTAATGAGAAACGAAAAGGTCAACGCCTACAGTCGGTCGCCTTCATATCTTTGTACAAGTCTAGTACTCTTTTCTAACGCATTATTTTAGTTTGATTATGAGCTTTCGCCTGATATAATCTCTAATGATGCATTGCACACCAAACTAAGTTTGTTCCTAAAAGGAGTCCTTAACAACTTTTAACAATAATGCAGAAATACGATCTAGGTCGTACGATAATGACTGTACTCACATCGTCATCAGTTCATATATGTAGGTCATAATATTCATATGCCTTCGGTTACAAGGAACAGCTCAACTTGCATATGGCAGACTAATATTGATCTCGTTATTACATCATGCTTGCGTTGTAGCCGATCCAAATCTATAATATTACCAGATGATGAAAGCTTACATACGTTCTTTTACTCCACCATCGTTATATTACTTAAGAACTGAAGGGAGCACTGATATCTTTTCACTTGATCGAAAGTTCTGAAATCCTTACAATGCATTATGCATCGAAATGATAGCGAACAGGAGTCCTTATAACAAATTTGATAATTGATGCTAAAAGGTCTAGCTAGTGGGTTACTCATGTGCGGCAGAAACAATGGATGCACCCGTATTGGGTGCCAGGACGGGAAATGTAACTCAATCGTGTCACCGTCGCTCTAACAACTAGCATGGTGGTCACATTATATCACATCGCTCGCTGCAAGAGATAAACGAATGGGTAACTGGCAGTGATGTAAATGAACTTGCCTACAGGTTTGCATATCGCTGTCAGACGCAAGCCAGCATCATGTTCAATCTTTATTGTTCAAATCACTCAGGACTTGTTCATTTAGGCTAGCAACGATATGTATTGCAATCTAAACTACATGGATCAATTAGATGTGGTTTGAGATTTGATCCGACATGAAATGAGCATTTGATTCAGCCTAGCGTAGTTTGAAATCCAATCTAAACCGACTTTTTACATGCCTCCGATCCAACGTATGAAACAAAATTTAGCATTTCGAGTTTAGGATTGAAACAACGATATAAATTTATTATTTCATATAAATTAAATGATATATGTGATTTTACTCAATTCATATCTTATAATTAATTAACACATGTGAATCTCATTTCACATCAAAAGAATAAGACCTCACGAGGTGGAAAGACGAAATGGTGGATGGAAGGGCTTCGATCAAGTCATTTCCTCATCAGTGATTACGTAAGGAAGGCACTGTTGAAAAAAAAAACTCTTGTTTCCTCCTCAGCTCGTGTGGGAATTACGTGGTCACTGCATGGTCGGTGCCGCCGTTAAAAAGTCGTCAACATTCTTGCAGATCCTTCCATCCAACCTGTAGAGATTCCTCACATGGAAAATGGAGGGGGAGAGGTCCTTAGCAGGACATGCATGTTACTCTGTTTTTTTCCGTCATTATTTATATCCAGACATCCAGTGGAAAACAATGAGATTTCTGGGGCGGTAACTGAATCCTCTAGAATTTGACACCTCAAAAAAATTTTTTTTGAAGCCTCAACAGTTTATTCCTTTCGATGCAGAAAATCAGCACAAAAGATTCGTTTTTGTCCCTTTTATTACGCAACGAAAAACAACACGTCGTTGATGGGTTGTTGACTGCGTGTGCAAAGCGCGGTAACATGATAACACAGACTGTATTCGTTTCTACCTCTCTGATTTTTAAATCTGTTTCATCGAATATTGTAATACTAATTAGGAGTATTAAATACAGATTATTGATAAAACCTAGTCTATAACCCTTCCTCTGAATGACGATACAAATCTATTAAGACTAATTAGATTATGATTAGATAATATGATGCTACAGTAAATATCTTGTAATGATGACTTAATTAAGCTTAATAAATTTGTCATGCTGATACGCATTCAACTCTATAATTAGTTTTATATTTAGTATATACTACCTCCGTCCCATGAAGAGTGTCGCTTTTGACTTTGAGACATCACTTTTGACCTTCTGTCTTATTCAAAAAATTTATGTAAATATTAAAATAAATATGTTATGATTAAACTATATCTATTGATAAAACTAATTATAAAAAATAAATAATATTTGAAAAAAAAACTGAATAAGACGAACAGTCAAACATAATGTTAAAAAGTCAAAAGCGACACTCTTCATAGGACGGAAGGAGTATTTAATAATCATATTAGCATTTTAATGATTGATATGATTCCACTAAAATTTAGACAAAAAAATAAACACACCCTCACAAACGTCTTACTTTCCGCAGGAGTGCTAAAAGAAAAGCCTGAAAGCGCGCGCGCAGGGAAATCACCATTCACCACGGTGAGAAGAAAAAGTGGATCACCGAAACTGAAAGGGAAAGGACAAGGATCTACTACCTACATTTTCCCTTTTCCAGTTTCCACGCTGCTTCCTTCTTTCACTTACCTCGCAGGCGTTGTCTGCTTCGCCACTTTTCACCGTTCACGCCTGTGGATACCACGCGCCTCCACTGTTCAATCTTGTATTTAACTTCCGACACTTCTGCACTCAGAAATGACAGCCAGACTAGGAATCTGACGAAGCGATGCTACCAGGCAGGAGTTCAGGTGAAACCGAATTGCGGACTACTCCAGCTGATCTGTGCCCACGGGCTGAACAATGCTTGGTTTCAGAGTACCGGTTCTTCGCGGCACATCGCCGGCAGAAAGCAAAGCTAACCGATCTACCGGTCCAAGACTCCAAGATCGTGAAGGGAACAACGATGATGGGAAGGGGAATCAAACGCGAGACCGCTGCAGCGGGAGGGGAGCCGTACAATCATGTGGTGCCGCGTTGGCAAAACGCTGCCCGTTGTTCTAAAAAAAAGAAAACGCTGCCCCCAGAACGGGAGGGCGCGATGAACGGGTGTGTGTGTGTGCTGCCGACGACGTCGACGTCGCTCGCGAAGTCGCGTTACTGAAGCAAGGCGCGGGCCATGTGACGCCGCGGCACCGCACCGCCACCAACCGTACGTGAGCTGGAGCAGGATATTCTCCAACCCGGCGTCGCTTGGCCATACTCGGCGTGCGTGGCCACGAGCGAGGGGGCAGTAGGTGGCAGGCGCATGTTTTGTTACCTCATTTAGTTCTCGCTCGCTCCAAACGCCGGTTCCTTTTCCTTCCACACCGTTGGCAGCTCAGCAGGCGCGCGCGTGCCAATCAGTGGAACTTCTTCTATCAAGTCCCGGCTCTGGTGCAGGCGAATTGTGGTCGCTCTCCTCGTCTTATTACTCCTGCAACTGCAAGTGAAGACGACACATGCCACGCCGGGGAAGAAGGTTCTACTAGCAACACATCGGTGCTTCAAAGGCTGGCCGTCGTGGTTACTTACCGTGCGAATGGGCGCGAAACACGTGCGGCGCGGGCCCGTGTGTTTAAGCGCCCTGTCCGCCTGTCCCCTCTGCCCTGCAAGCAACTGGACGGATCGCGTGCCAGTGCGCGGTATCTGGCTGCTGCATCGCACATTTGTGGAAACTAGGACTGCCCAACAGTAACCAGTTGAGTTCGACATTTTCCGTTTCTCAGCATGGCCTGCAGGCTAGTGGTAGTGGTGGTCTCTCAGCTTCAGGCGACCAACAATTACTGTAACTTGTGTTCGACTTTCGCATGTCAACGCCGTCAGCTAGTCCAAGCCTCTAAGGGGCATTTCTCTGCTTAAGACGGCCCACTTGGCCACTGAAAACATTTGCTGTGATGTGTAGTCCAAGGGACATTTCTCTGCTTGAGACGGCCCACTGGCCCAGGGAGGGCCTAATGTTTTTTTTTAATTTCTGCTGATAAGTGATGACAGAGGATGGATGGTATGCTCCCCTCTCATCCTACTTTTGAGGGCGAAATGCCCTTAAAAAAAATACATTTGAGCGCGAAATGAGAACAGAGTGAGACCCTGGTTCAGTTTCAGTAAAAAAATTTTGCATGTAGAAGCAAAACACCTAAACTCTTGAACTTATCCAGTATCATTAAGATTGCACGCACACAAATGCTGGAGTGCGGCGCCAAAACATCGAGCCAGCTATGACGTCTTTTCTTTCCTTCGATTTTAGAGACAGAAAGGTATTGTGTAGTTTTCGAAGAAGTGATAACAGATCCCCTGCTATGCACTTTCATGAACAAGTGAAACGCCTGAAATACTAAACTTCTTCTTCAGTGTCATCAAGCTTTGGCGCATCCAGAGGTTACAATGTAGTGTGTAGAGCCAAGCAACGAGAGCTTACAGAAAATTTCTTTAGTCTGTGCATTGTTATTTCAACAACATATTGTGTAGTTCAAATATAGCTGACAACAGACCCCTTGTTTTGAAATTTCATGAACAAGTGAAATACCTGAATTCCTGAACTTTTTCAGTCCTTTAAGCTCTGTGCCCACCGGAAACTTCCTTAATTTGTGCATTATTATGCACAATATTGTGAAAACTAGTGCAGGTGTGGTATCCAGCTGGATCTACTTTTGACTAGAGGGATGAATTATATGGTTGTCCTAAGATCGATATGCTAATGTCTTATAAATTAGAGTATAAATTTGACTCGTATATTTTTTTTAGCATGTGTCACTATGCTGAATAATAAGCTACTAATTATGTGGAACAATAGCTTTTATATCAATATTTTTATTTGCACTATGCTACCACCATGCTGAATAATAAGCTACTAATTATGTGGAACAATAGCTTTTATATCAATATTTTTGTTTGCAATATGCAGACTCAATAGGTTTATGATATATACAACTCAATATTTATATCATTTTACACTTCAAATTTTATAAATTCTTAAAAGATGGGATTACATGTCTGATATATCTAGGCACAACCTATTTCATATCTCATAACCATCAATCTATACAAATAGATATAAGAAGATTAATTAGGAAGAGGTGACCGTGACCTAAGATATATGCTAGGCGCGTATAGTCTACTGTAATATTTGTTTTTCAACCCAATAAATGCATTATTGCTTGAGAAAGACAAAAATGACTTCACAATAGCAAATCCACAATGTATTTAGGATAATCCAATGGAGTTTTATTCATCAAATGAGGTGTCATATAGAAAATTTGGATGATATGACAATAGAGTATTATGAAGGTAGAGAGGATAAGAGTTTCATATAGATAAAACCAAATATACTTTATTATCAAGAAGCTATGTCATTGACATTAAAGGAGCCAAATTTTATTTTATCATTTCTCCAACTAACAAAACAACATGGACTTAATAACGTTATGAAAAGTATGTCTTGAAGATTTATTTAATAATTTCGCAATAAAATAAGTGATGTGATGCTCAGTAATAACAACAAAAAGAAACTCTATTGGTGTCTTATAGCCCCTCAAAACTTGAATACAAAAAAAATAGCAAAAACCTTCATCTGCCCGTGCATTTAGATATTTCTACAGGGATCCGAGTAGAGATTCTTTCCAGCCCGTTCCTTGTATATGAGCTTTACGTTTTCAATGCATATGGCAGGTTATTATAGGAACCTTTAATACCAGTCCAAGGATGGTACTACGGAGGTGGTATAAGTTAATTTAAATCCTAGCAGAATGCAAGTTCACCTTGGATATAAGAAAAGAGTAATAGGAAAAACGGCAAGAATAACGTAACATTAGAGGAGGGGAAGAATCAACTCTGGGGGCTGGGTATCCGGCTGCTGCATCCCACATCGTGGAAGCTAGGACTGTCCTACAGTTGCCAGTTCCGACATTTTTCGCTTGTCAGCGCGGCCCAACTGGCTCAGCGAGGACCTCCCTGTTTCTCAGTTTCAGTACTGTTTCCATGTCGAAGCAGAACACCTGCACTTTCAGTGCCCTTACGCAGCTTACGCTTGCTGCTAGTATTTTGCAGGGGCATACAAATGTTGGAATGCAGAGCACAGTTGAGCACCTAGGACGCCTTTTTCTTTCTTTCTTTCCGTTTTGTTGAGACACACAATGTAGTTTATGGAGAAGTGAGAACGGATCATCGATTCTGAAATTTCATAGACACAAGTGAACACCTGAAGACTGAAGTCATGAACTTGTTCAGTATCATTAAGCTTTGCGGGCGAGTACAGATTACAGTGTGTGTGTAGAGCTAAGCATTAAACTGATCGAGAACTTCCTCAATCCGTGCTTTATTATGCAAGAAATCCTATGCAGTAAAACTATAGAGTAAACCCTAGCCCAGGCTGAGGTACATAGCGGTGGCGACGCCGGCGGCGTAGACGGCGACGACCCTCCCGACCACGGCGGGTGCGGCGCGCGCCACCACACCCACCACGACGATCCCGGCCGCCGCCTCCCCCGCGCCGGCCAGCACGGCCTCCTTGAACAGCTCGGCGGCGAACTCGCCGAACCGGGCCCGCGAGAGCTCCGCCTCGCCTTCGAGCCCAGCGGCGCGGAGCGCTGAGTCCACGCGGGCGCGGGGCGGCGGCGCGGGCACCCAGCGCCGAACTATGGGGACGGACTCCCGGAGCTCCGCGTGGAGATACCCGGCGGCGTCGGCGATCTGGTAGAGTCGGACGCCGGTGAAGGCTCGCTGGGCGTCGGCGAGGCAGCGGTCGAAAGCGTCGTCGCAGGCGGCGGCGAACGCCGGCGCGCGCCGGAGCGCGGCGTCCACACGCTTGGAAGGGCTGAGGCCCATCTGGGTGGGTGCGAATACGACTGGCGTTGCTGGGCTTCGGAACGTCTCGGGCTAGTATACCACACACCACGTTCTGTCAGTTAACTGGGCTGGGCTGGTCAAAAGTAGCCCGTTTGATTAGGCTTTGGTTGGTATATGAAGACCGTTTGATTAGGCTTCGGCTGCTAACTCTAAATGATCGAATTGACTTTCTCTTATGAACTGGGTCAGTAAAGGTTCCTTCACCTAAAAAATAAAAAAAACCCTCAAAAATTAAAATCTTTTTTTAAATAAGAATATTTATTAATATTTCAGCCTCTGTATCCAACTTATATATGTAGTTGTCTATTATTACAAGCCAAAAGACTAGTGGATACATATTATTAAAAAGACCACCATACCACGTCATATGAAAGTATTAGACAGCCTATTACTAAAACACCACCTATTTGAGGCAAACACCTCCATCAAAGCAGTCTCAAGAACACGACAACCCTAACTTATTTGTTGCATTTCTTCCTCTATTTTTAGCAGCATCCAAAAACGGATCCAGTGTGTTTCTTAACAGTACCTGCATAGAAGAGCATACTCGTTTCCTGTTAAAATTGATATCATTCCTAATCAACCAAACTATCCAACATAAAGCACAAACCCCAACCCAAGCTTGAAGTTAAGTTTTTTTATCTACCCCTTGTAACCATCCATTAAATAAATTAAAACCACTTATTGGTGGAGGTATATTAAAAGAAACATGAACAACTCTCCAGATCAATTCAATATTCGAACAATAAAAAAAGATGTTGAATTATTTTACTACAGTTACAAAAGCAACACTTAACACTCCCTTTCCATCGTCTCTTAGCCAAATTATCCTTAGTTAGGATTACACCTTTAATCATGTGCCACATGAAAATCTTGACTTTGATGGGCAATTTGATTGCCAGATAACATGACGGTGTGGTGGGACATTAGCATTAGCACTCGCTTTATACATAAAACAAACTGAAAACATACCATGCTAATGTAATGACCATCTAAATACATCTCTCGTGCTTGACAACTCTGTGTGCATAATTCTTGACACTAGCTCATGCCAGGTCAATAGATTATCACCAATCAGAGATCTTCTAAAAGAGACATTTAAAAGAACAGATTGTAAAATTACATTAACCGTATCACTTTTCTTTCTCATTATATTAAATAGGTTGGGATATTGATGTTTAAAGACAGTGTCACCTAGCCAAACATCTTCCCAGAATTCTATTTGAGTCCCATCACCTATTATGAATTTGCCAAATCTCAAAAAAATCATTCTTAACCTTTATAAGGCCAAATAAAAAATGAGAATCCCCTAGCATGTATTCCACTTGAGTGATAGTTTTAAACCACAAATATTTTCTTCTAAGTAGGCTTTACCATACCCCTTTCTCGTTTACAAGTTGAAAAAGCCATTTACTAAGGAGACATCTATTATGTAAATCTAAATTAAGTATTCCTAGTCCTCCATGGTCTTTTGGTGAGCACAAAATACTCCATTTAGTAAGCCTATACCTTTTCTAGCTCAATAACTTCCTCCAAAAGTAATAAAAATGAAAAAAATAAAATAAAAATTTGTTCACGCTGCTCCAGCCTTCAAGCGACAGGTAGGCAGAGCAGAATAGCAGATGGTACAACAACGTTGCAGGCGATTTCTTTACACAACCAGTCGACCACCGACCGGCATGTAGGCCATAGAGAAATCGTGTAGGGTCAATGGTTCGAGATCAAGGCCATAGCATATGGTTTGATAGGCGCATAGGCCGGTTAGTTCTGGTACTCCGTCTGTTATGGTTTTGAGCGGCAAGGGGCGCGAGATTTGGGGGCTCTTGTGCTTGGCGCTGCATGCTTATGCTAGGCCCTAAAACCCACAACAACCCACGACGGTGGACGTCGGGGAAGGTAAACAATGGCGAGCGGGGAGGCGTTCGGACGACGAGACTTCCATCACCGCCTGAATTTCCGAGAGCTCTAAATGCAGGCCGCGTGATGGTGCCTCTTGCTAGCTCCCTGTGTACGCGATCAGTCCGGCAAAAGATTGTTGGTCATGTGATGCGAGGAGCTGAAAAATAGGCTGCCCACATGATGCATGAGGTGATGTTAGATCATGAGAATCAGAGGATATCCTCTGAACTCCATTGGTGGCTGTAGTGCCTTGTAAGGGGGTTACCTTGAATTGTTTGATCTGAAGACTGGCGTGTAACATAACTTCATGCTAGAAAATAGTAAAAGTAGTTAGCCCATTAGCCCATTAGGGGGGGGGGGGGGGGGGGGGGGGGAGGGGGTCCCTGGGGATATACCCCGCTAGAACAGTGACTTGGTTGCTAAACCAAACCAATGGGCACAAAGAACGCCTAGAGTGAATGTAGCGATGGACCGAGATGTTAAGCGCGAGTGTACCGAACTGCATGTCGTCAGTTGTTGTCAGTTACCCACAAAATATGTGGTCCATGACTGATTTTTTTTTTTTTAAAAAAAACCCGCGTGTTCCAATTGCAAAGCAACTATTGGTTTCAAACTGACTGAATCTTGAGCGACGCCAACATTTAGAAACCAGAGGTAGTATTTGGCATCAGCTACAATTGGATTTGTACTGTACGTGGCATTATTATTGTACTGAACCAAGAGATCTTTATTGGAAGAATAATAACAGTTCATTAACCGTGCATCAGTCACATGATCTTCTTGTCCTATATTTGGATTTTGGACTGCATGCCAACGAACCAGGGTACAACAAACTGCAGCCCTACCCAGTCTATTGCGCTTCCTAGCACAAACTGCCCGCTGTCCGCGCGTGAAAAGTCGAGCGATCGACCTCGTTTTCCAGCGGCAATTAAGGCAAACCCACAGATCAAAGATTCGTTGCATCGTCCAAGCAATTCAGATTCAGCAGTGCACTCTGGAGCTGGAGTGTAGTAGAGGGGAGGTTTCTTTTTAAACTGCACACAATCACAACAGACAAACTAATTCGTCTCGTGCAATGGGCGCTTATATATATGGACATGCCACAGATGCTAGTAGCTAACCCAAGGAGATCCCAGTTATTACTACTTACGTGGTACAACGAACACCTTGCTAACAAATAGGGCTTCTTCAACCTCTTGCTGCCCATGATGTCGACCAAGATGAGAGGAATCCTCACCGTTTTGTTGCTCGTCGTGGCTATCTCGTCGGCTGCTTTTACGGCCGTTGAGGCGGCCAGGCGGCTCCCGGAGGAGGGGGACACTGACCACGCCACGCTGCACGAGAGGGCGAGGTCTCTGGTCATGACGTGGATGGCACAGCTCAGGGCAGGGCCGAGTCCTAGAGGCCCTGGGCACTAGTAGAGAAAGATTCATGGTAAGGTGTTCAGGCCAACACCGAGCTATAAGTACTCCCTCATGCATTCTATGACTAGCTTTGTTTCATTAGTCAAGAGAATACATACTCATGAGTACGTTTGATACCTTTAATGCTCTTTGCTTATGTTGATTTTCTTGGGTATATGATCTTTTTTTTGCGAATACTTGGGTGTATGATGTGGTATGGTAGTACCTTTATGTACGTGCTCCTTCCACTTTAATTTTGTTACTCTCTCTTCCAGTATATGTCTATGTAATAATGGGAGCAATACAAAGCTATGGTTTAAAATCATTTCGTTCTGGCTATTGGAGCTTCCAAAACTGAAAATGATCCTTTACTTGGCATAGTATGGTCCGTGCTGATATGTAGTTCTAAATCTTTTCATCACGCTATACGCACATCGTTACTGGCACAACCATACAATACCACTGCTTGTCGTTACACTAGCACATAATCCCGCATTAGAAACTGGGGTAAAGCACATCAGAGGCAGGTACTGAACCTTCACCAAATCTGCGTCTGCATGTGATGTGTGGGACATGAGGGACAAGGGTAGCCCTGTCTGTATTTATGTGTTTAAATATAATCCAGATGTAAGTAGCTACCTATTTATATATATTGTTTATATTAGCATATGTGTAGCAATTCATCATGGTGTTAATAAGTTAGACACAAAATGGACAAACTTGTAAGAAAGTTTGAATGGGCCAGCTATGCCAGCAGGCTGAAATCTAACACTCAACCAAGCCGCACTTTGTTGGGTTTGACACAAAATCTTGTCTTTGGACTAAAAATGTTTTTACTCCTAATTATTGCAACCTTAATTAATTTTCGCCCTTGAAATAACCAAATATAAATGATATGCATGGTGTGGTGACCCAATACTATCCACCGTTTACCGGCTTACATCCTTATTGCTATGCTGGGATATTGTTTTCAACCAAAACCGCTTACATTTTATATCGAAGTTGCCCATGTGTAAACATATTAAACAACATACTGCAGCACACATAACACATGGAGTTCCATGTGACTCTTGCTCCGTAGTCCATTGTACACCCATTAAATACAGATGCACTTGTATGAATGCTTAGTAAATGAAAATGTTGTTCTTAAACTGAATATTACAGAAAATACACCATGTTCCATGTTTTTCTGATGACTGCTGGCAGATTAGCAAATAAAAATACACAGCAATCAGGTTGATATATGGCATATTAAGTAAACATCTCCGCAAAAAAAAAAAAACCAGAATTCTTTAACACTAAACATTACAAGTTCAATGTCTTACATTTGCCTCACTTTAGCTCGACATTAAACCTCCAGCGAGGGTGTCCAACGACGTGTGTATATATATATCACCTCTTCCAGCTTACCGACGAACATGAATCACTGCAGGCGATACGACCGCGCGGCGAACATGCCGTATGACGTTGCGCTAAAATTCTACAAAAAAACTACATACGCAGCCGGCGTGCACCGCGTCCGGGTAAGCGCTGTCGATACTGCGTGTAGGCAGGGAAGAGCGAGACGTCGTCGACGACGGGGCCACACAGCGACGCCTGGTGCGTCATGTGGTGATTCCAGCTCTGGAACACCACGCGCGTGACGTTGTCCACCGCCATGAACTCGAGCTCGGCGCGCTGGTGCCCGCCCGTTCCCCGGGACTCGTACGACACTCGCGTCGTCACCTGCGCCGCGTAAACGTCCACGCCCAGGGTGCCCTCGCACCCGTTGCGCGAGTCCCCGACGGAGAAGCGCAGCCTGTACCGCCGCCCGGGTACCGTGCCGGCCACCTCCTGCACCAGCGCTGTCTCCCGACCTGCCACCAGCTCCACGGCGTAGGCGCCCTGCGGCACCGCGTGGTGCGCCGCGTCTACGTACTTGACGACCTTCGTGTCTGACATGACCATCCACCCCGGCAGCGGCGAGTGCACGTCCTCCATGATGGGCGGCACCAGCACGCCGTCCAACAACACGCCCGGGAAAGTGTATGGTCCAATCTCAAAATCCCCGTTCTTCACCATGTTACCTGCACGAGACTTGCTATTACGTTAACACGTTTCGTGTTCCTTGGATAACCAGACTGAAATCAAAGCATGAATCGTCTTCAGAAACCTATATGATGAAGAAGTCGGAACATTACCGCTGGTTCGAGGGGGAAGGCGGAGGGTCTTGATGGCGATGAAGTCTATAAGGGGCCCGCACGCCGGGTTCTCCTCGTGGCCGGGGTTGTGGATGGAGAACCACACGGCGCTGTACTTGGCCTCGAACGCGAAGGAGTAAGAGTCCCATCCGCTGCTGGTGTACACGGTCTGGATGGGGAGGATACCGGAATCTGGCTCCGCCGACACGTTCAGCTTCTCTTCCTGGGCGCACGACCTCGCGGCCGCGAAGGTGATGGAGTAGGTGGTGTGCGGGTGCAGCTTCAGCCTCTGACGGATGGTTGCGTCGTTGCCCAGACGCACGGCATGATCCCCGTCAGGCACCGGAATGATCATGTCGTCCTCCATGTGGCCGGACGCGATGTACTCCACGAAGCCAGAAATCTCCCAGTTCGGTATGGAGTAGCGGCCCATCACCCTTGTGCCGTTAATCTCGGACTCGGGAGGACCTTGCTCGAAGTTGCCGTTTGGTAATAGGCCTATAGGCATGACATCCTTGAGTTGTCAGAACATGGAGACTTGAACAAGCTGCGCCCCATGAGACATTGATCGCTCAGGTTTTCCATTTTCAGATTACGGTGATGTACAACATCAAGGCGTGTTCGATAAATGTTATGGTAACCCAATGTGCATTTTGGTTAATAGACATCATATTTCACATCTAATGATATGGCTCGAAGCCTTGAGCACACATAAAATAACGGAGAATGATGTCATTGCAGGTTCTGTTTTTTTTGTGTGTGTGTGGAAATAACACAGCAGATTTTATCTGTGCAAGAGGTTTTAAATGAAGTGAGTGTTCAAAAGCTTGTACTATTCTAGCTAAATAATACAATCTTGAATTATTCAAAGAGGACGAATGTAAGACTTTTTTTTTTTCATTTGTTGATCTCCCAGAAGCTTTGATGGACCCATGGATCATGCATAATAAATATTATATTGTCTGAGTTTATTGACTTTACTCTATTTGCAAGAGTGTTGAATTTTGATCTCCCAGAAGCTTAGAGGGTATTGAATTTTGTTTCTTACACAACAAGTTAGTGGTGTATCATATAAGGGCAAGTTCGGTGGGAATGAGATTCTATTCCTTCAGACAGATGTTGCTATGGCAAAATATGTTCAAGAACTTAATTTCTCACCATATTTTGAATCTTAGGATTATTTCTTCATACACATTATTCTTACTGTATTTCATACTAGGAGTTGTTTATACACTTTATATTTTGATAATATGTTGAGTTACTTGAAACAATATTTCATACTATGAGTTGTTTATATACTTTATATTTTGATAATATGTTGAGTTACTTGGAACAATGCATTGCTTGTGTAATTGATTTTGAACATGATACAATAAAGAAGTTAATTTTGTTGGACGACCATATGAACGCTGTTTGGTGAACGGGACTCCAAAGGTGATATTACTTATGTTGGTATGTGTCTCCACCTTGACTGATGGGATGAATTATACGATTGTCCTGAGATTGATAATATAACGGTTACTACTTATTTTGTGGAACAATGATCCTTATATCAATATTTTTGGTTGCATCACAGAGATCTAATAGATTTTTAAAATATATAATTCAACCTTTGTAATTTTTTACACTTCAAATTTTATATTTTTAAAAAAAGATGGGGTGACCTTTCTGTCATTTATATGCACAACCCCTTTCATATCTCACAATTATCTATTTAAAGAAATATATATGAGATTATTAGGAAGGGGTGGCCGTGACCTAATATATGTGCTAGGTGCATACAGTCTCATATTTTTTACCCAATAGATGTATTATAGAATAGTGCACACTTGACAAAGCCAAGAATGACTTCACAATAGGAAACCAGCCATGTATTTAGGATAATCCAATGATGTTTTATTCTCATCAATGAGGTGTCGTATACAAAATTGGGATGAAGATAGAGAGGGTAAGAGTTTTGTTAAGATCATGTTGTTTAACATTAAAATGATTGTATGTCATTAGCATTCCTATGTCCAACTAATGAAACAAAATGGACATAAATTTTGTTAAGATCATGTTGTTTAACATTAAAATGATTGTATGTCTTGAATCGTTTCTTTTATTTATTTTCAAAGTATTATAGAAGGCATGACACTCGCTTAGAAGCAACAAAGTGAAACTCTCCTTTGGCACTGGCCTTATAGCCCTTCAAAACTTGATAAAAAAAAGGTAGACCTGCATTTAGATATTTCCATTGGGCTCCCAATAGAGATTATTTTCTAGTCCGATATTTGTATATGAGCTACATTTGCATTGCATATGGCAGGTTATTATAGGCACCTTCAATACCAGTTCAAGGATGGTACTACGGAGGTGGTATAAGTTAATTTAAACCGTAGCAGAATGCAGTTCACCTTGGATATAAGAAAAGAGTAATAGGAAAAACGGCAAGAATAACGTAACATTAGAGGAGGGGAAGAATCAACTCTTGGGACCGGGGTGTACGAAAAAGTTGAACGATAAGCTGAAACATGACCTTTTTACAGAAAGGACCAAACAGTAATTTTGGGTTGCGAGCTCTCACCATCATTGAGGGAAAAATCAGCTCGAGCAGCCACAGCGAGGAGCAAGACGAGTGTCACGCGGAGCGTGCTCGGCGTCATCATCGCGCACTCCCTTCTGATGAGGTCGGGGTGGAACAAAGCAAACCTCTGCCGCCGAATGCCTTTGCGTCCGGCCTCTCTGTTGTGTGAAGAAGTACATCATCCAAAAGAGACAGGCGCACGACTTATATAAGGGCTTGCCCGTACCGCTGCTGCGACCAGTAGTACTTGCTAGCAGAGCTGCTGGCCCTGTCCCTGCGTAATCAATCAGGTGGCGTGGTGGCAGATGCGGCGCCGCGAGACGCGCCGGCTGGATCGTGCCGCACGCGGCAGCGGGCATCTCTCGATTTCGTTTCGATGCGGGCGATACGACCTCGTTTTCTTGCAACTGGGTTCGCGGCTGCTGCTAGGAGAGAGCCGTACCCATTGCTCTGCGAAATGCGGTCACGTGGCGCTCTGTTTCGCGTCGCATGGACGCCGGCGTCGAAAGGTTCTGTTTCAGCTTCCACGTATGGCAGCAGCGCCGACGCGTCCCCATCCGCCGGAATTGTGACACCCAACCGCTCGGCCCTTTCTGCTGCCGGTCACTTTCCGTCGCAGCCACGACGACAACCACGACCGTCTGCCACCGTCTACTGTCACACGAAGCTGGCACTGTACGACGGAATTGCACCACAAATTGCGATGGAGAGACGTATCAGCAGTCTAGCATCTTTGAAGGTCAAAACCCCTGTGGACAACACACCTCAATCTCAACTTGTTTTCCGGACACCCAAATAGTATCGTGAATAACGGTATAATATAATGACAATGGGTTCAGCGTCAACCAGAGACACGTTAAAACCTGCATCGCGCCTGCTATGGTTTCCTGTGAGAAATAAACAAAGATGGGCTTTGACCCTTCAATACTACGAGATATTCAGATCCATTGATCATCATCCAAATCCAAAGCACTGAGCACCAGCTGTCTAACAAAATTGCACATGAAACATTTTTTTTTTAATCCTAATTGAACATGAACATGACCACCACCTCCTACGTACATTCAGTGCTTATACTGCATTAACTGCAGAAGCATGAGAGTACAGCGCCTTGTCATTTGGTTTCTGAGATATGCATATTGCCTGCTTAAAGCTTTTTCAAATAAAACCATCCTATGAAAAAAAATACTTACTCCATACAAGAGAGTGCACTTCAGTATAGTAGATTGCTTGAAAATCACAACATAATATGCAACATATTTCAGTGCCCTCTATACGGAACAAAACTTGAATGCCGTAGGACCAGCAGTACAAGCTAGCGCTTTTTGCGTGGTTGCCATTTCTTTGATACTTGAATTGTATGGTTGCCACTAGAATTTTTTTAGTTGACATAGAAGCCACCGGTTTAATTGCTTATGATGCTCATGATGCCGACGTGCAATTTTCCCTACAAACTTACATACGCAGCCGGCGGGCACCGTGTCCGGGCATGTGGTGTTGGTACGTATAGACAGGGAAAAGCGAGACGTCGTCGATGACGGGGCCGCACAGCGACGCCTGGTACGTCATGTGGTGGTTCCAGCTCTGGAACACGACTCGTGTGACTTTGTCCACCGCCGTGAACTCGAGCTCGGCACGCTGGTGCCCACCCGTGCCCTGGGACTCGTATGACACCCGCGTCGTCTCCTGCGCCGCGTACACGTCCACGCCCAGGGGTTCCTGGCATCCGTCGCCCGCGTCCCCGACGGAGAAGCACAACCTGTACCGCTGCCCGGGCTCCGTGGCCACCTCCTGCAGCAGCGCGGTCTCCCTGCCGGCCACAAGCTCCACGGCGTACGAGCCCTGCGGAACTGCGTGGTGCGCCGCGTCGACGTACTTGACCACCTTCGTGTCCGACATTACCATCCACCCCGGCAGCGGCGAGTGCGCGTCCTCCATGAGCGGCGGCACCAACACGCCTCCGGACACGCTCGGGAATGTGTACGGACCAACCTCGAAGTCCCCGTTCTTCAACATGTTAGCTGCAGGAGTTCAGATGATGGGATGCTACGTTAGATTGTTTTGTCTTTCTTGAGTATCTATACTTCTATAGAAGCTTCACTGAAGAGACCGGAACATTACCGCTGGTTCGAGGGGGGAGGCGGAGGGTCCTGATGGCGATGAAATCGATGAGCGGCCCGCACGCCGGGTTCTCTTCGAGGCCCGGGTTGTGGATGGAAAACCACACGGCGCTATACTTCGCCTCGAACGCGAAGGAGTAAGAATCCCAGCCGCTGCTGGTGTACACGGTCTGGATGGGGAGAATGGCAGAATCCGGGTCAGCCGACACGTTCAGCTTCTCTTCCTGGGCACATGACCTCGCGGCGGCGAAGGTGATGGAGTAGGAGGTGTGCGGGTGCAGTTTCAGCCTCTGACGGATGGATGCGTCGTTGCCCAGCCGCACGGCGTGATCCCCGTCGGGCACCGGCAGGATCATGTCGTCCTGCATTTGACCAGACCCGATGTACTCCACGTACCCTGAGATCTCCCAGTTTGGTATGGAGTAGCGGCCCATCACCCTCGCACCGTTCATCTCCGACTCATGTGGCCCCTGCTCAAAGTTGCCATTCGGTAATAGGCCTGCGTGGACAATATCGAGTTGTTGTCAGCGCTAAGCGAAACATGCTTCGAATGTATGCCAACGTACACGTACAATAAAACATTATTACGGTCAATCTTGGTCTACTGAATTTGTGGTGATATGCATGCTGGGGACTATGATGTGGTGATATTTGCAAATTTCAAATTTTCTATCTTACATTTGAGGCATATTGCCACAACTCTCCTATCTTTGGAGCATCTTTAGGAATTCTTGGAGCTAGAGTTAGAGGCAGATCGTGGCTCTTTAGTTGAGCCACATTGTTTTTGTTTCACAAAAGTAAATCTTTGTCCCACTTTACGCATGAATCTTGAAGCTGAAACTTTGCCAAATAATTAACTACTACTAGTTGGTTGATCCATCATCCAAGCATTTGTGTTGCTTATATCAACAATCTTACTAAATGTAATGTTGTATATATTGCCCAAATATTAAGATAATATTTCTTTAGACGTTTAATGTCAATTTTTTGTAAGTCATATAAACTCTGGTAGGAGACATAAGTTGACCAATTTTCATATTAAACACGGTGCAACCAATTAATTTTTAATTTTGACTTTCTTTATTTGTATTTTATGTACACTCTTGTTTTGACATATTAATAATGATGGATTATAATAAAGATAATGTTAAAAGAATAATGTTTGAAGCATGAATTTTACACAAAATTATCATATACTACATAAGAGCAAGTATAATAAGAATTAGTTAATTGTCTAAATAATTGTCCATCATACAAATCCTAGGTGGAGGAGAGAGAAGTAGAGAAAAACAGAGGAACTGTCATCTTGCTAGTCGCTCGCCTCAAGAAGCAATTATGAGAAAATAGTGTATGTTTGCCACCGAAAGTAAGCATGACAACTGTGTGTTTATTGCTTTTATCCAATCCATTGTATCTCCCACATACAGGTATCAAATGCTAACAACTTTAATTGAGTCAATGTTTTAGCTAACATTATGGGCAGCTAAGTTGCTAGCTCAATACTACATGGAACTTCTATGAGGCAACAATTGGCTAAGTTATTATTCATGCTCTAATATGTGAAATAATGATCCTTCTACCAAAAAAAGAGTACAATTTTCTCTTGTACTTCTAACAGATGTTAATAGTTTTTAAATATATATAAGTCAACATTTGTAACATTTTACACTTGAAATTTATTATGGATCCAAATACAATTAAAGCTTGGAAAATGGGCATGCAACGTATAATGATGGGTCACTGGTTACATATATAGGTACAACCAATTTCATATATCTTAACAATGAGCTTATAGAAATAGGCCCAGAAAGATTTTTTTGGAAGGGGTGATCAAAGGTATTTTTTTGCTAGATGAATGCAATACAGACAGTGCTTGTTTGACAAACCTTATCTAGTCAACAGACTGGCCACATCTTGATTCATATGTAATGATAGAAATCGTATATTTGGACCAATGTGAATGTGGTTCATTCTTACTAAACGAGATGCCATATATAAAATATAATGATATAATAGAAGAGTTATGAACAGAGAGAGAGAGAGAGAGAGAGAGAGGAGTTTGATCTTCATAAAACTAGGTATAGATGATAACTAAGATTTAAATCGCTAACTGCAAACTATCATAACAGGCATCATTCCATTTATGATTTCAAAATTATGTAAATGAGATGGTACCCTTGCTAACAACAAAATGAAACCTAAGATTGTCCTTATAGCCCTTGAAAACTTTCATAGTAAAAAATAGCAAAAACCTTCATTTATTTACCCCTCATTTTGATATTTCTATACAACTTCCAGTTGAGATTTTTCTATCTTGGTGATTTATTGCCTATATGATATACATTTGCAATTCATGTGGCATGTTACACGAACCTTTGAGGTGGTATTAGTTTTTTTAGACAAAAAGGCAATTGGAGGTGGTATTACTAATGGAAGCTCTAGCCAAAATTGTGAACTAGAGAAGCACAGGGCCTAAACACATGAGCTTACACAAGTTTGAAACAGTAGTTTTGTGTCGCGAACTCTCACCGTCGTCGAGGGAAAAATCAGCTTGGGCAGCCACGCTGAGGAGCAAGATGAGCACCACACGAAGCATGCTCATCGTCATATCGCCCACTCCCTTGTGAGGAGGTCCCGCGTGGAACAAGCCTAGCTACTGTAGAAGAGTATTGTCGCGTCCCTCTCTCTGTCGTGGTGTGGAGTACATCATCCATAGAGTCCGGCACACGGCTTATATACTGCCCGTACTAATCAATCAGCTGGCGCGGCGGATGCGGCGCCGCGAGACGCGCCGGCCGGATCGTGCTGAGCGCGGCAGCGGGCATCTCTCGATTTCGTTTCGAGACGGGCGAGATGGCCGCGCTTGTTGGCAACTGGGTTCGCCGCAGCTGCCAGGAGGACACGCCCCTGCTTCGCGGTCACGTGGGACTCTGTCGCGCCTCGCTTGGGCATCACAGTGCGTCCAAAGATTCTGTGTCAGCTTCCACGCACGGCCGCAGCGCCGACGCCCGCCGGAATCGTGAGACACGCAGACGCTCTTTCTCTCGAGTGACAAACCGCGCGGCGCGCGCCACGGCACATGTTCTGGATCCGTTTGGCTCAGGCGGCGGTAGCCCACATCTTTGCCGGATGCAACTTGCCTTGTTACTGCTGAGAAGTTTCCGTCGCAGCTCCGGTCCCTGCGGCGAGTCGACATGCCACGACCGTACCAAGCCGCGGGCACTCTTGCGTGAACTCCGCGCTTCTGCCACCGCTTGCCCCGTCAAACGTATATAGCACTCTAGCATCTGAATCTCAAATTTGTTTCCCGGACACTTAATCATATCAGCCAACAAAAGAAAAATAGAATGCCAACAATCGATTCAGCGTCGATCAGAAACGTTATCCTGTTATCATGGTTCCTTTGCAAAAAATAAGCAAAAGCAGGTTTGACCATTCATGCTACGAGCTCGATATTACTGTCATGATCGAAAACGCTGGATGCTAGCTGTTTGTTTGACTGAATTGAACATGAAACCTTTTTTTTTTAAATCCTAAGAGCACATGAAAACTTATCATCTTGATCCAGTGCTTAACTGCAGAGGCAGGGGCGCACCTGGCACAAAAACCTGTCATTTGACTTCTGAGAGAGATGTACATCTAATCTACGGGTGTGGGTGCCTCTGCGCGTGCACGGGGACGAGGGTGATGTCGTCGATGACGGGGCCGCACAGCGTGCCATCATGCTTCATGTGATGGTTGTTGCTCTGGAACACGACGCGCGTCACGTTCGCCTCCGCCACGAAGTCGAGCTGCGCGCGCCTGTGCCCGCCCGTGCCGCGCGACTCGTACTGCGCCTTCATCACCTCCCGCGCCGCGTAGGCGTACACGACCAGGGGTCCGTCGCACCCGGTGTTGCCGTCCCCGACGTAGAACGAGAGCCGGTAGGACCTGCCGGGCACGGTTTTGACCTCTTGCAGCATCGCGCACTCCCGGCCGGCCACCAGCTCCACGGCGTAGGATCCCTTGGGGACCGCGTGGTGCGCGGAGTTGATGTACTTGACCACCTTCGTGTCCGACATGATTATCCACCCCGGCAGCGGCGAGTGAAGGTCCTCCGACATCGGTGGCACCAGCACGCCCCACGGCACGTCCGGGAAGATGTACGGGCCTTCTTCGAAGTCCCCGTTCCTCAACATATTACCTGCACGCAATTGTTTGATGCATTTTCATTCTACGTTAGACACCAATTTGTTTTTTCTTCACTTTTTGATGTGAGCAAATTAGCAGGGTACCCTTGACGAGACGAGGCTGGTGGATGGTCTTGATGGCGATGAAGTCGATGAGGGGTCCGCACGCCGGGTTCTCCTCATGTCCATGGTTGTGTATCGACAGCCACACGGAGCTGTGCTTGGCCTTGAACGCCCAGGAGTAGGAGTCCCAGCCGCTGCTGGTGTACACGGTCTGGACGGGGAGGACGCCGAAATCGGCCTCCACAGACACGTTCAGCGCCTCGGCCTGGGCGCACGACCGC
Source organism: Eleusine coracana subsp. coracana (assembly GCA_032690845.1). Classification (NCBI taxonomy): domain Eukaryota; kingdom Viridiplantae; phylum Streptophyta; class Magnoliopsida; order Poales; family Poaceae; genus Eleusine; species Eleusine coracana. The sequence goes on from CM064424.1 coordinate 9,577,167, forward strand.
GCGGCGGTGAAGGTGATGGAGTAGTAGGTGCGCCGGGTCACGCTGATCTTCTGCCGGATGGTCGCGTCGTTGCCCAGCCGCACGGCATGATCCCCCTCCGGCACCGGCAGGATCATGTCGTCCTGCATGTGGCCCGACCCGATGTACTCCACGAACCCTTCGATCTCCCATTCCGGGATGGAGTAGCGGCCCATCACCCTCGTGTCGTTCAGATCGGACTCGGGCGGCCCCCGCTCAAAGTCACCGTTTGGTAAGAGGCCTACAAGCATTGCAGAGCGTCGAGTTTTCAGAACATGTACAAAGCCACGGCCCACGAGAAGAGGAACGTCTCTCGAGTTTTTCCTTCGTCGGACTAGTAGGGTGTTGATTGTACAAGGTCAAGGTGCCATGTGACCGCGTGGAGTAGGCTATGGTTCTAAAGCACCGACCTTATACAATGCATCATACGAAGTTGTTGATCAGAAAGATGATTTGGATCTTCGATGCCATGGAGCTGGTAGCTAGGTCAACGGCACCAGCTCTTGGAGGTCACGTACACTGTACATACGGGCCTAGGATATATAAACTCTAAACAGTAAAGCTACCACTATAAACTTATACAATCAGTGATGGGCTGATGGCTGGATACAAGTAAGAAGAAAACGAAAATTATGTCAAACAAAAAAAAAACAAAATATGTCAAGCATCAGCCTTGTGCAGAAAAACTAACTACCACACCCAAGCAAAGAGTTAATAAGTGATTTTTCAAAGCTATATAAGGTTTCAAAATGTTATGTACTACCTCGGTTTTTTATTGATGCCGTGAGGATATAAGACAGATAGTTTATTCAAAACTAAAAAAAAATATTGTTCTAATGATAACAATTAAAAATCAGAGGGAGTACTTCCTCTAAAAAAAGGTGTGACATAGCTGTGATAATTCAGTGAATCTACTGATGGAAAAAAAAAGTTTCACAACTAGGCGCCATATTACGGTACCTTTACAAGAACTTGTAAATAGAAAGATGATCAAGCATAAAGAAGCAATTGAGCGTCGTTCGCGAGCTCTCACCATCGATGACCGCCAAAACCGCCGGAGCAGCCGTGCTCAAGAGCAACAGAACCACCACGCACCGGCCGATGCTCTTCGTCAGCTCTCTCTCACACACACTTTCTCGGTGTCGTTGGTACGTAGTAGTACTGTAGTAGCTCTTGAGCTTCGTGGAACAAAGGAACGAAGCTGCGCCGCCTGCCTGATAGCTACGGATCAGTACGCCATCGCCGGGTACCAGGTGCGCAGCTTATATAAGAGCTGCTGCTTATTATAGCAGGTTTGCTACATGCTGGCCCTGAGCACTAATCAGGACAGGGGTGCATGCGCACGAGGCCGGCGACGGCGGGTGCGCCGCGAGACCCGCCGGCGAGATCGTGCCCTGGCGCCGGGCATCTCTCGCTTCTGAATTCTGATGCAGGGGGTACGGTGGTGGCGGAGGAGGTGCCGTACGTCTTCGGGAGCTGCTTTATTTTTTTTGGAAGGAACTCTACAGGAGCTGGCTGCTGGTGCTGGAGGCAGTGCTGCCCCTGCGTGCGCTCACGTGCTGCTCTGCTAAGCTCGCGTGGGCTGTTTGCTCATCAGCACATCGAGGACTCCAGATTTCATTTCAGTTTGCTCACGGTCGTGGCAACCAACGGTCAACGCTCGCCGTGTTCGAGGCTTCCGATGTGCCACGACCAGCGGTGGTTACCGATCGACACGATCGACTTTCCCCAGCTACAGCCTACGGACCGCGGCCGGCTCTCCGCTGCACGGCACACGTTGCCCGACGTCTCGGACCGTACGGGCCAGGGCCTCGTCCATTGCCTTGTACAAGCCACGTAGCTCGTCGCATGTGTCCCGGCCGGCATATGAGACCATCTTGCTTTGAACAAAAGGTTAGCCATGGTACGCCGTGCCTTCGTGAGTTGACTCATGGATTGATGATTCCTGTCACCGCCAAAGCATCTCGAAGTGGATTATTATTGGAGTTTGCCCAATCCCAGGCCCGATGTACAGTCACTCGAGCATCTCGAAGGTCAAAACTCGACCAGCTATCTAATTTCAAAAATAGAAGCGATGCGCGCAATGCCGCATAGACAGTAGGGTGCCTAAATGTATTCTTCCTATATCATTGTTAATTTTTATTTTAATTATTTATGGTTGATCGTATTTGCAAGAGAAATAGCCGGTAATTTACAAAACCACATATGGGCATATTGGGTTATGACAATAGTGCCTAATTTAAAAATATAGAGTATTTTCAGTCTAATGTTTTAATAACAATAATGCTTTCTAATTATTAAATTTATTTTAAAAATTTTATATTATTAATTTTATAATGTAAGCAGTGGGTAACTAAAAATACAAGTGGAGTACTATTTTTAACTAATTATTTTAGTCTATTTTTATAATGGTCATGGTGGATACTTGTTCTTCCTTTTTGTAGTTAAGTTGATAATTTCTTGGCCTTGAGAGTGAATATGCAGACTTCTTTTCTTGGTCAAATATATAAATAGTAGATATGTTGGTATATTCTAGGCACTTTAAAGAACACATGGGCTTTAATTTGTGTAAAAGGCAAATTATTTGAATTTTAAGCATGTTGGATAAAGTTGTGGTCATTCTATGATTCTTGTAAGTCAAATTTTATTTTTTATAAAATTTATGAGAGAGATATATGTATTTATGCAACTTTGTTATTAGTTCCTTTTTATCATATATCAAAATTTGTTGTTTCTACTATGAATGTAACGTTTCAGATGGTGGCTTGTCCAAAACTATTTGTATGTTAGATGAGAGGGAGTACATTTGGCTAAATCCTTTGGCTATATCAATAGTATATAAGCACACCATCAAAACTGACTCATATTTTTACTCTAGTATCGAAATATGAAACATTCAGAAAATCTAGTATAATAAATGAGATGCATAATATATGTAAACATTCGACTCAACATGAATTGATAATTTTTTATTTCGACACTCAACTAATGGATACAAGCCACTATTGACTTAAAAATATTAACAAAAATAGTGTATTTTACAATTTAATGAAAACAATAATGCAGATTGGAAGTATAACTTATAAAGATCCACACAAAAGAATATGACCCAAACATGTTGCTAATATGTAGATTGAGTCGAGGGAAGGGGGCTCAAGCCCCCTCACCTACTTGTGCTCCAGTGTAGTATATATTATAATTATGTGAGATAATTGTAACGAGTCTATTCAACATCTCTTCTTTGAATGTCATATCGCTCAAAATGTTTGGCGGATTTTTACCATTGCTACTGGTTTATAAAGACCGCTTAATACTAATAACATCATTGGGGATTGGCTAATTTTGAAGGGTGTGAAAGAAAAAAGATTGATCATCATTGAGGTTGCAGCCATTTTCTGGTTGATATGGCTTTGCAGGAATGATATAGTATTTAACAAAAAACCAATGATCTCTTTGATGTAGGTGGTGTTCAAAGCAACTTACTGGTGTCGCTTTTGGAGAATATTGCAGAAGGGTATCCACAGGGAGGTTATCATGAAAGCATGTATGACGTTGGAAGTGGTCGCCATGAGTGTCTTCTCCATGCATGGGTGGTCACTGCGACATAGGCTTTCCTATTAATTCTTTCTTAGTTTGCTATTTATCTTCTTTTTTTTCAACACGCTTTGTAAGCATCTAATACTGTAATTCGGAGTCTTTGTTGGCCATACGCAAGTTGCAAAAGGCCGGAACTTTTCCATTATCTAAAAAAAATTATGTGAGATGTTGTATTTGTCAAGTACCAGACTTGAAAACAAATGACAAGGAATAGAAAACTAGAATTGTATCTCCTTTGTGTTAAAATTGTCAAACTTAAAGCAATTCCAACAGTTTGACATCTATAATTTGCAAAAGATATGTATAAAAGATGGATCATTACTAACTTACCTATATCTATTTCTCGTGTAAATCAGACAAGTATGCAGACCATGCATGAGGGAAATAGAGAGAAAAAGGACATGTGGGTCTTACAATTTTGTCTATAAATGATTGTTATATCTTTCCTCTCTCTCCTACTTTTTTCTCTTTCTTTTTTTTCTAAAGTTATGCAATAGCTAGCTACAATAAACCGTTGTGGAGGCTCTTATAGTAACAGTAGTACATGATGAAGGTACAATCGACAGCATGCAAAGGACCACAGATTATTAGTGGCACATGAAGAATTAGTAAATTTCAAGCGATAGCATGAAGAATTAGAAAATTATTAGTGGCACATGAAGAATTAGTAACAGTAGTACATGATGAAGGTACGATAGCATGCAAAGGACCACAAATTATTAGTAAATTTCAAAACAATCACAAAGAAATGATTTGAAGGTGGTATATCATAGAACTACAATCTTTTTTAATAAAATTGTGTTACAAAACAAACGTGAGCAATAAATCTTAAAATTGTTGTTTTACACTTTTTAAGCCTATAGTTCCGATCATATATATATAACAATGATTTAAAAACCAAGCGAAACATCACCAGAGGGATTCAGGTCATTGGATCTCTAGCCGTAAAAGGTCGGAACGTGGGACAACATTTATTTTGAAATTTAATTCAATGTCGGATCGTGATCTCAATTTCGTGCAACGTAAACCCATTAAGCAATAAAAGGACGACGGCCGAACTGCTGTATCTTTCAGCTCTTCCAAATTGTCACTGATGTATCCAAAAGGAGGCACTACAGATGTGTTCTACAAATTAACGGTAGCGTACGTACGGTCGGAATACACGGCGCTTTTCGTTCTGTCAGATGTGTTCTACAAATTAACGCATCCGGCGGCGGGCAGCATGCGCCTGCGCGTGCATGGCGACGAGGGAGATGTCATCGATGACAGGGCCGCACAGCGTGCCGTCGTGCTTCATGTGATGGTTGTTGCTCTGGAACACCACGCGCGTCACGTTCGCGACGGCCACGAACTCGAGCACGGCGCGCTTGTGCCCGCCCGTGCCGCGCGACTCGTAGGGAACCTTCACGATCTCCCGCCCCGCGTACGCGTCCACGACCAGCCGCCCGTCGCAGCCCGTGGCCCCGTCCCCGACGGAGAACGAGAGCCTGTACGACCGGCCGGGCACGGTGTGCACCTCCTGCAGCATCGCGCACTCCAGCCCGGCCACCAGCTCCACGGCGTGGTTGCCCTTGGGGACCGCGTGGTGCTTCGCGTCGACGTACTTGACGACCTTCGTGTCCGCCATGATCATCCACCCGGGCAGCGGCGAGTGCGCGTCCTCCAGGACCGGCGGCACCAGCACGCCGTACGGCGTGTTCGGGAAGATGTAGGGCCCGTCCTCGAAATTCCCGTTCCTCAACATGCTGTCTGCTTATTATTCTCAGTTGGATTCATGATGGATCAGTTTAGTTAATTAATTCAGCTCGATCGATCGGGAGGCAAACTACAGGATTTTGATCTTACCCTTGGTGTGATGGGGAGGGGGGAGGGCCTTGATGGCGATATGGTCGATGATGGGGCCGCACGCCGGGTCATCTTCGTGCCCGGGGTTGTGTATCGAGAACCATACGGAAGTATTCTTGGCCTTGAACGCCCAGGAGTACGTGTCCCAGCCGCTGCTCGTGTACACGGTCTGGATGGGGAGGATGCCGGAATCCGGTGGAGACGACAAGATCAGCTTCTCGGCCTGGGCGCAGGTGCGCGCCGCGCCGAACGAGATGGAGTAGTACGCGTGCCGGGTCACGCTTAGCTTCTGCTTGATAGTGGCGTCGTTCCCCAGTCGCACCGCCCTCTCACCTTTCGGCACTGGCAGGATCATGTCCTCCAGCTGCTGGCCGGACTCGATGAACTCCACGAACCCGGAGATCTCCCAGTGCGGTATGGCATGGGGGTCCATCACCCTCGTGCCGTTAAGCTTAGACCTGTCTGGTGCTTGCTCAAAATCGCCATTTGGTAGCAGGTCTATGAGCACAAGAAGCACGATCTAGCCGTCAGAACTCATCACACACGTAAACAAAAAACTGAGAAATTGCTGCAATATGTAGTAACACCTATTGCAACATAGTCAGATTTATCTCCTCAACACAGAGAAGTATGATATCAAGAAACTGAACGTTAGCAAGTGTGTTTGTTAGTTAAAAAAAACAATTGTGTTTGTCAAATCCACGTTATTGAAATACAAAAAGAGAGATTTGACAAACTGAGGGTCTGTTTGGTAGGGCTTTAGCTCATACAATAAACAGCTTTAGCTTTGAATTATCAGTTAAAAGCAGTTTTTTTGCTTATTCGGACTTATACAGTTTATACAGTCAAACTGTTTGACAAAACAGCTTATGCTGTATTTTTAGAAACAGATTCTACATGTTAAATGACTATCGTGCATGTGTGAGTTGTGATAAACTACTATTTCCAGCTTGGCCAAGTAGAGCAAAATGGAGAACTGCTTATATTGTTTTTGCATATAAATTGTTTTACAACTTTATTATTTGATACAGCTTGAGTCAGAAACAGCTTCATAAACTGTTGCATAAGCGGTATCAAAGGGACCTGAACATAAAGTCACAAGTGTATTAGTCTCTAAGTAAACCATTTCTATGAGTACATTTTTATCAAGAGAGATCTGACAAGTAGGCCCGTGCAAGCCATGTGACTGGAATGAAATAGCCTGACGATCAGAGGATGTACGGTTGAAAGAAAATGTATGGATGAACTAGCTTCGACCAAAAATAAAGTACTCCCTCCATTCTCAATTACATATCATTTTAGACTTGAATACGGAGATTAAGAAGAAGCAAAAAAGATAGATACACAAAAAACAAGAAGGAGAGAGATAAAGATAAAAATACATTAAAAAGAGAAGAAGATGTATTAGGATATGAGAATGACAAGTAAATAGAAAAAACTAAAAAATATAGAATGACAAGTAATTAGAGACGAAAGGGAGTAAAAGAAAATACTATTGCAGAAGAATTGCACAATTAAAAAGAAAAAGGAAAAAAAAGAAAACACTATTCAGGAGTGACAATAAGTGACGACCGAATACAAAAGGAGAACCAAAAAAAGTAAGAAAGCACTGTTGTAAATTGAACTGCACCACCAACAACATAACACCAGTATAACTTTTCTCGACGCAACTAACAAGATGCACAGAACCGAACTGACATGCTCAAAAAAAATTAAGATTGTACAGCACTAAAAAGATTTAGCGAACGCTCACCATCATTGACGGCGAAAACCAGTCGTGCAGCAACGCCGACGAGCAGGAAGAGAGCCACGCAACGTGTGCCGTTCACCATCGCTGTCTAAACCTCCCCCAGAGCTAGCCTTCGGCCTTTCCTAGTTCCTCGAGAGCTGCCTGGAACATTCAGGTCGAGCTATACTGCCTTGCGATAAGGAAGCAGGAACAAGTTACAGCAAAAGGGCCAGTGCACACCCACAACTTATATAAGGGCTGCTGCATATTGGATGGGGTAGAGGCTCCGCTGACCTTTTGTAATCCGGGGGGGGGGGGGGGGGGGGGGGGGGGGGGAGGCTCGCTAAGGTCCACGAACGTGGCGCCGCGAGACGCGCCGGCCGGATCGTGCAGCAGCTGCCACTAGCATCTCATGGCTGCGCTCTATCACATGAAACTCTGCTTCACTCGCGTGGCCACGAGGATTCCGTTTCGGGTTGTACCCGGCCGCGGCGCGCTGGTGGGTTCGCAGGGCCCGGGCTACCAGCCGGCAATGGCTGCGCCGTGACGGACCACACGTGTTGTTCGGCCGCGCGGCCGAGGCCCAGACCCTGGATCCGTGTTTTGTCGCACGGGTGCGGCGCGATGCGTGCCGCTGATTGCCGAAACGCGCAAGCCATCAGTCGGACGGTGACACAAATCCTCTGCAGTAAAGTACTACTACTACCTCCAGATCTTATTTGTTATCGTTCGGACAATGTTTTTAGTTTCATATTTTTTTAGGTTTCAACTGAAAGCTTTTAGTGAGTTAATTTGTATTTTGATTATATGTATACTAATTATGAATCATTAGATTTAAATTCGATTGCTCAGGAGTTGATTAAAAAAATACACCCATTTTCAGTCCGCTGAAAATTAACAAGCGCCTGATCATCATTATCCTCACCGGCCAACATGTTTTCAATAAGAGGCACTAAAGGATCTTGGAAGTCAAAACCTAGCCCCTAATTGAAGTCAAAATCTTGGACTATGCCGATATGTATTGTGGAGCGAATAATCTAAAAGTCAGCTTCTGTCTACCCAGCACATTAATTGGTGCAAAACTATGCATACTGCCATCAAATATTCTGTTGAGTACATCTGAATCTCGAATCAGCTCATCATTGTGCGTAGCGAGAACATGTATCGGTGCTAGCTAAGGTATCCATGATGCCATAGAATATTAGTCTCTGACGATGATCAGAGTCAGAGATGCCTGACGATAACATAATCTGCTAGTTCGTCGGTGCTACTTAGTTGAAATCATTCGGAGACCGGCAGAAGTGAGCGCGCGTCTTAGCTAATTACCTCGTTGTTTCTTGTCTTTAGTTCAACTATTTGAGTGTTGACAATCAAATAATGCAGCTGATAAAACGGAATGTCACTACTCCAAGACATCTCAGCGGAGGCAAATCCGAACATGTTCCGCCGACACGGCTCGCGGTAAGTACAACGTTTCAGCAGACCGTGCGTGTGACAAACTACTCTGCTCCCAGCCCCACGGTCCCAGAACAAGCTACTAGAGCAGCCGGCGCGCAGCGTGCTTGCGCACGCTGACGAGGGAGACGTCGTCCACGACCGGCCCGCACAGCGTCCCGTCGTGCTTCATGTGGTGGTTGTCGCTCTGGAGCACGACGCGCGTGACCTTGTCGACGGCCGCGAACTCCAGCCTGGCGCGCTTCGACCCGCCCGTTCCCCGGGACGAGTAGGGCACCTGCATCCTCGACCGCGCCGCGTACGCCTCCACGATCATGGACTCCTGACACCCGTTGCCCGCGTCCCCGACGGAGAAGGACAACGCGTACCACTTCCCCGGCGTGGTGGACACCTCTTGCACCAGCGCCGTCTCCCTACCGGCCACCAGCTCCACAGCGTACGAGCCATGTGGCACTACGTGGTGTGGCGAGTCCACGTACTTGACCACCTTCGTATCTGACATGATCATCCACCCCGGCAGCGGCGAGTGCACGTCCTCCATCATGGGCGGCACCAGCACGCCCCACGGCGTGTTCGGGAAGATGAACGGGCCCTCCTCGAAGTCCCCGTTCCTCAACATGTTACCTGATGCATGAGTGGGATGGCGTGTACAAGATCAACTAGGCTGATTTTTTTTTCCTGAAAGGATTAATTTGAAGCTTTGAAGTCATTGGGTAGTGCTGGAACATTACCCTTGGGACGAGGAGGGGAGCGGAGAGTTTTGATGGCAATGGAGTCGATGAGGGGGCCGCACGCCGGGTCGTCCTCGTGGCCGGGGTGATGGATGGAGAGCCACACCGTGCTGTGTCTGGCCTTGAATGTCCAGCAGTAGGAGTCCCAGCCGCTGCTGGTATACACGGTCTGGATGGGGAGGACGCCGGACTCCGGGCCGGCCGAGACGTTCAGAGTGTCGGCCTGGGCGCAGGTGCGCGCCGCGGCGAAGGTGATGGTGTAGTACCCGCGGCGGGTCACGCTGAGCTGCTGCCGGATCGTCGCGTCGTTGCCCAGCCTTACTGCCCACGCGCCCCCCGGCACCGGCAGGATCATGTCGTCCAGCTGCTGGCCGGAACCGATGTACTCCACGAACCCTGAAATCTCCCAGTTCGGTATGGAGTTTTTGCCCGTCACCCGTGTTCCGTTCAGCTCGGACTTGGCCGGCCCCTGCTCAAAGTTGCCATTGGGCAATAGGCCTAAGCACGATATTGAACAAGGTTCCTGAAGTTAGACTGACAAGGAGATGATTTGCAGAATTGACATATAAATCAGTAAAAGGAACGAATTCACCATCAGATCACGCGTTGTGAATATATTGGAAAATTCGGATCTACATATGCTGATGGTGTGCCCTGCACGTGCAGCTTTCCTACTACCACGCATCTCAAGAGAGCGCTAATCAGTAATCATAATCGTTTCTTTGCTTCGTTCTTGCTTTTAGTATTGACATTTCATCTACAGGAATACAGGATGAACATTTCACCGTGGTTTTCCGTAGCGCAAATGTTTATCATGGGGAAAAAAAACTATGAAACATCCTGGTACAGTACTGCGAAGTAATAGGCTGTTCTGCTGGTTTTCGTATTATTAAATTTGGCCTCTCCAGCTTAAACAGTACATGAACACTACCGGACAAATTAAAACAAGCAAAAACAGGAAGTTCAGTAGTCAGTAGCTTCTAAGAATGTCATAAAAAAAATTGACTGGTGGTGACTGAAGTCTGAATTAGCGCCCAGTAACATGTGCAATGCAAGAAGCCAAGAACAAGACTAATTCCCCACCAATGTTCAAGTAACACAAGGATCAAACAAAATGCACGTGCAAGGATCAACAATGGAGTGCAAGTTTGCAGAGATCTCACCGTCGGTGACGCCTGAAGCAGCTTGGGCAGCCACGCTGACGAGCAGGAGCAACGCCACGCAACGTGAGCTCATGATATCCGCCATGCCGCGCGAGCTCCCTTCCTCGCGAGCGAGCTCTTCGATCGGGGACGTGGGCTCTCGAGCGGACGGGCGACCCTAATGGGTATCGACGGGGGGAACAGTTGCAAACAATGTCTTGCGTGAGGCGAACTCAACTTATAGCGCGTCGCGGGAACCGGAGCGCTCGAGGCTGGCGGTGGCGGTGCACGAGGTGCGGAGGACAGCAGGCATCTCTCGGTCTTGTTGAGACGAGCGGCGAAGGAAGATAGCTGGCCCTTTCTTTCGGCAGTCGCAACTGGGGGAGTTTCAACTGAACGAATACTGTCTGCGTGCGGTCACGTGGTGTTCTGTCGCGTATGACTCGTCATTAGTGGAAGATTCAGCTGCAGTTCCAGACGGTCGATACCCATTAGGGTCGGCCGCTCGACTAAGCCCACGTCCGGTGTCGTGAATCCGCGGGCTGGGACTCCGGGGGTTCTCTGCTGCGACGACATCGTAATGTCGGCTGTGGTCGACCGGGCTTAGACCAACTCCAGCCCACTGATAATATTTGGGGTTCTATATCTTATTTTAGGGCCGACTTCTAAAAATATAGAGAGCTAAATTAAAGTTGGACTCTAACCCAACAGATTAAATTGAGTCCCTATCCATTCTGCTAGTGGACCCCACCACCATCCTCTCTCTCTCTCCCCCGACGACCCTCGGGCACGCCTGCGTCATCGCTCGTGCCGCCGGCCCGACGCCCTGCTCGCCCGTGCCGCCGGCGTCCTCCCCCGCTGGCCCACGCTGCCGGCTTCTCCCCTGTTGGCGCGCGCGCCGCCGCCTCTCTCCTCCTCCTTCCCCCGTTCGCCCGGTGACGCTGCCTCCCTCTCTCCCCCCTTATGGTTGCGCCGCCTCCCTTTCTCCCCCCGCTCGGCGCCGGCGCCGCCGCTTCCCTCTCTCCCCCATGCTCGCGCTGTCATCGTCTCCCTCTCCCCCAGCTCGCGGCCGCCACCTCCCTCTCTTCGTAGCTCGCAGCTTCCCTCTCTCCCCAGCTCGTCGCCGCTGCGTCCTCCGAAGGGGTGGATTTGGCCATGCCACGGCCAAATCTACCGGCGGTGGGCGATTCGTCGGGGTTTGGCCAGCGGCGGGCGGCGGCGGGCGGGTGGCCAGCCCCGTTCTATCCGCGTCGGGAGAAAAAGAGAGGAAAAGGAAAGAAAAAAAAATGGTGGAGCCCACGTTTTGGAAGAAATAGTGGCCCTCTATTCTTAGGGGGTTTGGTAGAAAATTTGGTAGCCTGCTTAAAATAGTCACCCGAATAATCTGTCTATTGGAGAAGGATTTTTGGTCCCGAGTGACTAAAAGGAGGAATAGGGACCGGTTTAGTCTCTCGGTTGGAGATGCTCTTATGTTGAGTAACGCGTTGTCTCCACTACCATAAAAAACACTTTCAACAATAAAAAACTATTTTTATTAGTGACAATTATAACATAGCCCGCTACTTCTGACAGATTAGTGGCAGGTAAAAAAAGGAGTGTGAAGGGAGCGTACCCTTTCGTCTTTTCTTCTGCCATCATCTGCTCTTTCTTCTGTTCCTATGTCCGTCACGCGTCGCCTAGTCGCCATCATAGGCCGAGTGCATCATTGCATCACATTTGGGTGCAACGCCGCCACCGCCTCCGTTGGGGCGTGGCCCATCGCATGCCACCGATGATGGAGGCCCATGGCAAGAAGCGAAGATCGGGCCACCTCCCTCTAACGGGTGCCAGCCACTCATGAGCCACGATAAGGACAAATGTGACAACGCATGCGCCATGGCAGTCGTAGGCTCGTAGCCCTTGCGGCCTCTTCCTCTCCCCCCGCTATGGCGGATCTGAGAGAGGGGATGCTAGCCACCATGACAGTCGTGATGGCCGTGGTCATCAAGGCCACCGATGACATCGCTGAGTCTATGGCCAGATCATCGACAGTGGTCGGTGATGTCATGCGCATCGCGGCAGAGACGCTCGCTCCGAGCAGGTGGGGCTACGTTTCACCTCACCTTACACGCTGATATAGACATGCACAAACGTGGCACCAAAGGCGCTGTCAAGGATGGAGGCAGTGGCGACGACGATGGTGCGTGACAACATACATCACCATGAGATAGGATTAGGATTTTGAAGTGGGGAACCAGTACTATTCAGTATGGGTCCCCTTTTTTAGGTCTGCTAAAGGCATGATAGTGAGGGGTAGTACCCGTCACTACTGTATCTTATTTTATGTAACTAATGTCTAACTTAGTGACAGATTTTATGTTTGTCAAAAAAAATCCACTAACAAGTAATATTTGTTTGTGACAGTTTTCTTGCCCATCACAAACTGGCATAAATGAAGGAAAATATCTTTAAAAGATATTGCATTGGGTCACATCAGATGTTTGTGAGATGTTAATATTTTTTGGTGTCAAATCGATATAATAGTCATTAAAAATTATGTCTCCTTCCTATGACACATCGGATCCATGATGCTCATTCTTTCATTATTAGAGTGCAAATAGATAGGTGTATTACTCAAGTTTGGTTTTTTGTCCTCTTTTCTATACCACCCCGTGGACAACCTGTAATAAAAGATGGGGACCATTGCCTCCTCCCCCCCCCCCCCCCCCCCCCTTCGGATAGAGGGTTTTGGCAAGAGCTCATGAAGTTTGAAAAAAAAATTATATTAATATCCTGTTATTTGAAGGTCAAAAAATTAAAGTCACCACTTTCACTTTCAAGTTCATAAAATTACTGTATTAATAAAAAGGAAAATGTACGAGTTTTTGGATTTCATAAAGATTTAATGGTAGTCCACATAAATACCAATAAATTGATGAACGACATGTTCTAAATTACCACATTTGCTATTATAAAACATACATAAAATAACCTTGATACTTTCTAAAATTATTACTCTATTATTGTGAAATTCCAAAGAAAGATATGAGCCGATGGATCAATTACACATAACGTGAATTGTATCCTAAAGCAAAGATGCTTTAGAGCCCAAAATACAAATAAATATACACATATAAGAGTCAGAGTCCTAATCAAGGTAGATACGAATGGACAAAAAAGAAAAAGGCCTTTCTCAATGCCATACATAACCCTAGAAGCCCAATTAAGGTATGCTCAATTAAACAATTAAAAATAAAGAAACTTTGGTGTCGGCTCACAAATTTCTTTTGTTATTACCACTCTCTACGAGGCGATCATGGTTGCCGCAAGCTGAATCAGCGTCACACCAGGTTATCGCTTCTACCTACGGTTGAGCCAATAGCTCGCGTGCTAATTGAGAGCAGCCCTGATGGATGTCGATCTTGGTTGGGGTACTGATCACTGGCAAGTGACAATCTAGTATTGATGAGATCAATGTCGATCTTGATTGGGGTCCTTCTGGTGGATGATTTGGAAAGAACGTAACAGGAGAATCTTCGACGACAAAGCCATGTCACCACAACAATTGACGTCGCTCATCAAGGACGAAATTAGTCTGATACACTCGGTCATCCTGCCCAGCGGAGATTAGAGTCCTTTTCTTGAGTTTCTTCTTCCTTTTGGTGGCTGTCAGCTACGGCTGGCGTGGTCTTTGTATTACTTTGTACTTTGTATTTCTCCTTAATGAATGGAAGCCCTCCCGCCGCTTTTTCGAAAAAAAGATCAATGGCACTATGGCAGTCGCATCAAAGAGGAAACAGAGGACTCGGAGAAAAGGTATTGTTCCTGCATCCTTAAGCAGCTACTGGGAGTGGCGTTAGACAACCTTGATAATTTTTAAACATGCCAGATTACACAATGCCCCGGCAATCTAGTCGTGTAAATGCGTGGAAAGCGATGTTAGTTTTACTAATTAGAGACTATATTTTTCAGACTTTCATGCTAATCAAAAGAAAATAAAAAATATATATTTTTTTTTAAAAAAAACATCTGATCTGAAGTACGGAGACAACTTTTCTTTATGGTGACATTGGCGGGATAGGATGCGTCAGACACGTTTTCCTTTCCAAATTATCGTGCTCCCTCTACCTTTTTATCTCCTATTTCCTTTTTTCTTTTCCTCCTCGTCCATTTTCCCGAAAGCGATCTACCGCAAGTAATTTGTGTACGTTTCCTCTCCCATCTCAGCGTGAATTAAATTGTACAAATCTGTGCACGGGCAAATCGGCTAGTGTTGAGAAGGGTCACAGGAAAGCACTGTCGTGCAACTAATGAAGTAATGATGGTTGTTACTCCTCTTTTTTTCTTTTTTTTTTTGATTCATCATTTTGTTCTGTATGGTTAATTTGTTTTCTGTTGTTGTGAATCAATAGTACTGCCCAACCATTTCAAATATCACAAGCTTAACGGCCAACTATCAATAACATATGACGCCGGTGCAGATGCTGCCCGTGTACATCGTGAGCCACTACAGTACTACTGCTCCGATCCGCTAAGGCAAGCTCTCCATGCGGAGCACTCTACAAGAATAGCCGGCGGTGCTTCTTGGGCAGCGGGACGAGGGAGATGTCGTCCAGGACCGGCCCGCACAGCGTCCCGTCGGGCTTCATGAGGTAGTTCATGCTCTGGAACACCACGCGCGTGACCTTGTCCGCCGCCGCGAACTCCAGCTCGGCGCGCTTGTGCCCGCCCGTGCCCTGCGACTCGTAGGGCACCTGTACCTTCCCCTGCGCCGCGTACGCCTCCACGACCAGCGAACCCTGGCACCCGTTGCCGGCGTCCCCGACGGCGAAGGACATCTTGTACGACCTCCCCGGCGTTGTGCGCACCTCCTGCACCAGCGCGGTCTCCCTGCCGGCCACCAGCTCCACGGCGTACTTGCCCTGCGGCACCTTGAAGTGCTCCGCGTCCACGAACTTCAGCACCTTCGTGTCCGACATGATCGTCCACTCCGGCAGTGGCGAGTTCTCGTCTTCCGTGATCGGCGGCACCAGCACGCCCCACGGGAAGTTGGGGAAGATGTACGGGCCTTCCTCGAAGTCTCCGTTCTTCAGCATACTATCTGCTGCACGAGTTGGGGGCAACATTAATTAGTTCGTTTCATGATGAACAAACACACATCAAGTTCAATCTCCATTGGATAGAATCTTCGCGAAGCAACAGCGATAATACTTTTGGTGTGAGAAGGGTGGTGAAGGGCCTTGATGGCGACAGAGTCGATGAGTGGACCGCAGGCCGGGTCATCCTCGGCGTCGGGGTCGTCGATGGAGAGCCACGCCGTCGTGTGCTTGGCCTTGAACGCCCACGAGTAGCAGTCCCAGCCGCTGCTCGTGTACACGGTCTGGATGGGGAGGACGCCGGAGTCCGGGACGACCGACACCCTCACCTTCTCCGCCTGGGCGCAGGTGCGCGCCGCGCAGAAGGTGATGGAGTAGTACGTGCGCCGGGTCAGGCCCACCAGCTTCTGCCGGATCGACGCGTTGTTGCCCAGCCGCACGGCCCGCGAGCCCTCCGGCACCGGCAGGATCATGTCGCCCAGCTGCTGACCGGACTCGATGTACTCCACGAACCCGGAGATTTCCCAGGACGGTATGGCGTGCGGGCTCATCACCCGGCTACCGTTCAGCTGGGACTTGGTTGGCCCTTGCTCAAAGTTGCCGTTCGGTAGGAGACCTATGACCACCACCCCGGATGAACACGTTATTACCTCATCATGAAGCACATTAAGAACAGATAGAAGTAAAAAAAAAGGTGCATTTAGCACAGTCATCAGTCATTCAGACTGATGTAAAAATTAGATTGCAGTACACATTCATCATGCATTCAGTCCAGCTGAAAAATGATCAGAAATAAAGGACGTTCAGTTCTTCAATGTCAGTCGTGAAGTGAAAGCGTCCTCAAGCTTTACAGCATTTGTCAACCTTCGTTATTCTAATATTTAATCACCACTTGCTACTTGGCATTCTAACCATGCTGATTACATACTCAAAGCCAGCTCAGATAAAAAGAAGATTGAGAAACAGATCAGTTCCCCGGTGCCTAGATTGGGTTTTCGAGCTACACATGTGCGCACTCATTTCCTAACAAGTCAACGCTCCGATCTCTTCGAACAAAACAAAAAATATATATATATATCGGAAAACAATGAACCAAAAGTACAGAACTGTAAGAGCATATAATCATGATTATTCTGCTAGTTTTATTTCTTTTGTCCAAATTTAGACAGTAACAACACCAGGAACACGAACAGGAGGCGTCAACAGTCAGTAACTTCAACCATTCGAGGCTTTTAAACAAAAAATAATAAATAAAGGAACAAACTTCTGCCTGTCCGTAAAATTTGGGCAACCTCACCAATGCGTATGCCATACAACAGCAAGGATCTAGTGACAAGATATCAGCAGAGGTCTGAGTTGGCGAGGTTTCTCACCGTCAATGACGCCAGACGCCGCTCGAGCAGCCAGTCCGACGAGGAAGAGAAGCAGCACGCAACGTGATGTCGTGCTCATCGCCATTCCGCGCTGCGCTCCCTTCGTTCCCAGCTTTCAAGCTTAACAATGGGGATTGATCGACGGAACAGTGGGACGAACCAGGGCGTCGCACGGCTGAACTTATAGGGAGGCCCTCACGGAGCACGAGGAGCTCTAGCGGAACCGGGCGTGGACAGCAGGCGTCCCTCGGTTTAGGGATGATGCTAGCTGGCTGGAGCTGGCCCTTCTTGGCAGCTTCGGACGAGAGCCTGAAGCTGCAAGAACACGCCGAGGCCTCTGGCTCTGCGTGTGGGTGGTCAGGTCACGTGGCGCCCTGTCACGAACGTTACGATACGCCATTAGTGGAAGATTCGGCTTCAGTTCTCCATGCGGCCGCGGCGTCATCCGGCCAGGTGTATCTGCCGGCCGACGACGGGCAAGGAGGGGTCGGACCCGAGTAGCGACACGCGTGCCGGAAGGGTCGGTGATGGGTTTGGTTTGGGCGTCAGGCCGTGGCACCAGTAGGATTTTGTTGCCTTGGTTCTGTCCATTTTTTTTTTCTATCTAAATTGCGTCAATACTGAATACCCTTTTTGACCATGAACATTTTCTTTCCTATACTATCACCATTGGAAGAATACTCGGCGTTCTGACTATGCACCTAGAAAGCCAATAAGATTCTCTTTAAAGACCCTAGAATGTAAGGAATTCCGGAATGGAGAAGTAAAGCACTGTGTAATGTCACACACACTAATGTCTATGAATTGTGCACACACTTTATTTTTTGTCAAAAAAAAAAGCAAGAGCACTGCCAATATTCATTAAAATAGAGAGAAGAGTTAGTACAGTCTAATCGTATGAGGTGAGGTTGGACAATGAAACAAAAAAGAAACAAATAGAAGCAACTAAACTACTCCTCTGTTGCCGGATCGGAGAAACTATAAACAATACACTGTACACAGTAAGAAGTCAACTGTCAGGGACACTTACTTAGAAGTTGAAACAACTAAGAGAAAACCTCTGAACCCAATGATGTGCTGATCACTCTGATGTTACCCAGCAGAGAAACCATAACTCCATGCTAACCCTACTCTTATACGTAATTAATTAATAAATATCTTGAACAGGGTGGTGGACTGGTACATATAGAGATCGGCGAGCTGTCGACGAGCACATCATCTATCATTGAAAACAAAATAATGACCAGGAAATATGAACAAGCACATTGACTCGGACCGGTGCGAGCTCGTTCCAACAACGCAAGAAACCAAACCAGCTGCGTTCCAACACATGGGAATAACCATGTTCAGGGGCTACAACAACAATGATCACAATTCACAAATCTGTGCATTCATGTTTTGGACACGAAGTGGAAATTTAGACGAAGACGCAATAAGGGCCCTGCCATCCATCTGATCTGCCCAACCTTTGACTGATTAAGGTCAACCGTACTGTGGTAACCCTTCTGTCCGCGTTAGACGTTCTGTAGCAACCGGCGAGCAGGACGACGGATGTGAACGGTGACCATCGACACATCGTCTATGACAGGCCCACACAGCGTGCCATCGGTCTTCATGATGTATGACATACTCTCAAAAACTACCCGAGTCTGGTTCGCGATCGCCGTGAAGTCCAGCACGCCGCGCGTGAACCCTCCCTTGCCCCGCGACTGGTACGTCACCTTCACGCTCCCCCGCGCCGCGTAGGCCTGGACGACCATGGACCCGGCGCACCCGTCGCCGGCGTCCCCGGCGGCGAACTGGAGCCTGTACTGCCTCCCGGGCACGGTGGGCACGTCCTGCACCAGCGCCGTCTCCAATCCGGACACCAGCTCCACGGCGTGCGTGCCGCGCGGCACCTTGTAGTGCGCCGCGTCCACGTACTTGACGGACTTGGTGGACGACAAGATCATCCATGGCGACAGCGGCGAGTAGTCGTCCTCGTCCATCGGCGGCACCAGCACGCCCCACGGGGAGCCCGGGAACATGTATGGGCCCTCCTCGAAGTCCCCGTTCTTCAGCATGTTATCTGCTGATCAAAAGAGAATTTAATTAGACGATTTTATCCTGATAATAATTAATCTGATGAACAATTTATTATTCGTTCCAAACTTACTCTTGGCGCGTTGAGGAGGGTGAAGAGCCTTGATGGCGAACGAGTCGATGAGGGGCCCGCAGGCCGGGTCCTCATCGACGCCGAGGTTGTGGACGACGAGCGTCACGGCGCTGCGCCTGGCCTTGAACGCCCAGGAGTAGCAGTCCCAGCCGCTGCTGGCGTACACGGTCTGGATGGGGAGCACGTCGGACTCGGTGGCGACGGTCACGTTGAGCTGCTCGGCCTGGGCGCAGGTGCGCGCCGCGCAGAAGGTGATGGAGTAGGCCGTGCCGCGGGTCAAGCCAGCGAGTCGCTGCTGGATGGAGGCGTCGTTGCCCAGCCGCACGGCGTACGCGCCCTCCGGCACCGGGAGGAGCATGTCGCCCTGCTTATGCCCGGACCCGATGTACTCCACGAACCCGGAGATTTCCCAGTGCGGGATGGCGTGGCGTCCCGTCACATTGGTGCCGTTGAGCTGCGACTTGTCCGGCGCCTCCTCGAAGTTGCCATTTGGCAGGGGGGCTGAGCATATACCACAGTATCACTATCAGTTCAGGAATCATTCATGCATGCATAATCCACACTGGCGCGTCACGTGCCTCTTCGATCGACATCCTATTTTGCTTATGGCATAAAATTTGGATACGAAACGAAACATATTGCGGACATAGTGTGCATTCATCGCCAAAAAAAAAAAAAGAAGCAAAAAAAGAGTATAGTGTGCAAGCCTCACCATCTGGTATGGCTGAAGTCGCTCGAGCAGCCAAGCAGACGGCCAAGAAAGCCAGAGTTCGTGGAATTCTCAGCACCATTTCAATCTCCCTTCCCATCTGGGTTTGGTTGCCTTCACTGGTTAAAGAAAAGCTATGCACTCTGAACGCGGGATTTGTAACTCGATGTGATAGAGGAAACAACAAAAACCGATGCAATTTTCGTTGCTCCCAATGTTAGTTATAGAGGGTACGTGCTCTTCAAGCATCTCAGGGCTCAAATCATGTATGGCCATTGGCCAAGTTGGCCACTGTGTCAACACAGGAAGGCTGAGCGAAATGAGCGCCGGGTCTTGCAGCATGAAGATGGCTGGCAGGGCATCTCGGGGCCATGAGCGGCGGCGGTGTTTTGTGGTTGTGCCCTTACCGGCCGGGTGGTGACTGGGAACGGCGCGCCGGCGTCGGCACAACCGCACACATTATCATCCTGTACTATACGTTTGGACTATGGAGCAGTTGAGGTTTTTTAATTATTGTTTTACCTCGGAGGGAGTAGATTAGTCTGCGGCCATTAATTTCCCCAGATCCCAAGGCAAGGTTTTTGGGCTTGCATCTTTGGGCTACAGTCATAAGCATGCGGCTACTTTGGGTTGTTTTGTTACTACTTCGGTTGGTCCAGAACAGAAAAAATATCCCGAGAAAAATGTCCGACTTTTGCAGCAGAAATAGTCAGGAATCACAACATGTCAACAAGGTGTGAAGCAGGCATGATGCAAGTTGAGTTGGAAGTCGATTCAGTCAATCTGCAAATTGCGCTGACAACTCGGTCCTGTGATCTCTCTTCAATAGGAATGATTATTAGAGATGCTATAAGTTCTTGATGCTCTCTGAATTCAACACTGTCAAAGTGAATTTTCAGCCCCGAGACATGAATTCACTCTAGCTCAGACCCAATACAGTAGCTGACAGATTAGCTAGATTTGGGTCTGAGCTAGAGTCGGGTGCGGTCATGTTGTGGCCGGATGGAAACCTTTTTTTTTTTTTTTACACAAGGATGGAAACCCTTCCATTGTAGTAAACTCTTTAGTGGCTGCTGATGGTCGGCCAGTCTTAAGTTAATGGAATTGTTGTTCCAGTTCAATAAAAACAAAACATGGTGGCGTTGTCATTTTTATTCATGAGCTGCTAGTAAACTAGTAAACGATGTAACTGTGTTAATTAATCAATAATATGCAGAATATGGCTTCCCTAAAAAAATATGGTGTCATCGTCCTTTTTCTTTTTGCGTCGAGTAATGCTGTCAACATGGTGTTCATTTGAAACCATTTGACCAAGTTGTTGTTGTTTAATGATTGACGTAAAAAACTAAGTGCCGTGGTAAATATATTTGCGTTTTATTTTAAAATGCACAAAAATTTGAAATGTCCTGTAGTTAGCAAATTTAAAAGCATTATTTGAACAAATCAGATGCACAGTTTCGAATATAAATGAAGTTTCATATAATTTTGAGACTTACTGAGTGCACTTTATCAGTTTCCTTATCATGAGGCCTTCATTTTGTAACTGCACAAAAGGGATTGTGTATCATTTCTTGCAACCAAACAGAAATCCCAAACACATTATTTAAGTTCAACATGATAGTTGAAGTCTCCTTATTCCTATTCTGGAGTAGGAATTACCCTATCTAGCCGGGTAAAACAGTATAACTATTTTCATGCAATCTGCGCGTGTTGGCGTGTGCACACACAAACAAGTATAACTATGTACTGGTATCTTTCATGACATGAGAAAAAAAAAACCTTTGTATTTGAACTTACCTCAACTTATGACATCACATGGAAAGCAAAATAGAAGTACAATTCTGAAACCTGTTCAGTTTACTAGTACAAATTATTTCTTTGAGGGAGAATGGTTTCTTGAAAAGTAAAATACAAGAAAATCCATAGACATCCAAGTTTCTACATGACCAGTTAAGTTTTTTTTTTATTCCAGTTTTGTACCAGCAGTTAACTATTTTTAGAAGAAAAAAGAAGAGAAAATCTTGTGTCAAAAACTTGCCTCAACGTATGACAGCGCATGGAAGAGCACAAGAAGTCTGAATCTCAAACCCTGTTCATTTTGTTTTTTCCTTTTAAACACATTCGCTGGTACACTGTCCATGAAATAGTCGAACTGTAGTTTACAGCGTAAATAAACAATGCAACCACACATCCCTCGAGAAAAAAAAATCGTTTGAAAAAAAAAGATATGCCACTAGTACACAATTGCAATGCAATCTGCACGCCCAACCAATTGGTTAATAAGCCCAAGCAAACTCCCTCACATTAACCAATGCAACGAATCACGTCAGTCATAGTCGCAGTTCTCACAGCAGCAACCGGCGCGCACGGTGGGTGCGCGTGCACACCAGCGAGACGTCGTCGAGGACGGGCCCGCACAGCGTGCCGTCGGTCTTCATGTTGTAGGACATGCTGACGAACGCCACCCGCGTCTGGTTGGCGATGGCCGTGAAGTCCAGCACGCCGCGCGTGCACCCCCCTTTCCCACGCGACTGATACGGCACCCTCACGCTCCCTCGCGCGGCGTAGGCCTGCACGGCCATGGACCCGGCGCACCCGTCGCCGGCGTCCCCGGCGGCGAACTGGAGCCTGTACTGCCTCCCGGGCACGGTGGGCACGTCCTGCACCAGCGCGGTCTCCAGGCCGGACACCAGCTCCACGGCGTGCGCGCCGTGCGGCACCTTGTAGTGCGCCGAGTCCACGTACTTGATGGACTTGGTCGACGACATGATCATCCACGGCGACACCGGCGAGTAGTCGTCCTCGTCCATCGGCGGAAGCAGCACGCCCCACGGCGTGTTGGGGAACATGTAGGGGCCTTGCTCGAAGTCGCCGTTCCTCAGAATGTTATCTGCCGGCCGGGGACGGAATTAGATCATTATCAGCACACGCGCGCGCAGGATGTCGATCGAATGCTGCTGATAAGCCTGGGCGTTCAATTTTCGGGATATCTGAATTCTTACCCTTGAGGCGTTGAGGACGCGGAAGGGTTTTAATGGCAAACGAGTCGATGAGGGGGCCGCAGGCCGGGTCCTCCTCGACGCCGGGGTTGTGGACAATGAAGGTCTCGGTGCTGTGCTTGGCCTTGAACGCCCAGGAGTAGCAGTCCCAGCCGCTGCTGGTGTAGACCGTCTGGATGGGGAGCACGTCGGACTCGGGGGCGACCGTGATGTTGAGCTGCTCGGTCTGGGCGCAGGTGCGCGCCGCGCAGAAGGTGATGGAGTAGTGCGTGCCGCGCTTCAGCGGGAGCCGCTGCTGGATGGAGGCGTCGTTGCCCAGCCGCACGGCGAAGGCGCCCTCCGGCACGGGAAGCAGCATGTCGCCCTGCTTCTGCCCTGACCCGATGTACTCCACGAACCCGGAGATCTCCCAGTGCGGGATCGCGTAGCGGCCCATCACCCGGGAGCCGTTGAGCTGGGACTTGTTGGGTGACTGCTCAAAGTTGCCGTTCGGCAGCAGGCCTGCGAATATCGATGCAACGTAGTATCGTCAGTTCAGAACTATGATACATTTTCCTTCAAACAAACAATATATACGCTGTTTGGTTATGCAAAACTCAGCAAATTATATAAGAAAAACATTTTCAAGCTCTCACCGTCTTGGATTGCCAAAGCCGCCCGAGCGGCAAGGCAGACGACCAAGAACAGCGCTGCAGGACGGGCGCTCATGAGCGCCATCTCCCGTCCCCTTCCCATCTC
Organism: Eleusine coracana subsp. coracana; assembly: GCA_032690845.1. NCBI lineage: Eukaryota > Viridiplantae > Streptophyta > Magnoliopsida > Poales > Poaceae > Eleusine > Eleusine coracana. The sequence goes on from CM064424.1 coordinate 9,600,733, forward strand.
CCGCCCTCGCCGGCGCAGTAAGCTAAGAAAAGGCAACACTCTGAAATCTGAACGCTTGACACTGTAACCCAGATGGCAGGAACCAATAACACAGTTAGTTCGTGATGCAGATGGCGTGTTTCCAGTTTGCACTTATAGGCCAGACGACGTGCTCCTAAACAATCACGAGCTGACCACCAATCATGGCAGCCAAGTTGGCCTCAGGCTGCCGAAGCGAAACGCGCGCCGGATCCGCGGGGCGCCCGCACGATCGAGACGGTTGGGCAGGGCCAAGGGCATCATCGCGCCGATCCTGAGGTGGTGCGGCGTGCGGTGGGAAAGGAATTGGCCGTTCGACCTACCTTCCTCCGCCGGGTCGCGACTGGGGACGGCACTCCTGATGCGGCGGCGTGTGGGGTCACATGGCCGGCGTTCCCGAGTCCCGACGGCGCCGGTCTCTCTCTGGGCCTCCCCGCGTTGGCCTCGGGGCATGTGGGGCTTAACATGGAGTCAGCGTAGCGTGCGTGAGCCTACTTGAGACGTCTCCCAAATCGGCATCTCTTGAACATGAACGTCGTCTGTCTGGCTGACCATGCATGTGGGCTCCGCTTATCCAAAGTCCAAACAATAGACACCTGTAGTGATGTCATGTGGGCTCATGTTGACTCCCCTCAAAAATAAATAAAAGATGTAAACTATTTTGGCCTATATTGACAGTTGACAGGTCAACGCGCCATGCACCTATCAGTCGCCGCACAGCGTCATTCGTATGTCTCCGTGCTTGTCCCGTTTTCTCTTATTATTAGGCTTCATTTTACATTATTGTATGTCTAATACAAACCTCATTTCTCTCTGGATTTGTATGTGTACTATCTTTATTACTTCCTCAGGATTCAGAAGTGAAATATGTAGTATCTAAATGAAACAACTAAATAACAGAAATTATAATGACAAACTAAGACAACAAATATAGCAGGCCAATAAGAGAAAATCTCATATGTCATTTGATCCGTAAAGAGGCAAAAGATTACTGGCCCATGTTTTGTTGGCGTAAAGTTTTGCCATACTATAACGTACTGACTTAGGGCTTAATAGAATTGATAGAATATTCATACCAACAAGTTACAATTTTTTTTCCCGGAAGCCCATCTCTAAAGAACTCTGAGGTTAAGCACGCTTGATCCGGAATAATTTAAGGATGAGTGTCATTATTGTTTCAAAATCTGGACTATGCAAACATAATTAACGTTTTTTTACCCCCATAACATGTACTTGGTTATGTGATGGTACAACGAACAGAATGGCACATTGTAGTTTGTTGTCTGCCAGGTGCGGAGACGGGAGGGGGTGTTTCATTTGGCCTCAGTGGCAGAGGACAAGAATAAATTAAGGTATGGTGAACTTTGGTTAATACTATAGAGCTTGCTAGTAGCACTAAAAATAGTCACTGAGACACACAACAACAGGACCAAATGAATGTGTGCGCTAAATCAAGGTATGGTATCTGCTACTGTTTGCCCCCTCCCCCTCAATATAGAAATATCATTATTTGCCCCCCCCCCCTCCCCCCTCATGCTCATTTTGTTTTGCTCCACCACTAATATTTGCATTTGTACATTAGACCTCACCATCAAACAAATTTATTTTATCAGAGAAGGAGTGTGTTTTATAATATGGTTTAGTTGATGGTTATTGTATCATATGTCATGCTTCATGTAACGCTCGATCGACTTTGGTGCCATGTTGAAGGGTGGATACAATGAAGCACTACAATAAAATATATGTGGTTTGAGAGGAGAGACAACTGAAAGAGGATGAAGTTGTGAAGAAAGATACGTACGCGAATGCATGGGATCTAAGTATAGTATTATATAGTTTAGAGGGGGCTTTATATCTCTTCTTCTTTCTAGTACACTTCTATCCACCTTCATCTCCCCCTCCTATGTTTACTTCTCCATGGAGGTAGGCTAGCAGGAGTAGGGGGCCAAAGCCCCCCTCCTCATGGTGAATAACATCTAAATTTTATAAATGAAAGGTCAAGTAGTTGTTATTGAAGTTTACCTATGCATATAACAATTTCTTAAACTATCTTATACATGATTATAGACTTATTTACAATAATAGATATCTAAAACATTACATTAAAATTCCTATAACCAGACCAAATTTGCATGTTTTTACACAATGTCAGAATCAACAATGCCCTTGGATGTGCCCAACTAGTTAGCAACCTATAGTCCTACAGTGCTACTAGACAAGTTTTAGCTTTCAACGCATATTGCATCAAAGACCGGTTCAAATCAATAGTTTGTACTGACACTCTTCATAGCTTGGTGGTCTCTTATAATGAAACCCCACAACTCTCCCTTTTGTCTCCTTTATTGAGGAAAACCCCATTGAATTTTATTTTAACCGTGTGTTGTGGCAGCGGCATCCGTATGGGGCCTGACAACATTTGGCTTTCTTACGTTCAACTCTCCCTCCCTCTAAAAAAAAGGGAGAAAAGAATTGGCAGAATTTATAGTGTTAAGAAAATTTCTAATATATAAGGCAAATGCATCGTCATTACTATAGTCTATAGAGAAATTATTGTGCAGGATATCAAATCATCGAATGAAGAAAATGTTACAATTCTCTCAAATAGACAAGAATGGTGGGCAGAATTGTTACTAATCCCAGCACAGTCATCGTTTCCCAATACAAGCCACGCACGCAGCGGTATATATGGGCATATGACTGGCCGTAAAAATCGTGTTTACGTAGATAGAACGCATCATATAAGCAGCCGGCGAGCAGGCGGCTGCGACGTGGCGACGAGGGAGACGTCGTCGACGACGGGCCCGCACAGCGTGCCGCTGTTGTCAGACTTGGTGTGGTACCCCAGGCTGACGAGCACCACCCTGGTGGTGGTCTCCGTCGCCTGGAACACGAGCTCGGCGCGCTGGGCTCCGCCGTACACCTCCACGGTCTTGGTCCCGGAGGACCCCGCGGTGACCTGCACCCTCATGGGCCCCTCGTACGCGGCGCACCCGTCGCCGGCGCTCCCCACGGCCAGCGCCAGCCTGTACCACGTCCCCACCACCGTGCCCACCTCCTGCATCAGCGCGCTCTCCCCGCCGGACACCAGCTCCACGGCGCGCGCGCCCTGCGGCACCGCGAAGTGCGCCGAGTCGACGTAGCGGACCACCTTCTTGTGGGCCATGATCTTCCACCCGGGGAGCGGGGACACGTGGTCCTCGGTCTTGGGCGGGACGAGCACCCCGGACTGTGACCCGGGGGGAACGTAGGGCCCTTCCTCGAAGTCGCCGTTCCGGAGCAGGTTGTTGCTCGGGGTCGGGTCGGGCCGGCGGATCGCCTTGATGGCGACGGCGTCGATGATGGGCCCGCAGGCCGGGTCGTCCTCCTGCCCCGGGTTGTGGATGGTGAGCGAGAGGAGCGGCGCGTGGGCCTTGAAGGCCCAGGAGTAGTAGTCCCACCCGCAGCTGGTGTAGATGGTCTGGATGGGCACCTCGCTGGTCTGGTACCCCGGCACGACGGTGAGCACCAGCTTCTCGTCCTGCGCGCAGGTGCGCGACGCGCTGAAGGTGAGGGCGTAGTCGGCGCCCTGGGTCACGCTGATCTGCTGCTGGATGGAGGCGTCGTTGCCCAGACGCACCGCGTGCGCGCCCTCCGGGACGGGCAGGATCATGTCGCCCTGCTTCTGCCCCGACGTGATGTACTCCACGTGCCCGGAGATCTTCCAGTTCGGGATCGCAGTCACTACCGACCCGTTCATCATCTGGCTCTGCTCTGGCGCGTACTCGAAGTTGCCGTTCTGTAGCGGGCCTGCAGCTCAAAAGCGTGCGTTGGTATGGTGTTTCAGAGACAGAATTATTTATTATTTGCACAAGCAAATAGCAACAGATCAACCTCTTCTGCAGGGAACTAACAAGGTTATTATATTGAGCGAAATGATCGTTTTTTCAGATTGTACACTACATGATGCATGCAGCCAATAGCTTATGCGCACCTAACCAACCCATGCAGATTACATGCATGTGATGTGTGGAGTAGTACAGCAAGGAGATAATGAGGCCACATTATCAGTGAGATCCGAAGAGAATCGTTTCGCTATACCGATCGAGACCAAGAGGCATGCATGTGGGGGTCTCACATGATGATATTCTACTTCTGTAAAATAGTCAATCGATCAGAACGTTCTGCTTCTCTGAACTGCATATTCCTACGCACGTGAGACAGCAGAACCCAGGTTTCTTTGGGAAACTTAACTGACAGGTCAACGGAAGCATCTTTGGGATAAGTGAGATACTCTAGCTCACATGAACAGAAGCTGATTATTTAACAAGAACATGAAGCTGGTGGAGTTCATTACTTGTCTAGTCTGTTGTAGTAGCTGTAGCTACTTTAAAACTTCCTAATGCCCTCTGTGACATCATTCTTCTTGCCTGACTAAAACATGATGAACCTACCCTACGTTGCTACCCTTCTAATTTGTTGTTATTGTTCTGGGAATGGAATATGAACAATAATAAGCAAAACTGAGCGCACAGCATCAACTTGCCTAAGTGTTTAGCTTGTGGATAGCATGCAATGGCAACTAAATTAAATAAGATGATATATAGCAAGCTGCAAGTCTACTGCACATTGGCGCCTGCCACCAACAGCCGACAAGACAAAGCCACTACCTTGTCGACATGACGCGTAATAATATCATGCAATGATCAAGAGCAACTAGCAAAGTAACAAATCATAGTGCAGCTTTCAAGCAGGGCTCTCACCATCGCTAACAGCTGAGACAGCCTGCACCGCCGCCGCGGCGCAGACGAGCGCGAACAGCGCGGCGCATCGCGCACTCCGCTTATCCATCACCATATCCGACCCGCTTATCTCCTTGTAAGTCGTAAGTTGTAACCTCGTACGTCTTCAGCTCTCGATCTCCTACACTTCAGGAGCTAGGGAAAAATAGTAGAATTTCTAGCGGAGCTCAACTGGTCCAGTGCCGTCCCACTTATAGGCGCAAGCAAGCCTCCTGCACGCCACGCGCCCGCGGCTCCATGCATCCGAAGGAATAATCCGTCTTCGTTGCAGCCGATGGGGCGCCGCGGAACGCGCCGGGTCGGCATGCGCGGGCACGAGACCGGCCACCACCTCCAGGAACGGAATGCGGCAGAGGCTCTATCTGGAGCGGCGAGGACTGAAATGCCATTGCTGCCCTCCCGGACGAGCTGTCACGTGTGGCCCTCCTGACCGTTGGAACTGAAGGATTCCTCTCCTCTCCTCTGCCTTCCCGGTCGGCAGGGCGCGGGGCGTACGTGGCGACGACGGGGTGATCGGGTAGGGGACTGGTCTTCGTCGGTGATTAGTTTTGGGGTTCAGGGTACGTGGGGGGCTTAATTGCTCGTGTCGGCTCAATGTTCGCGCCACTCTGTAGTACTTGATCGAGGTTTTCTGTTCTGGCATGATACTTGATCTGGAATTTTCTTTTCTGACAGGATGATTCATCAGGTTGGTGTTCACGTGGGGTGGAATTGATTTGCAGAGTGGCAACAGTTTCAAGTTGGCACAAATCTAGGCTGCCTTCGTTGAGCTATAGGATACCATATTTTCTAGGCTTTATTTAGTCGATGATAAGTTATTTTGTATTTTAATTTATTTTTATAAAATTATTTGTATAATAATTATAAATTATTAGATTTAGATTCGATAATCTACAAAGCTGATTGAAAGAAGAAACATCAACTTTCAGTTAGCTAAAAATTAGTAAACACTTAAGATACATTTTTTAAGAACTAAGAGGACTCATTATACAAATATAGACCACCTTGGTTGAGCTAGGATATACTTTTGAACATCTAGGTTGTTTTTGTTGAGAAATAATTTGTCTAGAAAGTTTAAACTCCCCTTACGAGGGTCAAAGCCCCGTAGAGAAGCAGAACAACAAGTGGTATGATATGATGATAATTTACCGGGTAGCATTACCATGAAAAAAATCTATAGCAGCGGTTAAGACTCTATTGTAGTGGCGGACAGGCCACATATAAGCGTTTGTAACGGCGGGTGATCTAAAAATAAAATAAATCACCGCTACAAAACACTTTTTAGCGATGATTGAAGATGTCAACCGTCGTTAATACTCTAAAGCAATAGCGGCGGTTAACATCTTAAATCATTGTTAGTTGTTTTTTTTAATAAAAATACAAATAAAAATATGATATATATATATAGAAATCACAGAATCTGCATATAAAATATTTACAACATTCAATCACATAATATTTACAACATGTCATTACAGAATATTTACAACATCTCATCACAATCATAATATATATATAATAGTTATTTAATATATGTAATTATAAGATGTCTTATATTAATGCTAATATATAGTCATCATCTTTTTTCGGCTTATTGGGCTTATATAGTTGTTTCGAATCAGCCTACTCCATACTAGTCTCACTTAGCCCACTTTCATCATTGAGCATAGGTCGATCGGTCTACTAGCATCCATACTTTTTTTTGGAGCAGAAATTATATAGAGAAGTGAGCATCAACCTAGTAACTATGGCTACAAATATATATGGTAGTAAAATAAATATGACAATAAATAAATATGGTAGAAAATAGTTTTGCTCTCAGTGTGGGTTGCCGAATAAACGGTCTTTCAATGTTGTAAGATCACTAACTCGTATGGTAACATGTATCCAATATCTTAGGATATGGTCCATATCGTCATATTAGTCTCAATTACCTTGTTTTCATCATTGAGGCGGTCTAAAAAAATTACTAAAATTTGATAAAAAACTAAAAAAACATAAAACCTAAAATTTAAATTGATTTTAAAATGAGAGCAAAAATACATATGGAACGAATTCCTCTTACCTTAGAGAGAAAAATCCTACAGAAAAAAATAAACTCAAAACCTTCTCCCTTGATTTTTCTGATTTGCCCAAATTTTTAAACCGCCACTATTCGAGTAAGGGAGGAAGCTGTCCGAACAACTCTTTTATAGCTCAGGGCAACATATAGCGGCGGTCGATATTGCTAACTGCCACTATAATATCCTATATAGTTTCGGTTGATATTATCTATGGCCGCTATAAATATATACTATTTGTAGCGTCAGTTGATATATCAACCTCCATTACAAATGGTTCTGTAGCGGCAGTTTATTCCGTGGCAGGTCCCTAAGCCTCTTTAGCGGTGGCTCATGTTATGTTGTGCTGCTACACTGCCTACACACTTTTTTACAAAACCTCTATAGGTTCTCTTTGTGGTAGTGTAAGCAATACATTGTAGGCAGTTTGCTACGAACAGAAAAGAAAAACTTATGCGTGTTGCTATGGTTCGACGAGGTTTAACTGGTTTGCTACAGGATCGCCTTTGACGCTTCAGTAGCAGCTTGCATCTTCATCTGTTAGCTACTTGGTTTTGTAAGTAGTGGTATTAGGAAGTTATGTCGCCACTCAAGTCTTAAATAGCTCATGGGTATTCCGAACTAAATGGAAGGTGAACAAGTATGAAGATTTGCATTTGTCTCGGGGATGCTGAGTTGGTTCTATCCCTCCTCTTACACTTGGAAAAAATTAGAGCTGGTTCAATTTAAAGAGTGTTGTGAAGCTAGAAACTAAAATATTGATGTAATGTGTTTTGATGTGTTGTGTTATAATTTTTGCACATAGATTAGAAATAACTTGTTGAAGAATTCTAACTCCACCATTAGGTGTGGCGTGATAGGTAATCTAGGTGTAGGGGTGCAATAAACACATGCCCAATTATTCTTATAATTTCCGGCAAGGTATTACATATGCATTACAAAATATTGTTAAAACTATACAAGTCACTCGTGTCGCTGACAGAAACCTATACAAGACTATGAAAATATGAAATGACATCAAAGAAATTACTCCTAATTTTTTAAATCAAGTCCACTAAATGTGATATATATTTTACTAATTAAGTTACACCAGCAAGCGACACAACATATTTTAGTGCCACATCTTGTTGTATATGTGATATTTATTAGGTTTTTAGAGATTAACATAAAACCTAAAAATATATAATACTTTTTCAAAGTAATGTTATAATTATTTATAACATAAACATGATGTAGAACATCTAATATTGCACTTGAGATATTGCTAAATTTTCTATACCATACGCATTTGGAGACTTTAATGGATTGTACAATCCTAGCAATTTATTGAAGTAGTGATTTGGAATACAACTAAGTAATTATACACCATGTGTCCTTTTCTCCAAAAAAAAACAAATATGTAAGCTTAAACAAGTAGTCGATTTCAAGCCTTAGCTACGATAACTTCGTATTTTTTGCTACTTCAGCTATGTTTACTCGAATAATTTCATATTTACTTAATTTCTTTTATGTTTTATTCTAAATTGATTTGTTCTAATTTGTTTTATATACCTTTTACAATTCTTATGTATATACTGGATTCTATTAAGAATTAATGAGAAAACTTAATTTGATTCCAAAATTGAGATACCTAGCTACTAGTAAATTCTTTTTGTTTTTCTCAATGCACGTCATTTTGGTTATTGGGCATAAGCTCTTTCCATCCATGAAGAATATTAAAAGTCTACTTTGTACACATGTGATCATCAACAGTCATGTTTGTTAAAAGATCACAGCTTGTCACCTTGGAAGATCAAGAAGCTCAAAAGGAGTTCATATAGCCTAAAAATGTTTCATCAAGTATCTCCAATACAAAATTTAGGTGGTCATGTACTTGCTTGATTACATTATTAATATAAGCTAGAATGTTCTTTTTAGAAAAATCTAATACATTATAGTCACATGAATGGTGAAAGTAGAAAAATAAACATAAAAAATTAGTATATTGTATCTATAAAAATTTCAGAATAAAATATGTAAAATAAAAAGTCGACATCTAGAACAATAACATTGAAAATATCTATATTAATATAGAACTATATATTAAATAGGATAAAGGAGATTTGAAACAAAGTAAGTAGAATTAGCAGTTAGATTTCAAATTATAAAGAAGATGGTAGCAAATATATATAATATATCCATATCATTTGGCATAAGCCACGTCGGAGAAGATAAGGAAAATGCAACACCGTTAACTTGTTGTCAGCTTGAATCACCAGGAAAAAAAGTTTGAACTCTCGAAAAGAGAGGAGAGAAGGAACCAAGGAACGGAGAGAGAAATGTAGTAGCACAGTTGGTATGCCAAATGGGCGGCCTACACTACAAGTAATACTCCCAGCATAATCTCAATGTCCAATACGCCGCGCACCACCTGCAAATGCATGCGTGTGACAGGCCATAAACTGGTGCTATGCGTTAAAAAAAAAAACTCGACCGACGGTGGTATGAGAGTTCTCGGGCATACTAAGGAGAAGACCTTCTCACTCAGGCCGAGAAAACCCTGAATCCCTCTCCAACCCTTACACAGGCTCGAACATCAGGTGAGACTGACCCGTCGCAAAGCGCATTGGTGTAGTCAAAGCAGCGCAAACAACGCAACATCTGCGTCAGGACAAACTGGACGAGTTACCACGTGCTTTGGACATGGGAGAGGCGAGGGGATTTTTTTGGTACAAATCTCGTGCCGAGCAACGCTCGAACCCGAGACCGGCGGCTTCTCAACGGGAAGCACTACCGCTGGGATGTTGACCCATTTGCTGCTATGCGTTAAAGAAGTATAACCGGTGAATAGTCGGCCGCGGCATTGGCCTGCAGAGCGTGCCGCTGCCATCGGACCTCATGTGGTACGCCGGGCTGATCACACCACCCGCCGACCCGCGCGTGCGGTTATCGGTGGCTGTGAACTCAGAGTGCGTTGCGCGAGTACAAGCCTGGTCCGGGCGAGAACACTGGTGCCCCCCGCCCGTCACGTACGGCTGCACCTCCATCGACGAGTCGCACCCATCAGTCGCATCCCCCGCCGAGAACACCAGCCTGCATGAGCATCCTGGCAAGGTGTCCACCTCCTGCACCCGCACAGTCTCCACGTCGGATACCGGCTCCACGGCACACCTATCCTATGACACCGTGAAGTGCGCCAAGTCGACATACTTAACCACCTTAGAGCAACTCAAGTGGGGGCATGTATCCAAGCCCCCATTTCAAAATTTGCATGCTAAGTAAAAAAAGTTATTCCAACAGAACTCCTACATGCGCATGTATTTTACATAGGTATGCAAATTCTCCCTCAAGATTCCAAGTTTTGGAACCTCCTATCCCACTCTTTCAAACATGGGTCTCCCTTATTAATTTCCTTTTTCATTTTTTTCTTTCTCTTTTTTCCTCTCCTCTCTACCCTCTCTTCTCCCTCTCCTGCGCCCGACACCGCCGCCGGTCGCGCCGCCCCCACCGCCGGTCGAGCCGCCCCCGTCGCCCGACCTCCCGTCCCCCCTCCCTACCGCCCGGTGAGCCACCAGCCCCTGCCCGCCGGCGCCGGTCTGCTCATTTCTTGCAGTCGACGCCAGTCGGGTGGCGGCTGAGGGTGACGTGCGCGATGGCGGAGGGCGCGGCCGAGCGTCGGCATGCGCGGTGGCGGAGGGTGGTCGCCGGCCACCCTCTCTTCCTCACCAAGCTCCCCTCCCTCCCCTTCCCTTCCTCCATGGCGCCGAGATCCCCTTCCTCTCCTTCCCTTCCTCCAGGGGCGGCAGAGCCCGAGCCAAGCAGCGGCGCTGCGCGGCGCAGCAGCGCCAGCCACGGGCAGGCGGCAGCAGGCCGGAACTGAGGCAGGGGCAGTGCAAGCCGGAGCAGAGGATGAGAGGAGGGAGGGAGCACGACGGGGAAGCTGCGCGGGCGGGGCGAGAGCGGCAGAGCCAGAGCGCGGGCGTGCGGGGCGGGAGCGGCGGCGCCGAAGCGTGGGTGGGCGGGGCGGGGCGGACACGGCAGCGCCGGAGCGCGGGTGGGCGCGGCGGGGTTGGAGCTGCGCATCGGCATGTCGGGGCAAAGGAAGAAGATGCTGAAAATCGTGTACTCAATGACACGTGCGGTCCACTCATCAGGGGGAAAAAATAGGGGCCTGAGTTAAAGTTGCTACTAGAGTTGAAAGTCCTTTTTTGGAGGCCCACATTTTACAGGCGAGCCTGCAAATAAGATTTGCTGGCTTAGTTTTTCAAGCTGGGCTGAAGATGCTCTTAGAGAAGGACATGGTCATCCATCCGAGCTGGGGCGAGACGGCGTCATCGTCCATTGGCGGCATCCAGCGCCCCACTGGTAGTAGTCCTGGCTGATTTGGGAATGTTACCATTCTTCAACAAGTTACTATCTGCTCAGTTCAGATGAGACTGGCCACAACATGTCACGAAAAACACGCAAGAAATGGATTGCCAACATTGTTGTAGATTACTTGGTCTCGATTAGATGTCAAAGCACATGGATAGAACACCTCATTCAACTTTCATGATGTCACAAAGACGATAGTCAACTGTCCCAGGTTGCGAGCAAAAGTAAAAAAACTGGGGTCGCTTTTACCATTTTCTCTTACTCATGTTTTCATTTCTCAACATTGCTCTATTCCCAAGCAGACATACATAGGAGTATTCCAACACTTCACTTCTAGTTTGATTATGTTTATAATTGTGTCCCACTTCACTTCTAGTTAGATTAATGTACATAGATTTTACTAACAATGCCAGAAGCATTCCAACACCATATAATAGAATTAGACTCATCATTTAGTTGATAGTTATTTAGCTTAGAAGCTAAAATGTACAAACATTAACAAATAATTGGTGGGAGACAAAATCTAAAACCAATAATGCACCCAACCAATGTCCATTAACTTTACAATTTATTTTTTCTTGAGAATAACATGTAGCATTTCACTCATTAAACTGATCTTTCCACAAAGAGGATCAGGGGAACTCTGCTCCTGCATGATGTCAAACATTTGATCGATTGACTTAACAAGTACATGAGTTACAAACCATATAGCTACATGAATAAAAAAAACTACTCGGAATGCACGAAAGTGTACATTCACAATTGTAATATTAGGTGACTCTTTACATAATTCAAATACATGTTTTATATAAATCATTATTATTATGCCAATAATTAAGCCAAAATATAGATACAACATTCCCCATAATGAATTCTTTGATCTTATACATAGAGTTATGTTTTAATAAGTCAGTATATGGATGAGTCGTCTATCTTTGTTTCACAGAACTAACGGGATTATCGTGAATATAATTTTGCTTTCACAATGTATTGCCACAACACTTATTTATTTTCTAGGTTCCACAGCCATTTACTAAGTGGACATATGTTTATTTTAATAATGTTCAGTCTTATTTTGTCCTTATTTGACTAAGTGATATTTGTTTTTGCTACTATTTTATGACGAGAAGAAATTTTTTCTTGTGTCAAATTGTAATATCCCTTGGCTGGCCGGTGGTGCACCGATAGCGTGAGGATCTCAATGGCATCGCCTCTCTAATCTAGCTTCGTGAGGAAGAAGACAAGCTTAGTTTAGGGATATATTGTTCGTTGTTCAATTCGGTCTCCGACTCAGGTTCTTGTACCCCAATTACAATAAGGCTTCGGGCCCAGTTAATTTCTACTCGGTCCATCACCTGTATCAATTGTTGTCTTAGATTATTGAAGACGTCTTCTACACTGACTTCTGTTTCCTTCATTCTATGTCGCCCATGACCAAGGGAGTGGGTGTTACACAAATGTACTGTAGTTGTAGTAACGAGACAATAGCAATATGGTATGTAGGAACATTACAAAGTCACTGGTATGACTTTTTACATGAGTAGTTTTAGACTTTATTAAGTTTTTGTATTTTTCTCTAAGCAGATTTGTTCTTATTTTATTTCCTATGGTTGTTTTAAAATTTTTGTACAATTAGAGAGTTTTATTAGATAAACTCTTATGTATAGTAATAATGATAAACATTGATTCCTATTAAGATGGTTAAATGAATAAGTTTTTTTGATGGGGCACATTAATTACAAGGCTCTTTCCATGTGTGATAAATATTGAATGCCTCCTCTCAGCATATGCTAATGGATCGTGCGTTATAACAAATCGGAGGAAGATCAAGCAGCATTTAAAGGAGTTCATCGCTTAAAAGACTCGATGGAGAATTATTTTGATGTAGTACCTCCACTATAAAAAGGATAGGTGCTCTACTTGCTTACTAATTGATCATTATTAAAATAATCTGGATTGTTCTTTCTTAAAAAATGTAATACGATGGAAGAACATAGTGGATTATTCAAACCAATTGAGAACAAAATATCTAACAGAATTGCTCCAGTGAAGTTTTTTCAAAAATTGCACAAATCTTAAAGCAACCACCAATAATAATTGTTAATTAATTTTAACTTTCCTAATCCTGCCCCCCTCGTGATCCAGCTTCAATAACAAGCCCAGCCCAAAAGACCAAAATCAATCAAACAAACCCATGAAAATCGGATCGAATCTGATCATCGTGATTCTTCCTGCTTCCTCCCTTAGTGTCTCTTGCCGGAACAGCTCCATCGCCCGGCAGCAGAACTTCACTATAGTCATCGACTTCCTACTCTGCGGCAGCAGCGATGCAATCCAGCAGATGGCGTTGACACGATGCTTGAAGACCATCAAGTGGATATTTGCTTCATTGTTTTTTTTTAGAAAAAAGAAATATTTCAATATTCCAACCTCTACATAGACCAATGCATGTAGCCGTTTTTAAGTATCATTATTACAGTAATGGTGACGAATATCTCCATTACTGTAATCTCAAGCACACGGCACCCTTTTTGGATTATGGCTTCATTGGTAGCAGTGCGCATCCGTTTCTTGCGCTTCTGCTTCATGTTCCCGCTGCCTGTGCTCCGACGACGGTGATGGCGGAGAAGTGAGGACGACGACCATAACTAATCTCAGTTTGGTTTGAATACTGGGTTTTGGATAGGTTCTGGGCCATTGGCCATGGGCTAGGACAGGCCCCACGATTACAAAAATAAAAAGTTACTTATTAATTAACAGACTGCTTTAAGAGATGTGCCGCTTTTGGAAAAGAGATTCACCGGAGGATTTCTCATCAATATCTGAAGTGTCCAAAGGGCAATAACTAGTAACGGAAATGGAAATGTGACATGCTAACATTGCTGCTTATGAACTTGCTGTGTCAGGTGGAAGAAATACTGATTATGCGGCTTGTATGTCACATTCGCACCTACATGCTGTTACAGCATGGTGGAGTAGGATTGTTCTAACCGTGCTCCTCAATTAATAATATAGCTCTCACTGACACAAGTTTGAAGTATCTCAAAATGGACGAATAGAAGGAACCAAGCAACGGGGCGAGATGTACTAGTACAATTGCTATGCCAAGTGACTTTGCAACTAATACTCCCAGCAAGCACACAATCACTCTGCAATATATATATATATATATATGCCGCCGCGCGCGGTACATGCGTGACCGGCCATAACTTGTGTGCGATCCTCAGAGAAGCAACCGTCGAGCAGAAGGCTTCGACACGCAGACGAGCGAGGCATCGTCAATGACTGGCCCGCAGAGCGTGCCGCTGCCATCGTTCCTCATGTAGTAGCCGGGGCTGACGAACACCACCCGCGTGCGGGTATCGGTGGCCGTGAACTCGAGCGCGCCACGCGTGTACCCGCCCGGCCCGGGCGAGAACACCGTGACACTGGTCCGCCCTCCCGCCGCGAACGCCTGCACCTCCATCGGCGAGTCGCACCCGTCGGCCGCGTCCCCCGCCGAGAACTCCAGCCTGTACGAGCTCCCCGGCACGGTGTCCACCTCCTGCACCAGCGCGGTCTCCACGCCGGAGACCAGCTCCACGGCGCACCGGCCCTGCGGCACCGCGAAGTGCGCCGAGTCCACGTACTTGACCACCTTGGAGAAGGACTTGATCATCCAGCCGGGCAGCGGCGAGACATCGTCCTCGCCCATCGGCGGCACCAGCACACCCCACTGGTAGTCCTGGCTGATGTGTGGGCCCTCCTCGAAATTCCCGTTCTTCAGCAAGTTATCTGCATGCTCATCATCAGTTTAATTAGATACATGTCACCAAAAAAAAATCGCTGAAAATGTTTTAGTACATTACATCTAGGAACAGATTCAACTTACTCTGGGTAGCCTGAGGAGGGTAGAGCGTCTTGATGGCGACGGAGTCGACGATGGGGCCGCACGCCGGGTCGTCCTCCTGCCCGGGGTTGTGGATGACGAACGTCACGGTGTTGCAGGCGGCCTTGAACGCCCAGGAGTAGGTGTCCCATCCGTTGCTGGAGTACACGGTCTGGGTCGGGAGATCGCTGGCCTGATCGCCGGGGACCACCGACACCCTCAGCTTCTGGGACTGGCCGCAGGTGCGCGCCGCGCTGAAGGACAGGGAGTAGTACATGCCCATGGTCACGCCCATCTGCTGCTCGATGGAGGCTTCGTTGCCCAGCCGCACGGCGTGGGCGCCCTCCGGCACCGTCAGCACGATGTCGCCCTGCTGCTGCCCGGACTGGATGTACTCCACGTACCCGGAGATCTTCCAGTTCGGGATCGCGTACTGCCCCGTCACCGCCGACCCGTTCATCTGGTTCGGGTCCGGAGGGCACTCAAAGTTGCCGTTCTGTAGTGGGCCTGCAACAGCCGTGTGTCAGATTGAAATTTGGCTTTAACGATTATTACAATTAAGGACCTCAACTCACGCACCTCATTGTGAATTCGTGAGTAAATCTGAAGTGCGCTCATTGTCATTTGTCAACGTAAAACGAGATATAGATTTCGTAGTACGACATACATTTCCAAGATGTATTCTACTTCCCAAAGCAAAAGCAATGACAAAGACTTGATTGGAAGGTTTAGTAATCATGAAAGGTATCCGATGGACCCCTTGTTCTTGTTAACAGAGTGGGTAATTCTGGTGTGAACGTAATCTACAGTCTCCTAGACAGTGATATAATGTCAACTATTGAATTTTATTTCTTTCTGAAGAAATAAAATTGGCATCGCCAGATTCAAAACATGATTTGCAACTATATGTACAACTTAATAAGTATCCAAAAATAACTAGCAGCAACATCAAGAACCGTCGGACTAATCATGAAAAGTTGCAGACTAACGGTTACCTCAGTCGGAACTTGGCACTGACTAATCATGAAAATGAAAATAGAACATCTAACAACGTGTACAGTAATGTAGCTTCACGCTTCTCACCATCGCTGACGGCCAAGGCAGCCCGCGCCGCCACGCAGACGACAACGAACAGCGCGGCGCACCGCTTATCCATCACCATTGCTTTTCCGCCGGCCGGTTATCCCCTATTGACCTGGTATACCGCTTCAGCTTCGGAACTATGCCCTCGAGCCGAGCCCACTCTTGGCCGGCGCCGTTCCACTTATAAGCGAGGCCCCCTAGCACCTGCATGCTTCTGCGATCTGCAGATCCGCCCCTCCGCGGCTCACCATCTCCAGGTTTCGGATGCGGTGAAGGATCAAGTGTCATCACGTGGCGCTCTGTCGCACTTGCATGCACGGCGGGGCGCTAATTTGTACTAGTGCATTTAGTGCAAGTGTGGGCTTAATTGCCCGTGTCGGCTCTATATTCGCTCCTAACCTCTACTACCTTACATATTTTCTTTTGACAGGATATTTTGGATCGGGATTTTTCTTTTCTGACAGGGTACTTGATCAGGCTGGTGTTCATGTGGACTTGATTTGCAGGATCGGCACAACTTTCGAGTGTCGCAAATCTGGGCTGACTTCTAGGTGGTAGTATCTTTCTAGAAAAAATGGAATTATTTCAGCAATCTGGTCAGAGTCAGTACTTCTACAGTTTGGAATTTAAAGCTCGAATCTGAAGTTTCGAAACAACAGTCACAGGCCAGAACGAACAGAGTCTGAAGCAACGAAAACAAAATATACTAGCTAAATAGATTCACAAACTATAGGTTAGTCCATCAGCAGAAATCGTCAGGAAATGATGGATGAAGCAAATCTAAGGCGGTTTCAGCTTATTGACCTGTTGCACTTGAATGATGATCTATTTTTAGTAGAAAGGGGTTAACGCGTGATGGGTCGTGCGACTCCTCCACGCGCGTACCACGTCACCCTATCGTTCGGACCGTCACCCGGTCACACATTTTTCTTCCTTCTTGTGTCTCACTCCCCCACAGCCTACCCCGCTCACCACCACTGACACCTACCGCATTGTCACTCACCTTCGGCTCGTGGCCATCGTCTCAAGTCGCTAGAGATAGCTGCCGACTGCTGTCATGGTGGCACCCTCACCGTCACGTCACCACCTGCCCTCGCCGCCATGCTCTATCTCTTTTGCGCTAACTCACTGCTAGCAATAACCGTAGATTGATGTTGCCCTTGCCATCACGACGCACCGCTGACCCCGTCGCTGCTCCGCCTCTCGTGCTGACTCATCACCATGACGCCCCGTCCGCCCCGCCACCATGCTCTACCACCACTTTGCCGCACCCGTTCTCTTCTCAAGCCGTGGCTTGCCTCTCTTCTCTTCTTGATGGGCTGGCCCATAGCCGAGACAGGCTGGGCTATGTGCAAGGGGTCTAACGCGCGAGCGTGACCCATCGTATGGTAGACTTTCCGATCTTGACATGCATATCAATAGAAGCTCGTATTCCGCATCATTAAGTCCAAGCCCGTTATGCTTTAATTCTAGCCCAAGGCCCAGAACCTGTGGTGTGCCCATTCCAAGTGCCACTGACAGGTGACATCTATGCCCATTCTTCGTCGAGGAGGAAAGTCCGAGATACTTTTAGATTGTGCAAAGCTGGGAGCTGTATACGTAAAAAGTTATGTTCTCTATACTGACCATTCATCAAATCTTTTTTTTTTTTGCGACAACGGACCGTTCAAGCTGATTGTTGAACACGAAGGCTGCTAATTAATACCCACTTGCGTGATGCATGGAATAGAGCAGTATATACGGCTTCCAACGGCGGCCGCCGGGTGATATGCTGCAATGTCTTCGTAGACGCGAAAAATGACCGGAACCCAACGACTCTCGTGGCCAGGCACGCAGTACAAGGGCGCAAGGAATTCCACAAGTGTAGCCAAGTACACGGCCGCGATCCGAGCCTTTTGGTTACCCTACTAACTCGCGTCGCATGCTAGTCGCAGACTCGCAGGTACGTGTTGGACGAAGTTGGGACCGTGGAACAGTCGTGCCGGTACAATAGTAATGCTGTGGTTCATTCGTCCCTCCACGTCGAATCCCACGCCATGTATCCTGGAGATGCACGTCGACTCCCTGGCCTCTCTATATAAACGCCACCAAGAATAATGCCATGCAGGTTCGAATCACCTCGTACCAACTCGCAACATATACGCAGCTGATCGATCGAAGATCCCTGTTCATCATGGCGGACTCGCCGCCGGCGACGATCATGACGACGGTCCTGGGTCTCGGACTGGCGCTACTCTGTGCCGCCGGTACGGTCGCGCAGAACTGCAACTGCCAGTCAGGCACTCAGGCTACTGCTGCAGCAAGTACGGCTACTGCGACCTACGCCTACTGCGGCCGGGCCCCGGGTGTCAGTCGGGCCCGTGCATCTCTTCGGGGGGCGGTAGCAGCGCGAACGTGGACAGCGTGCGTTTGGATCCCAGGCTAGAATAATTCTAGCCTTGCCAGGCTAGGATAGCCATTTGGAACCGTAAAAAAATCCTCACTTGATCAGGCTATCTTACCCAATAGGGCTAGAAAAAGATTGCCTTTGAAGGAGAGCCGGCTAGCCCTTGACGGCAAAGTCGCCCGCGAATGAATTTCTCCAGTAACTACCCTGTTTCATCGCTCAGACACCGTCCTCTTCCTCCGACTTCTTTCTTGTTCTCCATGCCGTTCTCTTTCTTGTGCGCAGGTCAAGCTCTGAAGCGGCAGTAGATGGAGGACTCCGGCTGTAGCAGCTGACGGATTGCTATCCGGTGCTTTGTCCTCCGGCGGAAATTCCGTTAGCAATCCCCACTTAAAAGCAGCTCATATCAATTGATTATTTATAGCATGCGTTGGTCAGTCTGCTCTGTTTATTTTTTCTTATTTTAATGGCATCAAATTCTATTGCAATAGTGCGATATGACTGTAATTCTTTTTGTTTATTAGCTGAACAGGCTAAAGCTAGCTCGTCAAACTAGCTATCTCTACCAAATGGCTAGCTAATCTCTACAAACAAACCAAATGTTCAGAACCGGCAAGCTTGCCGTAGCTGACAGGGGCTAGTTTGCCGAGTTGAGCTATAGCTCAAGGCAGCTCAGCTACCAAACGCACCTGCACCCCGTCATTCTTCAACGGCATCAAGGCCCAGGACCCGAACACGTGCTAGGGAAAAAACTTCTACACACCCGGAACGCGTTCCTGACGGCCGCCCGCTCGTACCAAGGCTTTGCGCATGGCGGCTCGGAGGTGGAGGGCAAGCGTGAGATTGCCGCCTTCTTCGCCAACTTCGCGCACGAGACCGGACGTAAGTTGATCAATTATATTTGCAAACATGCATGGCTTCACTTCACGGCGTTCTAATTTAGTATTTGCAATACGTCCGGCCGCGCAGATCTCTGCTACATCAACGAGATCAACGGGGCGAGCATGGACGACACGAAGAGCACGCAGTGGCCGTGTGCGTACCGGGGAAGAAGTACTACGGGCGTGGGCCGCTGCAGCTGTCGTGAAACTACAACTACGGGCCGTCAGGGCAGGCGATCGGGTTCGACGGGCTGGGCGACCCGGACAAGGTGGCGCAGGACCCCCTGGTGTCTTTCAAGACGGCGATGAAGTACGTGCACAAGGTCATGCCGCAGGGTTTCGTCGCCACCAACCACCATCCGGGCCATCAACGGCGCGGTCGAGTGCAACGGGAAGAACACGGCCGAGATGGAGGATCGGGTGCGCTTGTTCAAGGAGTACTGCCAGCAGCTCGGCGTCGACCCGGGGGGCAACCTCACGTGCTAGATCGAGGTGTGCCGGCTGAGACCGGGTTGGGCGCCTTTGGTCGAACGTGAAGAATAAAATTGCTTGGCGTACATCGGGAGGGGGGCGGGGGCGATGTGCCCTTCCCCGAGTTATCCAACACACAATTAGACACATGCTCAAGCTAATTATCCATTGCCTTCAGCATTTTCAACCTTAGAATTAGAATCCTAATTTTTCTTTTTGTAAGATTAAATGCTTTTATATGAATTTTCATGCATAATTACTTTGTTTGAAATTCATGCATTCCAAAGAGATCTTAAACTTGAGAATAATCAATTTCCATCAAGGAATTGTAGAATTGGTGCAAGGCCCAGCCTTACTCCATTTCAAACTAAACCAGGATAGTTCTCTCAATAAATAAGAAACAAATCGATGATTATGGGTTGGACCAAAGTATGTTGTCGCTGCATTCTAGACTATGCCACTCGTGTATGTATATGTGTTATAAACCCTTGGAAAGCCATCCACAAATATGGCTCATCCTGGAAATACCATACCCAGGTTGACCCCCACTCTACCACTATGCCATTATTCTTTTCCTTTTCTATATGTTTTCTTTTCACTAAATTATGTGTTTTTAACTCAATCGTTTACCCCTTGCAACATAGCAAATCCAAATGTCATAAATTATAATGTTTTTTTTAGATAATAAGAATTCCTCTTAGCTTTGAATGAAAAAGGCTATAACTACAACCTGGTTTATTGCAAGTGCAACAAATCTGTCTGCATCACACACCCACAATGTCCAATAAAATAAAACAAGAACCCATATATTTTGAATGGTAATTATTGTAACATAGTTCAAGAAAAAAATTGCAATACTATTACAACTTAAGAAACATCCAAAAAATAACTAGAAACATCAAGAACCTAGAACCGGGAGTCCGGGAACAGAAACTACTTTGACATCTAAAAATAACTACCAAACTAAGTCGCGGACTACGCCATCACAAGTCTACGCTCGACGCTGAACATCTAACAGTTAATGTGTAATGCAGCTTCATGGGATCTTATTGCTGGCGGCCAAGGGAGCCCACGCCACCATGTAGGTGACATCAAACAGCATGGCGCACAGCCTATGCCATCACCAAAGCCACCAGCCAGGTATCCTCTCCTGATCTTGTACTTCTTCAGTCTTTAGCTTTGAAGTATGCCCTTGTGAGCAAAGCTCACCCTAGGCCTAGGCGGGCATCCTAATTATTAGAGTTATAGGCAAAGGATCCCTGCAGATACATGGCACTTTGGTAGCATCATTCTTGTCTTGAGTTGCGAACTAATTACAAGTTCACGTCTCTTGGAACTTACCTAACCGATCTAGTTTTTGAGATCCAAAAAGGGTACTATCATGGGGGAGGGGGAGGGGGGGTAGTAAGAGTATGTGACCATACACCATGACATGGTATCAACCTATTGCCATGATCTGAAGACCTTAGAATGTGCCAATATGTTGAACTATGCAACAAGACCTTGACTGATAACATATCTTGGTGTACCACTGTCATAATCTTGGAAAGGAAACTGGGGCAAAAATTAGATGGGTAGCAACAAGAGGTTCCTTGACCATGAGTGGACGGAACATATTGATAAACACCAGCTTATCAAGCATCCCCATTTACCATGTTTTTTCTTTTTGTGAAACCCATTTACCATATGTGCATGTACTTTCTTCTGAAAACTAACATTGAAAAAATGGATAAGGAAATTTTTTTTTTTGGCAAGGTGGTAGCCTAAAAAAGAAGTACAACCTTGTCAAGTGGAAAGAAATTTGCAAACCTAAGAGAAAAGGTAACCTTGGGATTAAATATCAAAGAAAACTCAATATCAGCTTGCTCTATAAATCGTGGTTAGTAGCTAAAGCATTGAGCAGGGTATGTGGCAGGAAAAGTAAGATAAAAGTATGTGAAAGGACGATAATGCATCTCACAAATAAAGAATAAGCACATGGACTGATAAGGAAGAGTGGTCATAGTGGAAGATGGTAAATCCACTGACATTTTGGATTGATAATGGTGTGATAAATCCACCTCTAGTTGAAAAACCACCTCTCTTTTTTGTGAATTAAGGAGGTAGTTTGCATGGTTTGAAATAGTTACAAATTAATTGTTTGTGTCTGGCTTTCAAGGCTACAGGGAGGAAAATCGGAACTCTGGAGATAATTGAGGGAGGCATAATGGACACTTTACAAACAAGCATCTACTTATTACAAGATGGCAGCAAGAATGTTACAAATAAAGCCCCAGAAGCGGGCAAAATCAGTGCGTGAACGACCTGCCTAACATCATCTCCAAGCGTCAGTCCACGTTTTTGTCTAGCAGGAAACTCGTGTGGTCAAAATTAGTCAGCCATGCACCGATTCTCCAAGCTCCAGCTAGCCATACGTAAAAATTCCAGCTATATCCAACTGACCACTCAGGTTGATTGTGGAACTCCAAGGCCACTAATAAAGGCCCACTTGCGTAGTGCATGGAATCGAGCACGATATCGGCTGCCAGCGGCGGCCGGGTGATGGCAATGTCTTTGTAGACGCGAAAAATCACCGGGACGGGAGGACTAGTAGGCAGTAGTGCGCACGGATTTTCCAGAGTGTATAGCCAAGTACACGGCGGCGGTGACGATCCAAAACTATGGCGTCGGATGCATGCTACTATTAGCGTATTAGTCGCAGGTACGCTCTGGACGACGTGCCGCGCAATTCAAACCGTGGAACAGTTGCGTGCCGGTACAATAGTGTAATCGTTCAAACCGTGGAACAGTCCACCATGCATATCGTGAAGATGCACACGTCGCCCTCCGTCCAGCCCTGAACCCCTGATCGATCTCTATATAAACGCCTCCAGAGCCCCATTCCAGTCACCTCATCATACCAACAACATATATCAGCAACTGAAGCTTGTTGTTCGGTATGGCGAACTCACCGACGATCCTTGCTCTTGTTGGGCTGGCGCTCCTCTGCGCCGCCGGTCTGGCCGCCGCGCAGAACTGCAACTGCCAGCCAGGCTTCTGCTGCAGCAAGTTCGGCTACTGCGGCACGTCGGACGACTACTGCGGCGACGGGTGCCAGTCGGGCCCGTGCAAGGGGAGAAACCCACCGCCCAGCACCGGCGGCGGCGGCGCGAACGTGGAGGCCGTCGTCAGCGACTCGTTCTTCAACGGCGTCAAGGCCCCGGCACCGGACTCGTGCGAGGGCAAGCGCTTCTACACCCGAGACTCGTTCGTGACGGCCTCCCGCTCCTACTCTGGCTTCGCGCGTGGCCGCTCTGAGGTCGAGGGTAAGCGCGAGATCGCAGCATTCTTCGCCAACGTGGCGCACGAGACCGGAAGTATGTCGTTGATCATTTATTTGGTTCATGTATGGCTATGGCTTCACTATAGTGTCATACTACTAATTTGTTTGCAATTTTTGCATGTACCAAATACGGCGGGGCAGGTCTCTGCTACATCAACGAGATCAACGGGGCGAGCAGGAACTACTGCGACTCAAACAACAGGGAATGGCCGTGCCAGCAGGGGAAGGGATACTACGGGCGTGGCCCGCTGCAGCTGTCGTGGAACTACAACTACGGGCCGGCGGGGAGGGACATCGGCTTCGACGGGCTACGGGACCCTGACAGGGTGGCGAGAGACAACGTGGTGGCCTTCAAGACGGCGCTCTGGTTTTGGATGAACAACGTGCACCAGGTCATGCCACAGGGGTTCGGTGCCACAATCAGGGCCATCAACGGCGCGCTCGAGTGCAACGGCCGGAACCCTGGCACAGTGGAGAGTCGGGTGCGCCTGTTCAGGCAGTTCTGCCAGCAGCTCGGCGTCGACCCGGGGGGCAACCTCTACTGCTAGAAAGGTCGTTCATGCTTCGCTAGCTCGAACGCGAAGAATAGAAGTGCTCGCAGTCTCGCACTTATACTGGCTATGCGCACTATACTAGTAGCAATAACAATAAACATGCAGGGGCTAGCTTGGCCTTTTTGCTGTACCTGAATAATGTAAGTGTCGGCAACAAGAAATAATGAACGAAGTTTAAATATAAATATAAAAAAATTGCCTCGTGAATGTGACTGAGATTTTATTGTTTTACTGGTAGATTGATTAAGAATTATGGCTTGAGAGTAGGTTAAATATGCCAACAAAAAGAGACAACAATACGAACATCCAGTGGATTTTGGAGTGATGCGCCTTTCCAAAACTATGCATTACATACTTTTTTTAGCGACGAAAAGAACACCTTAAGTCCATTGTCTTGATTCGCTTGGAACCTTAAGCTTGTAAATAGTTCAATTTGCTCCTAAGAAGCAAGAACTTAGATGCTGACAGACAGACTGTAATCACCACGGGTTGAGCTTGTGTCTCTTGTAATCTATAAACTCAATGCATTTTGGGACAATATAGTTATATATTTATTATATATAGTCCTTAGTTTTGACAAATGTATGCACACACAATAGTTTTGTGCTTTTGTTAAACCATGCCTTGTTTTACACTTGGATCTTATGCTAATCTAGATGTGCCAGTAACTTAATCATAATGCTGTATTCTTCTGATATTTTCTATTTACAAATTGTTTGTGTCATGCTAAATGTTATTGGATCCAACCATTATAATATGTAAAAAGGTCATACCAGATTACTTTTAACTTTATCCACATATTATAGAAACAATATTGGCCTAGGGTTAAACCCAGCTTGGAGTCCAAGGTTCTTGGATTTCAGGACAAAAAAATAAAAGAAAAATCTAAACCAAAAAGATAATGGTTTACAATATAACCCTATTTAGGCTTTTGACTGGCACTTGCTAGACACACGCTTATTGATTGTAGAGATCGATTATAATCTTTGCTAGTGGTGAAATAATGTATGTTTATTTCCTGCCACCGTATGGAGATATTAGCAGGCAGGAGTTTGATTTTGCAAATGTAACAATTTATAAGTTTTGTATGTGCACTATACTGAGAGAGCAGAGTTCATGATTAGAAATGAGCAACTGACAAACTCGAAAAGCCTAAACCGAAAGATCAAAGTGGACAAAAAATACTACTAATATTGTTACAAACAATAAATAATGGATATACTCTTGCAAACTATTGTTTCGAGCACTGCCTCATAATAGTCCGCCAGCATGGAAAGACTTCAGCTACAAACGTACACAAGCAAACAAAAAGAAGATCAAAACCATACACCAATATTGACCTCATCAGCTACTCGGCTGACGCCCGTGGCTTATAGTAGTATAAGTTTTTTACTCATTCCGGTTGTTTTTTGTTGACATTCAGACATACTTGTAGTTAGTTTAAAATTAAAATTCATTCTGTCTTAAGTAAATAATAAAAATCCTGTATGAGTATACTTTAGAACAGTCCTGATTTCAAACCATAGCCCACGCACCGACCTCCAACTTGCAAGTTGATTGTGGAACACACAATAGCCACACGAATAAATACCCACTTTCCGCGATGCATGGAATCCAGCACGATAAACGGCTGCCGCTTGCCCGCTTGCCAGTGTCAATAAGGTGATGGCAATCTCTTGGTTGACGTGAAAAATCACCAGAACTGAACGAGACGTACGCTATATCGTGCATTCGTGCACTGGGGTTTCCCATTTTCCACAGTGTATAGTCAAGTACACGGCCGCTATATCCAAAACTCTAAAAGTGTGAAGCTTCTTCCATTATCAGAAAAAATATCTAAAACTCCGCAAGGTCGCATGCTATATCAGTCGCAGCAGCAGGTACGTGTGTTGGACGATGTGACACAGAATTCAAACCGTGGAACAGTTGTGTGTCGGTACAATTGTTTGTAATCACTCAAACGGTCGTGGAACAGTCTGACATGCATATCATGAAGATGCACGTCGCCACCCAGGCCGCTCGCCCGGTCCGTATCATCAGTTCGATCGGTTGTCTCGCTCCTGAGATCACCTTTTTCGCCAGGGCCGAAAGAGAGGCGCTGGGCTGGCTCCTTTACACTAGCGCCATTTCGAGTTTTCACTCGGAGGTTGAAGCTAACCGCAAGACAAAATTCTCTCATCTTGCAGTTTGTCAACTTCGGGTTTTTTTTTCTGGTAAGTCCTAAAGTAAGCTCAAGTGACTTTGGTAACAGAGTTATCATGACACGTTCGATCGATAATTTATTGTAAATATATCAGATATTGTCATAATTGTTACGGTTGGAGCAGTTGATGGGGGGGGGGGGGGGGGGGGAGTAGCATGGTTGAAGAAGAAGCTTCGCTTCCCAGTTCACGCGTAAGAGGCATATTATTTTATTCTTAGCATAACATGCCAATCAGAGGGCAACTACTGTCAAGGAGGTGTATATGGCCTGTTTTTTTATGTGGTGAAGTAAAACCCCAACTACTACACTGGGTCGTGATGTCATCGGTGAAAAAAAATATTGCTATCAAAGGATCACCTTAACACACAAGTACTGCCAAAAGTCCATAGGTTCAAATAACCTTTGAAAAGTCATCCATAAATGTTGCATTTCTGACTCCCAATATATTATTCTGTTACTCCTTTCTGTTGCTATTTATTTTTGTTGTTGTTTTGGCTAAAACACTTGTGACTCTTTTGCCCTTAGATCCAAAATAAATCAAAATGCAGCCTACTAGGCGCATGCAGGTATAGTAGATTTGTTTTTTGTGTTTTTATTCAACTATGATATTGTTGAACTGTGAGTTGATTTACACTTAACTAGGACCTGCTGTAAGAATTTGCAAAAGCTTCTTCCTAATACATTTTGGATTCTCCCACCGTCCAATACATATATGGATTTGTATCACTCTAATATATATAATATATATATATATGGTAATTTCATTCTACTCCCAAGTGTAGTTACTCCCACGTTCAAAAAACCATCTTGGGTATGTGTTCATACCCATTTATCATTTTGAGTATATACACATACTTAAAATATAATTTTTGAGAGTGATAACCATAATTTTTTTTGAAGGGCCTTTAAGTTATAAACATATGAACATATATCACATTTACTGTTATATAAAAGTAAGTATGTCTTCATACTTCATATATCACAACAAAAAAAAGTGAGCATGTCCACATACCCTCTAGTATGACTATATACTACATTTAGAAACATCAAGTATGTAATGATACTCTCTAGATTGTGAGATATACATGCGGGAGTAGCTACTCCTGGGAGTAGGAAAAATACCTCATATATATATATATATATATATATATATATATATATATATATATATTGGAATCTACTTATATAGAATATGTCTATTTGTTTCAACTGAATTATAATAGCATATATAATCCATAATCTGAATCTATAATAATGAATCCCTTAATCTTGTTGATTGCATATTTACCATTCTTATGAGTGCCGTAATGATCTTATTTCCCTGTTTTTTATGAAAATGATTGAACATTAGGTACGAGAAGTAGATGAGAAATGTAACACTTCTTAAGTCTAATATTATGAATCATACTTAAAGAGCAAGGTTCAAAAGAACAACTAGGAAACTCGAAAGAACATACAACGATACATCATCATAGCAAAACAAATTTAATAATATTTAGCTAAGAAAAAATCCAAGCTCAAATGGCCTATACATAGTGTAATAAGTGAGGGAACCTTCATGTACTATTTTTTCACAGGTTAGAATGTCTCCAATTAATGGTTTGCTAAGATATAGTCCATATAGGATCAGATATTACGACATGGAAGAGAGAAGGAGAGGAGAAATTAAAGAGCTAATCTAACTTTTCATTAGGAGTTGGAATCTTAACATTTATTGAGCTGCTCGCTAATATAGAGCCTAACATGGTTTTATACTATGAAGTGGAAAAAATGAGAGTGAACAATGGATGCTCTAATATTATATTCCCTCCGTCTAAGAATATAAGCATTTCTTAGTTTTATCAAAATTAAATATTCAAATATGAATAGTTGCATATTATGATAATTTAGTTTATGATAAACTAATAGTATGGCCTATATTTGAGCAAATGTCATGAATTTTGCTCTATTAATAGTCAAAGTTGGAACTCTTTTACTTTAACCACAAACCCAAAATTCTTGTATTCTTGTACTGACTGAATATATGACATATGAACATAGCACAAGCCTGTTATATATGTTTCCTAGCCCAAGGCTAATCAATCGTTGCATCTCCAAGTGTCAGCCGACGCTTTACCTATGCGGTCCAAATTAGGCAGCGCTCTGTATCATCGATATCCAAGTTGTAGCTACAGCTGTACTACGTAAAAGTCTTCTTATCTACACTGACCATTCAAGTCGATTGTGGAACACGAAGGCTATGAATAAATAGCCACTTTTGAGTTTTGAGTTATGCATGGAACCAATCACGATATGCGGCTGCCAGCAGCGGCCGGGTGATGGCAATGTCTGCGTAGACGCGAAAAAATCACAGGAACGGAACGACTCTTGGGCAGTAGCTCGCAAGGGTTTCCACAGCCGTAGCCAAGTACACGGCGGCGATCTAAACCCGGTACGCTAACTTTGTTACTTGAAGCCTAGAAGTCTACAACGAAGGTACGTACGTGTTGGACGACGTGCCGCGAGTTCAAACCGTGGAACAGTCGTCGTCAAAAGCCATGCATGCATCAAGAACTAGAAGGTGAACGTCCTACCGAGCGCAACCCGGGCCCTAATCGAACTCTCTATATAAGCACCACCAGGATGCCATGTCGACTCACCTCATACCAACATATATCAGCAACTCAAGCTTTTTTTTTTTCCGATATGGCGAACCCACCGACGACGGTCGTGCTGGCCCTGGGACTGATCTCCCTCCTGTGCGCCGCCGGTCTGGCCGCCGCGCAGAACTGCAACTGTCAGCAAGGCTTCTGCTGCAGCAAGTTCGGCTACTGCGGCACGTCGGACGACTACTGCGGCGACGGGTGCCAGTCGGGCCCGTGCAAGGGGAGAAACCCACCGCCCAGCACCGGCGGCGGCGGCGCGAACGTGGAGGCCGTCGTCAGCGACTCGTTCTTCAACGGCGTCAAGGCCCCGGCACCGGACTCGTGCGAGGGCAAGCGCTTCTACACCCGAGACTCGTTCGTGACGGCCTCCCGCTCCTACTCTGGCTTCGCGCGTGGCGGCTCTGAGGTCGACGGCAAGCGCGAGATCGCCGCCTTCTTCGCCAACGTCGCGCACGAAACCGGAAGTGAGTTGATCGTGTAATAAATTTGCACGCATGGCTTCTGGGCTACGCC
This sequence comes from Eleusine coracana subsp. coracana, assembly GCA_032690845.1. Lineage (NCBI taxonomy): Eukaryota > Viridiplantae > Streptophyta > Magnoliopsida > Poales > Poaceae > Eleusine > Eleusine coracana. The sequence continues at coordinate 9,629,868 of CM064424.1, forward strand.
TTAGTAACACTTTATTATTTGCACATACTGATGTATATACCAACATACTGTGACGCGAACACTCACAGGTCTCTGCTACATCAATGAGATCAACGGGGCGAGCAGGAACTACTGTGACGCGAACAACAGGCAGTGGCCGTGCGTCCCGGGGAAGGGATACTACGGGCGCGGCCCGCTGCAGCTGTCGTGGAACTACAACTATGGCCCGGCGGGCCAGGCAATCGGGTTCGATGGGCTGCGGGACCCAGACAGGGTGGCACGGGACAACGTGGTGGCCTTCAAGACGGCGCTCTGGTACTGGATGAACAACGTGCACCAGGTGATGCCGCAGGGGTTTGGCGCCACCATCAGGGCCATCAACGGCGCGCTCGAGTGCAACGGCCGGAACCCTGGTCAGGTGGAGAGTCGGGTGCGCCTGTACAAGCAGTTCTGCCAGCGGCTCGGCGTCGACCCGGGGGGCAACCTCTACTGCTAGAAAACTTAATGTTTGGCCAGCTCGAACGCGAAGAATAAAAGTGATCAGCGTCTCACACGCTTATACTGGCTATATATGCACTACTAGTAGCACTAATAATAAGAAGAATAAAAACACAAGGGCTAGCTTGGCCTGTTTGCTCGCCATACGACTTGTAAGTGTCGACAACAAAAGTAATGAACAAGTATCACTATAGATATAAAAAGAAGAAAAAAATTTGTCAAAAATGTGGTTCGGTTTATTAGTAGATTGATTCCGAATTATCCGTAAAGACAACATCAAGCGAGCATCCAGTGGATTTTGGACTGCCTCTTCTCGAATCTGTCCAGAGTACACACATGAAATTGGATTTTTTTTTATGAAATTTGTGTGTGACAAAGCTAAGCTTAAACTTGAGAATAGTTCAATCTGCAGCAGGAAATATAGAATCTGTTGAAGTCTCCACCCTTCCCCTATCTGAACCCAAATCAGGGCAATCCTCTTACTAGATGATCACAGGTTGAACCAAGGCCTGCTGTCATCATCTAAACTCAGTACATGGGTTGTCATAATCCGTGGAAAGTCGTCACAAAAATGGCGTCCATGAGAGAGCATACTGAGAGAGCATGGTTCATGTTCATGATTAGAAATGAACAGCTGACAGACTCAAAAGCCCTAAACCGAAAGATCAAGACTGGACGGATTTACTAATATAATTATTACAAACAATAAATAACGGATATACTCTTGCCACTACTGACTGTTTCCAGCTGGAGGCCGCAGCATTGGCCGCCCTCTTTGATCCGCCGGAGTGGACCGAATGAAGAGTTCGGGTTGGCCACGTAGTATATGTTACGTTTACCGAAGGCGAGGTTGTTAAAACGTTCACCGACGAAGCAGCCGTCTCGCTTGCGGCTGCGACGACACGCGGACGAGCGAGACGTCGTCGACGACGGGCCCGCAGAGCGCGCCGCTGCCGTCAGCCCTGGTATGGTATCCCGAGCTGACCAACACCACCCGCGTGCTCGGCCCGACGGCCGTGAACTCGAGCGACCCGCGCGCGAACCCCTGCGCCTGCGCGCCGCCCCACGGCACGCTGGCGTTTCCCTCCGCCGCGTACGCCCGCACCTCCATGGCCGCCGGCGAGTCGCTGGCGGCGCACCCGCCCTGCTCCGCGTCGCCCACCGCGAACTCCAGCCGGTACGACCCGCCCTTCACCGTCTCCACGTCCTGCACCAGCGCCGTCTCCACGCCGGAGACCAGCTCCACCGCGCGCCCGCCCCGCGGCACCGCGAACCCCGCCGCGCCGACGTACTTGACGGACTTGGAGTAGGACATGATCTTCCACCCGGGCAGCGGCGTCACCTCGCCGTCCTCGTTTGTTGGTGGCACCAGCGCGCCCCACTGGTACACCTCGGAGATGTACGGGCCCTCCTCGAAGTCCCCGTTCTTTATTAAATTATTACCTGATGATCGTTTAATTTCATTATTACGAGATCAATTAAGCACGTATACGTGTTACTATTAGATAAAAAAAATTCATACTCTGGGTGGCCTGAGGAGTGTTGAGCGTCTTGATGGAAACGGCATCGATGATGGGACCGCACGTCGGGTCATCCTCCTGCCCGGGGTTACGTATGACGAACGCCACGGCGCCGCTCTCGGCCTTGAACGCCCAGGAGTAGGAGTCCCAGCCGGCGCTGGAGTAGACGGTCTGGACGGGGATCACGCCGCCGGCCTGGGAACCGGGCACGACGGACACCATGAGCTTCTGCGCGTGGGCGCAGGTGCGCGCGGCACTGAAGGTGATGGAGTAGTAGGCGCCCGGCGTCACGGCGAGCTGCTGCTGGACGGAGGCGCCGTTGCCCAGCCGCACCGCGCGGGCGCCCTCGGGAACCGCCAGGACGAAGTCCCCTTGCCGCTGCCCGGACTCCACGTACTCCACGTGACCGGAGCTCTTCCACTTCGGGACCGCGGTCTCACCCGTCACCGTCGAGCCGTCCATCTGGGACTTGTCCGGTGACTCCTCGAAGTTGCCGTTTGGCAGCGGGCCTGCATCGTCACACGTTAAGAGTCAAATGTTTTTAACTTTGACCAATTATAAATAATAAAATATTAATATTTATAATATATAATTAGTATTATTAGATAAATTATTAAATCTACTTTTATAATAAACTTATTTAGATATAAAAATATTATCAATTTTTTCTCTAAATATATTCAAAGTTAAGAAAGTTTGACCGACACGAAAATTATAGTAACACTTATTTTGAGACGAAGGAAATATTACATTGCACCTTGTCTCAAAGCAGACTTGGAAAGCGCTTGTACAATCAAACCAAAAGTATTCAGTGAACGACTATCATGTGAAACCAAATTTTTTTTACTATTATTTGATTTATTATAAAATTATTTTATGAAATGCAGATACATGCACGCATGTGAGGGTTAGATTATCCCATGGTCCTCAAAACAATCATGTCATGATCCGCAGGAGACGGCCATCTATATTTCAAAGATCCATCAGCCCATGTTACGAGGCCAAGGAGAAATCTAGTTTTCACATGATCAGATGAGTACTAGAATTTGTAACTTAGTCAAACACGGTCTCATTCCCGGAAAACACATTATATTTCTACGCACGTGAGACAGCACAAACCTTGCTTCAATTCTTGGGGACCTTACCAAGTCAACACATACAACACAGGATGACTAAATAGCTAATAAGGTTCAGGTTTACTACAAAGAATCATGGCTTTTTACTTTTTTATCACTCTATCGGAGTGGTCATTCCCAAAAGCCATCCTATAAAGCGGTTACTCCCAAAAGCCATCTGGCATCTGGTCCTCAGAATTTTATTCCCATTTGCTACTCTTTCTCTCTTGGTGTGTACACGTGGAACATTTTTTTTTATTTTCTCACCTGTGTGACATGGGAAAGCAAGAAAGATGACCAGGTTGCCCCTGTGCACCAAGCTCAGAGCAGATCAGGTTGTCTTTATGCTCCACAGGATGTATGGCCACTCGCCATTGTTTTCCTGAGAAGCTCGTACGAAGCAGTTGCTGCACGTGTCTCCTATGCGCCAAATCTTTCTTCTATGGTTAGTCTGAATTCTTTTCCTCATAGATCAAGCTAGTACACTTCATTTAGAACTCGTTTGAAGCCTCTTCCGTGCAAATCCCTAACCAGAGCTACCAGAATTTAGGGTTCCATGTCATTTTTTACTTCTGCTTACTACACTTTGTTCTAATATTTTTTTTCCCCCCTTTGAGACAAGCGACGTTGTTGTTGCAAGGAAGAAGAAGGATAGGATTGTCCTTTTCCATTCAATTCCACATTGGATAGGGGCAAGAAAAAATAAAAATGCCAACTGGCCATGAAAAATTATAAATAGTGGCTAATAAGAGCTAAATGCGGGGTCTAGGTGGTATATGGGAGCTACCATTTCATAAGGTGACAAATGAGGATGACCATTTCAGTAGGATGGTAAAAAAATTAAATAACCCGAAAGAATTATCAAAGTAAATTCAGAATATAAACCGTAAGTAATCTGTAATATTGAGAATATAATTAAACTCTAAAATAAAACTAAAAGAGTCTGATTTTTTTAAGCCAAGGAGCATGTGCCCACCTTATTTGACTGGACTAGTATTTCTAACAATATAACAACATATACTCTGTACATAACAACATTTGTATTTCTAAGCTAGTCTCTAAACTACAAATTTATGATTTATGATGTGATTGATTAGACTTCAAACATCATTGGTTACGCTTATTCATTGATCCAATTGCACCAAAAAACTCTTAGCTTATGGAAATGGTGGATAATTCATGTATACTTAAATAAAAAGAACTACAAAACAAATAGTTTGTTTTCTCCTATTCCATATAATAAGTTATCACTGATTTTTTTACTTGGCTAACAAGACATGATTTTTAGGTTTCATGGGTATTCTTTTGTGTATTATAATAATACACGTGACAATTTAGTCCTCAAAAGTCGGTAGGTGAATGGAAATGTGACTTTTATACCTTATCGATGGGCTCATTTTCTTGAGAATTTGTAACATGATCTTCCTCTTTAGTTTTTTCTTTATTGAAGGGCCATTGCGTGTTATTAACTAAGCAAAGTTAAGATGAGAACGCCCAGACAGTGTTATCAACTACTAATATGGTATAGTACGGAAATAAATTAGCATGAATTCGGCTGTACGTGGCAGTGTCATGACAAGTTTACAGATTGACCAGTGCAATCAGCGTGGCTAGGTGAACACGCCGGGGGAGTAGCTTGAATGTTTGATGGTAAAGGCTCTCACCATCGCTGACGGCCGAAGCGGCTCGGACGGTCGCGCAGACGAGCAGGAAAAACAGTGCGGCGCAGCGCGCGCTCCGCTTGCCGACCACCATCACCATCTCCGATCCCGACGCTGCTTCTGAAGCTTGGGAATTTTGTATAGTGATTTGGCGCTCTACTTAGCTATACTACTAGTACTATGAAGCTATGGCCTTACCAGGTGCGGGGCTTAACCGGGACAGGGCCGTTCTGCTTCGCTTTTTATAGCTGAAGCGGGTGAGAGGCGAGAGCTGGGCGTGCCTCTGCTCTGCACAGAGGCGGTATAATGATCAGAGCCCGCTGGGGCTAGCTGCACGATCCAGCGCCCGTGGAACGCGCGCCGAGCACGAGAGGGAGCGAGCGCGGCGTCTCTTCCTCCCCGAATTCAACCGGCCGGCTTAGATCTCGAGCGCCGCGCGTTGACAACTTACACATCCACCGCGCCGGCCCCCGCAACGTCACCCTGGCGGCCGCGGCGTGGACGCGTGGTCACGTGGCTCGCTAGGCTGTATACTAGAATCATCGTACAACTGCGCCGTTGGAAATGGAATCGAAGGATTCATGTGTCCCCATCATGATCGGCTTCCCCGACAGCGCGCGTACTTCGTCGTCGCTGTACAGCTCTTGATCTCCCGAGGAAGTCAGCTCAAATAGTCTGCGGCGCTTAATTAGCTGTGTCAACCTAAGTACTTATTAGTCGCGCATGGGTGGCAGAAATTTCGAGCTGGCACTAACCTGGGATCATGGCCATCGCTAATAACGAAGAAGAAAACAGAGCATGGAGCAACGATAGGGTACACACATTAGGTAAGAAGCGAGAGGCAGTGACAGAAAAGTTAACACCTCCACGCACAGAATTAAATCAGGGCGAGCGCAGTACGATTACGTTTTTCATCCACTACTCCTTCGTTCGAAATTATAATACGTTTTAGCTTCAAACAAGAAGAAATAGTTACATAGAAAATGAGAAGTAGATATATAAAGGATGTAGTGGAAAAAGAGAAAGATACATTAAGATATGACGTGTCTTATAATCTAAGAAAAAATTGAGAAGACTAAAGTGTCAATATAATTTGGAGTGGGGGGAGTAGAAATGAAATACGTATCCGTAGGGAAGGAGAATGTTCAAATGGATTTTGGCGCTTGGCAGTACGGTTCAACAAAGCTATGGGCCGTCAAACGAGAAAGGGAAGCATATAGCCTTTGGGCCCATCATTCAGCTTGCAGCCCATGGGCTGAGGTATCCGTAGCAAAGCCAGCAACCCGAGAGGGACCCCGGACCCATTCGCAGCACAACCCAATCCAGCAATCCTTCCTTTCTCCTCGGTTCCTCTCTTCGTCCGGCTGTCCCCGTCCGGCCGCCAGCCTCCGCGTCCCCAATCCCCGTCGCTGCGGTTGGTCCCCCAGGTAATCTCACAGGCAACACGTATACCTTGTACCGTTAGTTCCTCTTATATGATGGCTACAGACGCGTTGCATCTTCCCGTTTTGTTCGTCCATGGTTTCAGTATGTTGCGAGATTAGGGTGTCTGGGTGTGGGGGAATGCGGGATGAAGCCTTCTCATTCCCATTTCGTGCTGATTGCTAGGGCGCAAGAGGGGTTTATACGCCCGCATGGCCTCTCAGAGCCTCATCCACAATTCCATTAACCAGGTTGCTCGGCGGCACCAACTACTCGTGTTCGTAGGGATGGTGATTTGAATATTTCCAAACATGAATTAGAGATTCGGAGCTTTGAAAAGTGCCAAACCTGTGGCATAATTTCGAGCATGTCGAATACAGCCTGATGTTAGGAGTATTAATCATGCTGATAGAACTGAGGTAGAGGGCTGCAGTTCAGCCTTGATTAGTATGTTACACATGGCTTTATCAGTTGACACTACTTTACTCAGGTAGCGAGATAAGTATCAACTATTGGGTTGGTTGCGAATTTGGGATTGCCTGTGGTTCCTCTCTGGTTGAATTACTAGATTGAACATATACAAATGCACTTAAACTGTACTTAAATAAGAAAAAAAAATATTCCAGCATCCTTGCAGAAGTTTTTCTTCACAATACCCTTTTACAACTCACTAGTCCTAAATTGGAAGCAAATGGGTTACATCAGTATGTTTATTATTGCAATTTTGTAACTTCTGAATGACCAGTGAATACTAACTACTTTTTCACACCATGATACAGAAATTATGCCATTCTGTTTTATGTTTGCTCAGTTGATATTGATTTTTCTTTGGGCTGATCAATGTTCTTATCTCAAATCTATATGTTTGTACTGTATGCTTACATTCCTCTCATCCTCTGTTAAACATACAGATTTGGGTCAAGGAAATTTTAGGAGTTTGCAAAGTCCGAAAACATGAGCTACTTCCAAGCTACAACACAAAAGCCTCATAGCGCGCTCATTGCATATAGGCCAGTAGCTGGTCTTGGAAAGGCCCGCGAGTTACTTCATCGAGATTCTCTATGTCCACATTCTATGCGATCTTGCAAGCTGCAGCAGCAAGTGTATCCAAGGCTTGTTCTTGTTTCTTCTTGCTATAAAAAGCTTGGTCCTGTATATGCATCGAGTGGGAAGGAAAACCCTGAGATTATGAATGACGTAAGTAGTTTTATTACCTTTCTGCAGAACGTATATAACCTACATGTTTTATTCTATTACCACAAAACTGCTGTATATTTTGCTTGATATGGTTCATATTTTTCAACCTATTATTATTATGTTATAGCAATTATTGTTGCTTTGGTTTAATGATAAATTGAAATCTGTTGTATCACTTATTCTCACTACAGACTCCAAATTCTTGGAAGAGGTGTACTGGAAACATGTTTTACTTTTGTCTGACTTCGCATTTTTTCAAGATTGATGTGATTTGATACTCCGTTAGAGTATTTGAATAGATGTTTAAGTGAACATTTGGTTTCATATGGTAAACCTATGCATTTATTATAAAAATATTTTATTTTTTGGAATTTCTTGCAGCATGGACAAATTTGTTAAATTAGATAGGGATCCCTATTAGATAAGATTATTAGCATGTACAGAACCTTTCCTTGTAAATTATATCTGATTTTTTTTTTACTTCCGTCCAACTTAGCATTTTGTCAAGATTGATATAATTTTGTAGTCAGTATTTTTTTTTTCAACTTCTCCATTAGAGTATGTTAATAGATGTTGAAGAGAACATTTAGTTTCATATGGTAAACCACGTTTATTATAAAACATAGAGCTGCACAATTTTATTTTGTGGAGTTTCTTGCAGCATGGACAATGTTATATTATACTACCTCCGTTCTAAAATGTAAGCATTTGTTGACTTTTAAGAATCATGTTTGATCATTTGTCTTATTTGAAAAAAATGTTAAAAAATTATTTATTTTATTATAACATGTTTTCTTAGTACATATATTTTACATATAACTAATTTGTTTTTATATTTTTATAAAATAAATTGAATAAGACGAGTGGTCAAACATGATGCTCACAGTCAACAAATGCTTACATTTTGGAACGGAGGTACTAGATAGGGATTCCTATTAGATGAGCTTATTAGCATGTATGGAATCTTTCCTTGTAAATTATTTGTGAAATTGATAATTTATCCATGCTTTCTTTTTAGCCCTTCTCTATGGAATCACTGAATAAAGCTATGGCTGAAGCAAAAAGGCAAAGGCCCATAAAAGACTTGCTGATGGAGCAGATTGCTACGCTTCGTGGACAAGGACCTGGTGGGAATGGAGGCAACAAAAATCGTTATGGAGGTGGGGGTGGTTCTGATGGTTCAGATGATGCGTCTTTCAAGGAATCATTTTACGAATTGATCCAAATTTTGTTAGCCACTGTGGCCTTCATATTTCTGGTAATTTCATTGCTTCATATGATCATTTCTCCTTCTGTGGTTCATTGTTTTGGAAATGCTTTAGTTGTTGGGGACTTGTTTTTGGCCGTCACTGTCTAAACTAGTACTGAGCCCAACTAGGATATCTCTTGTTCGAAAGTTGTCACTTTTATAGTTGATGGTACAGGTGCATGTTTCATGCTATTGTATTTTTATTATCTTGAGTATCGTTTTTTTTTTTTTGCCTGACATGCTAAGCTAATTCTGTTATTCTGATGGGATAATGGAAACTGGTGGAGTGCAGGGTCATGAAATTTCCTCTCTGCTAGCTAAATAGTATGTACATAAAATTTGACAACCATGCATCCTTGTGGTTTCACTTTTATCATCTCTTTTATGTATGATTCAGAATTGTATACTGACTTATAAATAATAAATGGTCATTTCTTGGCACTAGCTTACTGAGAGATGCAGATAGCAACATACCACTGTTAGTAGCTCTGAAACCGTTTGCTTTGTATCTTCATTGCTCAAACTGCTTGGAATTTTTTGTAAAACACTTCTATATCTGCCAAACCAAGACTTACAAGCAAATTCCATTTCGTTTGTAAGGCACACAAGTTTATTGATATGGTTGTCTTGGTTGTAAGCATTAAGGGATCCTGCTTCTGCTTTCTAACTGACTCTTTTACTTCCCTCATTGTGCACTGTGCAGTACATTCATATAATAAGAGGGGAGGAGTTGTATCGCCTTGCCAGAGACTACACCAGATATCTTATGACTGGTAAGAGAACAGCTCGACTGAAACGGGCCATGCTGAACTGGCGTGATTTCACTGAGAGCATCACCAAGAAGGATAGCGCTGAAGAAGACTTTTATGACAGACCAATTGATTCTGAATCCACGTGGTGGCAACAGCCCCAGAAGTTTCTTCATCGTCTGGAGGAACTTTGCAGGGGCTATTTGCGCCCCCATGCCCAGTAATCTTAGGGTTCTGCTGTTACAAGGCTGTGTAGTGTAGGCCTCTGAAGTTTCTCGTTTGTGGTGATGTATATGAGTGCTAGTTGCACGAAGAATGCAGAATGCCGACGCTGGCGTATGAAGTTTCTCTGGTACCGAACAGAAAAAGGCAGAAGTAGGGGATAGAGTCTACTAGTAGTACTGTGGAGTTCTTTGTTCGGTTTTGCCGTAGCAGTTTGTTGTCGTCCGCACGCCGGTCAATGAGATGTTGATGGCAACTTGAATGCCGCATCTGATAGACCATAACTGCACTGGTACGAGTAATGAACCATTGTACTACTAAAAGAGACAGTAATCACTGTGAAGCTGTGATGCTATGTTGTCCGACCTCCCTCTGGGTTTGACGGAAGTTCAGTTTACATATAGTAGCAGTACCTTCTTTGGTTGGCCTCCGAGTTAACCCGTGATTTGCGAATGCAACCTTTAGTTGTTATGTTTACCTGTATAAACAACTCATTCTTGTGATTGTTGAAGTGATTAGTGATTGCGTAACAAACTTCCTATGGAGTTAGCTTGTACGTTCAGCTGCTTTGGCTCTATCCTTGATTTTGCTGACGACATGTATGATTCGTGTTACTCAAAATCCGTACCCACGGACGAGCGATTGATTGACTGGCGAGCCATTTTGGTGGTTTCCGTGAGCTATGATTAGCAAGCAACCCGCGATCAACCTGTAACAAATTTCATTATAGGGAACGGGACAAACTGTCAGTCCAATCAAAGTGGCCATAGACTACAGAGTAGGTTCCTTCTGAGGACCGCGCGATTTCCGGAGGAATGATACGGCCGAAAGCCAGGAATCTCAGAGCAAATCAGCAAGCTACAATAAGCACAAAGGGGCATGAGCGAAAGGTGTCAAACAAACCACCACATGTGTAGTGTAGTGTAGCCACGTAGGCTTTGCGACTTGTTCAGCCGGGCGTGAGCTGCCACTTGAACGAACCGTGTCCTGAACTGCCGGGCCTAATCAAATCAGCGAGAGAGACGGATTGCCTTTCGTGTTCGTCTGTAATGTTTTCGTCATGCCCATACATTTATGCTTCTTCGTTCACGCACGCCTCCCAACAAGGTCAGCATAGTTGGTTGAACCAAATACTACTATATGCGAGCGTGAGCGAAATTGTAGAACCAAATGGCGGCTGCCGGTGGCCCTTGGTGTTTTTTACCTGTTGAGCCGTTCCTGCGATCTGCTTCCGTGGTTCTGGAAAGTGCCGGCGGCACGTTGAGGTCAGAGAGGACCGTTTCTTGGTGCTAAAATTTTGTGACCGCGCGGCGCCGCTCCAAGTAGCAGTAAAATAAATCGACAAATCTTCTCAAAAAAGAAAATCGATAAAATTCTGTGACACTCTCAGTCCCAGCTGGCAACGTGTCGTCGCTCATCCAGACACGCATGTTACACGAGCAACGAACGCGAGAGACAGAGTTTGGCACGGTACGGCACGGTGGTACCATAAAAAAGCGGTCGTCTGACGAGGAGGAGACGCAAGGCAATTCGATGGATAAAAATCTGTTTCCCGCTTTTCCCGAACGATGACGATGGAAAGTGGAAAGGGAGGCGGTGGAAGCGCGTGGACCCCATCCGTCCGTCCGTCCGGTCCAGGTCGAGGAGGGAGGGCCCCGGGAAAACCGCCGCGATTCGTTCTGTGTTCTCTCTCCGCGCGCGCGCTCCTTTTGCATGCGCACGCACGCACGCATCAGCTGCAGTAAAAGTTGTCGATTGACGAAGCCGCACTGTTGGATCATGTGAGGGGGGCGGCGGCGACGTTGATGATATGTGAAACACGGAATCTCTCATCATCATTTTAGGCTAACTACTAAAACACAGTAAAGGCTTGTTGCTGACTATACACAGCGTCACCGTCGCGTCGTTGTTCCTGGTCGTGAAAGTCTGGACCGAATGACAGGACCGGTGAGAAAGTTTTGATTCGCTTATTAGCACGACTCGGCGTCATTAGTCCGCACCACCACCTGCCGTAAACAGGCAGCTTATTTCCCAGCTGTGTAGGTGCGCAGTAGCAAGGTGTAACTACTCGTTTGGAGAAACAGAGAGCGTAATAGTCGGTCGTAAAGGGAAGGTCGCCGGCAAAGATGACTAGTCCCTTGGATTGGAGTGACGCGATCGGTGGCATTCGCGATCCGCCCGCCTGCCTCACTTGACACAAGACGCCAGATGCTACTTTGGAAGACGCAAACGCAGACGGCGCGGAGAGCGAGCGCGCACGGAAGCAAGCAGCAGCAGCAATGCATGCATCCCCCACCGAAACCAGCAGACGACACCCGGTGCCGCGGCTCGGGAAGAACGCGACGCCTACTGTACTAGTACTGCGTCTCCATCCCTCGTCCGTATCCTGTGTCCATGACGCGCCCGGCCCGGTGCATCGCCCACGCCCGTGTTCCCGTCCCGGCGCGGAAAAGTCCAAATCGCGTTCATTTCCTTCCTTCCCCCGCGCCGAGCCGAAGCCATCCAGCACTGCTGCTTCACGCGGCGGCGCGGGCGCAAAAGCGCAGCTGCCACATGCGATGCTCGCCAAAGGAAAGGAGGCGGGCGGACGTGGAGCGATCGCGATCGGGCCAGAGCAGCGGCCGAACTAATAAAAACCTCGCTTGTCCCTGTCTCCTCTCCTCTCCTCTCCTCTCCTCTCCTCTGGATATTAGCTGTCACGGAAACCGATCGATATGATGCGCGGCGCCCAGCGCCCGGCCCCGGCTCGGCAGAGAGAGAGAAAAAAAACCAAGTTGGGACTGCGCTAAACTGAGCCAACTGCGTGCCGCTAGGAACACAATCACACAGAGATACTTCATACATGCGACGGGCGCCAGCCGCCAGGCGGTGGCACGGACATGTCGTGCGCGCGGGCGGTCTCGCGTGTCCCGACCCCGCCACGTCCAACGCCCGCCACCATTTCTCACGTCCCGCCGTATATATATATATATATATATCTTTCCTCTAGATATTTCGTCCCGCCGTATGGTACAGGTCGTCCGTCTTCTCTCTACGCCTCTGGGCGGTGCACCTAACTACACTTGGTACGAAAAACAAAACTTTTTTTTTTCCTTTTCTTTCGTCGTCAGGACTGCAGGGCTCCTATAGATAGAGTAGAGAACTCGTTTTCTTGTCTTAGAAAAATAGAAAATCTAGCTATCCACTGCAGCACCAGCCCACCCACACCCAGCCCCAGGTAGCGAGCGAGCGACTCTTCTGGTATAAGCTTGTGTTCTGTATATATACATGGTCAGGGGCAGGGCCTCCCTGATCCCCAATTGTGTCCCCAGCTCCTCCTCCTCTTCCTCGGCTTTCATTCCATCCTTCCTTAAACCCTCCATAAGCCCACCCTCTCTTCCTCGTCCTCTTCGTTCTCGCTCTAAAGGAGACAGGAGGGAAGCCGAAGAAAGAAGACGCGCTCGGATTGCTGCTGCTTGCTAGCTACACCGCCGGAGTCGATTGTTTCCCGGTGACAGATAGCTCCTGCCACCTCTGCTGCTCCACGCCCGGTGCTTCTTTTTCATCGTAAGCGTGTCCCCCCCCCCCCCCCCCCCCCCCCCCCCTCAGCTTCCTTTCTTCAGTATCATGTTCTGTTCTTGGGAGTAGTACAGTATATATGCTTCTCTGCTGTCAAGTTTCATGTGCGGTTAATACTCGCTTCTACTGTATCAGTAAGTTTTCAGAAAGCGGACCAGTCGTAATAGCGCGCATGCAGCTGCACCAGTTAGCCACGGTGATTTTTCGCTTTAATCAACATAAGCGCTTGCATCGACCACGATGTGATGAGCGATGTTCTACGCCACACACACAGAGTCACAGAGAGACACAGGGAGGGAGGGAGAGACCGGGAGAGAGAGAGTAGGCGGCTGGCCCTGGGCCTGGCGATAGACGGTGGCGTATGTCGCGGCGTACGTAATGCTGCGCGTACGTACGTGTCTGTAGGCGCAGGCGAAGCGCGGGTCTCTCGGTTGGCGCGCGTCGTCCTTTCTTCACAGCTGGCGCCCGGGTGGATCCGGTACCTGCCTACGTCGGCGAACCGACTATTCAGAGACATGATTAGTACTCGCCCAAAAGGGTTTAATTAGCTTGCCGGGATATTAGGGCTTCCTTACGTTCGCACTAATTAAACAACCGGCTGGGGAGGATCGATTACATACGTCGCGGCAAGGGTACGGGTGTATTAAAGGCTTCCCTGCCAACGCTTTACACTAGTACTAGTTTGGTTTGGAGCTTCTGCTGCCGTCTTGCGTAGGAGTAGTGATCATCTTTAGCTTGCGAAACTGATGAATGGGTTTAGGTGAGAACAGTAAAGCTTGAGAGCAGTGAGAAAAAGGAGGAGGGCCTGGATTGAATTGGTGCCTACTGAGACCGGCCGGAGACACAACAACAGCCTGCTGCTACTTGACAAACTCGTCAATCATGCATGGTTTCTACTACCACCGTGCATCATCGAAGGGGACAAGCCTTTTCGTCCTCTTTAATTACTTCCCTGACTTTTATTTGGTGCCGCACCGGTCCCTTTTTCTAAAATACGAACGGAAAAGTTTGCGCTACCAATATCAGCAAGGACGAAGTACGCTACCTTTGCCTTCCAAATGGATTAGCAGTAGTAGTACAATCCAAGCCTGTGTTTACCACCCTGGTAGTTCTGCAGTACAACCACGTAGTCGATGGACTCGTTTGTCTGAAGCTCTCAATCAGAATCCCTGGAACGACGCACGCACAAATGGAAGCAGCTAAAGGCAGGTACAGCGACGTCGCTGCTAGCGAGCCTGAACGACAGCTGGCACCTGCTTGCCTACTGTCTTGCCCACCAACGAAAGCTGGGCCCCCCCTCCGAACTGGAATATATGATGACAAAGAATGCGGCGTGTCTGTTTGATCACGCATCAGATACAAATCACAGTACGTAACGGCATCATCAGCGTGTATTGAAGAGTAGGATATAATATATATACTAGTAGGTTCGTGTGACTGTGCTGAAATTAGTAGCCGTCGTACATGTTCGGACGAGACTATGATTTGTATGAGCTATCCGGTTTGTATAAGCTAGAAGATAATGAGAAGATATAATCCTCGCCTTAATAAAGCTACATCCAACTACTGGTTTTAATGATAATGTTCCTAATATATGATGGACTATCGTTTATTAGCTTATCCAATTAGAGAATGCAAGCTACTAGTTTATCTATAATGATAATGTAAACATGGAGTAGAGTACGAATTAGAGGATGCAAAGATATATTTTAGGCTGTTTTTTCTGTACTGCCTCGTTCACTGTGCACAATATATATCGCGCGCCGGCTCCTGAGATATGTCCTGCAAGTGTTTGGAACTCTGAACCCACACGTTTCTAATGTTAATAGATAACGATCGCACTGGAGCATTTGCTTTGACCATTCTTATTTTACGCACTCAACTTGGGAGACAGGTAGGGTCTCTACTCTCTCGTGAGTCGTAATCTTTGGGACGGATTAATGTATTCATGGCACTCTGTATAAATGTTTGCATGACCGATTCTCTAACTCTGCATGTAAGGACACACTTCGGACCAATTATTTTATCTTGCAAGAAAACCTTCGGATAAGGTCCAAATGGCAGCGCTTAGAATCAAACAAAATCGTCAATCAACAACCCAACAGTATAGTATTTTAGCTGATAGAGGATCGTGGGCCTGTACTCTGATGAGGGAAAAAAAAAAGTGTGGCAGCAGTAGGACACACTCGAGTCCAAACATGAACAGACTTTGGAATGAAGCAACTTTTTTCAGAACCACTGTAATTTGTTTTTCCTCTGAGCAATGATTCTGGAAGAATGGAACCACAGACTGTATGAACTGATTATGTGGGACATGGTTTCTGTAGATAAAAGGTTCTTGAGACTAATGCCACCTTTGACATTGTCTTGTCATGTCGATCTTTCATTATTCGCTACTTGTGAAGTAGTAGTTGGGAGTACTATAGCTCATTAGAAAAAGTAGCAGTTTCCATTTAAGCCTCTGAATATGAGTGATAGTGATCTTTCAAATGAAACGGACCTTTGAACCAGCGACTCCAGCTGTAAAAGTCAGATTTTACCTGTTCTAGAGGAACAAGGCAGGGCTCATCTTTCCTCCTGAATTTCAGCAGGGAATCAGGGTAAGGAGGAGACGGTCAGTGGGTAGAGAAGATGATGATGGCTGAAGTGGCCAATCACAGCAAAAGGAACCACACCGACAGCTACTTCAGTGGAAAAGGCGTCACCCCCACCGGTTCGGAGGAGTTCGGAAGCATGAGTTCCAAGAAGCCGAGGAATACGAGCCCAAGAACTGCTGCTCCTGTATCGCCAAAGGTATGTGTATGCTGTTGATGCTGCACATCGCTGAAGTTTTTTAGCTGATCTTTTCTTGTTGCAAATGAGAAGGAGAAGAAGGACAAGATCGGCGAGAGAGTGGCCGCGCTTCAGCAGCTAGTGTCACCATTCGGGAAGGTAATGCATTTCTCCAACTTCTCTCTGCATTTCTGCCTTGGGTTGCATGTTTGGAAAGTGGAATTTCGGTGTTGCATATACTGAAATCATTTCTGCTTCTTCTGGCAGACGGATACTGCTTCTGTCCTGCAGGAGGCCTCGGGGTACATCAAGTTCTTGCACCAGCAACTCGAGGTCTGTTCCAAATCGCTGCACATATCTCATTACGCTCTCAAGTTTGCTCGTCCTCCATTTCTTCTGGATGCCAATCAACCAATGCTTGTGTTTTCAGGTTCTTAGCTCCCCCTACATGCGTGCTCCTCCAGTGGCCGGCGCTGCGCCTGAGGTGAGCTCACATCATCCATCCGTTTTCGCCTGTTCTGATCTCTGAGAATGCAAGCTGAAGACATACCATGCTTAAAATCCTGATTTTGACCGTTTCTGATAGAATGAAATCAAGGAAACCCGTGCTGAAACTCTTTTGGTATATGTGATTCAGGATCCCGACCACTACAGCCTGCGGAACCGTGGCCTCTGCCTCGTGCCGGTGGACCTGACGCTGCAGCTGACCCAGAGCAACGGGGCCGACCTGTGGGCGCCGGCGAACACGACCAGGCGTAGGTGAGGAGAATGTCCGCTTCACCAGGAGCCAAGGACCGGTGGCTGGTCGCCTGGTCCGGAGGAGGAAAAGTGCTGCTGCATGTGCAGGGTGTAGAAATTCCAAGTGCCTGAGACTGACCCAATTCGCTCTTCTAACAAGAAAAACTAAGCAAGCATCTGCCCCTCTCAGCTTGTTTGTATTATAGTGACCTGTGTCTGTCCGGGTGTATATGGGATGATCGACATATGGCGAGGAACTGAGTCTCTATTTAACATGTAACTATGTGTTCAGTAACATGCTACCAGCCTGGTGATGTCGGCAGCTAAAATCAGCACTGCGGCGGTTTAATCCTGGTCCCGGTTGTGCTGAAGGTGAAACTGCACCTCCAAGCAGCTTAACTATGTTCTGAACATGCAATCTGTTCATGCCTAATATGGAATGAAATAGCCTCATGGGCGTTGTGTCTGTCAAGCGTTTGTTAGGGTCTAAGCTGCCCGATCATTGGCGGATCGAGGCACCATACAGATCCGTAGAAACTCTGGAGAGGATTATTCCATGTTTTTCAATTATTGGTTTCTGAAGTCTGATAAAAGGGCTCTGAAACGCGAGGCAGAGTCACAACAGAAATGCTTGTCAGCTTTTGTTTCCTCTGAGAAGCAAAAAAAAAAAAAAATTTCCTCCATGTTCCTAGAATTCTCAATTTCGTTTCTGAACTCTGATTGAAGGACATTTGTTTCCTCTGAGAAGTGAGAATACAACCTCGTGGATATTACTTAAATGGGCCTTGCTCATCCGATGTTGAATTCAGAGTTAGGCCCATCTTGACTGGGCTTTGCAACGATTAAGCCACTCCTCCATGTACTGCCGTTACATGCGATATTTTTGTAGACTGCCGTAATCAAGTGAAGCTGTCTGTTTAGGTAGGAATTCCAAGTACTGTACCGACGCACGGACGGCGACCGGAGGAACCTAACTGGGGTCCTACGCGTTATTACGGCCTGGCCATGGACGACGGAACGCAATTTAGATCGATAGGGGCCCAGCAACGACTGTTCCAGCAATTCCTGTCACGCCGTAACGCTCATTTCCTTCTCGTAATCAATGAGTATAACAATGTTTTAGAGATGATGTCAATTGTTCAGGCTGGATTTTCGAACAGGGAGGTCAAGAACATGAGAGTGTTCAGAATTTTCCAATGGAATTCAGTCACTGGTCGAAGAAATGATGAGTATTTTCACGTGGTCTATTAGGTCGAGTCACTAATACGACCTCTCGGGACCTGGATGGACGCTCTCGCGAGCCACGGAGCCCTTTTTTTTTTTTTTTTTTTTTTAAATGTCAACATGGACAGGAAAAAACAAAAGATGGCCACAGGACGAAACCTGTGCAGTTACCCCGCTCCGTGTAAATCGATGGCTAGGGGAGGCATGACCCATCGCAGGCACGGAGGGGCACACGCCTGTATGTGAAATGAATCCCGTCTTCAATGTGGATCCGTCATCGTCTGTCCGTCCACATTCATGTGTCCCTTGCCCGTCCCGTTCCTGGCTTTCACCAAATTTCCGTTGCTTTCCTGTGGCGCGCTCTAACAGAAGGTGTGTTCTGTTTGTGTGGTCATATACCTGAGAAATACTGCCGGAGCATTATCAGCGCATCGAGCTGTGCGGTTACGATCTGTGAACATTTTGAACCATGCGATGTGTGAACACACGGAGATACTGGTACGTAGGAGGAAAGGAGATGCTTGCTTTGCTTTGAAGCTCCGGATGCAACGCCAGAAAATATTGTTCACGGAGTGTGTGTAGGAAAGTTAAGCGTAGTCTCCTGTTGCGTTCATGCTTATCAGGCTCTTGGAGCTCCGAGCCTCCGAGGGAGCAGGCTTCGGTGCATCGGAAAATATCGTGCTCGTATGGCTGGGAGCCTGGGAGTGGAACGCAGCAATCTTGAGGTCGGGACATGACCTCCGTGTAATAGCACCGTAACACGTGTATTGGTTCGTACGTGATGACAGGTGCTTCCACAGGGAATCCCGAATGGAATGGTTATCCATCCGAAAGAAGAAAAAATATCAACGCGCCGACGCCACAAACAGCAGAAAGCTGATCCTGGCAGCCGGGTGCCCTGACTCCACCGTCCAAAAAAGATCTCGTCCTGCTCTTCAATCAAATGGCGGCTCTCACTCGCCGCCGTTATCAGTTGCGGTCGAGTGAGTTCTGGGTGCGGCCATGTGGCAGGCGCAACGGTACTCAATCAGACCGTCGTGGGCGTGATCAGGGTCGGGGGTTGTTTTCTTTTTCTGACTTTTTCGTCGGTACGGGAGTGTTTGGCTTACTTCATCCGTCGTGTCCCGTCCAGTGACCCGGAAGCGCTTGGTTGCGGTTGAGATTGAGAAGGCAAAAAGCCGTGATGCACCCGTGTCGACACCATGACGCACCCCTTGAATTGAAGCAAGTGGCACGTTCGCACCCATTCCATCACCGCCGGGACGTACGCCCGCGTGAGCTTTCAGTCACTCGGACCAGCAGCGGACGATGCACGCAGGCCAACCGAACGCGGCCCGTCCGGAACACGAAGAAACAGCTCGTTGCTCCAATTTGCTGCAACGAACGCAAGTGGGCAGCGGCCACGATTTCCTCGTCTCCCAATTCCACGGGAAAGGAAGGGACGGGAGCCGACACGAAGGACGGAGAACCCATCCCGCCGAAAGGAAAGGAAAGGAAAGGAAAGGACCCACGCGGCGGCGTCATCCCATAGCTCAGCAGCAGCAGATCAAAAATCTTGGCTCCCGCCGCATCATCAGCCCGAGCGAGATACTCTCTGCCTGCCCGGAGCGCGCGCCTCTCGTCCACACAAACCCAAAGCCTTGTTGGTTCCGGGCGGGCGGGTCCCTTGGCGCGCGCGATCGCTGGCCCGGGCGTGGCGCCACGCGCGTCGCGCGATTTATACACGGACGCCACATTGCTCCTCGCCCGCTGCCCGGCAATCTTCCTTCCCCGTGGTTGGGTTGGGTTGGGCTGAGCTGAGCTCAGCGTCGTGCATATCATCCTGCCCTGCGTGTGTAGTACGAGAGGGAAGCCTTGAATTGAGGCGAGGAAAGGCTCACGCGATCATGAGGATCCAGTGCGACGCGTGCGGCGCGGCGGCGGCGTCCGTGGTGTGCTGCGCGGACGAGGCGGCGCTGTGCGCGCGGTGCGACGTCGAGATCCACGCCGCCAACAAGCTGGCCGGGAAGCACCAGCGCCTCCCGCTCGCCGCCGACTCCTCCGCCTCCTCCGCGGCGGCGCCGATCCCGCGCTGCGACGTGTGCCAGGAGCGGCCGGCCTTCATCTTCTGCGTGGAGGACCGGGCGCTGCTGTGCCGCGACTGCGACGAGCCCATCCACGTGCCCGGCACGCTCTCCGCCAACCACACCCGCTTCCTCGCCACGGGCATCCGCGTCGGCTTCAGCAGCTCCGTCTGGACAGCCGACGCGCTCCCGCTCCCGCTCTCGCTCTCGCCCAAGGGAGGAGGAGGAGGAGGATCCATGCCACAGACCGCAACCACCAATAAGGGCCATGCGGCCGCGCAGGAGGTGCCGTCGTCGCCGTTCCTGCCGCCGTCGGGGTGGGCCGTCGAGGACCTCCTGCAGCTGTCAGACTACGACGACTCCAGCGACAACAACAAGGCAAGCAAACCCCAAAACCTTTTTCTGCTGCATCCCTGCCTGAATCAATCAAGGCGCGGGAACACATACGTACTGAGTTCTTCATCTGACTGTTTCCCTTCTGTTTGTTCTACTGATTCAATCAGAAGGACTCGCCGCCGCTCGAGTTCAAGGACCTGGAGTGGTTCGCGGACATCGACCTGTTCCACGGCCACAACGCGCCGCCGGCCAACGCGGCGGCGGAGGTCCCCGAGCTCTTCGCCTCGCCGCACCCACAGACCGACGCGGCCTTCTACAAGGCGACCGGCGGCGCGCGCCACAGCAAGAAGCCCAGGCTGGAGCTGCCCGACGACGACGAGGACTACTTCATCGTCCCTGATCTTGGCTGACTGTCATCATGCCTGCCTCGTGGTTGTGACGTGTATTGCGATGAGCTGATTGCTCACGTTGGGAATATGTACATGTAATTGTAAGGCAGGTTGGGGCCAATCCAACACTCTGTACTTCTAGACCGGTTTCATATACTGGCTGCAAATGTTCTGTTGCCAGAAATACACTAGTTGTGTGA
Organism: Eleusine coracana subsp. coracana; assembly: GCA_032690845.1. Lineage (NCBI taxonomy): Eukaryota > Viridiplantae > Streptophyta > Magnoliopsida > Poales > Poaceae > Eleusine > Eleusine coracana. Next base: position 9,650,760 of record CM064424.1, read on the forward strand.
AATTTTGTATAACCACCAGATGACCTGAACCCATTCCAACGGATTTATGGAATGGATCACCGCAAAATTTACACAAACAGGGAACCATCCAGGAGACGCCACAAGTCTGCAGCTTGAATGGAACATGCTTATTATACACTTCATTCATGTACAGGTTACTTTGACAATAGATCAATTTTGGATTACCTGATAGTATGTAGTAAAGACCTGACATCTCAGGGCTAAACAACATTACAGTTGCGAGATCAACCAGAACCAACAGTCTGGATCAACTAAAAGCAATATTAATGATCTTAATTAAAATGGAGCCCTACAAGTCTGGGATGAAATTCCCAACAACCGTAGCTTCCATTCCAATCCTGAGAAACAGGTACTTCAGTTCACTGTGCCAAGATGTGTGCAGCGAACCAACCAGGGCTACTGATATTTCTCAAGGAATGGTTGGTTCCAATAAAGTTGACAAATAGATAACAGGGCTGCAGCTATCACCATGCCCGGGATTCCTCACTTTTGTAATGCCATGGCGATTAACAAATCATGTACCCATATGTGACGATTTGATGTTTGATATTCAAGCTCTCAATTTCCCAATCAAAATGAGGTCACCAAATTCCAGTTATAATATGACCAAATGCTCACAAGATTTGACTGCTCGAGTAAATATCAAGAGCACTGTATGTAAATTCCAAACTGTCACTTTTTCCTCAACAGTGAACTAGCTCTCAGAAAGATTTTATCAATCTCGTCAAGCTCAGACACTTTCAGTTCTTTCGAAGGTGAATCAGGCTTATCAGAAAGTGAAGCGATCTTCCGTAGATGCTCCTCAAAGTCATCTGGTTCATCATCATTGTTTCGTGAGGGAAACTTATCAAGCCTATCCAGATACAAGGGGCGTTCCTTCTTATCTTCTTCCAACTCATCTGATTCTGTCTCGAACATGTCAGAGAGATCCTCGGACTCTGAAAATGATATAGACTCTGAAGCTGAATTATCTTCAACTTCAGAACTTTCATCCTCTAATAACTTCTCAGAACCATCTATACTTTCTGGAAGCAGGAGATCAGATACACTTTTATTGCAAACTGAGCATAGCGATTCTTTTCTCACTGGCATAGAGTTTGCACTGTCTGAAATTAAAGCAACATCTTTCCCAACACTGTGTCCTTTAAACTCTCCAGCTAACTTCATCTGTGCATGGAGATCTTCAAGTTCCTGTTCAAGCCTGGGTATGTAGCGCCTCAGAGCTCTGAGACGATCTCTGTATTTAGATTTATCCAGTGCCTGATTGAAAAATTCAAATACCATAAATGATAAAATATAATAAGGCAATACAGTAATAAAAGGTCAGAATTTTGTCTTCTCAACTGTGTATTTGTCTATGTTGGAGAATTTCCTAATTTAAACTTGGACACCCTTGCCTCCACCTAAATAAAACTGGATTTATATGTCTCCTATTTTTCCGTAAAATTATGCTAACTTCAATAAAAGATTCTGCGAATTAGAAAAATAATAGTGTGCCTTATCTAATCCTTCCCAGCCATTGCTTGAAAATATTAGTACTGTCTTGTTACTATGCTGCATCTTTTATGCTTCTGTCCAAATCTAGATTAAGATCCTATGCTAAAGACATCAGTATCTTACTCCATTTGTTAGAAAAAAAAAGAGAGCATACCTTTTTTCTGTTGAGTGAAACTTTTGGGGACATGATTTCTGGTGGCGGCTGTGCATAGTTTTTTCCTCTGTACATAATAATTGTATTCCCTTCTTGAATATCGAGCACAATGCCACCACTTAGTCTGGCTAACTCTGCGGCAATTTCCTTGACTTCCTCTGGTGTGAATGTCTTCACAATTACCTGTAGCGTTTGGTGCTTTTTCCAGTGCAAGTGCATGTTCAAGATCACTCCCTGGTAAATTCCACGTCTCCCAACAGGCACATAGTTTTTACATTTTTCACCCATCTTGAGGAAATAGAAGTGCTCTTCAGGTGTAAGCACCTCGGGATCATGTGTGGGTTCTGCCGGATCTTCAGGTTCAATCTTTTTCAGTGCTGCAACAAGCCGTTCTTCCTTCTTCCGGGCCTTTATGGGCAATTCAAGAAAAGGATAAGAATAGGTAAAAGGAAATTATTTTCACTGTGTCAATAAATTTACGAGTGAATATGACCAATAGTATGCACGAAAAAAAAAGAAAATTTACATCCACCAGAATGCTAACTTTGAAGGAGTGAACAGTATATTGTAATGCATGTATAACATAAATGTCAATCAATATCAGATATGAATTCCCAGAACCAACATTTTTCCACGTGAGAATGATTAGGAATATGAGGCATCACAACCAGTTTTTGACAAGACTTCCGGTTCACTATTTCTTAATGCGTAGCATGAATACGAGTACTGGAAACAAAGCCACACCACACGAAAGCAAAGCAAACTTCACTCTTTTATACCAATTTCTAACCTTATGAAGAATCCTATTTTGCACTTTAATATATTCTTCATGAAGAGTTGCCAAATCAAATGGATAAGCATGGATAGAATGATAATGTAACTTACTAGCTTGAGTTTGTAAAGAATCTTCTCCTCTGCTGTCATTCTCTGAATCTCCTTTTTCTTTTTCCATCTCAATGATTTCAAAAACCTTGTTACTGCCCTCTTCCCTTTCAGCTTTTTCCTCTTTGGTTTTGGTTCATCAGACGCAACTGCTCCTGGATTTTGTTGAGGCCCTGCCGTTGCCTGATTTTCACTATTAACTGATCGAGTTGTATGGATACAGTGGTAGGATTGGTGGTTACAAGTTTGCAACCAACTGACGAGTCCAGCTTCTCGATTGAAAACCTTGTGGGAAACATAACTACAGTAGCATCAGAACTCGGAGTAAGAAATCTAAGAAATATGCTAAACCACTGCATAACAGCATGACAGATTCACCATTGAGAACTAGAAAGTGTGCAATAACACTGTATTATAAATCAGGAACGTAAAAATCTGAAACTGAAATCAGTGGATTGTGATGAAATTTCTCGATCACGCATTTCAACAAACACTTGATACCCACTATAGGCCCGGAGCAGGCTGTTGCCTTTGAAAACAACTCCAACTACTACAGGATCAGGTGAAAGCAGCCCAGACACCCAAACCTCACTCAACATTGCCTCACTACATTATCCCCAGACTTGAAGCAATTAATCAGGCTGATGGTATCAGCGTATTTGCTTACCGTGGTGAGGCGGTTATAGGCGCGGGCACCTCCAGCGCCTTGGGACAAGCCGTCACATTTTCACTGTCACACGGAAGCCAAAGCTTGTGCGGCTGTCGGCGCCACCACGTTGTGCGCCGCCGCGGCAGCAGCAGGAATCGGCTGGCCATGACCGCACGCTCGGATGGCGGCCGGAGTGTGTACGCGGAAAGGGCGGGAGGGGTGTGCGCTAGCGGCGCGCCGCGTGCGGAAACATTAGCGCCGCGCCGTCGACGAAAGTCTGGCGTACCACCCGCGAGGGGCCCGGCGGCGTGGGAAGTCCGCCGCGGTGTGACGGCGGGGAACGTCGGAACGACCTCTCGCTTGCGTGGGCCGGGAGAAAAGGGCTGCGTAGTTGTGGGCCGAGCAGAGGTGGACGCGAGCCTCATGGGCCAGTGGAAGAGAGACCGGCCCCTGTTTTCTTTCCCTCTTCACCGAGAGTCGGAGATGCTAATACGTATAACCTTCAATTTTTGTCAGAGAGCTGGCTGGGCGGCAATACATGTACACCTGAACCTGATTAGATCAAACATGTTTTATATGTGACACGTATCAATTTGTCTGTTCCAAACTGTACGCTGCCGACAAACCGTAAAAATGTGAGGTACTCCTACGTGGGATTCTGATTGAGCCAAAGGCATGGGCAGATACATAGAACGGAAGTCCCTCAATCCTTATGCTGCCAACGCGTTCTCATTTGTCGGCACCGTCTTCACGTTTATGTTCTTATTAGTTATTGCGTTATCCCGCCCAGCGCCGACGCAGGGCAACCAGCCCAACCACGACACATAACATAGCAATAGTAGGCCAAAAAAAAAAAAATGCTCAAGCAGGATACGAAATTTCAGTGAGAAGTCACCGGTGACGACAGAGAAACAGTTAACTACTAGAAAGATTATTTACCTTTATTACGTACTAGTCAAGCAAAGATCCCTAGTTGATACCTATCCGGGCAAACATCCCTCTCGTTGAAACTTGGACGGGTAAACCAAGAAAGTAGCCGGTGAAACGTTCGCAAGGTCATAAGTACGACGGAACGCATGGCAATTCAAAGATTGGTGGGTCAATTTTCAACAAATGTCAATGTTATCGACTCGAACTCGGACGACGGCTGGCCAATGAAACAGTGACAGAGCGGGCCGGAATTTCGTTCGCCTGTGTTGCTTGCTGAGACCGAGTCACTCATCAGGTCACGTCCACGACCCGACAAGAGCCGAGCGAGCCGCGTAGAATCAGGCGTAGTACGCGAGAAGTACAGGTGGCGTTGTCTTTATTCGATCAGATCAGAAGAGCCGAGCCCGCGCCGGCGCCGAACGGCCGGGTAGCGTGGTGGGCATGTGGGCGCGCAGAGCTGGCTTTGGCGTTGCGGCGGTCCCCGTCCAACGGGTACGGGTGATTATATTGGTGTCGGCCGGTGCCCGTGGGTTGGGGGGGGGGGGGGGGGGGGGGGGGGCATGGCCGGCGTACGCGTCTTTGCGTTGGACCTGGACAAGCAAATGATGCACCGGGCTGCGGGCTGCTCCTTTTGCAGGCTGCAGCGGCTGCTGAGCCGCTTGGCGTGGACGGGACGAGGCAGGTTGTGCCTTCTGTCCTGTGTGGGTTACAAGGGATCACAGGGAACAATCTCCTCGCGTTGCAGCAATATCCCAGCCAGCGACTCCGAGGAAGGGGGGATCAAAAACATCGTGTTGCTGCTGCTTTTTTTTCAACGGGAGGACGGGATACATCATGCCGATTCAAAGCACGGAATACTATATCCGAATCCGAACAGGGCCAGCCTAGCCTAACCCATCGTGGAGATCACAAACCAAAGCAAAGCGGCGTTCATGTTGCTCATCACGCAAGAAGTCAAACTGCTCTGAAACGGAAGAGAGTGCCACCCACCATCTTCTTTTCCCTGAAACGCATTTGCATTTCCCCTGTTCCGACGCCGCGCCATATGATGCTAACAGCAAGACAGCGTGGTCACGGATAAACGAATCGCAAATGCATAACATAACTTGGATTGGAGTGAAGTTTATAATCACCCTCTTTTCACTAACCAGAAGACGATGCTAGATGGGATTACACTTACACGCATAGGGTAGAGTGCGCAAAAGAAAGAAAGAAAAAAAAAATACTGAAAGAGAGAAAACCGGGAAGCCTTTCCCCTTCCGTTAATTAAGCCATCCTTGCGAGCAAGAACCAATACAATAGTTAATCAGCAAGCCCATCATCATCATCATCAATCTCCTAGTACGTACTCCTGTAGTGCGGTAAAAAGAACAAAAGAAGAGATCGATACTGAATCAAAACCAACAACAAGAATATCTACAACTTTTCCTAGCAGCACGGAACGCCAGTGCACGGAGAGAGAATATATGCTCGACTCGATGAGAGAGCTAAGCTAGCCGAGCGAGGCGAGCCCGCCTGCGCGCATCATCTGGCTGAACTCGTGGAAGTCGACCCTGCCGTCTCCGTCGCGGTCCACCCGGCCGATCATGCGCCGGCACTCCTCCGCCGTGCGGCCCTGCTTCAGCCCCAGCGACGCCAGCACGGCGCCCAGCTCCTCCACCGTGATGTACCCGTCGCCGTTCGCGTCGAACACGCGGAACGCCTCCCTCATGTCCTCATCCTCCTCCTCCTCATTATCCTCCTCATCCTTGTCGGCCTTGTTCTTGCCCGCCATGATCGCGCGGTAAAGCTCCCCGAACTCCTCCACGTCCACGCACCCGTCGCCGTTGGCGTCGATGCGCGCGATCATGGACGCCAGCTCCTCCGCCGGCACGGCCATGCCCAGCTTGCCCAGCGACTCCTCCAGCTCCTCACGAGTGATGCGCCCGTCCCCGTCCTTGTCGAAAAGCGCGAACACGCGCGTCAGCTCCGTCGCGTCCTGCTGCTGATGCTTTTTTGGTTCTGGTTCTGGTTCTGGTTCTGGTTCTGGCGACGACGGCATGATCTTCTTCTTGGGAGGAGACGGCGGTTGCTGTGGTTCTGACGACGGCGGCAGCTTGTTACTGGTCGGGAGGATGGAGGAGAGGTTGGTGGGGAGGTAGGAGAGGAGGCCGGGGATGGAGGGGAGCTTCACGAGAGGGGAGGATGGAGGCATGATGGCGGATACTACCTGGGCTTGGCAAGGCATCTAGTATCTGGTTAACGAGGATGGCTTGGAGTTGGAGTTGGCTGCAAGCAAAGAATTGCCGTTGCCACACGGTTCTATTTATACCACCAGCGGCACCTTCTGTTTTGTTTTATACATAAACAAAATAAACTGTTTTTGTGTGTCAGGACTCAGGAGAGGACATGATAGAGGATCTTTTCTGAGGGCATTTCCGCATCTTCAGTTGACTTTGGGGTAAAGTATGAGTTTGTCATTATATGATATAAATGTTGTATTCTTCAACAAAGATGGTGTGCATATGGCCATATGGACATGCTTGACTGAACTATGGTTGGGATTGACAGTATTGTAGTGCCAGTTTTTTTTCCCCCTGATGGCCGGAAAACAAATTAAGGGGGGCAAATGTGTTTTCTTTTTGACCTATTTGCTCTATTTTGGTTTGACGTACAAGATGTACTTTCCCGGTATTATGTTTTCCCACGAAAGCATAGTCATGTCAATGAGTAGAGTTTGGGAGAGAAAGCATGCGACGTCATGCTCAATTTCTGTGACTTTCTAGAGGCAGATATATTGGACCACCATATTTTTATTGTCCACTATATATCGATGGAGTGAAGTTGTGACCATTCTCTTTGATTTCATACCTAACCATTTATTTTCTGCATTTAGAGACTCAGGAGAAACAGCTGCCTTGATTCTTTCCTCATCTATACTTGTGTCCATGTTGAAATTCACAACAAGAAAAAAAGGTACGGAATTGTATTGGAATAGAATGAAGAAATGACAGCCATTTGTTGTTCTCATCTGACCTTATTATTTTCAGAGCAAAACCTGGTCATGCTGTCGACATTTTCGGTCCGTACTTAAAGACTTGTTGTCACGTTCCTGTTTCTGTGTTTTTCAAATCAAATACGGACAGAGGAGAGCAGTGCGAACGTTGAGAGCATAACAGTTTCGTGGAAAAATTACTTTCCATTTTCTTTCGCCGTCACTCTAAATGCCTTCCCATCTTCACGATCATCTTGTCACGTCTCCAAAAGAAAAAAAATGGGAAATGAATGCTGAGGCTCCTCGGCTGGTAACGTTTCCTTCTGAACGGAACAAGACAGCAATTGAAAAACCATGTAAAGATGCCAATGGACGCACTGGCACCTGTCATGCTGCGTGCAAACGCGTTTTTTAGGTAGTTGGTCTGCACTCTTTAAACCCAAGTTTATGCCAGGAAAAAAAAGAAAAAGAAATCGAGAGACAACTACAAGTCAACTGAAAGCGCGTCCCGCATCGACTATCAAACTGTCACGGGACCGTCGGGTGCGGATCAGGGTCGTCGATCCTGCCACCTCTCCGGCCGTCGGATCGGACGTCAAAGGAATCGAGGCGCGACAGGTGTGCTCGGGGCGCACGTGGGGCCCACGTGCGGGCCGCACGTGCCGACAGGCCGATGCGGCTGCAGGAATCGCAGCGGCGGGTGGTGAGCCAGAGATGGCGGGTGATGAGCGCTTCACTGGATAGCAGCTCATCGCGGCATGCCGCGAATTGAAAACGGCGGCAGTCCACTGGACGTGAGCTGTGGGGCGGTCGTGCATGGCCTTCATAGATTAGTCCTCGTGCTACGAATCTTTCGGACACCTTGGATTAGCTTAATATAGGACGGGATGCTAAGATGGATTCCCTCTCAAAAGTCTTCGAAGTCGTTGCATGTGCAGATTGTAGTGGCGGTGTGTGCATTTCTCGCGGTCAAGGCAGGCGAGCAGTGATTAGATATTGTGATTGAAGAGAGAAAGCAGCCTAACTCAATCGATGCTGTCAATAAATTTGGCAGAAAGTGATGCTCAAAGTGAAGTGAACAAGTATGAAAAAGCAACATGCCAGCCTCTTTTTAGACAATTACATGCCAGCCTCTTATGCTGAGCCGTTGCTACAGTCATGCATCAGCGTGAGACGCAATTCCTAAAAAGTCGCCATGCTTACATACAGATTATATGTCGTTCCGCTGCCACAAAAAGCCATGTCACATTCTACTTTCTTATCAACTATCATAACGTCATGTAGCAAAATTACATCGCCTTGTTTCCTTCCAGCTGATCTGTATGCAAAATTGAGCACTTCCAACGAAGTGCCAAGTAATACAAAAATTATCATGTACATAACGGATTGAACTAATGAACTATGTACACGCGCACAAAATTTGGCAAAACTATGTGTTGATAGCGGTTCTGCTACAACAGGAAAACTATGGAACTTTTGAGAATGCGCCATGTCCAAATAACCCAAAACTGCAGAATTGCACCAACAACCCACCAACTTGTATTTGAAGCACCTTGCGTAACCAGTTCCTCGGTAGGACAACCAGAGTTACACCAACCTATCTACCGCACCATCTTGATACTGAGGCTGCACCTTGCCACCTTTGCCCTCTGGTCCAGACACAAGGGCAGCAAGACTGCAAAGAGCCACACCACCCACGTCGCTGCTCTGCATGAAGCAACAACGCTTTTCCCTGGAACTGAAAGTTTAAGAGAGGTACGGATTCAACACAAATAGGGTAGATAAAGAGTTATCAATGCTCAATCCTTCGCTAGAACAAACCTGGACATAGAATGAATGAGGAGGGATGCTGATCAGCTCCAGATTGTAGGATTTTTGAACTGTAAACATATGGCATCAGATAGGAACTTCACTAGATCCTCTCTTTTGACTTCCTTCTCCCTTTTAGCCTCAAGATGTCGAACCTGAGCCAAGTATGCAAAATATAAGAAGATTTACTAAGATATCTCGCTATCAAGAACTAGTAATTGAATGTTTTTTTGAGCGATGAGCCATCAGCTCTTCATTTTGATTTCTGAAACATCATTTGTACACTATTTTCTGTCTCCTATCTTTAGACTTGCCGAGTGCTGACACTGGCCACATAAGCTAAGACGGTCTAGAGACATTTTGCAGTCAAGAAAGCACAATTTAAGACAGTCAATCTGAAATGCTTTTTTAATTTCATACTCCCTCCATTCTTAAATTGTTGTCACCATTGACTTTTTGAGATACGTTTCACCATCTGTCTTATTCAATTTTTTTTTACAAATCATCATATATTTTGTTATGATTTCATTTATCAATAAGGAAATTGAAGCATAACTCATAATTTTACACATTTGAACTCATATTTTTAATAAGATGAATCACCAAATGTATCTCAAAAAGTTAACGGCCACAACAATTTAAAAACAGAGGTAGTACATCAGAAACACACAACAGAGCTGCAAAGAGATGGATATCAGTTGTATAAAAGTACAATACTCCTCCTAATATGTTTTTGTTAGAATACTTTGCAAATTATTGACACCAAAGAAAACATGATACATAGACACTGCTTTAATTTATTTACCTTCACAAGATCAGTTTGTGATAGACCTGCTTCCGTGATAAACACAAGGCATTTGATATCATTATCACTGGCATATTCATACTGTTCTTGAAGACTTGGGTCTTCCTCAGGTACAAACTCAGCCTGATAATAGTAAATCAATCAGCACTGATAAAAACAAATTCACTCGATTCATGATCCGTGCATATAGTACTTTTAGAGCTCACCTTTATGTTAGCTTTCCAAAGCTCCGCAACAAGTTCCATGCGCTCATCTAATAGACCACCACCACCCCTTGAACATACGAGTACACTGATGCTAGGCTCGATCCTGAAGAACACAGAGATTATTACCATGGACAGGATTGGTGACACATTGGAGGGGTTGTGTAGTTCAGATATATCTATATGATCACCTTGACAGCAGCCTTGGCAAACTCAGGTCAGATGAAGGGTTGTTAGGAAGGAATTTCTCAAGTGCAATGCTAACACCAACAGCACCGGGTGATTTGGATTTCTGTGCAGGTCATATTAGAGAGCCAAAACACTGAGATCAGTTGACAGTATTTTCTATTTTTTACAGTAAATGAAAGGCATTTGTGGGATAAAAAAAACATAAATAGATGTCTCCCATCATGTTCAGAAACTAAATGATTTTGAATACCTAGTGTATGGAGCACACTACTTCAGATTTCTACAGAGCACAGAGCACAGGCCAAATGCCCTGTTGTGGCAGTAATTATCTAATTCTTCATCATAACCAGGTCAAAATGATGTAGGCCACCAATCACATTGCTTGGAAAAGGGAATCAATGTCCTACAGCAGGGTTTCAACTTTAGGCCTGGACAAAACCCGCACTGTGCTTTCGACCTAGTGCATGAGCACTTTTTTTTTTCCCTTTTGTTCAAGTATATTCTCGTGCAAATTAGTTTGATAGTATGTAATAATATACATGGTAGGAAAGAGATACTTGTTCAGTTAAAAGCTAAGATTTTCTACCAACTAGGGGTCTCTGCTTAAGCATAAAACCATCCATCAAAGACAACTTACGGAAACCTTGTCCCAAGCTTGTTCCATCAACCAATCATATCGTCCACCAACTGCTAGTAACCTTTCTTGGAAATGTGATGTATGGTTACCTTCTTCTGAGTAAACCTGTGTCAGGACGGTGTAAATTGAATGCGTCAGAGAAGAAACCATGCATCAACTTGAAAGAAAAAAAATGCTTTGCACATATTGATATGCCATATCCTTATAAAAAAATGAAGTGTTTTACAAACTGTTCAACATTGATTTAGGGCCATAAAAAGGTGTAAGATAACAGCAATTCACCTGAAAAAACATATCTGTGTAGTAACATTCTGAAGGAGGCATCAATACATCAATAGTAACATGTTTGTCAACAGACCAAACTCTCAAACACTTGAGAAACGTGGATAGATCATCAAGAGCCTTGCATGCAGATTTATCTATAATAGGGAACACAGAATAATGGTAACTTAGGTATTCTAATTCAAGCAAACTAATGAAAAAATATATTAATCATTACCATAGAACAGAGTCCCTCTTAGTCTAGCAAGTACTTGATCTGCAGAGCCACAAAAACGCTGATCTGCTTTACGTAGCTTCTCAACAACTTCTTCAGAAAGACGAAGATCCTGAAGATTTAACAAAGCAGTCCAGATCTCATTTGCTTGAAAATGTTTCCTTTCTTTAATTGATGTCATACCATATGCATTAGAACCTATCACAATGCCACAAAAATTTCCTAGCACTACCACTTCAGTGGAAACTAAAAGATTAGAAAGGTATTTCAAACAGAAACAGCACCGGCTTTACAAAGCCTGAACCAGAATATCCAGTTGGCCTTGTGTGAATAAGAATTACTAGTTGCAGAGGAGTAAAACACATGTTATTCACAAGATATAATGTAATATAGAGGATAATTTGCATGCAATACATTCTATTTATTCCAAGAATTCAAGTGTACGAAGAACAATCTGTCCTCGTAACTCTAGCAATGGTATAAGAAAAAGAACAGTTATCACCATACTCCACTGATTATGCACTGTACTGTATAAATTTTCTTATACCTGTAATAGTTGCCCCCTTATCAAACTCCATTGTGACTTGCGATCAGCCTTATTCGGCCAATATTGAACAAGAGTTGAAGATAGAAACTGAACAACAAAAAAAGAAAAGATCAGGGAAGATGATTTTAAGAATTTCAGAAACAAGTAATGAAATTATCTTACCTCAGCAACGTTCTGTCTTCGTTCCTGGGGAACTCCTGCCCAGGAGCAAACTGCTTCAGCGAGTCTGGTGTGATTCAGACGAATAAGTAGTGCCTTAGAATCATAGAAACGGCTCCCAAGGTCCAAAACCACCTATCATTGCATGAAAATAATGATTGTGACAACAAGAAACTGCATTTTTAATCTAAGGTAGCTTGGCCTCCTTCCTGAACAATCAAACAAAATAAAATATCATAACATAATTTATGTTATGAAAGATTATAACATAAATGACAACAATGTAACATCAAATGGGGGTTGAAGGTGCCAGTATGGCACTTAGAGATGTGCTACCTTAATAATTTCAGCCTCTGGTATCGGAGAAGCACCACCAATAATGTCAAAATCACCCTAACACGATATCAACGATCTTTAAGAAAGATTTCTCAAACTAATTAATTAAAGGGAAATACTAGATAATGAAAGGCGCCAATGACATTTTTTTAGTTTATTAAATGGCAATTTAGCATACTGAAAGCACTGACCTGAAGAAACCTATACGGATTTGAATGGCCAACTGCCCTTCTATGCACCCAAGATATTTCATAACGCTTAAATGATGATGTCTGCAGAGGATTAGTAAATATGGATGAAAACAGTTAGAGAGAGCAATAAGATGCTATATGGTTCCAAGAAAATCCCAAAATAGTGTCTTGATGGATGACCAGTTGACCTGATCTCTTTGAATGTATTTTCCCAGAAACGCAACAGTATCAAAACCCATATATAGAAGGAAAATAAAAAAATTGTAACAGCACAAAATGCAGTCAAATTTACCACATTGACATCTGGAATAAATCATAGAAAATTTGATTTGTCTAACTTTTCTTTATTACTAGTTCAGGGTCACAAAAAACAATCAATAACATCAGGGACAATCTATGTTACAAGCCACATATAGTGTAGTACTGCATTCACCATCAATTGATACAGGCGCATGAAGTACAGTACATCTACTACTTCCTTTTACTTGTCCGGTGTCACATCTTACATTTTTTTAACCAAAGAAGGTAAAGGTAGTGTTACTCTTAAGAAATGGAAATTGGTATGATATTTAAACATGAGATAAAAACAGAAGCATGCACGCAAACTAATACAAAAAGGAGGACCAATAAGGACAGCAACTTGTATACCTGATTAGCAGCAATTGACATAACAAATGGTGTCCGTAGCTCATAACAAAGTTCTAGCATTTCTCCTCGTTGAGTCAAGATTTTCACCGTCTTACCCCTAGAAATATGTGAGAATACATCAAATTTCAATACAGAGTGTCAACCATAGAATTGGCACAACTCATCAGTTTGCCTCCCCTTCAGATCAAGCATTCGCCAACGATTTCTCCTAAAAAAATATAAACGATATATAAATCAACATACCTATTGTCAGTGAAACTGTCGTCCAGAGTATGCAAGGGTGAAACCTGGAACCTTTTAGCACAATGTCGCTTGAAAACCTCCTTAGCAACCTCAATGATGGTGTCCAGAAGCTCACTATTATCAATATTAGTGGTTGGCTTTTTACTGCTTTCATGTTGGCATTGTGATTTGGCAATCAGCCTGTCCTCATTAAATATTGTAGATATAACTCTATCATACACATATGTGTCCTCTGGTGTCTGTATCATTCTTAATACATCTGCATCATTTGCAGAAAAGCAGTAGCATAAATTATTCCAGCAGATAATGCACTATTCAGTTGAAGGTGATTGCAGTATCTATTAAGAAAGAAAATGATCTATTTTTTATTTTAAAGACAAAAAAAAAAAAGAAAACCAACTGATTCACCCAAGACAGAGAACGTGGCTCAGACAAAAGGTGTCCATTTACGCAGCTCAATCCACTCGCAAACAACAGAAGGAAGAGCATACATGGCAGGCGCACAATAAATAAAGTACATAAGTGCCGTAAGGTATTTAAATATTTCCACAGCAGCTATATCAGAATAGCAGAAACCTCAAATTCAACAATGTATTTCATTTTGAAGTGACAACACACTTCAATAAACACTCAGGTCATGATCTTTTCTTTAGGTGGTAATGAAGTAACGTTAATGCAAAAAAGCTAATAGCTCACCATTTAGCCACTCATCTTCCATCCGAGGAGGCAGTTCATTTTGCAAAATTTCGACAGCAGATGGACGGTCAGAGGGGCTTGGAGCCAGTAAGCGCCGTAGCAGGATTGACTGACCAGTAAACTGTGTTGCCCATGATATTGGAGGATCACCCTTCTGTTTGAGATCAGAAAGAACAAGATGCCTTTCCATTGCCGTGGCAAACGGATGCCAAAGCTCAAAGAAAATAACCCCCAGACTGTACATGTCAACCTGAAAAATTGACACAGAAAAGTCTGGTAAGTTAGAAACTACTATAGTTATCCACGTATTGTTGCCATCCAGTCATATTTCACCAAATGTTTCAAAAAAAAAAAACCCCGCAAACTGTTACATCCACTTCAAGAGCAAAAGAATACACGGCCCTCAAAGGAGAAGAATTGCAGAAGGGAAAGCACATATCCTGCCAAGACAGACTCACTCACTCACCTTTCTTGTTTCATAGCAAAACAAACCAAAGCATATTTCGAAAGATAGTTTTATCAGATGTTATTTGTAAGATAAATAGGAAATAGTAATTTGTTCTAACCTTGTAAGATAAATAGGAAATAGTAATTCGTTCTAACCTTTTCATTTATTTGTGGCCATTTTTGCTCTACCTCAGGTGCAGTATAGAAATATGTACCAACTTGACCTGTTCCATCCATTGAAGCACCCATTGACTCAGTAGGAAGATATTGGTCCTGATCCAGCTGCTCCAGCTTCAGAAATTTGGCTGGAAAAAATTGTAAAATCTTTCAGTTGAAAGTTAACATAGAGTAATGTTAATAACCAAGTATCAAATATCTCTAACTCAGTTGAGACATAACGATAACAAGTAGTCATGATAATGAAGTAAAGCAGAACAGTTGATTGAGGAGCCCATTTAATTCTATATCACTCATATCATAGATGCTGAAAGATCGCACTTGTTGGCATGCAAGCAGATACGGAATAACTCATAGTATCATAACTCAAGAAGAAATAAGATAAGTAATAACTATATCTTCTATAAAACTGTAAGATTTTTTTTTTGTTTAGCTGGTACAGACTGAAAGAAATTATGATAAAAGAAACAGACCAAGTGAAAAGAAATATCAGTTCTGGAAATCATCACAAAGTGACATACCAAGACCAAAATCCCCAATTTTAATATCATTGCGAACATCAAAAAAGATGTTGTTAGGTGTCAGGTCACGGTGTATGATTCCTTGACTATGAACATGAGCTAGGCCTTCCACAATTTGTCGAAATAGGTGCCATGCATGGTCCACATCAAAAGATGAATTGTATGTCTCAAAATCCTGCCGTAGGGTCCTTCAAACAGAAGTCGAGAAGTTAACAGAACAGCCATTATCATCTTAAACAGAGTGGCATTAAATGACTGAGAATTCAAAAAGTTTCGATTATCTATAGTCATCCAGATTACCAGGCCAAAGAGATCACTTATGACAGTTATGAATCCATTATATTTACCTCAGAACTATTAATTTAAACCCTTTATTTCTTTTTATAAGGTTATTTTTTTTATCTGACAAAGGGGTTAAGGAGGTTACAAAACCAAGAGAATGTTCGAGGCAAATGACCACAATACATTGGGGAGACTTCTTACAAAGAGCGACATCTTTCAGTTGTACGGTGTAGCCCTAATTTATTATAAAGATAGATTAAGAAGAAATACACCTAACACCTCAAGCACCATGAGTTTATTAACGAAGACAGTATAAATCGACTTCCTTTAGTGCATAACTGCAAAACGAAACACACCTAGGACAATATTCCATTTGGATGTACAAGTATGTGGATTCCTGCTTATTTCCACCACCTGCATCCGATAGGCTGATGTCTTCATAACTGAACATAGAGCTCTCAGCAGTGCGAGACCCACCAGCATTCAAAATGTTATGATGTCCATACTCAGTTTCAACCCATGCCTGGGATCAGTCACATATTTTGAGAGCATAATAATAACAACAACAATCATTTTCAAAGTAAAAAAACATATATGTGGGATGTTCACCTGGTAATATCGGACAACATGTTGATGTTGCAATCGCGAAAGTGTGGCTACCTCTCTGAGTACCTTGTCAAAATATTAATGAGATAAATCAAAAGGGATAACAGTTAACAAGTACGTGGGGTAAAGCTCCCAGGAAGAAACATCAAACATGAAAGAAAGAAGTAGTTGCTAGTACAATGTTTGTGAATTTGAACACCAATTATAAAATATCTTACAATCTACCAGGAGTGGCAACCACTGAATTAATAATATCAAACATAACTAGCTCAGAAAGTGACATGCATCTACAGCTACAGACACTGCTTTCCCTAGCAAGGCATCTTCAAATGTGAACATAAAAGGAATAAAAAAAAACTGCATGAATCAACAGAACATTTCAGCTAAACAAATAAAATTGGGATATACAAACCTTAGAATCTTCTGATTCACTTGAGGGCTTCTATCCTTCAATCGTATCTTTTTTACAGCATATTGGCGTCCATCTAGCTTGTTTTTGCACAGCGTAACACGACCAAAGCCCCCTTGACCTTTACAAATAATATTTTAAGCTTTCTCCAATGGAGAATACATACAGAAACAGTTAAATTGCAACTCATACAATTAAAAAAGGCGGGATCTTTGGATCTCCACTCTAACATGAGCAACAGGGGCAATCAGAAATACTTCATTTAGTTTATCTATCTAGGAACAGTGGGAGTATTTAATCAGTTTGACTCCATGTAGTTAAAATGGTTTAGTAACACTAACACCTGATTTGTTTACTCACAAGGCATTAATTCATTTAATTGGGAGGAAACACTAAAATACGAACAGAAAAGTTATGCAGGAACTATATGGCTGAAAAATCCTGACATGGTACAATAAAACGTCACCAGTGGGAGTAAGGTACTCACCAAGTGAACGGAGTTCCTCAAAATCATTCAAGTAGCGGGAGTTTGGCCTAGATGAAGAGTTATCAGCTCTCCAAAATAGAGAGCACTCAGACGAAATCTATTTGATGCCATCAGAAGGCCAAATAACAGTTAGACATGATGAGCATCAATTTGTATTGGTAAAATTAGATCATGAGTTGCCAAAAGACAATCAGGTCTTACCATCTGCTGCCCAAAAGCTTCTCCAAACACGTCAGGAGATTCAGAAACTAAACCCTTAGCCCATTCAGAAAGAATCTGATTAATTCAGAAGAAAAAGGTTGACCATTTAGTTGGAAATAATGACTGAAAGAAAGAAAGATCAGCGGCTAACAAAAATACTAAGCACACCCCTATGTTGCACAGCTCTGATGATATTGCTGGCAAAGCAGCTGAAAGAGAATCCTTCGATGCACAGGCTAGCCGAAGCAGGTGTACCTAATTATAGGAGTAAAGATACCGAACAAGGTTCATTACTCAAGGAGAAAATTTAGATCAATAAAGATTGAAGAAAAAATTACCAGAACTAAATCCCTTTTCTTATTCTGTGAAGCATCATCTAACAAGTCTGAAGCATCCGATGGTGTGTTTGATGAGCCAAAGTCTGAATCACAATCTTCTTCATTCCAAGCTCCATCTGCAAGGTCAGAGTCCTACCAGTATTTACAAAATAAGCAGTCAGAATAAGCATATCATATATTCATAACTGTATTTCTCAAACAGACCAATCTTTGTAATTTTTTCCTTTCTTTGTAAAATTTATGGAAATGTATGACATGATTCATTCAAGCAAAACACTAAAATGCTTAAGAATCTGCAAGCATTCTATTTCATTACCCCAGGTTCATGTAGGCTGCTGAAACTCCTCTCATGAGTATGTGATGTATTTTCTGCATTACTAGAAGATAAAGTTTTGGTATCAGTTTCTGTTTCCTCTGCGACAACATGTAAATTTGAAGTGCCCTCCCGTATAACACCATGTTTTGTGACATGCCCCTGTTCAGCTTTATCCTCATATGAATTAAACTTATCAGCTGAAGCACGAGATTTTTCAATGGTTGCTTTCCTCTTGCTTCTAAAATTATATTTGACTTGAGATCCAGTATTTTTCCTGCTACTATCAGTTGACAGATCTGAACTTTGTCCATTCCAACTACTATCATCATATAACTGACTATACAGATCAAACGAGTTGTATATATAAGACACAACAGGGTAACGCTCACTGTCAAGGCTAACTTTCAAATCTACATCAACAGTTTGCAGAATCATGCTCGAACCCAGGCGAGGAGCCTACAATATAAGATAATAAGAAACATCAGATAGCAACCGAGAGCAATAGATAAAAAAAATCACAAAGACATAGATCAAAGGAAAATGTTAAGTAGACATAACGAATCCTTGCTTCATCAAGGAAAAGGAAGTTCAAAACAATATAAAGAACAATGCACCCTAAGTTCACTATGTATTAACCGAAAACAAAGAAAAAATTGTTGTATTTTCTATTAATGCCATGAGAAAACCGACTTACACTGCCCACTGAATCATGAGCTGGAGCAATTTCTGACAGGAACTCTTGGGCAGCCTCTACCAAATCAAAAATCATAACACGTCCTTCTCGGGAATAAATGTTTGCCTAAGGACAGACACAATATGAGTCAAAGGTGCTTAATCTATGCACATAAAAAACTATACTAGGGAAAAACTGATTATCACAGTTGGTATTGATTTTACTGAAAAAAAAATGAAATTAGTAAGATACTCTACCAGCAGAATTTCTAGATCGCAGTCATAATAGAACAATGACAAAAAAAAAAAAAAGACATTCAAACCTTAAATGCAGTATACTTGATCAAATGGAAGCAAAAACTGGTTTACAGTTTGAAATTAAACACGTAACAAAAGGATGCATACAAGATGCTGGCACTGTTCTTAGAATTATGCAATACGGCAGTTCTATGACTAACATAGTTCCATAGTTCAATTAAATGAGAATAACATCTACAGTTTACAGCAAGACAATAAGCACAAACCCACTTATTCAAAGCCCCCCCCCCCCCCCCCCCCCCGAAGGAAGAAGGAAAAAAATCGTGTGAACTGAAATATACCTGATCAACAAGAAGGGAAAGTAGCCGATCAGCATCTTCTTTAGACAAGTTTTTTTCAGGTATGATCCGTAACTTTGGACACTTGTGGGGATAACCAGGAAAACATCTATATTTTAATCAAGAGGTGAATGTCTACTATCACAAACGAAAAAAGAAGCAATGGCTTAAGCAAAAACACTCACATTACATCAAGAGTAGCTGAGATATTCAGATCTTCAAAGCCCATGCCATCAGAATAAGGCCTGTTTAAATTATCAATCAGTAACAAGATTTCAGTTGCTAAAGATGTATACCAAAACATCTGTATGCATGCTTGAGCTCACATTAGAAAATACCTGATACATATTTTAAGGCGAGTCTGAGGTGATTCTGATGTTACTTTGAAGTCCTCCAGGAAAATTGAGGCCCTGATCAATGTTGAATTAAAATGGTGCAGTTAAGGTCATACAAACAGGAAGTGTTAAAAAAGGTAGTACACAAACTTGGGTATAAATAGAAACTCTGACTGCTTTTACATGACATTGCACGAGGTGAATCGGTCATAAATTTTTTTATTAGAAACTAGTCAGTCAGTCACATGGAACACTTTAAAAATAAAATCAAAATATAATTAGCAAGTTTTCCTGCTATTAACGACCACGAAGACAACAGACCAATTCTACCGGATATTACGTTTGAAACAAAGAGAAGTAAATTCGGAATGCGAGTTCTATTCAGAACAGTGACTGATGGGGGAATCACACTGCACTGGGATTATCGGCGAGGATGTTTCAGCTTCAATGATAAGTGCGATTAACCAATAGCCCCCAGAGCATTGGGGAAATAATATGCTTCGGTTAAACACTCAGACACCGCCACCGATCAATCCAGCGCGCGCGTCATCCGAAAGGAAGCAACCAGCCAGCCACACCACACGCGAACCCATCCACAGAATGCGGGATAGCCGCTCAGAGACAACCAATCCACCAAAAACCCACTGTGCCAGAGAAGGCGCCAGAGAACCGGAGCGGGGGGCGACTTACAGCGCGGTGAGCTCCTCGTCGAGGGCGGTCTGGTCGCCCTCGAGCTGGGCGGCGTGGTCCTTGGCCGCCTTGCGCCCGGCCGCGCCCCGCTTCTTCTTCTTCCTCGAACTGTGCCCCATCTTGGCCGGACCGCCGCGTGCGGGGCACCGGCCCGACGAGAAACCGGTGGCGGAGGAGACTAACGGTGAGGTGCCGTGCCGAAGTGAAGGAGATCTGTGCTCGCGTGGAGTTGGGGGACGAGGCGGGTTTTGACGAGAGGGAATTGGGAGGGATGGGTGGGGGCGCGTCGAGCCGTCGGACTCGAGTCCAGCACGACTGACGAGTGGCCCGGGAAAGGGAGGCGTCGAGATTTTTGCGGCGACTGCGGATGAGCCCGTGGAATTGACCCATACCGGGCCCACCGGCGGCTTGTGTTGTACTGCTCCTACAGTACTGAACTGCCGCCGCAGTCACTGCTGCTACTATTTGGCTGGTTGCCGTGCGCGCGACGAAACGACTTTCCTTCTGGAACCGAGATTTCATCTCAAGCATTCGAAGTAAATCCTTGCCATTGCTAGAATGCCAGGCACGCACGACGCATCGACATTTGTGTTCACAAGTATTTTTTTCATGTTTCCTCTTGATCATCTCGAATGCGTCAAGGCCTCATTGTACTTCTACATCTGAGGGCACTGGATTTATGCAATTTTTCTTAGAGGTGAACTTCGTTTGTTTGAAACATAGAAAGTTAGAAACTCCATAGAAAATGTATAGTTTTAGAGGCTCCTCGTGAACCATTTATTAGGCCAAAAGTTGCATGTTGACGAACAAACCTTTACTACTTTAGTTTGAGACACAAAAATTCTGAAATTTTGAACATAATTTTGCAACATACAAAGAGCAGTGAGTCAGCAAGCTGTTATAGATAGCTAAATGCATCAGCTACATATTGTAATGAAGCACAAGCAGATACCAGGTTCTAAAAAAAATCAAATATCATGCTCTGACTAAATTAACATCATATTGGTCTACAAAAGGTCGATACAACTTGCTTTCTGTATTTAACAGCAGGGAATAGCAAGTCAACGCTTGGACAAGCTCAACTACACATATTTTTCCAAATTATTACCTACTACCAAAGAATTAATGGAACTATGTGCTATGTACAGCATTGCGATGAAGAACCAAAAAAATTTCAAATGAAGATTTCCTCATCTTTCTTGGTTCACTTGAAAAAGAACTTCCATATCTCCCTGTCAGCCACTTCAGTCAAGAAATGCCCACCAAGGACGCCTTCCTCTTCCATCAGAGCCCGAAGCTGCCTCGCACCACCATTAGAACCAACCAAATTTTTCTTTGACGCCACATACAAAACTCCATATGGAGGTCGTAGGCACTGCAAGAGTGATGCTCGGTCTTAATATAGTATTACAATAGTCATTCAAATAAACTAAAAGGAATACTCCAACCTATGACCCTAATGAATGAACCTAAGAAGCCTCTTTTTTTGTTGCGTTACAACTTAAGCTAGATGCAGAGGAAACAAAAGCAGATCCAAAATGGCGATAAGGAGGATTCATAACTGACCTTTGAAATAAGGGTGTAGAGCTTCTTCAAAGAATTCAGTGAGTAGGAGATGTCAGAAATCAAAATTACATCATAACCACCATCTGCTTGATCGGTCTCGCTAGCTCTCTCCCATGCACGGCTACCAGAAAGCTTTCTGGATCGCCTGGGCAGGTAGTCATGACCAACTATACTGCTCCCGTCATGGCTACTGCAACCATCCATAAAATCATCCTCAGAGAAGCTGAGGTTTGTTGGTGCTGGAGGTGGTTGCACAACTGAGAGAATTGTGGGGAGTTCATCCCACTCCCCAGCATAGAAATGTACATTGGGATCTAACAGCTGCCTAGATGGTGTAACAGGGCTCTCTGATGGTCTGTTTTGCCTGTCCCGAGCCTGCTCAAGATTTGCAAGAACATTGGGTATTGTTCTGCATCGAATAGTTTCTGCATTTACATCCTGAAAGTGAACGGTGGATGCACCCTGCAAGTAGCATTTAAGCAACAAGTCAGAATACTGCTACTTTGCTAGTTATATGAAAATGGAAAGAAAGAGGGAAATCATATAATTCCAGAAACAAAAAGATAAACATATTTATTTGAAAGAAGGAAATCATTTTGTTAGACAGTTCTCATAAGCAATGTAAAGAATAACAAACCTTCAAGCAGGCAAAAATCCCAGACAGACCAGATCCACATCCGAGCTGCACCAATTGTCAAAAAAATATATATATCATGAAGCAGTCATAGATTAAATAAAAAATCTGATGCTGAAAGTCTAAGGCTGAATTTTGAAGAAAAAAAAATATGTAATGAACCATATGCGAGCCAACCACTAACTTAGCAGCATAATTTCAAATGTAATTTCACAATAATCAAAGGGTCATAACACTATCATTATGCATGAATCCAGATTGCTTGGCATACATTCTGATGTGAATGCAAAAGCAAGTCTAGTCACCTAGCAAGTCCAGAGCGCCAAGATGAAATAATTAGATGAAGAGGAAAGTTTTATCATAGGAGTTACCTCTAGAACCCGCTTGCCCCGGAAACTCAACTGTCCATCACGGATCTCATTTTTCAAAATGTTGACAAGAGTAATGGAACTCTCCCAATATTTCAGACTTCCTGTGGGAAACAGCATGTTTCTAAATTTAGAACACATTAATAAGGAAATTAGTTGTGCAAAGCTTATTTATTAGATGGTTACCGTCATATTTTGTTGAAGGTACTTCGGAAGGTGAAAAAGCTATCATGTCCGCTACACTGACCTTCCCCTGAAGAACAAAAAAACATATAAATCATTGGTGATTATAATTTAAATAGCTTGAATCTTTGATCAATCATTCGCAAACAGCACAAACCTTGAAAATATCAACACCTTGCACATCGACCTTCTCTCCAGCATACTTATAAGGATGAGCACTCTGAAAAAGTTCAAAGCATACCATTTTATTCATCCATGAAATTTATTTATAAAAAATTCTGCATAGCCAGTTCAAAACAACTTCTGGAAAGAGCAGAAAAATATCTCTGTTTGGAGTCTACATATGAATGACAACCAAAACAGAACAAGCCGGTGTACCTTTGAGGCGATTATTTCAACAGCTGGTGACGGTAGATGGAGATCCCTCTCAGATACAATGGGCACACAACTAGCGGTCTTGCTGGGAACCAAGCCAGGGAAGCATTGAACCAGTAGTGAAGGCGCCTTCATTGTGCTACCTGTCAAATTCCACTGTCATTAAATCAAAAATGCAAGAAATGAAGTTTCGCCTTCAAAAACAAAACTGAACACTGAATACAATAAATTTTAAATCACATGTAGAATCATAACTCTTAAAATTGAAAACAGATATTCCTGAGGAAGTTGGCGTTTCATGACCCTTAATATTTAAACAAATCTAGTGAAAAACTCCAGCAGCATTATTTACAACATTAATTTTCTGTAAAGTAACAATCGAAAGATACTAGACAAATTTAGCAGAGCAGTGAACAAACACCAGATGGCTGAATATTAACCAACAACTTACCACATCAAATCTACCCACTGTCTGACAAACAATGACTGTAAACAAAACAGGTTCTGCAATCTCACCTTAAAATCCAAACTAAGGTATGATGGACAACGGGACCATTAAGACAATGATGCCAGACGAAAAGGAGTATCTAAGTTTTGCGCTAACTAATGGTCATATCAGCTACTCTCAAGGACCACCAACAAAATCAACGCCAGAAGCTAATGTTTGTTACTGCATATCCATCTTGTGACGATACAACCTTTGAATCTAAAAGTAGAGCTCGTAAAAAGCTTATCCTATTGTCTATCTTACTCACAAATAAAGTAAAACATCATCGAACCATAGGAATTTTTTTTTTTAAAAGTGACAACATTACAAGCTCCAGAGTGGATCCTCGACAGAAAAAAAAAGGAGCCCGCACAGATGAATCGGGGTGCAAAATCAATGGAACATCAGCTAGAGCTGTCTTCTTGTCTCCATTTCTTGTCAAGACCTGAAGATTTTAGAAGAAAGAAAAAACACATGTCCTATTGTACGAAATTCTCTTGCTCTTCACATCAACGGCAACTCTACCGACAATAACACTCTCTCTGAATCGTACGGATCATGCCTGCAGTAAGCGTTCTAACAACCGCACGAAATCCGCTTTTAGTTTCCTCACTAAAACCCAAATCCGCTCAACAAAACCCAGCTACCAGCCAAATTCTCGATCAGTTCGGTCAGTTTCCTTCAGATCAAACCGCAAAACAAACATAATTAAACCACACGCGAGAAAGAATCACACCATTGACCGGATCCTCAAACAGTATCCATCCAAACAGACACATCTCTCCTCCTGCTCATCGAACCGGGGCTTGAAACCGCCAGATTCTACCACTCTCAGCGCCGTCGCGGCCAAATCTCTACCCCAAGACATCGAAGAAGCACCAGAACAAACGAGCCGCCACCGACGGCAAGAACGGAGAGATTACCTCTTCAACCGGCGCCCGCGAGCAACCAATCTCTCAAACGAAAAAAGCAGCACCCTTTTTCCTTTCCTCTCCGAGAATCTCCTCGCCGCGGCCAGTCAGCGAACGCCCCCGCGTCCGGATTCGAGGATCCCTGCCGCGTCTCTCAGACGCTTCCGATTCCAAGGTCAGAAAGTCAACCCGCCTCGCCTAGATTGAAATGAAGCAGGCCTCGGGGTCGGGAAGGTGAGGGGCGCGGGGGGGCTGTATATATATACACGCGCCCGCGCGCGCACGCAGCGGAGTGAGGAGGAGGTGAGGAAGAAGCTTCGCCGCGTCTGCCATGGCTGCTCGTGTACAAGTGTCGAATACTTCTCCCTGACGCTGCTGCGAATTACCAGATTGCCCTTGGAGGAGGGAAGGTGGTGGACTGGTGGTGGCCGAATGGAAGATACCGTACCGTGCGGGAAGGCGGGGGAGAGTGAATCCCGAGGGGTCGCTTTCGAAACTGTTTGTTTTCCTCGCCGTGTTCTTCTCCTTCGTCTGACTTACTGTTTGTTTGCTCTTGGTCCTGGCCACTTCACGCGCCGGGGACCTCTTCCTTTCCTGGCATTCCGGCGAGACAATCTTCATTGTTACAAACGTACTCCCTCTGATTTTTTTTTCTTGATAGTGAGACTGGATCATTAGTTCAAATTTGATCCAATAGCTTTGTCTGAACGTAAAGAGAAAACAATCAGAGGGAGTACAGTACATTGTTTCTTTTTGCCAAACATGATACTGTTTGCCAAGGCCAAGGATGCTGTTCAAGAGGAGACGCCGGACACGTGTGTGTCATGGTCGACGCGACGCGTACACGGGGGGAGCCGTGTTTAGGTATAGTCAGGTCCCCAAAGCGCGCGAGATCTTTCGCGCATAGATTTCTCCTTGCGTTAACTCCGTCTCGCCCACTCCTCAATCTCTAAAGCGGACGCGAGAATTTTCCTCCAAGACGCCTGGTTAAAAAGGATCAATCAAGCCATATGGAATGTCAAAACGGCAGCAGCCAATAAAGAAATTGTATTAGCATTTGTGAACCGACACATTTATAAAGCGGTCGCATGAGGCATGCCGTGGTGTGGCCTGTCAACAAGCTGGTTGCTACTCCTACTATACTTGCTAGATGATCCGTTGGCCGTTGCTGCAGCGTACAGAGACATGGCAGAAATTTCTCTGTCCTCTTAACCAATTCGAAAATTTCTGGTACATAGTACGTTCGTACAGATGAGACCGCGATGACTAACCTTATAGTTTGTTTTGTTGAGCCAACAAAGCAAAACTCAAGAGAATAAGACAGGGTGTGCCATGAGCTCACCAGTGCCATCGCATCCGGATCTGGTCGTCTTTTCCCCGCATATCCATCGCTCGATCGGTGAACCCGGGCCCTGCGCCGAGAACGACTCTGATTAATCTAAACACCCGCTCGACGTCCGTGCAGATGCTTTAGTTTAACCTTGTCTCGTGCGTGCAAACTGTGTGCTTAATAAACACGGGCACAGCGCGCACGGACGCCGGTGCGCACGAGCGCCAAATTGCAATGGATATAAAATCTGCGTGACCACGAGCGGCAAAGCTGTTCGGAAATGGAGGACTTGTCCGGTGCTGTCCATTTGTTTGCCTTTTTGTTTACCTTTTGATTTGATGTATCTGAGTGTACTACTTTTCACTCACTATTCCTGTTCTTTTCAAGTCCTACCTACTAGGCCACAGTCAGTCACCATCTGGCCAAATCTCTCTGCTTTCATCGCACAAGCGAAGCTACCCAGTACCAAGTCTCGCTAGTGAAAAAGAAATGAAGCAATGATAGAGTCAGATAAACAAGAAAATTAAAAACAAGCGCGGCATGCCAAACATCGTACTTTGCCATTCTACGAAACCGTGTAAGCAATTTGTCCTGCATAGAAACTCCCAAGCAAGATGGCTGACAGCAGCTTCAAGAAAAGGCGCATCAAAATGCGCTTGCTTCTTTTTCTTTTCACCTATGACTATGATCTATCCTTTGCCTTTCCGGGATCACGTAAAGATTGTTTCCGACTCTCTCGCCGACGAACAAAAAATGTGTGGGTGTGAACTTAGTTTCCCACTTTGGTGTGAACTGGTTGGAAAGAGCCTTTGACAAACGACACTATGATACGGACGACAAGTGTTTGATTTAAACGCAGCCAACTTGCTACATTATTTTCGTTCCTATTTCTCGCTGCATGGTCCCTTGTCAACCAAGGACGGACGGATGGAATCTGTTGACATGGGAAGGGAGTAGGTGAGGATGCCGATTTGTCTCACACGGCTGGTGGAGCAAGTCCAACAAAAGTCTGTAGTTGACACCTTAAAAAAAACTCTGCGGTTGACGAACAAAATGGGTACCACCTGCTTTACAGGGAATTGTCATCGGCAAAAATCGAATTTTTACAAGCATCACGGTGGAATACTGCAGAAGCCCAACAGGAAGAACGGCTCCCCCAATTTCACCTGAGCGGAAGTTCAAAAATACTTAACAGAAGGTGGCAGCTTGCCTTGGCCTTCTAACATAAAAGTAGGAAAAAGGTGGTAGGAAGAAAAACGGTCGTTCGCCTTGAGTGTTTGACTCATGGAAAATGACGGAAGATGTTCCTCTCAAAATTACAGTTGCCGCGGTTGCCCCCATGCTTACGCATCTATGCTACAACTATATATGTAGAGTTCAGGCTTCAGATGACGAATCCAGACTTATGTATGTATATCATGAGTCATGACGATAGTATCGGGTCAGGCTGGTACTTGAATTCAGGCAGCTGCTCGAGCCTGCAAGGAAAATAACCCCTCGTCAAACCATGCGGTTGTCTAGGAAATTGACACGCCCTCAAAGTTTTAGAATGACACTTAAATGAACTTCTCAACAAAGTTAGCATTAGGAACCTAAGTGCAACAAGGAGTGCTACCATCGTGTTGAAACATCACAGTTCAGGGGCACGAGCAAAGTATATGTACCTTTGCCTGACTTTGAGAATACCGGTGCCAAGTTGCATGGGAATGCCCATGATGATGCATTCACTAACTCCCTCTATCTGATCCTCACGGCCACTGTACGAGGCATTAAAGAGATGTTCCGAAGTTTTTTCAAATGAGGCCAGCATCAGAACGCTGCTTTTCATTTTCGCAATGCCATATCGAGTAATGCCGAGAATTTCACCCTGCTCAGAGCATCAACATCAGTATAATGCACGTAAGGTTGGAAGCATATAAACCACATGGCACCATGGCGGGTAGGGAAAAAAAATGTGCTGTTTCCATGTTTAAAAAAAACTGTGCACCAAAGGTCATACCTTGTATGTCATCAAATCTGCTAGAAGCATCATATGTCTTGCATCAATGTTCATGCCATGACTCTTCATTGTTAACTGAATTTCATCAATAATAGATCTCCTTGCAGCTTCGATACCAAGTGTTTTGTTCATTTCCATGATGTGGTTACTTTTTGTATTCCTAGCATCAACTCCTGGAGTACCCAGGACTGCAAGGAGGTTTGTTCTGCAATTACATGTTTCTTGATTAGCATAGTCATTCCAGATGAATACTGAAGAAAAGTGAAATGAGCAATAGTAAGATCCTGCAATTCTAATGATCCACAAACAAGTTTTATACAAAAAGTTCAAGGATAACAAAGCTAGAAATGTAAGTTAGTACTGCTAAGGTAAAATGAATAGGGAAGCTTACCCTTCAACCAACAAATTGTATTCGGCTTTAGTTCCATCTTTCTTGTTTTCCTTCTTAGTTTCGTTTATAACAACTCTTTCAACAGTTGGAATGCCCTGAATTTAATTGGAGAAAAGATCAACTTGGGCTTCATACTGACACAGATATTTTTATTAACAGAAGTGGCAGAAAATTTAACACTGGAGATCTTTACCTTCACAATGACTTTTGGAAGCATGGATTTGAGGTTATGCAGCTCAAGCTGAAGTTTCCTTTTATCTGTTCCAGCTGGATATATTCTCAGTTTTGATTTATCGACGACACGGACATGCTGTAAAGGTCATGCAAGATAAATGCAACCACAAAAAAAATTCTCACAATTTATCAAACCTGGAGCTTTGTTCATACCTCAGATTTTAACTTTATCTTTGGATGATTCAAAATTGACAGCTGTACAGAGTCAGCAGAAATTCCCATGTACAGCTCTTCTATTAGTTGCATATCAAGGTTGACAACCAGGTTTGGCTGGCTTGATTTTAAGACAATCTTTATTGCTGCTGCAACCTAATCAAAATATAAGTATTGATTCAAAATACAATAATGCCAAATCAACTATGTAACATCTAGCATCTAACCAAGATTGAACATTTGAACCTAACAAAATTACAACTTGTGCACTGGCACAAAGTATGCAAAGAGCATCCTCTTGTTCATTTATGCTAAACAGGAGACAGCAAAGCAAGATTCAGCCTCCATACCACATACATTAAGGCGGTGAAGAAACTCTCAAGAGTTCTACATGTACATGCGCCTTACATGCCTGGTACCACACAATCACTCTTTGCAAGTATGAATACTAAATCCATGACTAATGTATGCTAAAAAAATTCATGAAGAACAGAACCCAAAGAGAAAATGGTAAAAAGGTCAGCTTTCTTAAAATCCATACAAAATTGCAAGATACTAATATGTAACAATACCAAGCACATGTCAACTCACCTCGCCCAGCAGTACTTTCTCCATAGAACCTTTTATAATACGTGCAGACAACACATCTTGCTTAGACAGAAGCTCAGTAGTGACAACAGGTGTGCTTATTTTCTTAGCAGCATTGATAATTTCCTTGATGCGAGGAACCCCAAGAGTGACATCTTTTTTGTTATTAAGGAAACAGGTTGCAAATGTGTCTGTTTCTATGCTTTGTATGCTAATACTGTGATCAATGAACTGTCAGATTAATGGAGAAATAAATATCCTTGGTACAAGCTAGTGAAACTTTAGTGTTATTTTCCTGAAATATTAAATCCCAACCGTAGTTTTCTGAAGCTGGTAACTTAAATAATAAAAAGACGAAGCCCATACTGCAGAAAATACGTGCCAAGTAAAAAAGGATACTCATGCTAGCTACTCCTGCAAAATGAAATGTTTTTAGTGTCATTTGAGTCCCTGGCTCTCCAATACTTTGAGCTCCGATTGCTCCGACAGAAGCTCCTGCTTCAATTTTCTTGGAGTGATAACGAGATAAACAGGTGTCCAAGAAAACCTGAGTCAGGAAAAGAAATCATCTAATCGGCCTGCACAAAAATTGCATTGACAAAGCAAGCCCTTGGATCAGGACCAAAATATACCTTAGCCTATGTTATTGGATCACCAAGCAAACATTTTATTTTTCTTAACAAATTAGAGATTTGAAGTGTCGCATAGCCAATATGCTGTTGAGCATATGAGGATAAAAATATTAACACATGGTAGCTGCAAATTATCCATTGATACAAGACAGCGTGTATAGCTTGGATCCCCACAAGCCACAAGATCAGGAAGGACAAGCCACAGGACTGGACCTTCTCGAATTGAAACACAAGACTGAACCTAAAATTGATGAACTGGGGAATGAAAGGAGTCATAAACACGCACCTGTAGCTGTTTTTCAGATATACCAGAAATTTTAGCAGCAAGGCCCTCTATCTCCTGTTTTTCTTTTGTCTTTCCTAGCTCAAGTGCCTTTATTGTGTTTTCCCACAATATTATTCGTTTCTTGAGAAATGTTTCTAACTCTTTCTTGAATTCTTCGCTACAGCCACCATCAGATGTGTCATGTCCTAAGAGCTTGTCTTTTAACATCTGTAGGATACCTTTTGAAGATAATGTATCATGTCCCTTTTTAGGGCATGTGGCCTATCAAAGTTAAGACAATCAGAACATTCTTCTGTCATCAATTTAACAAAGTATTCTGTGTTAAAACTAACCATGACTTTCATAAACAATTGATCCAAATTTAAGGGTTTGCCATCATGGCCTTCCATCTTTGCAGGATCCATGCCATCATCTCCGTAAGCAAACTGAACTATACCACCGCTAGCATTACGGACTGTCTGATCATAGAAAACAGATAGATCTTCCAAACCCTTCATTAATCTGCGCGACATATATCCAGTTTCTGCTGTTTTGACCTATGATAAAAAAGTTCACAACAGTGGAAATAAACAGATATTAGGTCCCCACTAAAACTTTGAATGGGAAATACAAATAAAATAACCATCAAAGCTGCTCTATGGGCAAACTGTGAATGATTCTGTAACTACGATAATATGATCAATAAGATTATCGTTCACTATTACTTGTCTAATGTTTGTTCTGCAATAGCAACTACGTAGATCTTAAACAGAGCCACACAAACCTTGGGCCACCCTCTCTATGCAATCAAGTGAGTGTGTTCAGGCGCTGTTAGCTATAGCGGTTGCCACAGAGCTTGGTGATGGCAGGAACACACTGTTTTGGTGGGACAGGTGGATTATGGGACAGCGCTTAGAGGATCTCTTCCCCCGGATATATTGCATGATACCCAAAAGAGTACGCAACAAGAGAACTGTCCATGATGCATTGACCAACATGAGGTGGTTACAGGACATTCATGGAGTCGCCTCTATTGAAGTCATACTACAGTTTATCAACCTGTGTGCTATCATTTTGGACGTCACCTTGCAGCCGGGAGTAGCTGATATGCATCGTTGGCGCTTCTCAAGTTCCAGCCTGTACTCGGCTAGTTCGGCTTATGAAGCTCAGTATCATGGATCAGTACAGTTTGACCCTTCGGAGCGCATTTGGAGAACTTGGGCTCCAGAAAAGTGCCACTTCTTCATGTGGCTTGTTGAGCATAATTACTGCTGGACGGCCGACCGATTGATGCACAGAAACCTTCCACATCCGGAACGCTGTCCTCTGTGCGACCAAGAAGATGATACTATCCATCACCTTCTCGTTGGATGCGTCTTTGCAAGACAATTCTGGTATATCTTGCTGCGCCAAGTGGGCTTCAGCGCCTTGTCTCCTCTCCCCGGCAATACAAACTTTGAGGACTGGTGGAGCTGTTCAAATAGGGTCACAGGGGAAGTACGGCAGGGCATCAACTCGCTAATCATCTTAGGAGCATAGACACTATGGCGGCACCGCAACGACTGTGTCTTCAATGGAGTCTCCCCGAGTATTACCACGATGCTGATTATGGCTGGAGATGACAAGTGCCTCTGGGGCATGGCTGGAGCAAAATCTCTCACAGCCCTCCCTATCCATGGTGGTGTAGTCAGTAGTGCTAGTGGTAGTGGCTGATTATCAAGCCTTGGTTGCCATCTAGTATATACAGGCGCGAATGTAAACTGAATGTTTCTGTGGGTGTGGGTGTGTGTTGTATTCTAACCTCCTCTTCTATTCATGGAATGATATGCAACTCTCCTGCGTGTTCGAGGAAAAAAAACTACGTAGATCTTAAAAACCATGTTTTCTGCTGTATGCAAGGTGTCAGAAGACTAATAATGTACTCCTTCCGTTCCAATTCAACTGTTACTTCAGCTCTCGGCAATTAAGAAGTGAAAAAAGGTTGGTGCATAGGAAATGAGGTGGTGAGAGATAGAGATGTATTGGGAACAAGAAAAAACGCATTGGGAAGTGAGAATGACAGATAATATGAGAAAAGTGTTGAAGCCTCAGGTGACAGTTAAATTGGAACTGGTGGAATATTTGTTAACTGTGTATCCTCTTCTCAGAAGCTGTGGTTAAGTTTCTAAGTCTGCAATAATTAGGAGGCTTGAGATTCATATGGCATGATCTAGTTTTACTTGATTGACACATTTTATTTTACATGAAACTTGATTGAGACATTAAACTGCTAATTAGAGCTACTAGTTTATACAGTCATAGAGGAAAAAGAAAGGTCAGAAAGACGTGCTGGCCTATTCAAGAAAAAAGACATGCTGGCCTATTCCGGATTAATATCATCACAATCTCCTTCCGTTAATTCAACTAGGTAGCATACTCTGCGAGTCTCATATTTAAGCCTCTACTAACACAACATATAGTGCAAAACTTAACAAATAAAACATATTTAAATTTAGACTTACCGCTGTGTCAACAAGGCCTTCTCGTCCACCCATTGTATGGAAAAAAAACTCAGTAGCAGTCAAACCAGTATAGAACGAATTAGCAACAAAACCTTTAGCCTAGAAATGGATGAAAAAACGTTATCACAAAAAATATTGACACATGTATTGTTTAAAACATTGAAGATCAAACTGAATCACGTTTGAGAAAAAAAAAATCATATTGAATGGGCAAATCCACTGATGTCAAAAATAGGACAAAAATTGAAAAACAAAATCCAAGATATTGATACTAAAAGATGGTATTCCAAAAGCTCCAATCTCTCTGTGTGACATGCTATAATAGAATCATCCAGACTCCAAAAACAAAGCACTATGTAACCATTCAGCAAAGCTTTATGGTTGGGGTATATGTGAATTGGAAAAAGAAAAAGTTCTAGCTATCAATCTTGCGGTTTTCAATAAGCACATAAGCTATATTAATGCAAAATTGCAGTTATTCCACCCAGTATAGTTGAAAATTTGCAAAAAAAATATTTAAATAAACAGAGTTACCGAGTTAGCAATATGCAATGCACAAAAAGTGGCAAGACATTTGTTTTGTAGTCGATCTTACCGCAGGGGTCTTCGAATTTATAGGAAAGTGGGGGAGAGTTCTATCGATGAAGCCATCTGGGGCACGACGACCGCCAACTGATTGTTGACCCACACACGCAACCATCTGACTGATATTGATTGGAGAACCTTTGGATCCACACTGAGACATAATCAAGGGGCTGTTTCCCCAGTGAAGTGTATCCATGCACACCTGAAAGTTAAGTTTTGTCCCAAATAATTCAACAATCCACTTACTAGTAAGCAAAATCAGGGTGAACATGGTGTTTAGTTATATGACAATCAATGCATCAACCATGATTACACACAGATGTCTAGTGCTATGAGTCATACTAGTAAGGAAGCTAAAATGTCGAGCATGCGACATTTGTCAATGATAACAATATTATCCCCAACTTATTAACCATACATGATAGTGCAAAGAAGATCAAATTTACATTCACATGCCAACTGGCAAAGCAAATATACACAAGAATATGAAAGTTGATGAAAACTTACATTTCCAGTGTCATCTCTGATTTTGTTCAATATACTTGTTATCTTAGCCTCCAATGTTTGAGCTGCATTGCAGCCAGCGAGCAATGTTAGGGCACCTTTGGAAAACAAAGAAATGAGATCATGACATTTTGTGTATGCTTCATCTATTTTCTTCTTTTTTTCCTGATTCAGATGCTCTCCTGGTTGGACATCATCCACACCAATTGAAAAACCATGGTTTCCTATAAATCTTGCACTGCAGAGGCGAAAGGACATATTCAGATCAGAAACAAAGGTTTTGCACATAAATTTTGCTAAACTAACTATTAAGTGTTATATGTCTGTGTACAGATAAGTAGCCCTCATAGCCAGTATAGTGTAGGGGCTAACTTGGCCCAAAGAGCCCACTAAGGGCATGTTTCATTTATCCTCCTAAACAGCAAGGCAATATTCGGCCATGCCAAATTCAGGACAGATAAAGAGTGCTCAAGGCACCCAAGTTTTGCCAAAATAAAGTTTGTCAGCCAACGTTTCCAAGGCATGGCCAAACTTTAGCCTCCAGTCAATCAGAAGAAGAAATTCCTGGGGCCTGACCAAAATTTGGGTGGATCACCAGCTGGGAAGTTCCGATACGCAGTTGAAGCCGTTGTACCCGCATCTGATACGATATGATACAGCGATACACGATACTCAATGGTTTAATATTTAGCTGTTTGGAACTTGAACTAGTTGCTAAGTTATTGTTATTCTGTTGCTGGCTTGCTTTACTAGACACTCATTTTAGTAAAGATCTTATTTTTATTGTAGAATTTTCAGTGATTAATTTGGAAAATGTCTATAACTTCACATATATCACGCGTATTGGTGTTTCTGGCCAAATGCCGTATGAGTATCGGTATCCGTATCAGAGTGTCGCATATCGGAAAAACTTAGATCACCAGCATCATAAACCAATGATGCCAATCTCAACTTAATGGAATAATAAGACAAACCAAGTTATAAATTAATCTCCTCTCATCGTACATTTATACAAAGGACTAGAATGTGTCTCACCTAAATTTTGCCAAGCGATTCATACAACTCGCTGCAGCGTGAGAATTATAATCTCTTAAAAGAACCGAATAAATGCCGTTCTTATTTCCGTTACCTGGAGAATCAAAAGGCAATCAGTACTTTTATTGCTTCCAAATTTATCAGGAATTAGAGAATAAAACTTCTGAATAGTATATTGGTAAAAATACACACCAAGCATTCTGGAAAGAGAGAAATAATACACTACAGCCTGCTAAATCTTGCCGCATATAATTCATTAATTTGGCATTAATAAAATCTTTCTGATGTTTTTTTAAAACAAATATTCTGAGTTGTTACATTTTTAAAAACCCTTCGGCTTACATCTATGTGCAATATAAATTTTGAAAAAAAAAATGTTTGATTAAGAAACACGTTTGCAAGGTAAAGTTCAACCAACATGCAAACGAGGAGCTGGTAAATGGACAATCACTTGGGGGTGCTACAATCATGGTTTCACTTTACTTTTACTGGTACAATCGCTTAGGATGGAAATTCATAGGTCATGGCACAGCAAACGTAAAGTATTACCCTTCTAACATCAATGATGGATAAGATTTTCAGGGGATTTGAAGTAAGCTTAACCATCCATATTCACAAGCAAAGTGGTGCTGTACAAACAAAATAATTCTCTTGGGAGGTTTAATCATAACAAGGATATTACTACTTCAGTGTTCTAGTTTAATAACGAATTTTAGAATGAACTAATGATTCAGTCATTTGTATTCTCACCTAAAGTGGCCTTCCCAACCTGCCCGCATAAAAGTTCACTGTTTCGGAAGTAGACAAAGCCATCCCTGGGACACATTGATTCCCATTCCCTCTTTTCTGAGGGGAACTTTTCCCATTCCTTTCCTTTTTCCTTTTTCTCTTTCTGTTCATTTTCCATTTCCTCTTTCTTTTCCTTTTTCTCATCCTTTAGCTTTGTATAATTCTTCTCTTTAACCGTAAGATTCAGAAACACCTTTGTACATGCATTAGGTCGCACTAACACGCTGAATAGTTGTTTACCAGTCCAAAGTTCAATAGGCTGCAAACACATGAAGAGATCAGAATCGTAATGAGGACAACATGTACAGAGATACAAATCCAAGTGTACAAATATTATTCAGGAATAAACAGAATGATGCTCTTTTTGCTATTTTACATTATATATACAAACGCTGAAATTTGATTCAGAGTACCAGCAACCCAGTTACTTTATCATGTTCAAATAATGTCAACTATTATAAGCATAGGTATTAGAAAGAAAAAAGGGTATTATAAAATAGTACAAGCAAACTTAGTGTGTATTTTTGAACAGTTTATTTACAGTTGCAATGATCTTTGAATCAAGAAAATGGCCATACAAAAAACTCCTTTGGTACAAAAGTTATACTTTAATCAAGGCTGGACTTGGTAAATCAATATCCTCCATTGCGTCACCAAGATAAGAGCACAGAAGAGTAAAGGAAGATCTATCATAGAAATTATCTTTTCTTGTAACCAGAAAAGATGAGGTCAAGAAGTCTTGTGTGGAAGCAACCAGAATTTCTCCATTCTTAGGAGTACACAAATTATTTTGAACCTGAAAAATTATGATAGTGAGAAATATCAGTTTCAAAACATTGCGAGCATACACATTAAAATATTGACTATTGATGAAACAGTAATAAAGGGAATTCGAAAGAGCTACCCCCATGAGCATAAGTGCTTCAGTGCGAGCTTCCTCTGTCTGAGGAACATGCAAATTCATTTCATCTCCATCAAAATCAGCATTATATGGATTGCAAACAGACTCGTTAAATCTCAATGTTCTCCAGGGCATTATCCTTGCCTGTTCAAATAGAGGGGCAAGCAGCTAAAGGTGAGGCAAGTGTTTAAGAACAGAAAGCATGGTAGTGTATGAAGATGTTCATACCCTATGAGACATAATTGACATTCTATGCAAACTCGGCTGTCTATTGAAGAGGACAATGTCTCCATCTTCTAAATGCCTTTCAACTATACACCCATACTTCAGATCCCGAGCAGCAATCCTTCTGTCACAATACTTTAAGTGCCTGAAAATGACAAAAAGAACAAAGATGTAAGTCAGGCTAATTAACAACTAAAAAATTCATCAATGTACACTTACAGCTTTGTTCCATCAGGTTGTATAATAAAATTGGCCCCTGGATGTTTGTAAGGTCCATTTCGTATACACTGACGCAGCTTCTCAATGTTATAGTATGAAACCCTTTCAGGATATGTCAACACTCGAGCCATCAACACAGGAATAGCCACCTGAAGCATCAATTATTAATGATGAAAAGGATTGGAAAGTGGAAATCAAGGGCATCCATTGAACGTGAATAGGTACCTCTGTTATTCTCAAATTTGGATCAGGAGATATGACAGTCCTTCCAGTGTACTCAGTACGTTTTCCAGACAAGTTACCACGAAAGCGGCCAGTTTTCCCTTTGAGTCGTTGAACAATGCCACGATGTTGTGCGTCAGTAAGACAAGGCGCGTCGCTATTGATGTATTCAACAACTTGAAGTTGAAGTTGTTGCCAGCAATCCTAGAAAGAAAGAAAATGACAAGTTAATGATCTCACAAAAGTTTACAGTATGACCCAATTAAATTAACAGATGGAAAGTCAAAGCAATAGAAACTGTATGATCTGAACATTAATACCCTGCCATATAAAGAATCACATCATAAACTAATGATTTTAAGCAGATATAAAGAAAAAAGTCCAAAAAAACCCATAAATGTCAGGATCTTATATTACAGAACTCAAGATTGTGATGGTGAAAGTGCAGCAACCCATATACGCCAATCATGGATGTCATAATTCGACCTACTGGTTCAAATAGTTGATAGGTATTACAAATAACCATTCAAAATTTGAACTACATACTAAAATAGTTTGTGGATTTTGAGACACAAAGAGGTCCTAGTTTCTTTTTTTAAAAAAAAAAATAAAGGAATACAAAGAGGAGACTATTTTTAAAACAATAGTTTTGTAACAATGATCCTAAAATAACAAACTATGAATGTAAACCTCTACATAGAGGGCAGGCGAGTGGAAAGTTTCAGGAAACATGTAAATAAACAGAATAAGATCTTACAAAGCACTTTGAGACCAGACTGCCAGTTTGAAGGGTATCCTTAATGATGGAATTTGTATTAACAATACTCTTCAATATAACAGTAATGCTATCTTCATTGCTGCAACACAATTCATGACACTATAAGTCACCGACAATAATGAGCATAAACAAGGATAGTAATAGGAAACAGGAAGTAAATGACTAACCTTCTACTACCACCAACAACAACAGAAGGCCGGATAGGTACAGGTGGTACTGCAATCTCTGTCACAATGAGTTTCTCTGGTCTATCACCAAGGTTTAGCAATTCACAATCCTGAAAAATATTGAACTATGGCTAAACTTTTTTTGTAGAATTAACTAAATTGAGAAGATGTCCAGATTGGTGAATAGCATCGAGGATGAAGCCAAGTAGCCAACAATGTGGGGCTTGGTATAACTTGTTCAGACTAATATTATTCTACAGCTTTTGTGACCGTTGTAGCATACTGGAGTGCTAAAAGACTGGAGCTGAACACACCAAATAACCCTACATTTTATACAATGTGGCACTCAAAGCATATGAACACACCAAAGATTAAAAACGGTTTGTACCTCATCAGTCATTCTTCGGAATAGATATAGAACAGTAGCAGGATCTAACATGCGAAGTGAAACATTTGATAATTTATCTTTCTTGTGCTTTAGTGCAGTCGTCAGTTCTTCAGCATACCCATCCAAAATTTTGTTACAATCATGAAGAACCGTCAAGCCTTGCCTGCCCTTTTTTACTACACCTGAATGGAATTGAATTGAGAGTTGTTTTTAAAAGTGTTAGCATCCAAACAATAGTCAGGAGTTTGCTACCAACTAGCAGGCATTCATATGGATAAAAAGAAACATAGAAGTAAAATAAGGATAATGACAAAAAGATTACCGTTTCTGTATTCACATCGAGGGCAGCGAGACAGCTTGCATTTGTCCCTCACTTTTTTCATGATAGCACTTTTCTGAAGTGCATCTGCTCTTGGATTTCTCATCTTCTTCAAAAACTCTTTGCGGTCTTTCTCCACAAGAAGAACCCTGCTGCAGCTCTAGAAAGGTACAAAAGCCACAAGAATAAGAATCATGACACATGTGACATGCCCATGTTATAAGCTTCTTAAAGGCAGTACCTTGCAGATACACTTCAACACATCAAGAATACAGTTAAAAAACCCGACATTGAAAACTGGAAGCGCTAGCTTCAGGTAACCGAAATGACCAGGACATTCAGTAAATGAACCGTGGCAAGTACTGCACTGCCCAAGCTTGTTTGGAGCTCCCTGAAATGTTCACACAAGGACATAAATTATGCAAACCGTAATGAAAGGAAGCAGCTACAACTACACTAGAGAGACCTTACAGCAGCAACTTTGGACTCGGGTTGCTAAACTACAATGCACACTAAGGCCAGTGTAGGTTATTACCATTCTAGCATCGAGTAATCCATTGGAAAACGGTTTCAGGTCTTCCCCGTAAATCTTGCTGTTCCAGACCTGGACCTCCGCGGACTTGCGTATCTCGCCGCCCGACAACGTGCTGAACCTGATGCTCTCTCTGAATCGAAGGACGCCAACAGAAGCAGAATCGGCGTCAGTCAGTATAATGCTCTTTATGAAATATAAAGTGATGACAACAGCGAGAAAGGGAAACGGAGCGCGCATGCTTACATCCTCCGGGTGCCGACGACCTCGATGAAGGGATCCTTCGTGCACCGCAGCTTCTCCTCTGGCCGCGCCATCGCGGCGATGCTGATGCTGCAGCACTGATTGTAGGGGAGGATAGGTTGCTGATGAAGGGCGGCGGACGAGAACTACGGATTCGCCTCTAGCTGGCGCCCGCCGCCGGGTCTTCTCCGGCGAGGAGCTCCCCCGGCGGAAAGGGGACAGGTGGTACTGGCCGAGAGCGGGCAGAAACGGCGGCGGCGGCGCGGAATACCCAGAGATCAATTTCCCGTTCCAAGAAGTTAAATAGGTACAGCAATGAGCTAAATGAATAAATAAAGTTGAATCAGGAGAAGTAACCTAAAAATTGAGTTGTCCGACTGGTAAATCGCGTGGCTCTAGAGGACGCGGTACACGGTTCCATTCCAGTTTCCTGCGAGGAAATCATTCTTTTCCAATTTTTGCTATATGTTTTATATACCCTAATTTTTTTCTCTTCACTTCAGAGAATCCGGAACCTACTGGGTGGCGTATTTGTTGGGGCCCGCTGAAGTGGTCGCACCGTTGCACCGCATATGAAACCACAAGCAAACGAAATCATTAAAATTTTAACATGTAGATATTAAACATATATTATCTAAACCATATATTACATATTAAAATTAATAAAATTTTATTCTCATATATATTTTATTATATGATTTTTAAATTATAGTATATCTAATACAAATCTCAAAATATACATATTAAACATATACATGCTATAAATAATTTCTCGAAACCAAGGTTCAATACCTTTTTGCATGGCGGCTGCTCCGAGCCTCCGACGAGCATTGGCCACCGGAGAACGAGCAAGACGCCACTCAACACACATCGACCAGAATTGCAAAAGGTGCGGACTCACTGAAACTGACACTCACCCTCATCTATTTTTCACTTGCAACTTTGCTCGAGCCTGGTACATTTACATCAATTCTGGGACCCGGCGCTATTCCGACTCTAATACATGAAACCATTATTACATCATGGTACATTTGCAAAGCCCGGGACGATCAGCGTTTTACTTGCCTTCTATGACGTCATCATATCTGGAACTTGATCTTTGCCTTACACTTTGATGATTATTTTGTGCTATATTCTTCCGGGAATTCTTTTGTCCAATCGACTGAAAAATATTGTTATTTATTTCTTTTGTTCTTTTTGTTCTTTATTTATTTATAGAATTATTTGTATTAATTAGTATTATGTATGGACTATGGAAAAGTTTTATCTTTTTATATTCATTGGATGTAGATCTAAGGATGAAAAATATTGATTGAAAAAGACCTCTATTTTTAATCGACTGAAAATTAAACACTCTCATATTCTTCCTGGTAGGCCGACTAAATTTTATCTTTGAATCTGAGAAAAGCATCAATTCGTTCAAACTTGGATATCAGTATTCTATGACCTGAAAAATTGTGGAACTCGTAGTGACATTATTATCATCACCGTCGTTCCAAGACACGGAGCATCTATATCTCACGAAAAGATGGCTACTCTTAGATTCGACTTTGGGCAAACCTAAACACATCCATTCATTTTAGTGAGCTCCAAACACAAGTCATCATGTTTGGAGGTTTTTTTTCGTAAGCCTTTTATTAGTAGCTCATCTTCATTCTTGTAACTCAGAACATCTTTGTGTTCTCCTGTTAAACACTTCACAGATTTCACTAACGCAGAAATAATAAATTGCACAAACAGCGTTTTGGTCTCCCGTTTCGTTCGACAACGTTTTGTGTTACAACCGATACGCACATCTCCTCGTTCCAATGATGGTCATGGTTACAGATACGAGTGCTCAACAAAACAAAATCCGGTTTCTTGTAACAATAGAAAATCGCGGACCAAAATGTGTTGCATTGTTTCACTCCTGCGTGCTGTAGTCTGCTACAGCTTCAGTTTGTGTAACACGCACTCTGCAGTACACACTAAAAACCGACCATCCATGCACACAAACTTATTACAAATTACAAAATCTCTAAATTAAAGAAGCAGCATGGCCGCGAACAAGCACACGCCGGCCGCGCCGAGCAGCCCGGCCGATCCACCGGCGACAGCAGCTGAACTTTCCGGCGCCGGCGCCGGCGCCGATGAGGGGTAGAAGTACTGCGACTCTCCAGCCGACGGAGACGGCGCCTCTTCGCCGACGAGACTTGGGGCAGGAGCGGAGTGCTGGACCGGGCTCGGAGCGGCGGCGTGGTGGCCGTGGTGGTGGTGATGGTGATGATGATGCGAGCTCGGAGCCGAGCGTGGTGGTGGTGGTGGTGCGGCGCGTGGGCCGACGGCGCCAGCGCTTCCTTTTGTTGGTTGTCTTGGTGAAACGGGCTTGGAGCGTGGGCGTGGGCCATGCGATCCACGTGGGCCGGCGCCGGCGCCGACGCTCCTCTGGTGAGGGGGGCAACGCATGGTGGTGATGGCCGTGGTGAGGATGAGGGCTCGGAGCATCAGCGTGGTGACCTTCGTGCGCTGTGGACGGCGCAACCAGGAGCAGCAGGGCCATCACCACAGCCATGGGCAGAGTCATGGCGTCCATTGTTGAAAAAGCTTATCAGAGGCTGTGTTGTGGTGTCTCAGTAACCCGTGATGCCTCGTATATATAGTCACTACTAGTATAAGATCTCTTCTAGTGAAAAGACTGCGAAAATTGAAAGGTGTGATTTCGGGGGCGTCTTGCCGCACCAACCATGCATGGAATATTTTTCATCCAAATGGGATGATTGGCTGGCGGCCGTCTGGCCGATTACTGCTAGCTAGTGCATCTCCTTGGCAACAAATCAATGGCATAATCACTTTTCGATTAAATGAGATCAAATAATTACAACTTTCCATCTCAAGGCGAATCAGACAGATTTCCCTCTTAATTGCTCATTGGTATACTTAGTTGGCATATCATTTGCTACTAATTAGTTTCCTTAGATTGACGAAATAGGCAGGTCCCCTCTGATAAATTGCCAATAGCTAGTTGTTTGGCCTAGCACGCGAAATTAATGCCCATTATATGGCGCAGATCCTCTGGTCTTCAGTAAGCGCTCAAAGGAACAAGAAACCATCGCAGTTTACCACAACCAATGCAATGGACATTGGTAATGTAGTTTCACAATGTGTGGTATTCACAGTTCTATTGTAATGGAACAGAAGCTTACGTTTCTTAAAAAAATGGTCAATGCATTATTACATTACAACAATCTCACTACAACAATTCGTTCGTTTGGTGGCAGGGCACCTCCCAGTGCGCCTCTACTTCCATAGGACAAAACATTGTTACATATATGGATGTACTTATATACAAATCGAACTGGATGCTCAGTTGGGCCACCAACAGTGCGATCGGTCAGCAAACACAATGCAAAATCTACTTCATTTGCATAGCTGCGAGCACCTATCCTCTTACTAATCCTTCATCGCTGTCCCCAGAAATTAACTACAATTTCATGTATTTTGTGTATCATGAGGAACATCAGAGGATTCTCGTTGAATGGAATCAAGAGCTTGAGGAATGCTTAGTGCTATCGATGTTGGCGGTCACAGGCCTGGCAGGCTCTGGCAGATTTTGGGTTTGCATATGTGCACTGATCACATGTCCAAATGGTGCTTTCATCCACACCACGGCCAGATTTGGTGCCGGTATTAGATGTCCTGTTCTTGCCACTCTTACTCTTGCTACCTAGGCTCTTGGAGGTTGTGCTTTTACTACTTGTGCTCTGGCTAGTGGAAGGGCCAACATCATTTAA
Source organism: Eleusine coracana subsp. coracana (assembly GCA_032690845.1). Lineage (NCBI taxonomy): Eukaryota > Viridiplantae > Streptophyta > Magnoliopsida > Poales > Poaceae > Eleusine > Eleusine coracana. The sequence goes on from CM064424.1 coordinate 9,694,197, forward strand.
TCCAGTTTCCAAAGCCCGGACAAGATTCTCAAAATAATTGCGAGTAACACTGTAAAAAAAAAAGACGTCAAATGAATAAACAGTAAAGCTAAGTGGTCATCTATTTAGAGGTCGGGATGACTAAAATATTCATAAAAAAAGAAGCAAAGAAAAAGTTTTAATAACAATAACAACAGAGTGCAAGGAATAATGAAACAAAAATAAGTGATACATACCTAGTTAAGCCAGCCAACTTTGTACGGAAGTCATTGAAATCTTTTGACGGAGATTCTGCTTCAAGGTACACTTGAAGTTCTTTCTCTGCACATTGATGTAACCGCTCCAAACCCGATTCCGCCTCACCTAAATAAATAAGAGACCACAAATCATAGACTTTCAGAAAAGATAATCCATCACAGGTTCATTAACCAAAAAATCATAGACAGGAAGAAGGAAAAAAAAATATCTATTGAGCAGTTCATGCATGATATTTAAGAAAAAAACTGTGAACCTTGCAGGTATTCAAAAAACTGTCTTTTGGCATGCTCATGCTCTGGCAAGTAAAATCCATAGGCATAAGTCCACTTCAATACCCTTCTACACTCGACAATCTGTAAAATGAAATAAAACTACACATGAGAAGCAACAAGACATGTACAGTAACAAAACTAAACTTGGCAATGCGAATGCTAATGAGGTAATACCTGTAACCATGCCTCTATTATGAACTTCAGCTGTGACTCAGGTTGGCTTTGTATGTCACTTAACTTTTCAAGCTGAGGAAAGATTTGGACAAGTTGTCGTTAGAGGTTCTAGATAAGGGAACATGGAAGCAAGGAAGAAGAAAAAGGACTGCAAGAATCATATAAACATCATATACCTTGTCATTCTGCAGACTCTGAAGATCCCCCAATGCCTTTTGCCTCGACTGCATCATTTAGAAAAAGATGTTAAAAGTGTCCTAACAGTAACTCCGTCCGCTTGCTTATTGTTGTTGTTTGAACTGCAGCCAGTACAATTCCTTTGTCGGGAACGACAACAAATCCCGAACGGAGGGAGTAAGTGACATGAAAACTGATGTGAACCCATGGCACAAGTCCTAAAAGTAACAAGGGTCGACTATATACATGCACAGCACAGCTGTTTTTTTTCTCACAAAATTAGTGTGTGTGTCTTTTCTTATTTATCAATCGATAATGATGGATAACTGCCAAAAATCTATTTGTAGTCAACAGAACAACTTGGCATGGGAATGCAACAATTGTAAGCCTAAACTACCTGCTAAGTGTCAATAAAAGATCTAGTGCTTATGGAGGTCCAACTCTTTTCCTTCACGCTCAATAACTTACCGACTGATTAGCCGCCCATCGCTCATAATAATGAGTATACCTCTCAAGGGAGTTCTTTGCCATTTCTCTTCTCCTTTCAGATTCATCATACTGCCACAATAAACATAAAAGAAGAGAAAATCTAGTAAATAACCTAATATTTGTGGGTACATAAAAAAAATATTATCAGAAGCTCAGAATAATTACCGCTCCTTCTTGCCTTGCAGCCTCATAGCGGTTACAAGCATAAAATCCACCAGTCCTCTCTCCATGCTCTGACCATGGACCAAGACACAGCCTGTACTATGATATCATAAGCATCATTTTGGATTTGCTAGTAAGAATAAAATGTACAAAGGAAATAAGACTGTGTACCAGCAGAACTCAAATTTACACGGAGGAGTGCATGTAATGTGCATACATCCTTGGTTTTTCTCAATAGGCCGCTTGCACTTAGGACAAGGCTTTGAATTAGCCAGTATCCTGAAACCATAATCCAATAGTTTGTTAGTCAAGACTCAAGAACACGGTTCACACTTAAGATAATTGAGGTAAAATAAATAAATTTATGCTTCTTAAGACACATCATCAAAACCATATTTGCCAAATATTGGTGGATCAGGGGTTCTAGAATATAGCTATGATAGTAAAAGAATGACAACTGAGTCGAAAATTCTATACATTATCCCTCTTTACACCTACTACGGAACAAGAATAGAACATAGCAATATGAGGAAAAAAGAATGCATGTATAATTTAAGAAGCTAAAGTCTGCAAGTAATGACGCGTTGGCTCAATACTCTACAGTACCGCACTGTTGACATGGGCTTTGTTTGGACATGGGAGACATGCAAGGGCAAGAATGATGCAGGGAGTGGGTAGCACTAAGTCTAGCATGTTAGAGTTGGACATGACAAAAAATCATGTGTTGTATCCCTGCTGTACCAGTTCATATTCTCTGACTCTGCACTGTTCTTGAGGATCCACTTTGAAACAGTTGCACAGTCAACTGGACGATGAGCTTCTTCAGTGCACTGCAAAAAAAAAATATGTATATTTCATGGCTACTCATTACGATGCAGATAAGCTAATCAACTGGATACTCACATTCCAACAAAATCCATATGAACAGTTGCAATTAACATCATAACTGCCACTGCCCATGACAAATTCTACTGCATATTCACATCCAGGAGCAGGACACCATTTTGTCTGTTTCAAACAAAATCCATTCTAATCAACATAGATTTAAAACATGAAAAATGTCAAGCTCATGGATAGATATGGCTCTCAAATCATAGCATGTACCAAGGAACAAGGAATTCAAAAGATAACACAGTGCCCTATTGCCCCTATTCAACATGTATAAAATATATTTCTTTTGGAAATACAGGAATACAACAACAATGGGTATGCCTACTAAAATTATCCAAAAGAAAAAACTCTATAGAAGTGATTAAATCCAAATATCAACTGCAAAACTTTTTGTTCTTCATAGTATTGTGGTCAGACTAATATCTCTATGCAGAGAACAGTGCACGGCACTGCTGGCTAAAGCTCTTGGGATAGCTGGTTGGCAAGGGCCAGACTCCTGGCTCTAACCAATACTCAGGAGGGAAACCCCCTCCATAGCTATCCTAAAAAAATCTTTATGCTATGTTATATTAACTAACCTTTCTATTATCTTCAATGTAAGATCTGCGAAGATATCGAGTGTACTTTTCCTTATCCTCATCATTTGCCAGTGAATTTACCATATCTTGGCCAACAGCAGCAGCACAGGACGGATCAGGACACCTCAACATCAAACATCCCGGACCATCATTTATAGCAGTGCTAATGTAACCTGTTAATGTAATAGCAAAATGTTAATCAGCAGCATATTAAGACTAGAAGATTGAGTTATAAATTGCCAGCAACCAATAGAAACAACCAGGGAATGTAATAATGGAGTAGCACTGCTAGCCACCATATAGAGTTTGTATAATACACAATCAAATAGGAAAATTCGATCTCTGTTCTGGAAAAAATATGTATCTAATGAATGCCCACTCCATGTAATTATATCCAAATGTGGTATGTGAGTGTCAGGACAAGATGCATCACATGAAGTGGCAATAAAGATAAACCTGACAACAAGGTCAGATGGTTATCTAAGGGATCACTGTTTCATCCATACTACAAGTATATGACATACAGAATGGTCAGGCGCTGGGAATCTAGTGAACTCGGCAAATTTATTGAAACAGATGATGAAAATTTTGGACCGTACAACATAGCTGTGTTTGAAAACAATATCGACAAAGATAACCGTGTTCAGTTTCTATTTTAAATCAAGCTTTATATGCAATTATGATATCAGTCAAAAGATATAATTCTAAAGATAAAGCAGAAATAATAATCTTAGCAAGAATCAGGTTACAGAATCAACAATACAACCCCAAACATGATATCACTAAAGATCACTCGTCATAACAAAGGTATAAATTTAGCACAGTGGCCCATGGACCCATAGTTTGACTTGATATGAAGAGAAACATTAATTTTGATGCACATGGGCTTCCAAGGTTCATATACAGCTAAATATTCCAAGTGCCAATTGACAAACCTCTCCAACAAGTACCGCAGAAAGGATGGCCACATGAAGCTGCACTCATCGAAGCACGGGGACAACTGTCAAAGCATATTCCACATGTCACCTGTTATAAGATGAACAACAGTTAAAGTACTGAGTTAATCATGGAATTATTCAGAGGTCTTAAGTGCCTTGATCAAGATTAGGTGGAAGACAGTGACAACAGGCAAAAAGGACAGATGCATATACTATTAAGATTGAATAACACATGTGAATTGTGCGGGAGCGCAAGTATTTTACAAACCTGCAGCCACAAAAGCACGTTACCCCCCCCCCCCCCCCCTCTCGATAACGACAGATTTGAATTAGGACTCAATTCCCAAGATGTCATCTATAACGAAAGCTTGAAATATCATAAAAGGGGGGCAAATTACTGAGAAAAAATGCATGCTAAAAAAGGAGAAAAGAAATTATGGAACCCTAGGAATCATTATGACCCTCAGAGTGAGAAAATGTGCTTAGGCAACTGAAAGAACAAGTGGAACTACTGAGATGTGGACATACTTCTTTGTCATTTGGTATTTCAACGCGCTTCTCCGGTAAACCAACTACCTTGCGAACATGCTCTTCATCAGCAAACCATTCATCATGCACCTTGCTAACACTCCTGCAGGGTGGACATTCAAATGAGAGTGCAGTTAACAATACAAAAATCACAGAGCAGCAACTTATGCTTTGAATCCAGAAATTACTCAATAAGGAAGAATGAAACAACACTTTGAGATGAGAGCAATTTTATTTTATACAGCTATAGATGGTGCTGCTGTTAATAAATTAAAACAACAATTTTACAAAAATTAGCATTGCCCCTATGTGCATAAGCTGTAGACAAAATGCAGCCCCATTGCCATGTTTGCAACAACTCGAATCTAATGGTGGTGCGACAATCCAGAAGCCATGAAAAGATTTTGCAAAATTATTAAAATAGGGATCAAATTTCAGGAGTGAGGTTTGAATATCACAACATGCACGGACCATACCAGTTATAGTTACGAAGAAGAACACATGCTTCAGACTTGGAGATTGAAAGAACAGTTGAAACCCTATTTATGTCATCCTCTTGGCGCCGCTTTATATCAGCGTCACTCAATATACTGTAATTTTGCTGGGGGACAGACAAGAAAATGATAGTAAGCGCACAATAGGTCTAATAAGCACAAAGGAACAGCTAAACTGAATCTGTCACTGATAGGTTGATCTAGTATAAATGCATGTTTGTAATCATAGATTACCATGAAGACAATCACGCGTTGACTACCAAAAAGTAATCAAATGAATTCTTCAATAACAAATTCTTAAATAAATCAGATATACACAATTACCAGAGAAATTAAGACAGCACTTGGAGATATAGCACTGTTATGAGGCTGCCAAACAATGTAAATCTTTTCAGTTATGTTCATATCAAATTAGGCCTCACAGTAGCTTCCCTAAAATGACATTTTAAGACCGTTTTGGAACTTTCCAGTACAATGTGGACTGAGAGGAAACAAGGATGGTTTCGGAAGGATATATAAAACAAGTAGAAGCTATACCAGTCTGGAGTCTGGACGAGATAAATGTCAACTAAAAAAATAATATAGACAATGTAGCAGCGATACAACACAAGATGTTGCCAGCAAGTAGTTCGTCTTCGTCAGCATCAAGCACCAATTAAATGTCATATCTATCAAGTTGTTTTGTTATATAACTAAGTAGAACTGAATTCAGAACAAATCATGAAACAAATTGCATGTACATCTAGGTAAACACAATAAATATGGTGATTGTTGTGTACTTCAAGGCTTGCTTTGTAATTTACCATAATTGGAATTCAGATCTTCTACATTTTATCGTGGATTACATGTCGGCAGCTTATGTATTCTACATAATTTGGCATTCAACAAGCAGTACAGAGACTTTATTAGTGTGCCATGAATTGCCTTCTGCCAATGAATGAATATAAGTAAATGTTACTATGCTCTACCAATTCCCAACCAGAATCACACCATTTCTATATTCTTGTCATTCCATGCACATAATTTTCATGGAGAAAATTTTCTTTTCTATCCTTATGTGGCAACCTACTTTCAACGTGTTTTTTGTATGTCAACGTTGCTTGCACTGTATCTAATAGATGCTCCTGAATGTAGCACTTCTCCTATTCAAAAATGATTGGGCAATGATCCAGGGTGTCCTAGCTTGCATCACTGCCTCGCATTCCTATAAGGGTAAAACAACGAAAGATCACTCACTCGCATCCCAGTATAAATTGTTAACCCGAGAAGGCCATATCTGGAACATGCAACAGAAAACAAACGTCACATCAACCACCGCCTAGATTCACAACCCCTCCAATTCTGGCATTTCACGTACGGAAGTAGATCCATTCCGACGCGCACCACGCTATCCTCCGAGGAAAGGGAGCTAAAGATCACCTGCAGCCGGTGGGAGAGGAGCTCGCCGGAGTCGTCGGAGTCGTGGTCGGCGAAGTCGTAGTCGGCGTCCCCGTCGTCGCTGGCGGCGAGCCCAGCCTCCCCGCCACTGTAGAAGTCATCGTCGGCAGAGTCGTTGGCGTCGTGCATATCGTCCTCGGAGTCCATGGCCCCCGCTCCCGCGCCGCTGCCGCCGCCGCTCGCCGCCGCGCGCCGGAGCCCCAGAAGCAGCGCGGATCGGGCGGATCGGAGCGGCGCCCACCACGAGGAGGTAGCAATCGGGGCGGGGTGACGAGGCGCCCGCGCGGATTCGAGGGGTGCCGGCTGCGGAGGTGGAGGGGGGGGCGCCGGCCGGTGGGGCGTGAAGGATTGAAACAGGGAAATGGGGAGGGAGGAAGAAATGGATGGGTGGGCTGGGTTGGATTCGCTCGCTCGGTTGTAGAGGAAGCTGGGAATGAGAGCTTTCCTCTCCTTTTCTTGCAACTTTTTCCTCTTTGTTTTTAGTCGTGCCTAGTTCGCTCGCTAGTTTTTTTTTTTTTTGGTTTTCCTTTTCTTGTTACAGTTTTTTCTCTGTGTTTTTAACTGTATTTGGATTTTGTTTTACTGGTTCATTTTCTTTCATCATCAAAAAAAAATCACGCCTTTCTATCTTTAGAAAATCATAAGGTAAAATGTCAAGTAAAAGAAAGAGAAATTCAATTTCAATAATATTGTAATGTAAAGGAAACAATATACCTTCATCCACGAAGTCACTCGATGTTCTTCTACATGAATCATTCATTGACACATCATCATCCATAGCTGCAAGAGCTTATGGACATTGTATCATGTCTTCGTGTTGTCGTCAACAATATTTGTTTCATCATGATCTATGATTTTGATACTTAGATGTTTGTCACCGTTTTGACATCATTCACGACGACGACCTTACGTGGTTGACAACATCACAAACATCGAGTTATATGGAAGGATGGCGGCAATGCGACATAGCATCGAGTTACACGAGAGGATGACGGTGATGCGACATAGCGCGATAAGGATTGATGGCGCCATAAGAGGCGAGCAGCAATGGTGGCTGACCAAAGGGGCGATGGCGGCTGGTTGTAGGAGGGGAGGGGGGAGGGAGGGGCGATCACAAATGTTAGTATTAGGGTTAAGAACATCCTCTCGTGTCTCCTCTTAAATAGTGACTCCGCTTTCGAACGGACCTTTGGGCCAAAATTTTATGAGTTATGGCCTATATGGCTTGTACGCTTCCTGTTCATGAACTAAAAAGGCCGTAACACATGATGGTCCATATGTTACATTTGATTATTGTATAAACTCAATTTCTTACCATTTTATAAAATAAATCTTTAGATTATATATGTTATTAGGTCCAAAACAAGGACAACCTATATATTTTAATTAAAGATCCTAAATTATTGTAAATTGTAACTATATTTAGAATTGGGTTAGTGCAAGATGACCCTAAAATAAGAACAACCTGTATATTAAGTAGAATATGATCAATATTTAAAGAAGGAACATTTAGATGTTACTGGAACTCTGAATCATTAATTGAGGTAGATAATCCTATAGACATTTAGACCATACATGTTTCACCCCCACAACCATAAATGTTCCACCTCAACTATAAAATTATCATTTACAACTATAGAATTGTCTCCCTCAACCATAAGATTATTTATATGCAGACATAAAAAAATTATAATTCATTCTTCTGACCATAATGTTTTCACTCATAACCATAAAATTTTCTCTAGAATCATAAAACTCTAAATGTTAAATAATGTATTTAGCATGTAGCATGTTAAATAGGAGTTATATAAAAATTGAGTAAATTTATGAATAGGCTATAAGATATATTTATTCATGCTATAACTTTCCTCGAAAAAAATTTCATGCTATACCTTAGAGACAAAGCTAAAGGGCAAACACAACATGAAAATTGAGTAAATTTAACCAAAAAAATATGACGTGTTGAAGACAAAGAGAAGGATTAAATGTATCCCAAAATTTGAGCAAGGGACTATAATGATAGATATTTGGTTTTCTATCATGAAAAACTACAAACTTATGTTAGAATCATTTAAGTTGATTGAAGAGGCAAAACATCGTGATATAAGGTGATTTTAGCTTTTATCAAACCTCGTCCTCTATGTTGACGGTTGACAAAACTCTCGTGACTAATGTAGAGTGAGAATAAGTCGATATATAACACCAACAATAATACATCCAATATAATAGCAAGTCTATCCAAAGATCTCAAACTAGGTCCTCCCAGAATGATGGGCGATAGTTGTCAAGGGGGCGAACCAACTTTCAAGGCCTTAAGTGCAGTGAGATCTGAGCATATTTCCAATTCTGTCAAGTTTGTAGAATGACAAAATAAACATTTGATTGTCTCTAGTTTGGATAGTGATAGGTATAATCATTCCACATAAGCTGAACTTGCTTTTACTCTCACTATTAGGTGCATAATTCCATAACTTGGCTTAACTAGTATGTTGTTTTCAAAAATATATTGGACCTGCAGTGAAACCAATAAATCCTACTAGTTGTCTAAGTAGCCTTCTATGCTCTTCAGCTATATTGACAAGAATAGTTTAAAAACTCTATAATGGCTACCGCTACAATCTACTTTTGTTTTAAGTGAAAACATTTACGATAACCTAGTGCTGACTAAAGTGTTTTCATAGTCATGTAACGATAATAAAATAGAAAGACTTGTTTAGAACATATGAATTTTCATAGAAATCGTTGAAAAATTATTAAGAACAATTCAACTTCAAAGAAAAGAAGCAGGGCACGTGCTACGTAGGGCTGCGTACTAACGCAAAAGCCCAGACTTGATTTGGGAGCCCATGCATCTGAGTTTTGGGCCATAGTATTGCAAGTTGGGCACTTAGAGGCCATACAATCGCCGAAAATCCTCTCAGTCACCAGGCCCATAAAAGGTAGACAGGATGCTTTCTTTTTGAGGGAAAAAAAAAACCGGAAAGCATTTTGTGCAGCCTAAACCCATCACTATAGTCGATAAGGAACCGATAAAAGGACTTCAACTTTTTTACAACAGAGATTCGTGCGTATTTTGAAAATATTCCTTATATATTAATGAAAACAACTTATCAAAATATTGTTCCACGTCAAAAAAGTGGAAAATAATATTGTTGGAGGCCTGTTGAAAAATAATAAAAGTTCTCAAAATATTGTTTCATTGTCAGAGCTCTGATGCATGAAGCGAGCAGCACCTGGAGCAGGAGGATGTATGTCCCGATCGAGAGGCCCACCGACGAGGGCAAGTGGCGAGCTCTATGCCAAGAATTTCTTTTTCCCCACGAGGAAGATCCAGCTAGGCAAGCACAGCCACAAGCCCACAAAACACAAGGAAGGTCCAGGCGACGCCCTCTGCACAGGTGGCCCGGGCCCGGATGTGGATCGGGCGGGGCCGGCGGCTCGGTCGACGACGGCGACACATGGCCGTTCCCATCCGGTTCGCGCACGGACAAACCGCATTATGGGAGCCACAACGAAAAAAGAAACAGAGGCTTGAGCCATTGAGCGGCGTCGAAGAGCGTACGAGGAAGGGCTTAAGCTCAATCAAAGCGTTCGCGTAATCGCGTTGCATCTCAGCCGGGTCCCACGGCTCAAAGTTTCACGAAACTTCTAGCATGTGTTTTTACTAGTAGTAGTAGCAATATTTCTCGCATAGAACTTTCTGGGTACGCATACATGACAAAACCAGCAATCATGTGAGCCAACGATAGATATAGCTCGCCTATGATCTGGCAGCATTCTGGCATCATATTTCCACGCCAGTTTACATCGCATCGAACAGTAGTAATGTTCATGCGTTTTGTGGTGGCTGGTTTTAGTAACATTTGCGCATGGAAAAGGTGAGTGATCCTCACCATTTTGAGCTCAACTTCTTATACCATCCCAAAATGGACGGGCAAGGAGGTTCCTGTTGCTATTTTTACACGCCGCTGGTGTTAAGCAAAACACGCGCGCCAAGTGAAAGCTCGAGTTCTCTTTTTTCTTTTTTTGAATAGACCACGACGACCGTCCTCTTCCGATTTCCACGGAGGCGCAGAACGCATAGTTCCGCAAAGATAGAAGAAACACCCATCATTTCCATGCCGAGAAGTCAAGTTGATTGAGCAACTCCAAAAAATAAATAAATTATTCCAAACTTACAAGCTTCCCTGAGTTCCCTCTCCTCCGATCATATCCACCCACCAACTCAGCCCGGGCCAGCCGTACGAGCAAAATCCTCCTTCCTATTTAAGTCGGGCGTCGTTGGCTCAAAAAACTGCTCCCCCTCGGTCCATTTGCCCGATTCCCCTCCCCCTCCGTTCCGGACCGGTTCCAGAAATCTCTCTCTGGTTCCAGAGATTTCTGGCGCAATTTGCTTCCGGTCCGGTGGTTCCTCCCCCATTCCACTGCTCCGAGGTTTGATTTCGGAGCGGAAGCTTGCACCAAAGATTGGATTTTTAGCAATTTTGGTGCCGTTGCTTGGGGTGCTTGCCTGATTCGGGACCTCTGAGGGAAAGGGCCGGGGGAGCTGGATTTTTTTTTGAAGCAAGGGGAGCTGGATTTAGGGGGTAGATTTGATTTAGTGGCTTGAGATTCGGTCGGTCGGAGCGAAGATGACGATCGACATGTCCATGCCTGGGAGCTCTGGGCTCTTGACGGCCGTGGGGAAGAGGGACATGAAGTTCTTCAGCAATCAGTACGTGCTTGTGCTCACGGGCTGCGCAGGAATCGGCGGATTCCTCTTCGGTTACGACACAGGTATAAGCGGTTGATGTTTCTTTTGCTTGAGCAATCTATGCTGTTAGCGGTTGTGTCACTCTTGTTAGGAACCTTCTAATTTATAAGAAAATTCATTTTCTGCATGGTCGGAGCAAAGGACTTGATTCCAGGTCATTTCATAACTAAAAATGGCACGGAGCCTTTTCTTTAAAGATTCGTTTGGCTGAATTTGACTCCATGTCTTTTCTTTAGTTTGTTAGGTGATTAGGTCCTCGCACATGATTGGACTATATAAATTCTATATTGGAATGGACCTTATGATTAGCTGATATCATTCAAACTTCAGAGTAATTACTTCAGAACTGCCTGATGGCGGTTTTGCAGTGGAGCTGGAGAGAGTTTTGTATGAGCCTTTTTGACTACCACGTAGTATTAGTTAGTTACACTTGGAAAGCTTAGCTCATAAAACTTGTTTTTTAGTAAAACAAAATTACATTGAAGCTGAGAAATTTCTGTTATCAGGTGTCATATCTGGAGCGCTTTTGTATATCCGCGATGAATTTCCAGTCATCAAAGACAATTACTTCTTACAGGTTCAGACTGTTTACTGTTCACTGCTTGTTACAGTATAGTAATCCCATATGTACTGAGTGTATCTATTTGTTTAATTCCTCAGGAAACAATTGTTAGCATGGCCATAGTTGGAGCAATAATTGGAGCTGCTGGGGGTGGATGGATAAATGATGCATACGGTCGAAAAAAATCTACTCTTCTTGCTGACTTGCTGTTTGCACTTGGCTCACTTGTCATGTGTGCTGCTGGCGGCCCTTACATTCTGATCCTTGGAAGGCTCCTTGTTGGTTTGGGTGTGGGTATAGCATCAGTCACAGCACCAGTGTACATTGCCGAAGCAGCTCCTACAGAAATTAGGGGAGGTTTGGTGGCAACTAATGTACTCATGATTACCGGTGGACAGTTCTTTTCCTACCTTATCAACCTCGGTTTTACGGAGGTAATATATTGATTCTCCACTCATAATTCTTTATCAACTTATTCCCTTGAAATCTGTCAGCTTGAGTACAATTCACATAGAAACAACTTAAAAATAGGGTAACATGTATCTTACATTTAAACTAAGCAAGATATATAAATTTTGTTTTGTTTCAGTTGCATTGCAAGATGTAGCCAACTAGCTATCTGGATAAATGAATGTGATTTTACACTGCACACATGTCTAACAATTTAAGACAATTATCCTTACATGTACTATGCTGGCATATGCCCTTCCACAAGAACCGTCTAAAAGGGATGCATCAGTTATTGTGTACACAGTTTGAACTCTCTTTAGAAACTTTTGCAGCATCAGTGGCAAATTTATCTTAACGTTTGTTTTTCTTATATAACTTTATATTGTGTTAATGTTCTTGCTGGTGCTAGTTAATTGCGTAGCACTCTTTTATCATCAATGAACAAGAGCTGCCTCTCCTGCCAGCATCAATGGACAAATCAATAACAAGGTGTTGTTTGGTGCGTACCAACTTTGGTGTTGGTGAAATACTCTCGTCTCTCTGATTTAGAACTTCATCAAACTAGTTGCATCATTGATTTGCTTTGTATTCGTGACAAATGCTCGTTAAAGCACTCCTTGTGGCTTTCATTTTCTTGTACCATGTAAAAAAAACATGGGATGACAAGTGACTTTCATGACATATTCTACTGCCTTTGTAAGTATCCAGAGGACTAAAATAGATGAAATGGTTAAGTGTCAAGGTTTCTATTTGTGCCTATTTGAAACATTAATCACAGTGGCCAATAGAATTGAATCTTGAACCATGCTATGTTATGCAGCTTGGGATATCAAGAAATATCATTCTGGCAATATTATTAAGTAAAAACGTTTGCATTAAAGAAAATAGAATGAGATATAGCCCTCATTGCTACTCACAATCTTTTGATACATTGGTGATTAGTAAATTCTTGTGGTGATATGTATGCTACATGGAATAGGTTCCTGGAACGTGGCGATGGATGCTTGGAGTCGCTGCTGTGCCTGCTGTTATACAGTTTGTGCTGATGCTCTATCTGCCAGAATCTCCACGTTGGCTTTACTGGAGGGTAATATCCTTTTGGTCTAGTTATGTATTTCTTCTTTCATTTAGTGTCCTGTTCTTATATTAGTTTTTCTTACAGGATGAGAAAGCAAAAGCTATTGCTGTCCTAGAGAAAATATATGATTCCAACCGTTTGGAAGAAGAGGTAGAGCTGCTTGCTTCATCTTCCATGCATGAATTCCAGGCTGACAACACTGCAAGCTATTTGGATGTCTTCAAGTCAAAGGAATTAAGGCTAGCTTTTTTTGCTGGTGCTGGTCTTCAGGTATGTTCAGCTTCTGGCTCACTCTATTACCTTAGATTGTTACTTTCAGCTGTTGGTAAAGCAAGTACTCTACTTTGCTAAAGTTCTGCATCTGAATGTGGGGTTCAGTTCATGCATGGAGTTAGTTTCTCTAACGTGGGTCAATCAAACTATGCAGGCCTTCCAACAATTTACAGGAATCAACACTGTGATGTATTACAGCCCCACCATAGTCCAGATGGCTGGTTTCACTTCCAACAAGTTGGCCTTGCTCTTGTCCCTCATTGTTGCTGCCATGAACGCCGCTGGAACCATTGTTGGAATCTATCTCATCGACCGTTGTGGTCGACGGCGCCTGGCCCTTACGAGCTTGTCGGGCGTTGTGATCTCCCTTGTCATTCTTGCCATGTCCTTCATTCTGCAGTCATCATCCAGCCTCTGTATGGATGGAATGAACGGCTCCTGCCAGGGCACACTGGGCTATTTTGCAGTGGCAGGCCTCGCCTTGTACATAGCTTTCTTCTCTCCAGGCATGGGGCCGGTCCCATGGGCTGTGAACTCTGAAATCTACCCAGAGGCATACCGTGGAATGTGTGGGGGCATGTCAGCCACCGTCAACTGGATCTCCAACCTCGTCGTGGCACAGACATTCCTGTCGATCGTGGGGTTGGTCGGGACCGGCATGACATTCCTGATCATTGCTGGAATAACGGTGCTGGCCTTTATCTTCGTGGCCGTGTACGTGCCCGAGACCAAAGGATTGAGCTTTGAGGAGGTCGAGCAACTCTGGAAGAAGAAAGCCGGGGGAAGGCATGATAACTGCCAGAGCCTACTGGGAGATGCGGCGTAGGCCAATCAGTCAGGAGCTCTTCATGCATGGGCAGCACGGCAGCGACAGCGGTGAGCGTTTTAAGATGGCCGCATCGCCGCTTGTATTTGTAGTGCGCTTGTGTTTATAGTTAGGAGGAAAATTTGTAAGAAAGGTGGATGCAAATCCATACTGTATTATATGGTGGTATATCATATTGCCTAGTTTCATGTTGTATCATTTTTAGTGAAATGTGGAGTGTCAAGTAATGACCGATGAATCCGTGGGTGAGGGTGCCTTAATTTAGATAGCCCGGTGGCCAGGTGCACTGGAGATGACGTACAATTGTTTCAAGGAATGGAGAAAGAATGAAAGATATTGCATTCATCTCTTGCAATGAGCTGATATGTGTAGTATGGTCCATGCTGTGCGGCGGCCCTTTCCTACCGTTTCCGATGACATCTCATTTCCACCCATGAATTTCTTCTAAGCGAGAATTATCTACAACACATTAACAAACTTTGGTTGGTTCCGTCCTGAGCATACTAACAAAAATTGTTTGTGGTATATTATAATTATTTAATAATTATTTTCAATTATTCTATCTTAATATATAAAGTATATTAAAATTTGAAACTTAGCATAAATATACATTATTGCATTCTCTACATAAAAAAATAGAGCTAGATTTTTTCAATTCATCATGTTGTTTACTAATTGTTTTAATATTTAATATATGGAGCAAACCATATAAACAATTAAAAAAATATATCTCTATTTTTTTATAGCGAATACAACAATGTATATTTGTGCCAAGTTTCAAATTCTAACCTATTTTATATATTGACATAGAAATATTGAAAATAATTATTAAATGATCATAGTGTGTTACAGACGAATTTTTCCACAATTGTAGTGTGTTACAACTAAATTTAATTTTGTTGATGTGCTCAGAATGAAGTTACAGTTTGTTAGTGTGTTCTAGACAATTTCTCTTCTTTCTTCTAAACGAGCCGTCCTATATGAATCTTTGTGACATGACATTTTATCAAAAAGAGGAGTTTTACTGTCAAAAATTACTTACTCACCAGTAATTTTTACAAACTATTGGTCAGCATTTTAAGGGTAGTTTCATAAATACACCATTAATAAATGATTTATGCTTATTTTTATAGTAGAAATCTAACCCTACCTAAGAAACCATGTGAATATATGCCATGATTTGTAATATATGTGATGAGTAATTAACTTGAACGGATTTAGTGTTTGAGTTGAAATACGAGAATCCGGGGATTGAATAGGTTTGCATATCATGGTTATGACTAACCGGAGTTGGTGGAGGTATTAGTGATATTATAGGAGCTGGAAAATGTGTTTGCTTGTCTCATGATGTGTAGGTCACTGGAGTCGACTTGACGGTCAACGGCGAGAGGATCGGACACGAGTAGGGGATTTGGGACCGGACGATCGGGATGCCGGGTGAAATCAAGGGTGATCCACACTGTATACGTGGAGAGACAAGAAGCACGGATAATTTCACATTGAGCCTTAAAACCGTGATGGTGATGAAGACGATGTTGACTAAGTCAAGACGAACGGGATACCGATGTAAGTGACAAGGGGGCCCGATGGACAGGGACCAGAAGAGACTTGCCGGTGGTCAGAATCGCGGGACAAGGTGACACGTGTCGACATCGAGAAGTCATGCTTTGAGAAGCGTGCAAGACGGTTTCCCAGTTTGGGCCTCAAAACTGATAATGACGATTGGAGGTGCACGTGGCACCATCGCGGAGCTTACGTCGAGGGCAAGCAAAGTTGTGAAGGGCTCGATGACATTCGGGCGACGAGAAAAAAGATGTACGGTTATGCCCCTGGTGGTAGGTGGGTGTGTTATGTAGGTCAAGGGTAGAGTGGTTGTATGGACAATAGACTCTAGGTCTATATAAGGAGATGTGTGGCTGGTGGAAGAGGTCTTCATTAAAAATGCTAGGAGAAATCTTCATATTTTAGTGGAGAGTAGTGGGTGTGTGAGAGATATCTCTTACTTTTATAAATAGTGGGAGAAAGAGAGTGGCTTCCTAACATTGTATCCTTGGATCTTGTAAGCACTTTTCAATAATATGAGATTCAAATTCGTACTCAAGATCTCCTTCTCTTTAGAGGTATTTTTGGTTGAATTTTCGATCTTTGGTTTGGCTGCGTTTTAGGTAGGATTTTCTTGGGGATATTAGTGCTAGAACACGTGAGAAGTAATTCGTGTCATGCATTGAATCAATTTCCTCACGAGCATATTTTAATTTCAGTTTTCTTCAAGTTTTCCCTTTTGCTAGGGTTTCACGAAAATTCAAAATTGTTGTTAATATGTTTATTTTTTGGGGGGGATTTCATTTGGAATAGATTCCACATGATGTGAGGAGCTTGCAGTTTAAATTTCACGAATTTAGGAGCTTGTTCTCTTGAGTTTTGGAAATTTGCATAAGCGTTCCTGTTACAGTTTTTGCTCCTGTTCTTTGATCAGCTCTGTTCGACCTGGTGAAGAAACAGGCACCTAGCCTTCGTACTCTGCTCTTCTGTGCTATGTATGCAGGTCAAAGAGATGGGGAACAACTCCTGCGTGAACCTGATGGATGACTAAGCGGCTCGGTGATTTGGTCTCAGCTCCTGAAAACTGCAGTTTCGACAGTTGAGGCCAAGCATCACAATCACAGCAGCACAACCTGAGTCTTGCTCACGGAAGGGATTCAGGAACAGTTCAGGTTTCAGTTTGCATCGAGTACTCCTGGTAAAGAAAAAGGAAACCATCTTGTTGTCTATAGCATGCTCATGTGTATCAACCTTGCCATAGCATTTTTCTGAAGCATTATTTGCACGCTGTTGTTATCTAGTTGGCTGCTTATCCTGTATGCAATGCATTGCTGGTTAGATAAATAACTGGCTTCCATACTGTTCTGAACTAGCAGTAGCTCCTATCACAACTATTAATTTTCTTGTTGGCGTGGGTGCTTTTGCTAGCTGTCTGGCTGCTTGCTAATTAGCATAATTAACCATCTTCTATTACTGCTAGTAGTGTATCCAGCTAGCCTGAGCATTTGTTTGTGCGCATGCAACATTGCTTGCTGGTTTTTCTTTGTGAGCTCAATCTTTCTAATCATAGCTATCTGCTTGCATGCTTGCTCTCTTATTTTATTGGCTGACTAGACCAATTTGTGCATCTTTGCTCTGGGCGCATAGCAGTATTCTAGCTCGTGATTGCTAGTGCATTACTACCTTTATTTAAATAAGGGGCTTAGCGCTTTAGCATAGAAAATTGCTTTCTTGTTCCAGTAAGGTCAGTATTTAGGAGAGTCTCCTAACTGTATCGAGTCCTTGCTACTTCTTGATATTTCTATTGTATTTTTTTTGTTGTTGTTGATCACTCCTAGTGCTAGTACACCACGAGTTGGTGTGTGTAATCTTGGTGATCGGTTTAGAGGTTGGTTTGGATTGTAATTGAGATATAGGTCAAGTTCTCTTGGAGAATTTTGTTTGGCTCCTATTCACCCTCCCTTCTGGTCGTCTTCTCAGTCATTCAATTGATATCAGAGCCGGTTTGATCACTAGTTGACCTTCACCGGCTTTGTGATTCGAAAACGACATGGAGAAGCGTGCTGTTAAGCTGTGGATATTCGATGGAGAGGACTTCCCCTACTAGAAGTCACGGACCAAGGCGTATCTGCTAAGTCAAGGACGTGCAATTTAGAAGATTGTTAAGCAGGAGTATGCTATACCACAAGACCTGAACACTGTATCTATAGGTGAGTTAGTCAGGTATGAGAACAACTTCAAAGCTGTCAATATTCTGCTCTCTACACTTGGTAGGAGTGAACATGATAGGGTTGCACACCTTAACACTGCTCATGCTATTTAGATTAAGCTCTGCACTTACCATGATGATACCAACCAGGTCAAGTCTATACGTAAGAATTCTTACAATAGACAGTATCAAACCTTTGCATAAAAATCGAGCGAGTCACTAGATGACACTTTTCGTAGGTTTGAGATAATTGTGTGCAACTTGCGGGCTTATGGTACCCTTGTATATAATGATAATGATAGAGCTAAACAACTGTTGTACTCACTTGATAAAAATATTTGGGTGGTTAAAATTGCTGCTCTAGAAGAAACTACTGACTTCAACACCTTGAACTATGAGCAACTGTATAGCAAGCTGAAATCTCATGAACTATCTAGGAAATCTCATCCTAATCATGTTATTCCTGCTTCTAGCGTAGCTTTGCTTTCTAGCTCTCAGAAAGTTAGTCACAATAATGCTTCTTATGGAACTAACCCCTCACTTGACAAGTCTTCCTTAGAGTTTGCTTTGTCTTCTCTTGTTGCAGCTTTCGATGAACAGATGGAGTGCATTCCTGACGAGGAGCTGTCCTTACTCACAAGGAAGTTCAGAAAGTTCTACAACAACCGGAAGGAGAGAAGAGAAGGTGGTTCAAGAACCTGCCTCGAGTGCGGTGACCCGAGACACTTCATCGCTGATTGTCCCAAGAAGAAGAAGAATGCCGGGTACCGTGACAACAACACTGAAGACTTCAAGCAAAAGAAGAACCGTTTCTACAAGAAGGGCAAGAACTCCAAGAAGTTCGTCAAGCCATTGCATGTGCCTACGTTGCCGCCTTGAGCGATGTTGACCTCACATCAAGCGAAGACTTTACAAGCTCGGAGGAGGAGGTTGAAAAGCCACGAGTCAAGAGGAAGAACGACTTCACCGGGCTTTGCTTCATGGCAAAGAACAATCATGACACCGACCCTGGATCCGACTCCGACACAAGCGAGGTACCTCTCACTCTTGATGAGCTCTTTTCTGAACTTGATCATTTGCGCGATGTTCTGCTCATGCAAGATGATAAGCTTCGCAGTGCTGTTCGTGAGAGTAGAGAGCTTAAGTCTAAGTTGGAGAGTGCTGATTTTGAAATTGCTTCGCTTAGGTCCGAGATTGCTCGTGAGGACATTGTTGTTGAGTGTGAGTCTTATCAAGTTATGATGAGTGATCTTGCAGAGGGAGAGTGTGCATGCTCAAGTTGCCAGTCAGCTTGAGAGTACCATCAAGGAGCTTGATGAGTTCAAAGCTAGACCAACTCTTTTAGGTGCATGTCAGAAGTACCCTAAGCTCACAGATGAGTTGGAAGCTCAGTCCCTCAAAGTCAAAGAGTTTGAGTCCAAGTTGCTTCATGAGACTCGCTCTAAGGTCCTTCCACCACCTTGTGAGGTGTGTCTCTCTCTTAAGGACAACCTCGTAATCACTAGGGAGGAAAACAAAGTTCTAGTTTAGAAAAAATAACTATCTTATGTCTAGGCTCCAGAGAATCCTAGTGAGTGAATAAAAAATTGAGAGTGATTTGACGAGAGTGAAGGAGAGTGCTTCTAGATCAAGCTATAACTTGGGTTTGGGATTTGAGAGGTGTGACAAGGAGAGTGAGAATGTAGGTAAGTTTGTTCGTAACACCAGCTACAAGGATGAGGAAAATACCATCAAACCCACTGACACATACTATCCACCCAATCCAAAATCCTCCTTCAATCCAAAGCAAACAGAGAAGCCAAAATCCAAACCTGCAATGCAAGTCAAGCCTAATCCTAAGAGTGTCTATATTTGCATGTTTTGTGGTCACAAGGGCCACTTAGATGAATTCTGTTTTAGGCGTAAGAGGATTGAGAGGAAGCAAGCTGAGCTGACTAGGGATGCTTTTTATAATGATTTTGTTGACTTTCAGCCTTGTTCTTTTTCTCGTGCCTATCATGGATAGGGTCATCCCCCATATGGCCTTGATTTACAAAACAGAGGCTTTGCGCAGTAGCGCTTTGGTGCCCCACGTTTTCCCAATCGTGGTGAGTGTCACTCGCATAGATTTGGCTTTCACACAGATGATTTCTATCCTCACAATCCAAGGTTTGAGTCGAGATGCTTTGACAGGCCACATTTTCCCCATCGTGGTTCTCGTCCCATGCGTTCGAATGATAAAGTGCAAAGAACTGTGATGACTACTACCAGTCGTATGGTTAAGTGCTGGATTCCCAAATGCTTATTGACTAACCCTAGCACTGAGCCATCGACTTTCACTTCTCGTTCTTTGTAGGCAGCAGGTGGAGGCTTGGAGAACAAGTGGTTGATGGATTCCGAGTGTTCGCGCCATATGACCGGAAATGCAAAGTGGTTCTCCAGCCTCACTCCCTTGAAGCGTCGGGAGTATGTGACCTTTGGAGATGACAAGAGAGGAAGAGTGAAGGGAAGGGGCGCGATAAAGGTAAATGAGAACTTTACTCTCAATGATGTTGGTTTGGTTGAGTATCTCAAGTACAATCTCCTCTCTGTATCTCAGCTTCTTGATGTTGGTTTGGAAGTGCGCTTTAAGTCGAATGCTTCTTGTGTTCTTGATTCGAGTGGTTCCTTGGTTTATGGGATTTCTCGCATTGGCAGAGTTTTTCAGGCTGATTTTGCTGCCTCTTCTGATTCTCACAAGTGCTTGTTTGCTCAATCTTCTTCTGAGCTCTGGAAATGGCATAGGAGACTGGTCATATGAGCTTTGCCTTGTTATGTCGCTTAAGTGGCCTAGGTTTGATCCGAGGATTGCCTAAGCTCAAATTTGATAAGAATTTGGTTTGTACTCCTTGTCGTCATGGGAAAATGATTGCCGCTTCTCATCCACCAATCAATTTGGTGATGACTGAACGCTCTGGAGAGTTGCTTCACATGGACACTGTTGGTCCTTCTCAGGTTCGTTCAGCAGGTGGGAAGTGGTATGTTCTTGTGATTATTGACGACTACTCTCGCTACTCTTAGATTTACTTTTTTGAGAGCAAGGATCAAATGCTTCATCACTTTCGGAGCTTAGCTTTGAGGTTGTTCAGGGAACACCCTGGTGCATTACGAACAATCTGCAGTGATAATGGCACCAAGTTCAAGAACTCCTCCTTTGATGCTTTCTATCTTGAGCATGGCATTGAGCATCAGTTTTTAGCACCTCGTGTTTCCCAGCAGAATGGTATGGTTGAAAGAAAAAATAGAACCTTGGTGGAGATGGCCCGGACGATGCTTGATAAGCATAGGACTCCGAGGCGGTTCTGGGCTGAGACCATTAGCACTGTTTGCTATGTTTCCGATTGGATTTTCTTACGCTCAATTCTTAATGTGACTTCTTATGAGCTGCATTTTGGGAGAAAGCCCTCAGTTTCTCATTTGCATGCTTTTGATTGCAAGTACTTTATTCTCAAGCATGGCAATTTTGAGAAGTTTGAGTCGAGATCTTTCGATGGCATCTTTCTTGGTTACTCTCTTCATGGTCATTCCTACAGAGTTTTGAATTTGGAGACTAACACCATCGTAGAATCATGTGATGTAACCTTTGATGAATCAAACTCTTGTGCAAGGAATGTGATTGAGTCTGCAGGTGATAAGGAGCTGAAGGAAAACATCTTTATAGAAAAGGACCTACAGGGCTTTGATGATGATGACGATGATTCACTTCATCTCACATCCGAGCTTGTTCCTGCTGCTACCACCACTCCAGCAGAGGGTCCAGAAGTTTCTACATCGACTTCAGTGGCTGTCGAGCAAGCTCCAGTTGTGTTTAAGGGGGAGGTATACTCTGAGAGAGAGGCTCCTCACCGCATTCAGCGTCGACATCCATCTCGACAGATGATCGGTAATCTCTATGAGAGGACAACAAGGTCAAGATCTACATATCTAGCTTCTTTTACCAATTCTCTCTTTGTTGCAACCTTTGAATCCCGGGATGTTGGACACGCACTATCTGATGAACATTGGATGAATACCATGCATGAGGAGTTGGAAAACTTTGAGAGAAACAAAGTAGGTGTTCAAAAACAAACATAGGGAGGATGGTGAGGTTATGAGAAATAAGGCCAGGCTAGTTGCTCAGGGTTTTAACCAAGTGGAGGGCTTAGATTATGGTGAAACCTTTGCTCCTGTTACTCGCATAGAAACCATTAGGATCTTGCTTGCATTTGCTGCCTCCAAGGGCATTAGACTTTATCAAATGAATATCAAGAGTGCTTTTCTAAATCGTTTCATAAAGGAAGAAGTGTATATGAGGCAACCCCCTGGCTTTAAGCACCACAAATACCCAAACCGTGTGTACAAGCTTCAGAAGGCTTTGTACGAGCTAAAGCAAGCACCTAGGACATGGTATGCTAGGCTTAAAACCTTCTTGCTAGAACGCGAGTATATCATGGGGTGTATTGATAAAACCTTGTTCACTCTCAAGCATGGTAATTACTTTCTAATGGTTCAGATTTACGTGGATGATATCATCCTTGGTGGTTCCTCTCATGCTCTTGTGTCCAGATTTCAGGAAGCCATGGAAAGTGAATTTCAGATGACGATGATGGACGAGCTCACCTTCTTTCTTGGGTTTCAAATCAAGCAGTGTAAGCAAGACACTTTTATACATCAAGCCAAGTACACGAAGGATCGCCTGAAGAAGTTCGACATGGTCAATGTGAAGCCATTGTCTACACCGATGTCCATAACAACGACTCTTGACCCTGATGAAGACTGTGAAGCGGTGGATCAAAAGGAGTACAGGAGCATGATTGGCTCCCTCTTATACCTGACGACGACAAGACCCGACATACACTTTGCGGTGTGTCTTTGTGCTCGCTTTCAAGCTTCCCCGAGGGTGACCCATCGCAAGGCTGTCAAGCACATCTTCAGGTATCTCAAATACACACTTGAGTTTGATCTTTGGTACTCTGCATCTTCATCTCTTGATCTCATTGGGTATTCGGATGCGGACTTTGCTGGGTGTAGAATTGATAGGAAGAACACTTCTGGTACTTGCCATTTCTTGGGTACTTCTTTGATCTGTTGGTCTTCTCGTAAGCAGTTGAGTGTTGCCCAATCCACCACAGAGACTGAGTATGTGGCTGCTGCTAGCTGCTACTCACAAATTCTATGGATTGTGTCTATCATAAGGGACTATGGGTTGACTTTTAAGGGTGTTTCACTCATGTGTGATAACTCCAGTTCCATATGCTTAGCCAAAAACCCAATTCAACATGATAAGGTCAAACACATCAATGTGCGATTCCATTTCCTGAGAGACAATGTTGAAAAGAGGGATGTTGAGCTCAAATACATTGATACCAAAAACCAACTAGCCGATATCGTCACCAAACCCCTAGATGCTTCGAGACATGCTTTTTTTCGGGGGAACTTGGTGTTTGTCATCCCTATGACATCTTTTAAGAGGGAGTTGATTTTCTCTTATATATATATATATATATATCTTACTTTTTTTGCATTACATCTCATATGTAATATATGTATTGGTAGATGAGCTTTGATTCTTATGCTTTCTTGCATTTCTCTTTTTTATGGTTGAGCTTGAGTTGAGTTGTGTGGATGTGATGGTAATCTCTCATGCTTAGATTTTTTGGATGGCCTATTATAAACTCATGTGAGCAACTTGCTAATCTTAAAGGTAAACTGAGCTTCTTGTGAACCTTATGATCTAATCTTGCTCAAACTTGCTCACCATGTGTATGATTGCTTTTATCCTTGTTGAAACTTGTATTGAGACTAGTCTAGAGGATGTCTTGATTTTGGCACCTTATGTTTACGAAATAGAAGGCTTTACAAATGTTTAGCTCATGATGTAACATTGTGGGAACATGTGTTCCTTTTGCCGCAAAGGCATGCTCTTTTGTCTTGTGCATAATCTTGAAAAATCTGCTAAGTGCTTTGATCAAGAATTACTCAATAATGCTAAATCCAAACATTGTGACTTGAAGCCTCAGGGTGTTTGCCGTACCCAGTCGTGCAACCCTCCACATGGATAAGAGGACACATGAGGATAAACAATAATCACTTGATCAACTGAGTCTCTGTTAAATATGTGAGCGTTTGTAAAGCTTATTTTCTGCAATACTTGTTGCCCTATTTGAGATTAAGACTGGCTAGTATCGTTTGATTTACTTGATGCTTGTTTTGTCTTGGATGGGAGTACTTACACATATGGTGATAGCTTTGCTCATGATAAGCAAATTTGATTCTATCTAAGCTAGTTAATCTTTCTGTTTAGCTTGTATAACTCTTGGTGTTTATGCCTTGCTATCTATTTTTGATCTTTGCATGGTTGTGCGCCATTGTTTTTACACTTCATAGCTCTATGCTTGTGATTAACACAGTTAAATGCTTGTTTGTATAATTGTTAAAGCTCCTTAGGTTTGCATTTTCATGCATTGCATGTTTGCTTGTTCTTTTGCCTCTTTGATAAGTTCATTGTCAAAGGGGGAGAAAGTATTAGGTATGCACAATTAAAATGATCTATTTTGCACTACATGAGACCTACCACAAGTTGAGGGGGGCATATTATGATCTCAAGCATTTTCTTGCGCTTTTCACATTCTTTATGTCTCAAGTCGCTTTCTTGCCAACTCTTGGTTTTGTGATCCCTACTTTGCTAGATGGCTTGTTTTCACCTTTTCTTTGGGTTTGAGTCATTTGGATGTGCTTGTTCATTTTTGTATTTCACTCTCTAATCTTTGTGCAATTGAGATTGTCAATATACTCATCAAGGGGGAGATTGAGAAACTATGTGAATATGTGCCATGATTTACAATATATGTGATGAGTAATTGACTTGAGCGGATTTGATGTTTGAGTTGAAATGCGGGAATCCGGGGATTACATGGGTTTGCATATAATGGTTATGACTAACCGGAGTTGGTGGAGGTATTGGTAATGTTGCAGGAGTAGCTCCCATTACAGCTATTAATTTTCTTGTTGGCGTTGGTGCTTTTGCTAGCTGTCTGACTGCTTGCTAATTAGCGTAATTAACCATCCTCTATTACTGCTAGTAGTGTATCCAGCTAGCCTGAGCATTTGTTTGTGCGCATGCATTGCTTGCTGGTTTTCCTTTATGAGCTCAATCTTTCTAATCATACCTATCTGCTTGCATGCTTGCTCTCTTATTTTATTGGTTGACTAGACCAATTTGTGCATCTTTGCTCTGGGTGCATAGCAGTATTCTGGCTCGTGTTTGCTAGTGCATTACTAGCTTTATTTAAACAAGGGGCTTAGCGTTTTAGCACGAAAAATTGCTTTCTTGGTCCAGTAAGGTCAGTATTTAGGAGAGTCTCCTAACTATATCGAGTTCTTGCTACTTCTTGATGTTTCCGATGTGTTTTCTTGCTGTGGTTGATCACTCCTAGGGCTAGTACACCACGAGTTGGTGTGTGTAGTCTTGTTGATCGGTTTAGAGGTTGATTTAGGTTGTAATTGGGATATAGGTCAAGTTCTCTTGGAGAATTTTGTTTGGTTCTCATTCACCCCCCCTCTGGTCGCCTTCTCGGTCCTTCACTACCAAATCATGAAAAATGTCAATTGATTTTTAAAAAAGTAAACATAAATTATTAATCATATTACCAATTTTATTTTATTTATGATAATATAAAATAATTATTATAAATAGAGTATTTTTCAATATTACCCTTAAATTAATAAACTACTTGCTATTAGTTGTGCTTTTAGGTTATGGAATCTAAATCATTGGATCAAACTATTGACCAATAGTTTCTTAAAACTACTAGCTAATATTTTGGATAGTAAAACCTTTAAAAAATTATAAAATTATCATTCATCAAGTCTAGGAACGATGTCATCAGGAGCCGTATCTTTGTTTTTTTGCTGTACAGTGCACAATGATGGAACATGAACATTGTGATTTCATTACATAGTAATGAAATTCCAGGAGTGAACCCTTGTTCTGGAAAAAGATCAAGTTACTACTGATTACGGATGTTTAATTTCTTATCTCATCATGAATTTATTTTTAGAGTGAGCAATTATCAATGTCACGTGCTCTGTCATTTATTTCAGATAGTGGGAATGTTTACTTACATGGTGTGTGTTGGAAATAAAAAAAAATAGAAAAACATATTTTCTTGCTTTTAATCGACTGAAAGCTTTTAATCGGATAGAGTAATATTTACTTACATGATGTGTGTCAGAAATAAAAAAGAATAAAAAATATATTTTTAGCTTTCAATCAACTAAAATTTTCAATCGATGGTTCACTACTTTGATTAAAATAAAAAACTGTGTGCTATGTCGAGGCGTCAAATGCTAGTATGCTGTTTGGCCGCCTCCCAGTTTTGTACATCCTGCTTGATGAGAGATTGTAGTTGCATGGCGTTGAGCGTCTTGTTGTCGAAGACTTCCAGATGTTCCAGACCGTGTAGAACTGTCGATCACCTTGCGTGCTCACGCATCAGTTTGCACCGCGTCGCCTCTTCTCAGCATGTTCTGCCACCACCGTTTGAGTTTTCTGTAATTCCCGGCCGGTGTTGGTTGCAGTGTAATGGCCAGTCATGGCGCCAATTAACTGCATTGGCGTATGAACATCCCGCGTGTATGTGCATCGTTGTCTCTCTAGAGCATCTTGAAAAGTTTTTAAAAACTCTTCCTAAATTAAATTAATAGGGTTTATTCTAAAAAACCATCTCTAACAGTCCCCCTAAATAATTCACAGATTTATTCTCTCCCTAAATTCTTCTCATTTGTAGCTAGAAATAGAGGGAAAATTGGAGACTCAAATACTTATATTTATAAGAAAATTATTGTTGTAGTCCCATATGCTGACGTGGCCAATCAAATATTTTACTAATCTAATTTTAGAGAGAACTTTTGAAGGAGACAAGAAAACTTCTCCCTAATAATTTTTAGGTTGCTTCCAAAAATACATTTTTGGGATCAATTTTTTAGGGAGCTTTTGAAGATGCTCTTAGAGCATCTCTAAAAGCTCCCCAAAAAATTGATCCCAGAAAAGTGTTTTGGAAGTAGCCCAAAATTTATTAGGAAGAAATTTTTTTGTCTCCTCCAATAATTCTCCCTAAACATAGACCAGGAAAACTTTTGATTGGATCATGTCAGTATTTAGGACCACAACAATATTAATTTCCTTCTAAATACAAGTATTGGGGTCACTAATTTCTTTCTCAATTCTAACTATAAATAAGAAAAATTTAGGGAGAGAATAAATCTGTGAGTTGTTTAGAAGAGCTGTTAGAGATGATTTTTTGACTAAATTCTATTAATTTAATTTAGGGAGAGTTTTTAGGAAGCTTTTTGGAGATGCTCACGAAAAGGTCAAGCTTCCGTATCCGTAGGGTTAAGCACCGCACCGCACTGCAATGTTGTAGCTGGCGCACTTTCTTTAATTTTTGGGAAAGAATATTGCAAAACAAATGTTTTGTGCTGAAGAAGCGCCGGACGCCCACTCCAAGCGCCGACGCCTTTGCATAATTGCATGTCCTCGTTCTGATGAACTCTACGGTCGCATGAAAATGACCGTAACTTCCCTCAAGCGCCTTCCACGTGGGCCAAGGTTGGCGGTTGGTTCTGGCTTCTTGTTTTTCTTTTAGAGCTTCTGGCTTCTCGTTAATTACCGCCAGGGAGATCGATACGAACCGCGAGCTCATGAATCGGCTCAGCAGGTCCGGGAAAGGCCTACCTGACGGGTGGTCGCCTTTTTGTCGAACGCGCAGAGTACTGCGCGCCTTTGTATTAAGAAGAGGGACGGGTGGTCGCCTGGTCGGTGACAAGCAAGTTCACGTTGCGGTTCGCCGTTGGGTGGTCCATGCAGGAAGAGAGACACGTCCAGAGCGCCCCGGAGCTCATCGAGAGGACGACGATCGAGATCATTATGCGCGGGAAGCGGGACTGCGGAAGGCGGTTCCTACTACAACTCCAGCAAGCCCAATCCCAGTAGATAAAGCGCACTAGTGCATCAGGAGGCCCAACATTCCATTCCGGCTTCGTTATGGAACCAATCCAGCTGCCTTAGACTGTGCAGTGATAAAAGTTGAGCAAGTGCTTTGCTCCCTACTCTAGCATCAATTCTTTTGTATTTATTTCATAATTGTTTTTGCAAGAACTATTTATTTGATTCATTATTTGTGCATCAGTATAAATTAAAATGGTTACCGAGCGAGGTTTCTTTTCATCGATCGAATAATAACAGAGAAAACAGAAGCATATGCTCATTAGTGCTTCATACTGAACGACTTCATTATTTTCTTCGTCATCAGTTAGACGAATGTAAGCCCATTATTATTATACCGTCTTCCGATGGGATCATTTTGATTCATTTCTACTATGGGACAACGGTCACAGAAGGTTGGCCTATCTTAACATCAATAAGAGATGATCTCCATTCAGAAATTTGCTTAGTTGTCAAGTGTCGCTCCTCCTCTGTCCGTGGATATCCTTTTGAAGGATAAAAGTTGCACACTCCACAGGTACCACTATCAAGCAGGGATACGCGCTCCAAATTAACTGCTGCTTTCATGACACGCTTTATATATCTCATCATGAACCTCTCTTCAGCTTGGAAGCCTTTAATGACAAGTGCACTCAAATTATAATGCTTGAAATCATCAGGTGTCTCCCACTTTCTACTATATTCATGTGTTATTATTTGCTGCCACACATTATCGTACTCCTTCAACTCGTCCTCTTCGTATTCGTAACAGATGTGGCTCCACACCTGAAAATAGCATGTAATGTGCTCAAAGAACGGTCGAACCTTGACAAATTACCACAGATTCTGAAAAAAAGAAAGAAGAGAGAACACAAAACCCTTCTGCAGCAGAACAATGTACCCATTCTACATTCACATTCTTATTGAAAGAAGTCAAAATATATTTGATACTTGTGGGAGAAAAGAACATACCCCTATTGTCATTTTCTTCAAGAGAGGAGCAGCTTCTAAGAAAAACATCGTCCAACTGAGGTCACATTCATCATGAATGTGACGAAGGATAACTGTCTGTAAATTCTGAAGCAATGGACTGAGTTGTCTTGGAGCTTCTGGTTGGATCCAAATCTGCAACAAATTATAAAACCATCAAACAAACAATGAAAATTTCTTTACCCTGGCATCCTTTCATTCAACGATATAAATAATCATTTTCTGGTTTTGAGATCACCTACCGATCCAGATTGAAAATCCAAGTCCAATTGACGAATGATAGCATTATCAAGGAAATCACTTAGCTTAATAGTTTTGTGTAGAGTTGTGCCTGTATTAATCAATCGTAGGTTGCACAGCTGCGGAACATAACCAAAGGACAATGGATATTGATCTTTTGAATCCATCCATGAATTACACGTCAACAGCTGAAGCTTTGGAAGCCAATTGAGCTCCATCTTTTCTAAGGCACAGCAAATAATCTTCAATCCCATAAGTTGCGGGTGCTCTATCTGCAACAGCGATCGAATCCCGCAGTCACAGTTGTTAAGACAGAGGTATTCCAGCTTCATGGATGTACTAAAGATATTTGCAATATCAAATTTACCAAGCCTCACACAGGAAATATAGAGGGACTTTAGACCACCGAATACACGTGGATAATTATAAAAGAATGATAAGAAACGCCTTCTATAAATAAAAAAAAAACTAGACCTATCGGGGTAAGACCGCCCCAACGTTATTGCATTAAGAAGAGAGGATTTTCTCACGCAGGTCTAGAAAATTCCTGAACCCCTCTCCCCCTGACATGATGATCCTTTTTTGACCTCTGTGAGAGTTTCATAGTGCACCAGCCTTTAAATCGGGAGCAAAGCCCGCACTGATTGGCTCCAGACAGGATCTTACACATGCTTTGGTTTAGGGGAAAAACGAGGGAATTTTTTTAACCTAGTTCAAAAAATTCGCTTCCAATAGGAATCGAACCCAAGACCTAGGAGGTACTACTAAGGCACCTTATCACTATGATAAAAGCCCGTTCACACGCCTTTTATAAATGACCATATCATCATCTGTGTACACACGCCTTTTATAAATGACCATATCATCATCTGTGCACACCATATCTCGCATCTCTGGAAAGATTGCAAACGATGCTTTCACAACCTCCCGGTTTTGCATGGTGTGATCAACAGAACGGAAAATATCAATAGATTCATCCCTGAAGTAGAATCTTAAGCTCAAGAGCTCAATGGTGCGATGACTAGTATGTGCCAGGATATTGCTTTGCACCACAACATCAAAAGTAGACTTCGAACCATTTACAGGGGACTCAAAGTCTGCAGCGCTCAAAGTGATTTCTGTAAGCAAACCTACTACATGCCGCCACCGTTTGGAAAAGACACTTGTCCTTGCAACATCACGTAGCACAGCAAGCCTATCCAAGATACACATTAGGATGTCATCCGGAAGTTCGCTAAGCCTATCCTCCTGATGGATTCCCTACAATATTGATGAAAGAACAAATGAATAAAAAGTAATGAAAACATGTGATAAATTCGATCGAAACATTTACCACATCCATCCCAAAATATAAGTATTTCTAGCTATGCACCTACATACCTACTAGACAAGTACATAAACGCTTATATCCTTGACAAATTCAATACTGAAGAAGCAGACACGTGATGGCTTTAGTTAGTACTACTCGCTAGTTCCCATGTACTGTAGCAAACAAATTTTGGGACTGAAAGGTTCATCTGAAGGAATTGTCATAATTTGGACTCACAAACAAGGCTTGGAAACATTTTACAATGATATACTAAATCACTTATCAAGATTCAAAAGTTCTTAAGACAATTTAGGAGCTTTCAACATGATTTTTTTAATTAATAACAAAAAAAAAAGAGATTCAAGTGCATTTGAGTCTTTTATTTCTGATTTTCAAACGAGATGCAGAATTTTTGGCACCTTTTGGTAGGTTGTCCAAGTCATTTGAGGCTTATAGTTTCCAATGTGAAACCAGGAACTGATTATGATTTTTGCTTCTTTGAGAAACCAGGATTTTGTGGTTTCCAGTTTCCGATTTGAAAAAGTAGAAGCGTTTCACTAAAACATTATTTCTAATTTATGACCAATTTTCTCCAGTCTCTTTAACTGATGAAACACAAATCTGTATATTTGTGATTTCAATGGAAAATTTTCCAGAATTTTCAACTCTTTAAACACAAAATAGAAATCTGAATTTTACAACAAGTAATAGCAGTGACCGTAGACGACAGCAAAACAGAACCATGATGGATCGGTTGGAAAAAACGGAGTGGCCGCGGAATAGTCGTCCCTCTCTTTACGTGGGTGGGCGGGCGGCGACCCCTAATCGTACTCGGTTGTTGCTTCCGTCAGAATCCTATTCCTTATTTTCTTTCACACGCTGTGGTCTCTGACAAATTCTAAGTTTTTTTTTTTTGAAATATTGGGCAGTGTTTGCCCGAATCGGCTGATGGAATAGCTGAAACCTGAATTTGTTTGGTTCGTGCTTAACGTAACCCAATAGAAATCGGGGACTCAAGTTACTCTTGGCAAAATCAACCACAAATCCATGCTGGGCAGAGTCATTCAATCCTCGCTGTTCGTCCTTACCGTCTTAGGCCAGGTGAAACACCGTGAGCTCGCCATGCATCCACCTACTCCTCCCTAGCCATGCTTGCCATCCCGTGCCAAGGCAGTCGCTCGGGGATCGGATTCCCACCATGCGCGGACAGCCGGTCCGAGGAACTTCGCGCTCGTCTGTTTCGTCAGGATCAAACGCTGCGGCGACGGCGCCAGCATGACCGAGGAGCGAGGATGGATTGGATGCGAGGGAGGAGAACCACGAGCGCATGGACCGGCCGCCTGAACAGGTCCGGGAAGGCCTACTCAACGCACACGGTGGTCGGTAACAAGTTCGAGGCTGCGGTTCGCGGTGTGTCCTCGTTGTGAGTTCATCGAGACGACGGGATCATCATGCGCGGGAAGCCGAAGCTTGCCACACCCACACTTTCGTTCTGCGACATCGCCAAGCCCGAGCCCAATCCTAGGAGATGAAGCGCACAAGAGACGAGCAAGGCCGCAAGGGCATCAAGAGGACCAAACACACTCCGGCTTTGCTATATGACCCAAGTGAGCTGACCTGTCATGGACTGTGTAGTGATAAAAATCGAGCAGGTGCTTTGCTCTGTACCATGAGTTCTATCGTATTGATTTCATTATTATTTGTGCGTCAATAAAAAGGGTTCGCAAAAAAGAGTCTCATATTTGGTACTATCATATTGCCGAATCTATCTATCTATTATTATTTTCTTATTTGAAAAGAAAAAATAGCCACCGCATTCACTCTTAAAGCCACAAAATTATTATCATGTTAATCGAAAAAAGACAAAATTTTAGCCGTTAAATTTTAGGGCCAAAATTAATCAAAAAAGTCTAGATTAAATCAAATAGTTCATATCTGACCATAATTTGTATAGACATAAAAAATTCAGAATAATAAGAACTAGAAATGAAATATGAATGTCCTATTTAGTAAAGAAAAGGCTATGAAGTGCACGATGGGAGTCCTAATCGTGTTTTAATAGGACACGTTGGCACAATGTATAGTTATGTAAGAAAGGAAAATAAATAAATAGATTTGCTTTCACAACCCATTGTTTCTTTCTTTTTTTAATTTTCCCCCGATAGACAATAATGTGAAGAAGGAAAAAAAAAGAAAGAGACCATTTTCTTTCTTTTTTAATTTTAAATCTATACTTACGTGTGGAAGAAAAAAAGAAAGACACTTTCTTTCACCATCCACTATCATTCTTTTTTTTTAAGTTTTGCCTCATAGATTCTCATGTCAAATTAAAATACGTGGCAAACATAATGGTGGCAAGTAGACTGGCCAGCTGTGTAAATTGGCCCTGCAGCGCGATGGTGAATTGACTGAGCACCTCAAGTACTCCCCCATGATGGACATGAACAGCCAGGACGTATGCCATCATAGCAGTAATTGGTTTGTAGCCGCATGCGATCACTTCTAGCTCTGTGTCATCCATCGCTTCTGTATTTTGGACTTTTGGTCCATCATAGTATGTTCTTCCGTTGGTAAACAGGCCAATAAACATCGTCTGTATTTCTTTTTTTTAATTTTACGTCATAGACAAGTCGAGTTATATATGTGTTTTCTTCTGTAGTTATTTTTCAAGAATCATGTTTGAAACTAAAACAATACTATCAATAGCCGTGCAAATACTATAACAAATGTGGTCTTCTATGACAAATTTTCTTTGACAACATAACTTTTTGTCACAAAGTATCTACTGTTTATGACGTTTTCTAAGAAACAATTTATTTTATGATAAAAACTAGTATTTGTCACTAAATCTATTAATAAAATTATCATAAATAAACATATCAGTATATTATGACGAATACAAACGTTGTAATATATAAATAAATAAATGTCATAAAATTTATGACAAACATGCATTATCATTAACTATTTTTTATTTTATACAACACAATAGTCATATATGGCCCACCTGTCATAATTAGACCCACAAATGGAACCATATTTTTTTTCTACTATATATATATATATGTGTGTGTGAATTATGTTAGCAAGGTAGCAGATTATTTTCTAAAAATTATTAATTACCCTACGTATGGCATATTAAAAGATTTAAACTTGAGATTTTTTCTTGAACTGTTGAGAACTTGAGACTTAGTGTAAGAAAAAAGAATACTTTACCACCATAATAGCATAGAATTGTTTTTATATTATACATGTAAAATCAGTGGAGGCTGAGCAGCCCGTAGTGTAGCCCCTGTGTTGGGATCGACATGTCTAAATTTTATAAAAAAAACAAACAAAAAACCAATGGACATCAGGTCCCAAGATTCGAACCAGCAACCCTGCTCACGATTAAAGAACCCTACCACCAAGCCACGATCGATTTTGTAATTAAACGATGCATACAGTTATTTTTATTTTTATACTAAGGTTATGTGTCTTAAATTCATCAGGCTCAGTTCGTCTTGGACGCAAATAGATCTCAACGCAGCACACAACGACGGCGCAGCCTTCGGTTCGCCATCCCTGACGCCGCCGGCGAATCACCCTCCCCCCTAACCCTAACCCTAGACGCAGCGGTGGCATCCACAGCCGCCGCTCAGGAGTGTCTCCGACAGCCTGCTTCCTCGTCGGCTCTCCGAGATGGCTCCTGGTCAGAAGATGGGCAAGAGAACAGGAGCAGGTACGCATCCCTTTCTCCACCTACCAGCCATCTTCTTCCATGAGGAGCACTCCACCCGCGTCTCCCTCGGCCACCGCACGTAGGAATTGTGCACCCCGCCACCACCCGCACGTGCCCGGTGGAGCTGCAGTTGCGGTCCCCCGCGGGCGCCGTCGTCGCGTGCAGGAGCGGGTGCGAGGCGTTCCGCACCGACGAGCTCTGCTGCCGCAACATGTAAGTACTCGGAGTTCTTCAAGCATCTTGTTCTAGTAGTAGTCTACTTCTGTGCTCGATCGATTAGCTAGTCTGAATAGCACAACAGCTTGGGCGTGTGTTTCCTCATAACAGTTAACGCAACGCTACCAATAAAACCAAGTCCATGACACCTGCAAATCATTGCATAGAATGTGTTTAAATTGTGATTATCACTTTCCAGCAATGTAGAGAAATAAATTAGATGCCCCCCAACGTCTTTGCCTTCATGACCTTTACCTTTTTTATTAGTGGATTCAATGCATGCTCGCTTAGTGGATTCAGTTCATGGTGGTAGCAAATTGTGTTTCACAGCACACGGAGTACTACAATTGCTGATGTCAGTTTCTGTTAATTGCTATTTACATTAGTCATTTATAATTGTTGTTATGGAGTAGTACAATAGATAGGATTTCAATTGCTTTAGCTGGGTGTTGCAATTGCAATTTGCTGGATTTCAATTACAGTTGCTGTTAGTTACAATTGCTATTTACTCATTACTGTTGCATTTGCTGGGATAAATCTTCCAAGCTTACTGTTTATATATCTTTATGCATGTAATAAAGAGGCGCCACTGTGTGATTATGAGAATCTCAGGAATCAAAATATTCTGAGGAACTCTCTGGCCTTAGAACGCCTTGGTGTCAACACAGCTTCTTCACTTCTGAATAGTACAATGACAAAGACAACCAAAAGGAAAGTTAGTGCTTGTGAAGACTCTGACTCTTTGTATGGACCTGAAGATAGTGAAGATATTGATCAGGGTGTAGTTGATAAGGTATTTGGAACTATTTGTTGTATGTACTCATTTGTGCACAATATTTAACGGTGTTGACTTGCCTATCTTTCAATCAACTTGTATTATTTACATATGTCGTAGGGAATCTACAATGAATGGCGGCTCTCGTTATGGAGGAACAAGGCTATCAAAGCGAGTTATGGCACCTAATAAACAAGAGAAGGAGAGGCCTACTAGAAGAACTAGGCAGAGAACAAGGGAGCTTTTCATGATGGAGAATGATACAACCACAAATCCAGAAGAAGATGCTGCCACTTGTTTTCCTGAACAGGAGCATGATATCTAGATTTCCAATGAAGGCAAGTTGTTCCTTACCACTTGTCTTTTTTTCATATCATATTGGGACTATTTTAAATGTAAAGACATTCTTTGTGCCTAACATGATGACATACATGTGAGTTAGCTGAAATAAACTGATATGCTTCTGTTTTCATCAAAGTCCACTAGTATATGAAAGGATCACCTACACTTTCTTTGACTTCAGCACAGTCTGCTATTGATCTAATTAATACATGTGGATTGACAGAAATTGAGTAATGGTAACTTGACTATTGGTCTGTTGCTTACACAAAATATAATGTGCCCATGCTACTATGTTTGTCAAATCAATTAGTCTGTGAAATGATGATACACACATTCTATTACTTTATCCCAACATTTATGATATTGACTGATGCTGATGATTGTTTGGTGAAACAGATGCCATGATAGAAAGACCGCAGAGGGGAAGAAATATGGGCAAAGGACTGGACAGAATGACGCGAGGTTTATGCATCAAAATTCTATTGCATATTTCTGAAGGAAAGAGACATCCCGAGGCCCCCATGCAAGCCGCAAAGTTTGCATCTGAGGGTGGGATAATACTAAGACAGCACATACCTATCCTCCCTCATTGGAAGCACTACAAGATTGAAGAATCTCTTCTTGACAACTACAAGGGTAAAGTGGCTGTAAGTCTTTCCTAATAACAGAAAGTCATCTGAATTGAGTATTGTTCTCTATGTCTTCATTTATGATTTTTCTGATGTTTTTTCTCCTTGCTAGGGTGCATTTGCTATAGACATCAACAACAAGGCAGTCACAGAAGCATGCTCTGACTTGCTCAAGGGGGGCCCACGGCAGATGAGGCACAAACTAAAGAAGAAAATATTTTGATGATGTACTGGCAAACCAAGTCCCCACCACATCACCAGTGTTGAGCATGACTAATGATCAATGGAGGGCTCTACTGGTGATGTGGTCAGACCCTAAGCACAAGGTATGTGCTTTTTTCTGCTTCTATATGGATGCAAGTTGTTGACAGTCAGTTTCAAAAAAAATAATATAAAATAAAGTTTTTGAGAGTCCCTTTGATTGAGTTGTTAATTTGCTTCACTATATCTATAAGCGAAGAGTACAAATGTGCTAATGAAACAGAGTATTATACACTCTTTGCGTATGCATAGTAGTATCATAGGAAGTAATGAAGTATTACGAGTGTTGTTATTTTATACTCTGATGATATGATCTGATCTTATCTAAAGAAGGTAGCTAATCATAACATCAGCATGCTTGTGGGTGCAGTAGTGTAAATTCATATTAGGTTGCTGTTTCAACTAAAGAATTTGGCCATGCTCCCCTATACAAGTACTAGCCAACTGGTTAAGTTGTGAGTCGAGTAGCCCACGTGATATTGGGAGATGTTATAGATACATGAAGCTATATGCAGGCTAGAATTACTTTATGTAAGTTTGACAGGACATTCATAATATAGATTCTCGCTTAGATTCAAGTAATTACATGATTAGTTTACCTTTTTTTTTCTTTTTTGTTTCTTAAGTGCTTGCTGGTTCAACAAGAATGTCATGTCAATTATGTATATGTTTTTTTTTCACTGTAGTTATTTGTCTTACTTAAATTTGCCATTCTATAGGACAAGTATGTGAAAAATAGAGGTAATCGGGAGAAAGTTCGATACATGCAGAAGACAGGATCACGGTCATTCATTGCTCATTGCCATGTTGTTGTAAGTGTGTCAAATATAATTCATTCGATTTCTTTTGCATTCATGGATGGGCAATAGACTACCTATCTGGTTTGAAGCTGACATTTTTTTGGCTTGTCTTTTTAGAAGCAAGAAAAATACAAAGATTTTCAGCCTACAGCAATTGATCTTTTCAAGGAGTGTCACTTGAGCAGCAAGACTGGTTTTACCGATCATGTCAAGAATGCAATTGTGAGTTATACTGTTTTCACTGACTAAGTCTTGAATTAGCTCCTTCATTTGTTTTTTGCCATGACTAGCTTAATCATTTAGATATGACATATCTGAGGAGCCACTAGACTAGCCTGTTCTGTAGCTTGTGGTAGTGACTAATCAACATATGCAATAAATAGTTTGGTATCAAGTGCAATGTTTAGTAGGTGACTTACTTAAGTGAGATCTGTTATGTTATTCTGTTAGGAGTTGGGTGGCTTATTTATAATAAATTTGTTGCATATAACATTACCTTACTCTTTGCTATATTTTTGATTTGTTTTCTTGGTTTTTGATGTTGGGCTGATATGGAAGCTATGGAAAACTCTACACTAGAGGGCGATGCACCTAAAACTCCTGTTGAGATTGTTGCTGAGATTTTGCCAAAGACAACTTTCCTTCGGAATGCCAGACTCGAGTCAAAAGGGAGAAGCACGACAGCAGCAACAACTGCTACTGCTGCTCGAGTTGAGGAGCTTGAGGATGAACTTGATGCTGAGAGACAAACAGGTCTGGACCTTAGAGACAAGGTGGAGCGCTTGATGAAGCAAGTGGAGGACTCGGAAGCGGCAAGACTGAAACAAGTGGAGGAAGCAGAAATGGCAAGGCTGAAACAAGTGGAGGAAGCAGAAGCGGCAAGGTTGAAGCAAGTTGAAGAGATGGATAACCTGAAAAAAGCATCAGAGGATACTCAAGCCCTTCTTCATCGGCTACTTGAGCTCAACAAAGGTAGCTCTCATTAACTCTTGAGCTGGATGGTGACATATGTTGGTCACTTGGGTGAGTGAGCTAACTCTTGAGATGGATGCTACTGTGTTGGCTATTTTGGTGAGTGCTAGCATGTGGCTGCCTCTTGATTTCGAGCAAGCTGAATATGTTTCATTGTGGTCTGTGTATGTTATGTTTTGATGTGATCATTTTGACGAGTGCTAGCATGTGGCTACCTCTTGACTTCGAGCAAGCTGGATATGTTTCATTGTGGTCTGTGTATGTTATGTTGTGATGTGAGCAAATACAAATGTGTGATATGTGATAATATTAATGGGTTTATCTATATATCGGATATAATATGTATCCTTTAATCTATTCTTTTGTGTAGTCGGCTTGGCCTAGAAAAAATGAACACTGTAGAATTAGTGGGCCAGAATCAATAGGTTTAAAATGAATCAGGCCAGCCACGTTAGCGCCATATCAGCGCCACGTCAATTTTTATTAAATGGTTTATGACAAAAATCAGACGTCATAACATATTTACGATGATTTTGACATTGTCATAAACATCTATGACGTTTTGTTAGATCGTTTGAAGGTAATTAGCAACGCACAATTCATGATGAAGTGGTTTTTGTCATAAGTTCGTCACTAAAAATTATTTATGACAAATTTGTTAAGTTTTGTGACATAATTAACTCGTCATAGAAGACTATATTTGTTGTAGTGAAAATGTACGTGTCACAAAATTACTATATTAAAAAAGAAAGAAAAAATAATATCATGAAGATTTAATAGTATAGATTAAAAGAGGTGTGCATCTATTATTTAAATCATCTAAGGTTACCGAAGAGTGCATGTTTTTTGTATGGGAAGCTAAGACCGAATATCCAACTATAGGTAAAAAAACTCTCACACAATCAAATTCAAAGAGACCGCAGTTTACTAACTTCCATAGTCCTTTTTAATGAAAACAAATGAAACATAAACATCGATTCGAGGATATATCACATTCCGTGGATGAACAATAATCATATGAAGGATCTGTGAACCTGATGGAGGTCTGGTGGTCAGGGCGACAACACGAAGATGATTCAGAGTGTCGACCAATACTGAGAGCTGCCACTAGCAATCGTAGTGTCCTAGATGTCAGTTGTGGCAATGGTGTAATGGTCAACAGATTGTGTCATCCTATTAACAATCTAGGCGATAATCGTGAGGTTGCACCAACATTGGTGGATTTAGGCATGGATAAACAACAGCAAGAACAAGTCCCAAGTGGCAAGGTAGTTACCCGTGAACAAGCAGCTCAAGCTAGATCATGAATTTGGCGAATTAAAGAAGTCATCAATAGAATGAGAGTGTTGACTTGGAAATGTGTCTTATTCCGTGGATGAATAACAGCCACCGTGAATATTGCAGGAGGCCACGATGACAACAACAACATTGCAAGGACGGTTGTGCACATCGGACGATACGGATGACTGCCATTAGCGATCGTGGTACCCTAGATGTTTGACACGGCATCAACGTGACCACATTTTCATAATAAAGTCCCATGCAATGCATATGAGGTGGCTCTAGCACTGGTGGGTCAACACTAATAACATGTTCCATATCGCATAGTAGTTATCTGAGACCATGCAACACAAACCATGATCGTGGTCAGCCTCTACAAAGTTCAACGTCTTTATCATGTCACAAATGGAGCACCAACATCGACTTGGGGACGTGTTATATTACGTTGATATATGACAGTTTTGGGAAGCATCTGTGCACCCTCTTGGAGGCAACGAAATGGTTGGAACAGCGAGGGGATGGCCGCATGCTTCAGCTAACACCGACAGAATTGATTAGGATCACATTGCTTCTTTAATGTCCACCACGGTAGTGGTAAGGTTGTTAATGGATCACAACAGACTAGTAACGATCTAGGCTTTGATGGTGAGATGACACAGACAGCGATAGAAATATTTTAGTTCTAATAAATAAAAAATTATATAAGTATATTCTATAGCTCGAATACATTATATTTTGATCTAGCCACGCTATTGCTATTAGCGCGACGCAGGTCACCTATCTAGTTACTTTAATACTGAAGTTACTGTTTACGCACTGATGACTATATATTGTTCGTCGACTGAAGAATATACCGCGATTGCAACATGGACATGCATAAACAGCTTCAGACCCACCATCTAGACACCATCACCCACTATCGGAGCCTAGTTTGATAAGATGACACCTACGAAATTCCACACAGCCCAATACAATGAGGTCTATCATCATATTGGTAATATGGGTAATCTGGAAAGCAAGAAATGACCGAGTTTTTGAGTGCAAGGAAAAACGATTAAAAAAGAGATGTAGTTGTGGCATGCGGCAGCGGCAAATACCTTGCGCCTCTAGTAGTCCATCACATTAGTGAGTAATCACATCATAGTTTTGTGAGTCCTGGATAGTTCATGCTCCTATCTAGGCTTAGTTGTAAGTGTCATTCACATAAAACTCTAATTCTCCTTATTAATATATAAGCCGACAATGTCGAATCTTTTGAAAAAAAAGAAATAAACCGCGAAAACACGCGTATGCTCAATAATGCTTGTCACTCCCGTGGAGAAAAAGAGATCGCATTACTTTCCTGTCCATGTCGGTTAGCCGACCCTATGGGGCAGTAGAGTGCTGAATTCCGTCTTCCGATGGAAGTCATTTCCTGCGATCCTGACCTACATCGCGGCTGTTGGGGCCTTGGGGGGCCGCCCAAAGCGCACCGATGTATCTGGCCTGAAACACGGGGCATGGGCGTGACGTTGCGCTCGAGGACACGCCGTACCGCAACAATGCATGCGCACGGGTCGAGGCATGTGAGGCGGCGTGGTCCGTCGTCGCACGTCCACGGAGGAGGGCGCGGCGGCGGCCGCCCACATATGCGGTAAAGCGAACGGTTAGCTGTTTCCTCGATGGCCGCCATCTCTGCATCTTCTGCGACGAGAAAATAAGTACAGCACAGCAGATGGTTTGGATTGCTCGATCAAGAATGCCATATCGCGAGCTCGTCGCACATCGGATCCTAGACAGATGGTTCCGTTCTAATATTCCATGCATATAGTTCTGAAAATCTAGCTAGGACAGACCGAGTGATGATGTGAGAGCGTGACTTCCTGGGTGAAGAGGGCTGAGGATGATGGTTCAAACAAGCACACTGTAAAGTTCATGGTCTTTTTCTGCACCCTTAAACGACTCTAAAAAAATTCTGAAAAAAAAATACTGCTCTTGCGTGTCAAATGGCGAGTTCTTTCAAAAGATAGCTAAGCTAAGAGAGACATACAGAGAAAAAATTAGTGCGACTCATCTGGTTGCTAGCTCCAAATGACCCAACCATGTCGGTCCGTGTTCCTTATTGCACGCTTCCAGATAGCCATGTATGCCTACAATCTTGCATTATTGCCCCCCTCCCGGGTATACCAACTGCCCTGATCAAAATCTTCAGAGTCAATCTTGAGGATCTTGTGGCCGGAAAAATGATATTACCAAATCTGATGTTGCTTGCTACATGGAGCAAAGAATGTTGTCAAATTGGCACTGGTAATTACGAAGTTTAATGTAAATTACCCACAATGTTGCATGTTAGTAAGCTATCAGTAATTCATACAAGAGCTATCAGAATTCATACAATGACTCTAGCTATATATGTAGATGCATTTGTCAAGATCTTCATTTGAATATTAGCATACCTTTTGGTCTACCGTAAAAGAGCTCATATATTTTAAATCTTAGAAGTGCATGCAGCAGCAAGTTGAGGGGGGCACGGGCACTTTTTCCGCACAAATATTTCTATTATATATTTTTTAAAAGTTTGTGCATGTTATAAAATTATTGCTTATATTTCGAGTGTAAGTGTGTCGGTACATGTAACAAAATAAGCCACGCGTTGGATCCGCGCGCACACATAAGACTCAATAAGCTATCAGTACAATGACTCTAGCTATATATGTAGATTTATTAATTGTCAAGATCTTCATTTGAATATTAGCATACCTTGGTTAATAAAATAAAAATGCAATCAAATCTTTACACGAGATCGATCGAGAGCCCTGCTGTGCGATCTTGTCAGTTAAGCAATTCACTCAGAGGCAATCACATGACTGTGTGATCTAGCAGGCCGGCTGGCAATGGAAGTGATGACTCCAAAGTCCACAGCTACTAATCAGGGAGAGATCTTATTAATCTTTATTAACCGGAGGCACGCACAGGAAGAAAGTCCACGCCTGCATGCATCACATGGTAAGCGCTTACGACTTGCTCATTGCTCGAGCGATCTCAGGTGAGTACAGGACAAGCCGTAAACTAGTCGGCGTCCACGTCAAGGCCGCGCGGGCGATACGCGGCGTCGCACCGAGGGACGGCGGCATCCGAGCGTACGGGCATGCTGACCGTGCATAGTGGAGTATAATAATATTTTTAATATTAATACACACTAGCAGCTACGAATCTGCTATCTGTGTGTGTGTGTGTGTGTTTGAAAAAAAATTGAGCATCATGTAAGCTGTTTCAGGCTAGCCTTGACTTCTCTCTCCTAC
The DNA here is from genome assembly GCA_032690845.1 of Eleusine coracana subsp. coracana. Classification (NCBI taxonomy): domain Eukaryota; kingdom Viridiplantae; phylum Streptophyta; class Magnoliopsida; order Poales; family Poaceae; genus Eleusine; species Eleusine coracana. The sequence continues at coordinate 9,737,066 of CM064424.1, forward strand.
TTGTCTTCTTGCGTGCCTCCTACAGCTCATGAATGTGTCTATATATAGTAGTGCAAGAGTTTTGTGCACACTTGTAGCGTCATTGTGTGCACCGGGAAAAACTGAGCCAGTATTTTCTAGTGCATGCGAAGTGTGCTTGGAGAGGACTGGCTTGAGGTCTTTCTCGTTTTCAATAAATCTGACGATATGGCAGTTGATGAAGTGGTGTATTCGGATTGGAGAGGGAATGCAGTGGATGAGAGAAAGCATGGAGGCACCAGAGCAACGATCTTCCTCTATGGTAAGCGATTGTGCCAAGTAGCCAGTATCGTCTGTATGAGTTGCAGTTCTAAACGACTTTGTTTCGGGTTACTGAGAAGTGGCTGCGGTTTACTTCGCTTTGGTTTATTTTGCCTTTCGGCCTGCCCATGCATGTTCCATGCATGCAGCAGAGCGGCGTAGTGCTTGAGTGTGTGAACTCTTAAGTTCAAGCAACTCTTTGCGGTGTTTTATTTCATCATAAGCTTCGGAACTTGTGGCCGATGTCAAAAGATCTGCTTCGTGCTTGATAGCTCATGAAAAGAAGGTGCAGTGATGTGAGTGATGGCATGCGTATTGATCATGCTACTATAACTAGTGGTAGTATTTTGCAGACTTTTTTTCTTACTTTTAAGCAAATAGCTTTATTGTTCTTCCCATCTTTTCGTATGCACAAACAGAGTCTTATTGCACTTGAAGTCATGTACACTGTAAGATCTTTGTGATTTCTGTTCTGTTTACTCATCAAACAAAAGCTATATAATGCAAATGACCATAAAAATGGAACATTGAAGCTTCTGTTTTACGGTAAACATTTTTTTTCAAACCATCTAAGTCGTCACATGACTTACATGAACTTTCATTACAAGATGCTACAAAGGCAACCAAGATTACAGTACTCTCAACTATTTTCATTTGAAGTAACAGGAGATATAAGCTCATTAATTGTTTTTTCTTCAGAACGCGAGAAGGGTTTTATTTTGGGTACCTGGCCGCTTGATCTCTTAATTTAGTTGTTTAGTAGTACTACCTGTTTCATAATATAAGCACTTCTAGTCATCAGGTGCATAGCATCTCGCTCATTAGAGATGTTATAAGCCTGAATACCCATAAACATATATAGTTAGAAATGTTCATATATTTTGATAGGGAGTATATAACTCCCCAACTGATCTGGATCCGTAGCCATAGGAATTGTACAGACCGAAAATAAGAAAAAGACCTGCAGCACGAGGCATCGCTACCCCGATCAACATAGGCAACTGACAACTTTGACTTGTGGCGTAGTTTATCTCCAGTAACTCGCAGCTAGATCTGTGATCTGTGGCAGCAACTGTAGGAGGGTGAGACAAACTGAACCAAAAAGCGTTACTCTGGTTGAGAAGGGTGCATTGGTTTATTAGGGCTATATCAAGATGATGCTATTCATTTGTACAATATACATATATATATATATATATAACAAATTGATAAAATAGGAACCACAAAACCATCAATCCCCAGTGTAGGAGTTAGGTGAACTTGGACTCAAAATAGCACGGACACCATATAGTTGGATTAGCCACCAAGTTAACACAAATTTGGTACTGAATAGCAGGCAATCGGACTGCAATCACAAACTCAAAGCAACTTTATTTCTTCACCTTACAAGTTTAGTGATATCAGTTTCAGTGCCAAGTTAATTAACAATTAGCAAGGTCTAATAAGTTTTGCCAACAGATCAACTCATATGAGTTCAGAATAATCAGCCTTGGCTTTGATGCTGCGTGCTGCATGTGAAAAACTACTCTACATGAATATCACGAAGATGCTGATCAGGTTGAATATTAGACCCGTGTGCGTTTATGAATCAGGTACAAAAAAAAAAAACTTAACTGAATCTTATGTCAATTTGCAGTTCTGTTCATGCTGAGAAGCTGCCCTAGTAGCTCAAACTTCAGTATAGTGGCCTATTTCCATGGGACGTTGAATCTGGATATTGTGACCTCATCAACTGTCATCGGCTATCTGGTTGGTGCTGTGTTTATCTCTGCTGCACTGATGAACTTCATCTCTGATGCATATATTAAAAGGACCGCCACTATATTTGTATTCGGCCCCTGTGTAGTCCTGGTAATTTTCTTTCCAAGCTAATTTTCTGTTAAAGAAACTACATTGAGTCGCATGCTGAAGTTTCAGTGTTCTTAGTTTATCACTGTCCCTACTAGTATGGAACAAAATCTATTATGTTTTATCTACAGGGTTGAAGTAAAACTATTGTAGTAAAGCATAGCATGCGGAATCAAGTTCTTTTGTTTTGAGGTGGTAAGGTAATTATTATGCAAAGTAAACATATATAATTTATATAATAAGAAACATCAATGTACTGTATACAGTAGTATCTGCTTTTACTTATGCCTTTGAAATGAGAAAATGGATGAAGAAAAAATGTCGAATAACAATTATTTCTTTCTGGATAATGCAGGGTTATATGCTGCTAGCACTGCAAGCACAGTTACCTTCACTTCATCCTCCAATCTGTGCGATAAACGACGAACCCAACAACTGTGAGCCAGCTCAAAGTTGGAAGTTGGCACTGCTCTACTTGAGCTTATTAATGTTTGCTGTTGGGGAGGGCTGCATGCGTGCCTGCATACCATCACTTGGTGGAGATCAATTCAGTAATGATCATCCCAAAAAATCACAGCTCAAGTGTTCCTTTTTGGCCTGGCTCAAGTTTGCAAACTCTCTTGGAGCGATCATCGGACTGGTATTCTTAGTATGGATGGAGAACAACTTGGGTTGGAACATTGGTTTTATGATGTGTGCTCTTGTTGTTCTTGTGGGGCTGCTTGTGGCAGCCAGTGGTACACCTTTCTATAGAATACAGAAGCCTAATGGAAGTCCTCTAACTAGAATATTGCAGGTACTTCATGTGACACACTTATAATATAGAATTTACATCTGCCACTACAATTAAGTATACATGTTAACTATAATCACTTGATTAAAAAGGCTTAGATGTGCCTAACAGCTTGCCCAGTCATTTTTCCTGCTTCCAGTGAACTTGCTAGGGAATTCACACTTGTTGAACATTATGCTTAGTTTTTTCAGGATTACAGACAGTTTGCACATTAGATGTCTTAACAAGTGGATAAGTATTTATAATACATAATAGCCATTTTCAAATGTATGGATTTAAGATAAAACTACAATCAACATCAAGCTCAGTTGGTTTGTCTACAATTAAAGATAAAAACAAGAAAAAAAATGAACTTACATATGGTTCTCAAGTTCTGTCCCTGGCATTCTCTACAGGTTCTTGTCATTTCATCAAAGAGGCAAGCAGTTGTAGATGTTATAGAGCTTCAAGAGACCGGCAGAGCAGATCATGTTAACAAATCGAGGTAAGTTCCTTAGTGCTGACATTAACATGCAACCTTGACAAAGAATTACGTTTTATGGTGTTTTTATCAATATCATTTATAGTATCTCAATTATCATATCCCTGAAAGATTGTTGAGAAAATCCTCAATGTATGATGGAGGTAACACATGATTTATATTTTTTCTGCAGCACTAATCAAGTTGAGGATACTAAGGCTATCATCCAAATGCTTCCGATCTTTATCAGCTGCTTGCTCATGTACATGCCTTTCACGTTGCTGATGACATTAACCATACAAGTCGGTAGCACGATGGACAGAAGGGCAGGCAAGATCCAGATACCTTCTGCCTCTCTCATCGCAATCCCAACAGCATTCCACATGCTAATGCAACCATGCTACAGGCGAATCTTGACACCACTGCTTAGAACAATAACCGGCCATGCACACGGGATCACGCCTCTGCAGACCATTGGTGCTGGCTCAGTGTGCGGGATAGCAGCGGCATTCGTTGCCACATTAGTAGAAACAAAAAGACTGAAAGTCGCAGAGCAGCACGGGCTCATTGCAACTGGTACTGGTGTGCCGATGTCTGTTTTGTGGCTCGTGATCCAGTTCTTCCTGCTAAGTATCATGGACATAGCATCCTTCGGCGGGCTGATCGAGTTCATCAAGAGCGACACACCTCCATGGATGAAGCCTGTTGCACCAACAGCGCAATCCTTACTGGTTGGTTTGGCTTCCTGGTCAGCTTGCGCCTTCATTCAGCTGGTAAACTTTGCGACGAGGCATGGTAACAGTGGGAGAGGATGGTTGGATGGAGCAAACTTTAACAGAACACGCCTTGATCACTTCTTCCTGCTATTGGCAGTCTTCGAGCTGATGGCGTTTATCAACTACACTTTCTGGGCCAGGAGATACACCAGGAAGCAGCAACGCATCAGTTCTGTCGGTTCTGATGAGGATAGCTCAGAGATTTAAACATCACAACAATATGCAGTAGATAGGTCACAATGCCCACACAATTTTGGTGATGTTGTTCATTTGGAAAATTGTTTAGTGATATTGTCACTTCGACTATAGGTAATTAGCTATACAAATTGAATCTGACCAACAGATCTTACAATCTCCATCAATCAGTAGCAGATGGCAGCACAGTCATCTATGAGATATAACTACATAATAGATGTTCTTCAAAGATGCAGACCTCGCAATGCACGACTTTGTAAATCCATCAAGTTATCACTTATGCAAACCCATTTTCAATCGTCGTTTGCAGAAAATATATGAAAAATGAAAGGCTATGAATACAAAAAAAAAAGGCTTGGCGATCGCTAAATTGGCCAGAGTCATCGTCTTCTACATTCTACATTATACGGCCTCGAATGGTGTCCCCCGGTGTCTCCGCCTCTGACTCTGCAAATCGCCGAACGAGCAGGATGCAGTGACCGGAAGAAAGAGGGAACACAACAGTATAGAGTACTAAAGTATATTTAGTATAGGCCTGGGGGAGGGGAGGGGTAAACTTGCAGCGACGGGTCCCCGGCCGCCGGACAACCTGAACGCCAGTGGAGCGTACCCACGACCAGCTCCTTCGCCCTTGCCAACGCACCGCCGCTCTGCGAAAGCTTTGAAGCTGTCCCAGGATAGGGACTGATTTGAGTGATTTCTAATTATTTGATCGCGATCAGTAATTGTCATCCAAACTAGGGACCTTTATGCAAACTACCCGCGTAAGCCGAGGAGTCCGCCGGCGGCGCCGCTCGCTCCTCGCCTCCGCTCCGCCAGCCACCCTCGGAGGCTTCACACACCCCGGCTGCGGCCGGTGCCGGAATCCTCTGTTCCTCGCGTTCAATACAGCCGGAACATGGAGAGCTTTCGTAAAGGCCGTTCTCGACAACATCCAGTCAGCCGCCGCCGTCCGCCTCAGTTTCTCTGTCGCGAACTCCCGTGGGAGACGGTCGCCCGAGATGTTGCTCCATATGATCAGGCCATCACTTCCTCCCTCCCTTCCCCACCCCCTTAATTTGCCGGCCTGCGTAGAGGATGGAAGTATGAAAACTGTCCAATGTGTAGACCAATTTCATTCGATTTATTTCTCCATGTGTATGGAGTTACTGCTGAGGATAAATTTTGCAGACCGAGAGCCTCATGCTGTTCAGGGACACTTGGACTCGGTGCAGGGATGTACTGTAGTCTATATTCTTCGGGCCGAGGATTTGTTCAACAACTAGCAAACAAAAGGATCTTGCAGACATGTGCTATCTGCTCATGTGGCATCATGGTGACTGCTGAACTACTATTCTTGTTATTTTCTAATTCTCTGCATTGTACCTTTCTAAGAAAACTTGCGATTGTTCTCATAATCTGATCTGTGACTAATTATTTATTAGACTTCATCTTCAAAACAATAGTGGCGCCGGTTGTTGTTGTTTTCCTTCTGTATACATTTGTTTTCCTGTTTTCAGACACCATCATTTCCTGTTCATAAGTGAAGCTGCAGTGCTTCACAAAGGAGAGGCCGTTGTTCACAAACATAAAAATCCATTAATTAAAAAAGAAATTATAGAGATGTTGTGCTCATTTTATGGCATGTGGAAGTCTCTATCTTCTATATTATAGTACTTGATACCTCTCTCATTGTAAATGTTCCTGATTTTTCTCGTTTGATGTTAATGAATGCTTATTGTAGTGTGCTAGCTTGTTGGAATGTCCAAAATTCAGTCAGCAGGAAGTAGGGACATTAGAGCTCTACTTTAGTGTAGTTAATTGGCATTGCAAGGCCTGCTAGCAGTTGTGTAGAATAGGCCAGAATGTTTGATTGGTCATGCTGCTACCCTCACCCTTTTAAATTTGAATGCTCATTTGCTTGGCAGGCCATAAACAAGAGTGAGAAGACAAACTTTTCAGCAATACCACGCCAAATAGAGGGTCTGTAGACTGGAGAGGAAATCCCATCACCAGACATATGTATGTTGAAGTCAGAGCATCATGTTTTGTAAAATCTTACGAGTAAGCCTCTATAGGCTGAGTTCCTTGTTTTATTTGTCTTTCCTGAATTTGTAAAGTCAAGGACTACACTATAGGTACACCATAATCTTACAAGTCCGTGATGAAGTTCATTTAAGCTGGCTGTGACCTGTGGAATGTAAAATGTCAGTGTAGTTTATTTGCTGCTGATGGAGAATTTATTCGACAGCCAACCAATAAATGCTCTTGATTTAAAAAATTCCGCGCTTAGGTATGGTGATGGTTATATTTTGACTTTTTTACTTATTATTACCAGTATTATACCTATTTAGCATATCTGTCATTGTACTTGTCCCTGGGTAATTATTTGTTAGGTTTCCATCATCCAAAACAATATACTTTGGGGGACCTAAGGATGTTTTTTTCATATTTTCTAGAGTTCAGTCGATGTTTTGTTACTTTGTATTTTGATTTTTTTTTCTTTTGTAGGATTATTATCTGTATAATAATTATAAACCATTGGATTTAGCATTTAGATCTGATGGCTCAGGGAGGTGATTGAAAGTAACATCAACTTTCAGTCAGCTGAAAATTAGCGAGCACATGTTTTTTTCCTTCCTTTTTTTATACTTCTGATATGCATAGGTATTAGGTATTCTGCCGCTTTCAAAAGTAAGGAGATCGTCTTCATAAGTTAAGGTTATCTACAATGCAGGGGAAATCTGATTTCAAAAGATCCTCGAAACAAATATCTATCATCAGTTAAATTGCAGATATCACAATCAGAATGATTGAATGCCAACAGCAATCTATTTTTTCCTAGTACAGACATCTCTGATTTTTTATATTCTTATTATTGTTTCTATCATTAACATTAATTATTCATGTTGTAGTAACTAAATTTCAGTCAGTATAGGAAGTATAAGTCAATTTTAGAGTAGGTAGTTGGTGCTACAGGAGCTCAAATAGCAATGACATAAAATAGGTTAGTCTTTGATTGATCGTGTTGTCACCATCACTTCCTTTGAACTTTAATATCGTTACACCTGTTTACTTATACCCCTTCCTTTGCGAGGGATGGAACAGACAGATAGTAGTTAAGAGGGAGAGGAAACTTTTCAGTAGTACCATGGCAATCGGAGGTTTCGTGGACTGGAAAGGAAAGCCCATCAATAGAAAGATGCATGGAGGGATCAAAGCAGCATGGTTTATGCACTGTAAGTCTCTACACGCTAAATTCCTTCTGTGATCTATCTTCCTGGATTACATGTATAGTCATTTGCAGACATGTATCCTGGATGACATGTTTGCTTTCTAACTTCCTCTCCATATTTTCCCCCATACAGTCCTGACAGTTGTTACAAGTATGGTGAATGTCCCAAATTTGCTGAACTTGGTCACCTATGTCCGAGGAACATTGCACATGGGAGTATCAGACTCTGCAACTACAATCACTAATTTTGTTGGTGCCACATCTGGATTTGCTTTGATAGGAGCTTTTATCTCGGACTCTTACATCACTCGTTCTAGAACTATACTTCTCTTTGGTCCATTAGAGTTTCTGGTAATTTTTGTCTTGGTATTCCCAATATCTACAGTTCACAAAAATGTTTTGCATTTGTTGGTGCCGTTACTGCACGTAAACCTGTGGACTGTGGTAGTATAAAACACAGTGATAGCTCTTATAGTTATGCCGATTGGAGAAGTGAATAAAACAAAGAACATTTGCCAGTGGCTTCAGTATCTTATTATCAGTACTAAAAATTTGCTCTCAAAATTACTTCAATTATTGCATGGTAGGTAATTTAGCTTTACTAAGTTGCATTACTGCATCTCAAACCACCGGAACAGAGTCTATTCTTTTCTATTGAGATTCCTGAAATTGGCATCGAGCGCAATCTTCCATGTCCAAAACCTCCTTGCAGTCAGGACTACCCTCTGATTATGTTGAGCACCTCAATCATTAATTGCCATCATTGGCGGAGCCTTCTGGTGATATATATTAATTTGCATGAGTTGCTTTTATATAGTATATTTTCCGTGTTAGGACAAGATTTTATCAATATTATACTCCAACTGTTTGTAGCTGAAGTACTTTTCCAAAGATCAAGTGTAGTTAGGTATACATGCAAAAAAACGATTTTGTGTTTTCAGAATTGAGGCCATCTGGTCAGGTACGAATGGTCATTGAGTTTACCTTACTAAAGTAATGATAGGGTTCAAATCTACTCAGTATTTCAGACGCACCTCATAGATTGTCTTGTTTCATGAAAGTTACTCTGGCCGTCTGGCCTAACCTTGATCATGATTCTTGGAGTCCAGTTCATCCAGAAAAACAGTAACCAATTTATATCTCCAAATTTGGTAAACATACTCATTCAGATTCTGAAAGCCATCAAAAGAATAGCCCCTCCATTTGATCAGGAATTCAGGATCATGTAATACCATTGGATTACTTCTCAAGAAAATGTGCACCTGGAACCTTTTCTTAGTGACTATATGTGTATTTATATTCGTGACTAAGCGTGCACTTTGTGCAGGGTTATGGATTGCTTGCACTGCAAGCCTACGTGCCATCACTCCATCCACCGACTTGCAACATTGAAGCCGAACCGAATAACTGCAAACAGGTTGATGGTTGGAATGCTACCCTATTTTACGCAGCGTTATATATCAGTGCATTTGGCGAAGGTTGTGTGCGTGCTTGCTTGCCATCCCTTGGAGCAGACCAGTTTGATCACGAAGACCCCTCTGAGTCCCGTCAACAGTCCAGCTTCTTCAACTGGTACACTTTTGGGATCTCCTTGGGAGGTTTTGTGGGGCTGATTTTCATTGTGTGGCTCGAGAACTACAAGGGTTGGGACATTGGACTTGGCGTGTGTGCCATCCTGACTCTGCTTGGGTTGCTTGTGGTTGCTGCTGGTCTCCCTTTCTACCGCAACCAAGTACCTGAAGGAAGCCCTCTAACTCGAATGCTGCAGGTTGTGTTCCTTCCTTCTTCAACACTGAAAATCTCATCTCACTAATTGACAAGTCTTATGTGAATAATAATCAACTATAATCTTGCCTCTCCAGGTTCTTGTTGTTGCATTCAGAAACAGGAAGTATGAGCTTCCTGAGATGGAAACACAGGAAAACAATGCTGAGCAAGGCTCCATTAAAGTACCCTCCCAATCAAATAGCCTCAAGTAAGATTCAGTAAGGCATCTCTGTGCAGATTACTAGCAACCATAGCCTTGTTGCTCATGTTTCCTTTTATAAACTATTACATCCGTCTTTGCCAGATTCCTTGATAAAGCTTGCCTCAACCGTGGCAAAGAAGGAGCCTGGTCACTTTGCAGCAAGACAAAGGTGGAGGAGACGAAGGTTGTGCTCCGCATGCTTCCTCTGTTTGTCAGCTCAATGATTGGATATGTATCGAACCCTATCCTCTTCACATTCACAGTGCAGCAGGGCGGCATGACAAACACAAGGCTGGGCAAGATCCATGTTTCCCCTGCCACACTCTTCATCATCCCCATCACATTCCAGATGGTAATGCTCGCCATCTATGACCAGTTCATTGTGCCATTCTTGCGCAAGCGCACAGGCTACGCAAGTGGCATCACTCATTTGCAGCGCATTAGCATAGGCTTCGCCTCCATGGTACTTGCATCAGTTATCGCAGCAGTTGTTGAGAAAAAGAGAAAAGAAGACACTGTGCAGATGTCTCTGTTCTGGCTCGCACCTCAGTTCTTCCTGCTGGGAGTGTCTGACGTGACGTCGTTTCCTGGGCTCCTTGAATTCTTCAACAGTGAGGCACCGCAGGGCATGAAGTCGATTGCCGCGGCATTGTTCTGGTGTGAGCTAGGGCTCGCATCATATCTGGCCATTTTGCTGGTACAAGCAGTGAACAGGGCCACGAGGCATGGGAACCAAGGTGGGTGGCTGGAGGGTACAAACTTGAACAGTAGCCATCTTGACCTGTTTTACTGGGTCGTGACTGTTGTCGGATTGCTTGCCTTCCTAAACTATCTCTACTGGGCGACGAAGTATGTCTACCGCCAAGATCCCTGCATCGTGGATGAGCCATCACTCGAACAAGATTCGTCTTGAACCACCACAGTGCCCGCATTGTCCTTTACACTTCATGGGGGAAAAAGGCATTCTGGTTTGCCCCAAGTATGGATCAGTCAAGTTGCAAAAGAAGCTGATATATGTTTGTGAAAATTTCACTACGAAGGCTGTGGCCACAGTTTGTAACAGACAAGTGTAATTGGGTAATTCTCAGTGGCAATGTAAGTTTATGATGCAAATGTTAAATCTGTATATTAGACTGTCATCTTTGATGTGTATCATCATTGGCTAATGGTTAGCCATGAATGCATTAACATGGGTTAATGGTTCGCCATGAACGAGTGTTTTTGCACAGCCCCTTGACCCCGCTTTTGATCAAAGTGAAACAAAACGCCACTGCTGAGAATACCAACATCAGGATTAGTTCGCGGTTCGCCAGTTCCGCAAGACTCGCCGCACCCACCGTGAACTCCACGCGCCTAGACGCGGCGCCGTAGATCTGCAACGCGACCGTGGAGAGCCATCGCCGCCTATGATGTTGCTCCCGGCCATTTCTTTTCACCCCTCCTGCCTGCAAACGACGAAGGTATGCAGACTGCCCAAATGCTTGCTGTATACAGTTTCTTTTAGTTTTCAGTGCAATGGTTGCAGAACACAATTGACACACCTGATGTCCCTGGGACACATCCTTCTGTTTTTCTGTACTGCAAGGTAATGGGGATTGATGATTTGTCGCCTGGGGACCTGACTATCCAAGGCAACGGAGGCACTTGTACGTTAGATGCCTCTTACTGGCATCTCAGTAAATCATTCTTTCATGTTAGATTGAGCTTTCCAGATTGAACATCTCTGTACGGACGAATTAGTTTCTATGTTCAGAGTAAAAATAAAGTTTTATTATACTTTGATTCATTGGTTACACCCGCAATACCTCCATGGTATTTTAGAGATGGATTTGTTTACATTGTACTACTGCCATTGGTTCATTGCAGCTGTCCTGGAGTGCTGCACGCCACGTAAACCTTATGGTGCTTCGCACAATACTCTACTTGCTCATAAATAAATTGTGGGTATAGTGATAATCTGTCGTGAAACATGTTAATTGCATTGCCGAAAACAGAATCATGCTTTATTTGTCATAAACTGAATCATTGACTACAACCTTCTTTTGATTCACAGGAAATGCACAAATATTTTGTCCATTTTGGTTGTCCAAAGCATATAATGACCTTTATCTTTGCTGTCCCCTTTTTTTTTTTTGGTCCTGTTAGCATCACGTTATAATTTGGTGCCTGGCAAATTATCTCGTCAGATCATCTATCTGGTCAAGCGATTGTTGAAGCAATCAATATTCTGATCACCATATGGCACTCCGAAAAGTTCGAATTCACATAGAATATTTAGAGGAAGAAATGTTGGTATCCTGTGCCCTTCTTGAGTTAGAATTTAAAGTGAAATCCGGAAAAGACCATCATTATTTGATTCAAAGATGACCCTTTATAGCATAAAATTTTTATGTATCAGTTTATCAAGTTTATCCATGTATCTTGAGTCTTATTTTGAGGCTGAAAATATGTATGCATCATTTTCTTGTAGGACTTGAAAATACCTATGAGATTTGAGCTAAAGGGATGTGTTCTTGTTAGGAGCAAGCACTGAATGGAAGAAATCCTCTTTTAAATATTTTTTAACAGATATAGATATTATCAGCATCCAAATTGTTTGTTAAAATCACAGGGCTTTGTTGTACAATTAATAGCATGTGAATCATGTTTTATATTAAATTTGGTGTGGTCTTCTCTTCACGTTAATTTGGTGTCACCTGTAGCCGAACCAAAATCTGCCATGTAACCATCCATAACAAGGAAAAGAAAGAGTCCGCAAAAGTTACGTACGCAGGAAGTTCGAAAAAAAAGTCCGGAAGAGAAAAAGAACCAAAAAATCTAGGGTAAAATGAAGTCTCTAGATGAGACTTGATTTCTCACCCTAAATGTGTGAGGTCATCGTAAAGCAATTTATCTACTGTTGCTCCCATCACCGCTTACAACACCGACGATGAGCTTCATGCCTAGTTCAAAAATTGATTACTCAAACGGATGCACCATAATCCAAGGATTTGATTTATTCACTTCTTGGACGCCCTCTTCCCTTTTCCTGTGTTGGCCCGAGTTCCTGAAGCTTGTCAATGGTGGATGGCTGGATGCATCTGAGCGAGGCGAGGTTATGTCGAAGGAAGAAGAAGGTAAATGAAGAGGTATGGCCTGTATTTGATCAATTCGGTTATGGGCCTACACCCTAAATGTTGTTGTTTTTTATTTTTCCTTTTTTCTTTTGATTTTTCTTTATTTTTTTGAGAAAGACATTCAACAAAAATTAGAAAAAACCAAGAGAACCAACATTTTGGACCTGAGAATAAAACTCGGAAGTTTTTGTAGCTATCATTGAGATCTAATAAAAATTAGACGTGTGTATTTGTATACATAGTATGTGCATGAACGTGGGTGCATGATTTAATTTTTAAAGTACTACAAGCTCGGTCACTAAATAATCTTGTTGAAAAGATATGAATAGTGGCATCAATATAAAAAACGCATCAGAGCAAACACTATTTCTTTTCTACCACTCAGGTGATGAATCTTTCGTGTTCTCCACTGGCATGTGTGAAGCTGTTTGTACATGCTCCTGTTTGGATTGGATGTCAGATAGTTTATCAATACTTGAGCAATGCTTATTTTATTAGTTTTCTAAGAAACGATCACTTGATGTGGATAAATAACTCCCTTTAACAGCCTGTAATAAACTAATGCTTTTGCAGCTGGATATTAATTTGCCCTGGAGCCATCATCAAATTTACTACTCCTTTTTTTGTTACCATGACAGGCAGGTAACTTTCTCATTTACCAGTGATTCTTTTCAATTGGATTCCTGATGAATCAATAATTTAAATTTTTTTAGCGGTGTAACTTTCATGTCTAGATTATTATTTTTCTCACTTTGGTCATTTAGGCAACTATTACAAATTCTAATATTCAACATACCATTGTTCAGATTCTTAGTATTTTTTGTTCCCATCTCTTTATGCAAAAGCATCATATTTTTCCTCTTGCATTATACTTTCTGAATCTTTAACCATAATCATCGTATTTACATGGATTATGTTGTACACATGTATTAAGATACACATGTCCATATCTTGTTCTCTTTCCCTTTTTTCTTTTATTAGTTCTCCTTCCAGTAGAAGTAGGGGCAGAATTGATGCATATTTACATGAATTATGTCCTATCTATATCAAAATTGATGCATATTTACATGGATTAAGATGATTGATTGATGGGATGTTGACAACTTAGAAATTAAGTCAATTTTAGGATTGCCCATATACTTTCTAATGTAATAAAGTATCTATATAATCGATTTATTAAAAATAATAAATACCTATAATTTGTTGTATTTTTTGAAACCCGTTGCAATGCACGGTCCAATTGCTAGTGTTTTAAAAAGTGGTAACTAAGGGTTTTGGGCTATAGCTTGTAAACAAAGATAGATTTCTAGAAATTTTGACATTTGTTTATTTTACCAAAGCAAGCCTTTCCATATGAGATGTATGGCGCATGCAAGCTGGGCTAAACATTCACCACACGTTAGAGCATCTCCAAGAGACTAGCTAAATAGTTTTTTTTTCTAAATATAGCTAATATGCTCAAAAAACGGTATCCAACAGACTAGCTAACCAACTCGTCAAAAGTTATCGCTCTCTATCCCGCGTTCCGCACTGGCCAGAAATAGCGTGGCTTGTTGGCTCGCCATCACCCTCCTGCGGCGCCAAAACCGCGATTCATGCGCCTTGCTTCGCCTTCTAGCGCAGCCAGGGTCGTCTTCCCGCTCGTGTGCCTTGATGCTGTTTCACACATGCTTTGATTCTCCGCCGCCGAGATCCGCATCCATGGTGGCAAACCGTATACAAGAGTGGTGGAAGGAGGAGTTCTTCAAGGAGATGAAATTAAAGCGGAGCTAGCAGCAGTATGGCAGGTCCGACGCGGGCAACGATATCATCAACAACAACGTCGACCTCCTCAGCCACTGCACATCCTCTCATCACCGATCGATGAAGCTGGAGCAGGCAAACTGTTGGGCTAGTGCCAATTTGTCTGCTGCACATCCAGGCGGACATCTACATCTACAACTAAAAGCCCGACTCCCTCTCATCTGCCTACCCACGTGGGCCACGTCCTTGGAACGTGTCGCTGTTGAGTTTTTGTGAAGCTAGGTCCTTGTTTTTTTTCGTTGGTGAGGTTCACCGAACATAGTGTATCTGGTTTGTTCTAGAAGTGCAAGACATTGTGGTCTCCTGCCGATTGATCTCGTAGCTGCTCCGTGCTAGTCATGATGATACGCCGTAGTATGTTCCAGATGCCATGGTTATGGTGCAATCAACATCAGAGTTAAGTCAGGATCTTATAGTTTATCATTGTTCAGGCAAACGCAGGCTCGACCAAACAAATGCAGAGCTGTTGCGCCTGACAGCAGGCTCGATGTTTTTGTAAACAAAAATAGAATCGATCAACATGGATCTATTTTGAATATTAAAAGTCAATATTTGGAGAGTCTGTTGAATTACCCTATTATTTTTGTAGGTTTCTATTTTTACAAAAGGATGAAAAACTGTAAATTTAGCTAATATTATACCTAGTCTCTTGGAGATGCTCTTAGCGATCAATCCCGCTATATAAGCACACCCTTTGTTCAACCGTCATTGGCAGAGAACAAAAACACGAGTTTTTGTTTTCATTTTGAAATGGAAAGACCTTCCATTACTCAAAAGGAATGTCTCCCTATCCCTCCACACACCCGGAACCCAGGGCAGCTTCATGTGTGCAATGTTATTACATTCTCGTGGTTTGAACACACACTAAAAGAAGAGGAAATTCTGAGCTGTTAATGACTTCAACTCCTCGATTAGTGCACCCACAACCGAAAGTTCATAATCACGAGAACACGAGTTTTGATATGATCCTCGATAAGATGATAAAAGAAAACAACGACGATAAAAGAAAAGAAACATGTCTTCTAATAGATTGTGATTTCATGAAAATAAGTAGTACATAAATTTGAACGAGTACGATAAAAAAAGGTTCAAATCATATGCCTATCTTAACGTTAATAGGAGATGATCTCCACTGAGAAATTTGATTAGTTATCACTTGCCGCTCCTTCTCTGTCCGTGGATATCCTTCCGAAGGAGAAAAGTGGCACCGTGCACAAGCACTATCTAACAATGACACACGCTCTAAATTAACTGCTGATTTCGTAACACGTTTTATATATCTCATGAGCCTCTCTTCAGCTTGGAAGCCTTTAATGACAAGTGCACTCAAATTTGAATGCCTGAAATCATCAGGTGTTTTCCACTTTATACCATTTTCCTTTCGTATTATTTGTTGCCGCAGCTGATCGTACTCCTTGAAATCTTCCTCTTCATAGCAGATATGGCTCCACACCTGAAAATAGAAAGTAATGTGCCAATGAGCAAGAAAAGGAAGGTCGAACCCTGACAAACTACCATATGTTCCACTAAGAAAGAGAGAACCCAAAATTCTTCTACATAACAGATTTCCATTCTATTTTTGCATTCTTATTGAAATAAGATATCAAAACAATCGATACTTGTCGAAAAAATTATTATACCCATATCGAGAGTTTCTTCAAAAGAGGTGCAGCTTCTAAGAAAAACATCGTCCAATCAAGGTCATATTGATCATGAATGTGACGAAGGACAACTGCCTGTAGATTCTTAAACAAAGAACCGAATTGTCTTGGAGCTTCTGGTTGGATCCAAATCTGCAACAAAAGCATAAAACACTTGAATCACCCTTGTTTCCAGAGAACGAAGGAGTGGATAAAACCACCAAACAACCAGCAGAAATTAGTAAAAATAATCTTGTCATCTTCCTTTTTCAGCTATACAAATAACCTTTTTCTGGTCGAGTCTATCTTATGACTTACCGATGTAGTTTGAAAATCCAAATCGAGTAGACAGATGATAGCATTACCAAGGAAATCACTTAACTTAATAGTTTTGTGTAGAGTTGAGACTGCATTAATCAAACGTAGCTCCCACAGCTGCGGAACATAACCAAAGGACAACGGATATCGATCCTGTGAAGGCATCCATGAATCACAAGTCAGCCTCTGAAGCTTTGGAAGCCAATTGAGCTCCACCTTTTCAAAGGCACAGAAAATAATCTTCAATTCCATAAGTTGTGGGTGCTCTATCTGCAGCACCGATCCAATGCCGCAGTCACAGTTGTTCAGACAGAGGTTTTCCAACTTCATGGATGTACTAAGGACATTTGCAATATCAAATTTACCAAGCCTCACACTAGAAATATGGAGGGACTTTAGACCACCAAATACACGTGGATAATTATTAAAGAACGATAAGAAACGCCTTGCGTAAATGACCATATCATCATCTGGGCAGTCCATATCTTGTATCTCTGGAAAGACTGCAAATGATGCTGTCACAACCTCCCGGTTTTGCATGGTGTAATCAACAGAACGAAAAATTTCAATAGATTCATCCCTCAAGTAGAATGTTAAGCTCAAGAGCTCAATGGTGCAATGACTCGTATGTGCCAGGATACTAGTTACGGCTTTGACCATGTCCATATTGCTTTGCACCACCACATCAAAAGTAGACTTGGAACCATTTTCAAGGGACTCAAAGTCTACAGTGCTCAAAGTGATCTCAGTAAGAAAACCTACTACATGCCTCCACCGCCTTGAGAGGACACTAGTCCTTGCAACATCACGTAGCAAAGCAAGTCTATCCAAGATACACATTAGAATATCATCGGGAAGTTTGCTAAGGGCATCCACAATGGTTGAGACAGTTGCTGTCTATGAGTGCATCGATTATTGCACACAGATAACAAAATAGACAACTTGTACAATGGATTGTTTGTTACTCAGTCTATATAGTATTTAATTCATTGATTAGATCATAAATTAAGATGATCAAGTGTGGATTTGATATTATAGATTATTTTGTTGCTTGTATGGGGACTACGTAATGGATGAATATAAAAAGTATAAATCTTTTGGTTTGAAACAAATTCTAGTTTGCTCTACGCTGGCAATATTATCTTTGGTGAAATTCCTGGAAACATCAAACTTCATTTGGAGCAGAAAGCACTGGTTTGGACTCTGCACTGTCGATTAGGCAGGGAGCAGGCTAGGAATAGAATATATTCTGGTTCAAGAATCTCGATTAGCATTGATTTGGTAAGTAAACCTCGATTCCCTTAGCTTCTTCCTTCGATTTAAGCTATCACATTGCTCGTCAAGGTAATACGCTGTTTCCTGCTCTCCATCAACGAGCTCGGCAAGGTCGCACATGCACCATCGCTAACAAGCTAGCCATCACCGGTGAACCTCAAGGCGAGCGGCGGGGGAGGCACGACGTGGCGTCCGGCGCGTCGCTACAGGAGGGAGAGCAAGAGGCACTGCACCGATTTCTCTCTCGATTTGGACTCCGCGACCAAATCCTGGGTCTGGAGGCATGCGGGTGTGCCGCTGCCGCTCACCGGCGGGATTCTGCCACCATCGTCCATTTTCCTAGCCAAATTGGGTTGCGTAGGGACGATTTTGCATCTAATCCACAGGAGTCGTCGACCATCGAGAACTGTTGCTACAACGCGGGGGCGGCCGGCGACTTGACATGGGAGCATGAGCCGAAGTCGTCCTTTCGTGAGACGACGGCATCATTCTCTCACTTCATTCAATCCTCTCCACGTCAGACGAAATTACTGACGTGGCGCTATACAGACGGCGCCATTAACAGCGTTGTGGGTGCCCTAAGCCTATCCTCCTGATCGATTTCCTACATTCATGAAAGAACGAATGAATAAATAATAACAATAATAATATATGATAAATTCGATAAAAACATTTACCATCTCGGTCCCAAAATATAAGAATTTCTGGCTATATGCACCTACATGCCTACTAGACAAACCTACATTCCAAAATATTCTGAGACAAATGTAGTACCGAATAAACAGACATAGGGATGACTTCTAGGTAATTAGTACTCTCTACTACAATCTTCAAAGCATACAAAATTGGACTCTCAAACGAGGTTTTCAATGATATACTAAATGCCCTATCAAGATTCAAAAGTCGTCATCATAATTTAGGAGATTTACCATGAGTTTTAAAAACAGAAATAAAGATGCAGGAGCATTTGAAGCTTTCATTTATGATTTTGAACGAGGATTGAAATTTTGGCACCTTTTGGTAGGTTTCCAGTTTCGCATCAAACTGTTTATAGTTCAAGATTCTCACCGGAACTGTTTTATAGTTTCTCTTCTCTGAGATGCCAGGATTTTTGTGGTTTCTACTAGTTTCCAATGTAAAAAAATAGAAGCGTTTTGCTAAAACTTAATTCTAGCTTCAGATCGATTTAGTTGTGTTTCTCCAGTTTCTTAACTGACACACAAATCTTGATATTTGTGATCTCAATGGAAAAAATCAGGACTTTCAATTCGCTAAACACAACAGCAAGTTCAACGACCAAAATCAGCATTTACAAGTAACAGGAATGGCCGTGGACGATAGCAAAGTAGTACCATGCAGTCGAATTGACAGAGAGTATCGAACCAGTTCCAAATACAATTCCAAAGTACTGGAGAATTGAAGACGTTATTGCTTCAGATGGGGGTAAGAAATAAATACTTCGGAGTCTTGAGCCTCGATACCGGCACCTTTCTCGATGGCACCCCGGCTTACGAACTCCGCCATCTGCTCGAGATCTGGATCGGTGGAAGGACGGAGTTGCCGCGCCATGTCCCTCATCTCTTTTCAGCGCCGGCGCGGGCGCGCGGCCTTTATTTCTTCGAGGAGACGTGGGCAAGCATGGCCGCGTGGGTCGCACCGGTTTGTTTATAACAACCCTTCAGGTCCCTGTCTTATTCGTAATCGGTGCTTGCGTCCGTCAGAACTCAGAATCGGTGTTTGGATACGGTAGGGGCTCTAGAGGTTTGTTACAAGAGCAATTTCAATAGTTTTCTAATTTTAGAGCCTGTTTGTTTCCGAGTTAGATTATTTAATCTGAATTATAATATTAGATTATTTAACCTAAATTGTTTAAATTGGATTAGTTAATTTAGATGAGGTTTTTGTTTACCCAGATTATTTAATCTGAATTATGATGTTGTAGATGTAAGAAGACAATAGTACCCTTAATTATTTATTATATGATTTTTTTCTTTTGTTGGAGATTTTTAAATACTTTGAAGGCTGTAAATAAACTCTGTCCAAATATTTTATATAATTCCAGAGATTATTCAAATGTACGCAAGTGGCATCACTTATTTACAACGCATTGTCATAGGCTTCGCCTTCATGATATATACTTGCATCAGTTATCGCAACAGTTGTTGAGAGAGAGAAAAGAAGACACTGTGTAGATGTCTCTGTTCTGGCTCGCACCTCGGTTCTTTGTGTTGGGATTGTCTGACGTGATGTCGTTTCCTTTCTTAGGCTCCTTGAGTTCTTCAACAGTGAGGCGCCGCGGGGCATGAAGTCGATCGATGCGGCATTGTTGTGGTGTGAGCTAGGGTTCGCATCATATCTGGCCACTTTGCTAGTACAAGCAGTGAACATGATCACGAGGCACGAAAACAAGGGTGGGTGGCTGTAGGGTATAAACTTGAGCAACAGTCATCTTGACCTGTTTTACTGGGTCGTGACTGTGGTCGGATTGCTTGCCTTCCTAAACTATCTCTACTGGGTGACGAAGTATATGTACCACCAAGATCCCTGCATCATGGATGAGCCATAACTGGAGCAAGATTCCCCTTAACCACCATAGCACTCGCAAGCCATCACTCGAGCAAGATTCCTCGCATTGTCCTTCACGTATGGATCAGTCAAGTTGCAAAAGAAGCTGATATATATTTGTGAAAATTTCATTACGAAGGCTGAGGCCACAATTTGTAACAGAGAAGTGTAATTGGGTAATTATCCGTGGCAATGTAACTTTACGATGCAAAGTCAAATCTGTATATTAGCCTGTGTCATCTTTGATGTGTATCATCATTGGCTAATGGTTCACTATGTGTTAATGGTTCGCCATGAATGGATTTGTCAATGAGTGTTTTTGCACAACCTTGACCCCGCTTTTGATTCAAGTGAAACATAACGCCACTGCTGAGAATACCAACATCAGGATTGGTTCGCGCTGACCCCCGAACTCGCACCGTTCGCCACCTCCGCCAGACTCGCCGCACCCTCGCCGCAGCCACCGCGAACTCCACGCGCCTAGACGCGGCGCCGTAGATCTGCTGCGCGACGGTGGAGCCACCTCCCTTTGACTAGATGCTACTCCATCTGGGCCGGCGGGTGGAGAGCCATCGCCGCTTGAGATGCTGCTCCCGGCCATTTCATTTCACCCCTCCTGCCTGCGCAAACACGAAGGTATGCAGACTGCCCAAATGCTGTATACAGTTTCTTTTAGTTTTCAGTGCAATGGTTGCAGAACACAATTGACACACCTGCTGTCCTTGGGACACATCCTTCTGTTTCTCTGTATTGCAAGGTAGTGGGGATTGATGATTTTTCGCCTGGGGACCTGACTATCCAAGGCAACGGAGGCACTTGTTCGTTAGATGCCTGAAGTCTCCATCATCCCATGACGTAATGCATAGAAAATTCTCTGGTACAAACAAAAGGTTGGGAGAAAAAATGGTGTGTGCATTTAGTAACACGTGCAGTTTGGTCAAGAATGGCTGCTTCTCTATATCACTTGCGAGAAGATCACTAACTATTCAAACGCGGGCCGGGGGGGGGGGGGGGGGGGGGTGGTTCCTTCAAGACACTGCTGAGTGGCTACTTCTGTGCCAATCGCTGCTGTGATTGACCTATGAAACACAATTCGGTTTCGTCTATTGGATAATATCTTCTCAGGGTGGGATAATATATTCTCATGGATCTTCAACTACTTATATTGGCAAGTAAGTGTTGACTCTTGACTGTACCATTAAGAATACCTTCTGCTTACAAATTCCTAATTAATGGACCTGAGGTCTTGTAGAAATAGTACAGGTAATTCAACTTTGTAAGGTATTGACAACAGACTGAATAAGATTGACATAATTATAAACCTTTCTAACTTAATTAATCCTTAGTTCTGACATCAGTGTTAGTATAATTTATATATCCTTGTAGTTGTAGTGAATACACTGATTCATTGGAATAAGACATCAGTGGAACACCATAGCTGTAAAAATAAATAAATTATAGTTGAATGGACTCCTTATGGCGATTATGATGTGGTAGTGAATACACTGATCCACGTAGGAAAGTGACTTGATATACAGTTTATTTTCGTCTGGCAGGATTTATATGCCTACAAACAAATGGTCTTGAGTCTTGGCTTAAGATTCTCTCCTCAGTTATGGTGAGTTGCATTTGAACTTTATTTGTTTTATTACTGTTATGCCATTCTGGTACATCTGAAAATGTTAGCACATAGTTTCTTTTCCGAAATAGCTATCCGCCAGATTTTTATTTTCTAAAAATATGTTTCACAGTATATGCATGCATAAGCAATAATGTCACACTTAAATACTTGTGGACCACTGTAACAATATACTTTGTTGATTTCACAAATTAACTGAACTATTCAGTTTTGTTGTAGACTTCTCCTGTCCAAATTTCACTCTCAGTCAGTAGGAAATATGGACATTAGAAGTCAAACTGTAGTTGGTACTAGTGGGGCTTGTGGTAGCAACAGCATAATAGTCAAGAAGATTTGATTGATCCCGTTGTTGCTATCACCCCTTTGATATATATATACCCCTTTCATTTGCAAGGGATTTAGTGGGCAGGCAGTATTCATGGCAGAGAAGACAAACTTTCAGAGTACCATGGCAATTGGAGGCTTTGTGGACTGGAGGGGAACCCCCATCAATCAAGGTGTGCATGGAGGAGTCCGAGCAGCATGGTTCATATACTGTAAGTGTATAAGTTCACCGTGTCTTCTATCTTTCCCGAATTACTTGTGTAATTATGTGTAGACGTATATCCTGGATGAAATATGTTTGTATTTTTAAATTTCACCTCCTATACTTTGTTTACCCCTTACAGTCCTGACGGTCGTAACAAACATGGTGAATGTCCCTCTTTTTCTGAATCTGGTCACCTATCTCCATGGAACAATGCATATGGGGGTGTCTGGCTCTGCAACTACAGTCACTAATTTTATCGGCGCCACATGTGGATTTGCTTTGATAGGAGCTTTTCTCTCGGACTCTTATATCACTCGTGCTAGAACTATACTTATTTTTGGCCCATTGGAGTTTCTGGTAATTTTCCTCTTTGATCTATTCAATCGCCTATTGGTACATGATATAGGATATTTTACATGTTTATTCACTACCACCAAATGCAAAGCTACAAATAGTACAAAACGTGGTGATACTTCCACGTAATTAAAAAAAAAACTCTACCGGTGGGGGTAAGACCGGCCCCACGGCTTTCTTTGATAGAAAAGCTCAACCTTCCCCAGTCGAGAAAATCCACGAACTCTGATCCCATCCTCAAGGAGCCGCCCCCTATGGTTCGGGCCTTAACCCATGCTTTGAGCCCATCCCATACATGAGGGCCCGCCTACCATAGGTCGGTTTCAACCAAGTAAATGGGATGCAGGGAGTGATTTTTCCCTGGGCGGGAGCTCCCCAGCCAATGGTCTTTACCACTGCACCATGAACCCCTTTGCACTTTCACGTAATGAAGTTATGAAAAAAATGTCATTCTTTTTTTTATGTGTGAAATGCTAGTGCTCGTCTCCTTTGCCCATAGCTAATTAAGACCTTCATCCAAAATTTAAGACCCTCCTGATATAATTTACTTGTTATAAGTTTTGATGTGCACGTTCCTTGTCAGCTTCTGAAAGCCATCAAAAGATTGCCCCCCTGAATTCAAACAGGTTTCAGTCTAGATTAGTTCTTAAACAAATATGCACCATCTGACAGCATTTTTGGACCCTTTCTTAGTTATTAAGCACAGTATTTTTTATTAGTGATTGAACATGCACTTGTGCAGGGCTATGCAGTACTTGCACTGCAAGCCTATCTTCCATCACTCCGTCCACCCCCTTGTAATTTTGAGACAGAACCAAGTAATTGCAAGGTGGTCCATGGCTGGAACGCTGTCCTACTGTATGCAGCCTTGTATATCAGTGCATTTGGTGAAGGTTGTGTCCGTGCTTGCTTGCCTTCCCTTGGAGCAGACCAGTTTGACCACGAAGATCCGATCGAGTCCCGCCAGCAGTCCAGTTTCTTTAACTGGTTCACCTTTGGGATCTCCATTGGAGGTTTACTGGGGCTAATTCTCATTGTGTGGCTCGAAAATTACAAGGTATGGGGCATTGGATTTGGCTTGTGTTCCATCCTTATTCTGCTTGGGTTGCTTGTGGTTGCTTCTGGTCTCCCTTTCTACCGCAACCAAGTACCTGAAGGAAGTGCTCTAACTCGAATACTGCAGGTTGTGCTTCATCCTGGTCTAAAAGCTAAATGTTGTATCAATGATATACACCTGCGTTGTGAATATTGATTAGCCATAGCATAGCCTCTTCAGGTTTTTGTGGTTTCATTCAGAAACAGGAAGCTTGAGCTTCCTGAGAAGCTGGAGGAAGAACGGGAAAGCAGTGCTGGACCGGGCACCATTGAAGACCTCCGCAGAAAAAACAATCTGAAGTAAGAATCAGAATTGAATACCCTTTTCTGTGCAGATTACTAGGCATAGCGAGTAGAGGCCACAACCCTTTTAGTAGTATTGCCTGTTATAAATTATTCCATGCATCTTGTCAGGTTCCTCGACAAAGCTTGCATTAACCCTGGGAAAGATGGAGCCTGGTCTCATTGTAGTGCAGCGAAGGTGGAAGAGACGAAAATCGTGCTCCGTTTGCTTCCTCTGTTTCTCAGCTCAATGATTGGATATGTATCAAACCCCATACTCTTAACATTCACTGTGCAGCAAGGCGGCATGACAAACACAAGGCTGGGCAAGATTCATGTTTCCCCGGCGACACTTTTCATCATCCCAATCATATTTCAGACAGTAATGCTCGCTCTCTATGACCGGTTTATCGTGCCATTCTTGCGCAGGCGCACAGGCTATGCCAGTGGCATCACTCATTTGCAGCGCATTAGCATAGGATTCATCTCTATGATACTCGCGTCTGTTATCGCGGCGCTGGTTGAGAGAAAGAGAAAGGAAACTGCGGTGCAAATGTCCCTATTCTGGCTTACACCTCAGTTCTTCCTGCTTGGAGTGTCAGATGTGACTTCATTTCCGGGGCTCCTCGAGTTCTTCAACAGTGAGGCACCACGGGGCATGAAGTCGATTGCTGCAGCATTGTTCTGGTGTGAACTAGGTCTCTCATCACTACTGGCCAGTTTCCTGGTGCAAGTAGTAAACAAGGCCACGAGGCATGGGCACCGAGGTGGATGGCTCGAGGGCACAAGCTTGAACAACAGCCATCTTGACTTGTTCTACTGGGTTGTAAGTGTTGTTGGACTGCTTGCCTTCTTGAACTACCTGTACTGGGCGAAAAGGTATGTCTACCGGCAGGATCCACATGTTGTTGATGAGCCGCCAATTGATCAAGGGTCACAGTAAACTGCAGTAGGCATGTCGCTTTTTTTTACTTCAAATAGTACAAGTTGTCAAGTATGCTGGTTTACCATGCCATGGATTAGTCAAGTTTGCAAAACAATATCTCAATCCAGTGTCAGTATCTTTGTCGTGATGCCTGTTTGTATTCTCTCATTGCTTGGATTTTAACTTGTGGTGCTTCACAACAATTTAGTTTTGTGTGATGGCTTTAGCAAAGGCTACCGCCACAATTTGTATGTTATGGGTTGGGTACTTGATTGACTTGGTTCACTATTGTGAAGTACTAGTTGTCCAGCAACGCAACTAATGTAAGTCTGTGAGGGCTGAAACGACTGCTCAAGTACGTGTTACAAAGCGATGACATATCAACAACTCAGACTACCACTATATACAGTACATAACTTGTGAAAATTGGTTGATTTACAATTTTCAAGATTTGAAAAGTTGACAGCTATATGTGAAAATGTATGATAATTCTGTACAAAATTTTGAAGAAGCTATACCCATTCAAGAGTTGCAAAATGATTAATTCCGGATGCATGTAAAAAATATAATTTGGTGCATATGACTCGCATTGTATAGCCTTGCCTATAAATGATGAGCTTCTCATATATTTTTAGATATGTTTGTACAAAAAGTTTCAAGTCTCTAACACCTACCCGTTTTCACCGGAGTAGTATGTCGCCATGTTAATGTGGCCTTTGCCCATAGCCCACAGGGATGTCCCCTGCTCTTGTGATCACTGGATTAGTAAGAATCTCTTGACAATTTTTTGATCCAAGCATATTTGTCAACTCTCCTGAGTCCCAAGCCTCCTGTACATTCCGATGCCACCACCTACCAGGACGAACAACAGCCACAATACTAGCCACACCCCAATCCCTCTCCTCTGCTTTCCCAGCCACAAGACCCAATCATCAAAATAAGACAGGAGAATCGCGCGATTGCAGAAACCCAAACACATACCGTTGGCGAGAATCTCCTCGTTCCAGGTCTGTACATATATCGTTGCGATGCCGGGAGCCCGGAACCCCCAAAACACACGGACGCGCGCGCCAACCAGACGCCACCCGACAAAAACAGCGCACTTGAGCAGCCGTGATGCTTCAGGTTCGCGCGTCCCCCACCTTCCTGGCCTCCACCACCTCCTCCTCCTCCTCCCCATCATCCTCGTCGCAGGCGCCGCCGCCCTCCGCGTCCTTCGGGAGGAGCATCCAGCGACGCGGCGGCGTCGCCGGCACGGCTTCCTTCCCCGCGGCGGCGGCGGCACCACACCGCGGGGCGAGGCGGTCCGTGATGGCCACGGCGGGGACGGTCCCGGCGGCCAAGCTCGAGGACGCCGACGCGCTCATCGACTCCGTCGAGACCTTCATATTCGACTGCGACGGTGAGGCACTGAGCAACACTGATCACCGGCTGCCGAGTGTTTTTTTTTTCGGGTCTTGACGTTTTCGCTTAATTTCGTGGCGCAAAGGGGTGATCTGGAAGGGCGACAAGCTGATCGACGGCGTGCCAGAGACGCTCGACTTGCTCCGATCGAAGGTCAGTTCCGAACCGCGTAAATGCCCCCGCCATATATAGAAACCTCCCGATGATCCCTCTTCAGCAGTTCAGCTCATGGGCGATGTTGCAGGGCAAGAGGCTAGTGTTCGTGACCAACAACTCGACCAAGTCGAGGAAACAGTACGGCAAGAAGTTCGAGACGCTGGGACTGACCGTCAATGAGGTACCGTCCTGTGTTCCTCCTCGTGAACGTCTTGTGTTATTGATCAGCCGCTCCTTCCTGCCAACCGTGTGAACGCTGTGCAGGAAGAGATATTCGCGTCATCCTTTGCAGCCGCAGCGTACCTGGAGTCCATCGATTTCCCCAAGGACAAGAAGGTGCCTCTCATCATTCAGAAAAAAGCTGTTACTGCATAGGTTTTGCGTATAATCATTTGTAAGAACTAAGATTCGGGCGGTTCAGGTTTATGTCATTGGAGAGGAAGGGATTCTGAAGGAGCTGGAGCTGGCTGGATTTCAGCACCTAGGCGGGCCAGTAAGTAACAAAGAAATCAACAGCTTTATGATCACGGATCACCTTCACTGTGGCATGTTTCAATGTTAGTGGTCCAATGTTGCGTGCGTAACAGCATTGACTGATCAAGTGAGTGATGAATCCTGACACAACAACAATTTTACACACTTGACTCTATCGTCATGCAGTCAGATGGAGACAAGAAGATAGAGCTGAAGCCTGGTTTCTATATGGAGCATGACAAAGATGTGCGTATGATTCGTCTTCCCCCTTCTGATCTGTGGTATGTAACAGTAACAGTGAGAAGTAAACTAGCGTAGTGGCTTATTCGGGTTTCTTACAGGTCGGAGCAGTTGTGGTCGGGTTCGATCGCTACTTCAACTACTACAAAGTTCAGTAAGTTATCTTTTTTCTTCTTCCTTCCAAATAGTGAACTTCATCAAATTTCTTTGTGGCAGCCTAAACATTTCTAGAATATGAGTATCTTACTGCACATTCCTACATCTGATACATTAAGTAAATTTCATACGATGAATGCAGCTCAGTTCCTTTAGAACCTAACGATCACTGGTGTCTTATGCCTTCTATCCAAACCACATGTTAATGTCAGATTCAAAAATATAAAGCATCTAGTACAAGACTGTAAACTTACTACGATTCCCATTTTAAGGTACGGGACACTCTGCATACGTGAAAACCCAGGGTGCCTTTTCCTTGCAACAAACAGGGACGCTGTCACCCATCTTACTGATGCCCAAGAATGGGCAGGTTAGTCAGAAACGTGTACTCTTGTTACATACTACGCAGGGAGATGCGAGTTGCTCACACTATGAACTTTTTCTTTTTTGGCCCAGGTGGCGGATCAATGGTTGGCGCTATTCTTGGCTCAACTAAACAAGAACCACTGGTAGTAGGGAAGCCATCAACATTCATGATGGACTACCTGGCAAAGAAGTAAGTGGCAAGGCATACTCTCAAATTCCGAAAATCACAACTGAACATCAGTTTTCATATTCTTACCTTCCTTCTTTTTTACCTTCACAACAGGTTCGGAATCACAACATCCCAGATATGCATGGTAGGTGATCGATTGGATACTGATATTTTGTTTGGTCAAAACGGGGGCTGCAAAACTCTTCTCGTTCTATCAGGTTTCGTCTCCGAACTCGGTCATGACCTCTGCCGATTTACATGGCTATAAGCACTGAGCATGGCGACCTTTTGCAGGTGTTACCTCTCTGGAGACGCTTCAAAGCCCCGACAACTCCATCCAGCCAGATTTCTACACAAACCAGATCTCAGATTTCCTCAAACTAAAGGCAGCAACAGTCTGAAGAGATATCATGGAAACGGCGGCCTTTTGCTTATGTTTGTATAGGCAGCATCAGCTAATTTTGAGCAGCTAATAAAACACAAGGAATCGTTTTTGTTTTAACATTGGTCTGTAATCACAAGCTAAATGTTTATACTGACGTTATATAAACACACATCACAATGTTGAATGCTTTTAAACTCTCCAGTCGGAAGTTTGTGCTTCGCCAGAAAATAATCGTTATGGCTGAGTAGGAGCAGATAACAATGTTTCTCTACTTGTACTCGACTCCGAACTTCCAGAATCCAGAGTATAAGCTCGAAATAGACACTAAGCTAGTAACACACAAAAGGATGAACTCAACAGTGCGTAAGCGCAAAATTTATACTGTACAGACATGGCCTTAACGAACACGGAACAGATAAGAATGTTACTTTCTGCTGCTCATACAAAAGATATCATGAACTGAAAGTCAACATAACTTGTATAGTTGTATTGTATGTACAGACATTGTCCTATTTTGCTGATTTCTTTAAGTTGCTCATCAATGCTCGCAAAGCTTCTTTTATATTTTGTCCCTTTGTCTGTCTCACTTCCTGGGATGTGAGCCTCAAACTCTCCAGGCCACGACCCAGAGAGACAATCATGGGAACAGCAGGTGCTGCCTCAGCTGCACACTCGATCCCATCTCCATGAGTCACAAGGCCAGCGCAGGCAACCATGCTGCAGCCAAATGTCGCCCAAGGAGTTATTCTGAAAGGCCGCAAATGCCTCTTTTGCATTATTTCATAGAATGAAGTCCGCATAGCCATCAAGCTTGTTCTTTGTGCTGATGATATTACAGTGTGAGTCACCACTCGGATCTTCTCTGCTGAAGCTGTTAATTGTAAGGCAGATGCCTTTGATCCAGCACTTACAACACCATGAGGAAGGACCTGGCTTAATACAATCGCTGCATGTCTTTGCAGCTGCATTAGGGCATACTTCAGAATCACTGGACTTTTGTATGGAGCAAGCTTAAGGAAGGCAGAAGCATGAACAGTTTTTGACAAAGATGAAAAGCCCAGAATTGCTGTACTTCCTGCACCAACTGCAACCACGGGTTTGTCAGATATCCAACTTTTTTTCTCACTGGTGTTATCCGCAGATAGCTCAATTTGATCACTGTTATCTTCATCACCATAATGACTGAAGCACCTGCTAGCCAATTGAGTGATCTCAGAAGGAACAGGTGTGTTCCAGTGTCTCCTTATTCCAGTTAAACAGCTAGCGTCAACTACAGCCACCACAGAACCAAACTCTCTTAGTTGGCTTCTAAGAGCTTGCACAAGAAGAATGTGACACTTCTCATCAGAATCAAGATTGGAAAAATCTTTTTGTGAATCATGCTTATTTGGGGAGTCAATGTGGCATCTTCCTGCATTGTTTAAACCCATTCTAAGGGCCTCAATTGCAATTCTAAATACGTAGACATCAGATAGCATTTCAGTGCTGATTGGCTTCCCCTCATGAACTTGGTTAAGCAACTTCTGGGCAGAAGCCATAGCCCTCCCAATCGATGGAATGTTAGCAAATATATTATGTAGATCGGCAAGTAAAGGGTAGACAGACTGTGCAAAGGGTGGAGCCTCGTACCCGTCAGCCGGCTTGCATTCAGATGGCTTGCACTCAGTGATAGCATTGGAGGAAATAGCTTGTGACATCAAGGAACTGAGAGTTGGAGCCAGTGACTTCATGAGCTGTCCTCCATAATCATCCATAAGACATGTATTCCTACCATTGGAGCTTACAACCGAAGTGACACTCTTGGGAAGCAAGCAGCTAGTCGGCAATTGCAAACCTGAGTTACCATCCACGGCGCTGAACGAGCAGCTAGCCTGCAATTGTTGAGCTGATTCACCATCTGCGCCAATTTTCCGGCTGCTCGATCCATCACCACCACAATTCCTCTCGTAAGGAGACTCGAGCAAGAGAAAACATGAATTGGTCTCCTCCGCAGCTCTCTTGGCAGCCAGCAGATGGCCATAGAACCCGATACCAAAGACCTCCCGCAAGACCTGGCATGCGGCTGCCTTGATGTACTGGTCCTTGCTCCTCTTCTCCGTGACGCACCTCTTGATCACCTGGAACGGCGACGCCGGCACCGGCACGCCTCCGGCGCCGCCGCCGTCGCCGGCCAGGCAATCCTCCTCGATCCGAACGTCCTCGAGGGCCGCGCGGGAGACCTGGGTGACCACGGCCCCCGGGCGGACCTCCCTGATGAGGCGCTCGGCGTCCGCGGCGGACTGCTCCGACAGGTTCTGCGCGGCGAGGATGTAGATCACGCCTCCACCGTCCCGCGGCGACCCTCCAGGCTCGCGGAGCGCGAGCACGAACTGTTTGGTCTCGTCCGGCAGCGAGAGGCCCTGGAGCAGCCGCGCAGACGCGCGCAGGTCGTCCTCCGCCCTCAGCAAGGAGGAGATCGGCCACATGGACTGCAGGTACGAGAACATCGCCGACGCCATGGCCGGCGAAGCAGCATCGGCGGCGGCGAGCGCTCCCGATGAGGAGACGGGGAGGGCCGGTTGACTAACCTCCGCGATCGTTTTCCTTCCTGATAGGCCTGATTGGTTGGTTGGGCGAATGCGCGTGCGCGTCGGCGGTCGGTCCCGCTCGAACCGCCGCCGCGGCCGCAGTCGTCGGCTCGTCGCCGCCGGCGCTTGGTGGGGGAGGCTCTCGAGAAGGGCCGGGAATTTGGGTGGCGTGTGGGTGGACGACTTGACCTAGGATTTGGGTTGATTTTTTTTCTCCCTGTTGTTCGGGAACCGAGTTTCTGTTTCCGGCTTCACGGACTCTCTCCAAACTCAGCCGTAGCCGCACTGGCGCGTGGGCCGGTGGGCTCGAAAACATCTGGGCTGCAAGCAATTTTCCGTGTCCAGTGTCCACGCGCCGCGATCACCTCTGGAAAACAAAACTGAACGAAACAAAACAACACGATAAGGTAATGCTCCCTGCAGCGTTTTGATAAATTTCATGAACAATTTTTTTGTCTTAACAATGACTTCGGTCCTGTTTGTTTCCTGAGCAGATTAATTAATCTAAATTATAGTATTAGATTATTTAATCTAAATTATTTAGGTTGGATTAATTAATCTAAAAGAGATATTTGTTTCCTAGATTATTTAAACTAGATCAAGTTATTTTTTATGTAAGAAGACCAACTTAACATGAGTAACGAGTCTTTCTCCAAAATAAGTACATCTGTAGCATATTATTGGATTATAATAATCTACAATCTGGATTAATTAATCTAGCTTAATTATTTACTAGGCAAATAAATAAGATAGATTATTAGTATAGATTAATTAATCTGAATGGATTATAAACTGAAACAAACAGCCTTCACCATCATGTACTAAAGAAGAATTCGTACTTTTCTCAGCCTAATGCTGCTGTAACGGTTGTTAGTGTGATTTGCTAACCACAAAGCTGTACCTCTTGATGTGGCCAGTAGCCACGTAAGAAAGAGAGTATGACGAATATTCCCGGGCATTAAGACCCGGTGTGTTTGGACACGGACCTAACATGGAAACCTTTCAATTGGAGCGCTGGCAAACGTGCTAAAAAAGGGAAGCGGTCATACAGGCAAGGCAAGTCTTGTACGACCTGCAAATGTTCGTGAACGCGACGGCCAAAAGTGACAGCTTACCCAACTTTCCTGGGACTAGGAAGGCGTCAAAAACTCGTTCTCGGGCAAAGCAAGCAAGTTGCTACTAGTATTTCAGAGATCAGACGTGCCGGTGTGTTCAGACTTTTTTTTTTTACCTCGCTCCTTCGTGTACCCTGTTTTTATCCTCTCATTTTTGTGCGTACCACTATTTTTTACAGGTTCTAGTGACATTTTGTTGCGTGTGAGTAAAGGGGTAGCGAGTGACAGTGTCAGGTTAACCTCACATTACATCTTAGCAGTTGTGCTTTGATATTGGCGATAAGCTTTCAGCAATTGAGGAAACAATGCATGAAATGCTTGCCAAATATTTACTCTCTATTCTTGGAATATCTTCTTTTTCTTGTATTGGACGAAAATCATGGAAACTCATCAGAACACAGATTTGACATGAAGTCACGTTGTTAACGACTTTGCATGTAGGGAATGAGCACCAATGAACATACTATCAAATTCTGGAAGGTGATATTTATAATTACTGAAGATAATATTTGGAAAATAAATAGACCATGAACAAACAGCTCAAGAGAAACGTGAAACGCAGGGATCTTTTAGCATGTTTCTTAAATTCTAATGACCAAAAGGAAAATAAATAAGCGGGAGGAAGAACGCGCCTTCCTTCCGCGGCTCCTCTCCCACCACCTCCCGCCCGCGCCACCGCCACCGCCACCGCTCCGCGCTCACACCCGCCTCCTCTCCCGCGCGAGCCCGAGATCTACGAGGCAAGGCTCCCCCGTCTGACGCCCTACCTACACGCAAGGCACGCGGGGAAGCGTGCCTGGAGCGGAGTCCTTCCCGGCCGCGCGTATTGGGATTCGCCGCGCGCTCGGTGACCAGGCCGGCGGGGCTAGATCCAAGAGATCCCGCCCCCGACTTCCCGCGTCCTCCGTGAGTCCGTGGTACAGTCTTGCGCTCGCGCGTTCTCAGATCTCGTCTCGCCGTTCGGCTTGTTTGTTCGATTTAGGTGACCTGATTGAGCGGTGGTCGTGGTAGTAGGATACCTCTGCTACATTTGGTGGCAGTTGAGCTGCTTATGTGATTTGTAGTTTGCTTTCATATGATTTGAAGTGATTTAGCTAGAGATGGCGGCATAGGTTCGCTGTTTGAATTTGTTGTGCTTCTCATGTCCATGATAATAATGATTTGATAAAAAAAAATCAGTCTACTCAATGCATGGATTGGTAGAATGCTGTAAAATTTAGAGGAAAATTTTAGTGTTTACCTAGTTTGCTTAGTTTGTCTCTGCTGCAGGTAAGCAGGGATTGCTCTGAAGCCACGAGTAGTGGGAGTATAGACTGATATCTTGTGGGTTGTGGTTTGTTGGGCTGCTGCTCCTTGTTGTTGGATGGGCATGCAGAGGAATGGCGCGCTGGAATGCAGTGTTTGTCGCTCTAAGGTGGTGGCTCCTAGCCCAAGGAGTGTGTCAAGGGCATACGACAAGCACCGCAGCAAGATATCACACAAGTACCGTGCACTCCACTTCCTACTTGTGTCTGGGGACTGCATCTTGGTCGGCCTCCAGGTAACTCTCTATCCTATCATTTATGACTTAATCCCCTATCAGGAGATCATTTCCTTACTGGATGGCATTGAATTTCTTAAAATTCACCTGGGGAAAGATGTAATGCATTATAATTGAAACTCGTCTGACATTCGTTCGACGCAGCCTCTTTACAATTTATTGCAGGGGTAAGGCTTGCCTTATATAATCCTTCCCCAGACCCACCTAGCGTGGGAGCTTACAACACTCGGTCTGTCCAGTGACAGATTCTTAGCTTGCCTTTCTGTAGCCATGTCTAAAAAGTAAATAACTCTAACAATCTGTCCATCTTTAATCTTGTCAGTCATGTAGCAAATTGTGCATGTATCTGATTGCCGCACTGGTATTACTTTACTGATAATATATTTTACTCTGCAGCCTATCCTAGTCTTTATGTCAAAGGTTGATGGGAAGTTTCAGTTCAGTCCTATCAGTGTTAATTTTCTGACAGAGGTTACAAAAGTTATTTTTGCCATCGTAATGCTAATAATCCAGGTTAGTTCATGGTCGCTCATGCTTTCCTCAAGAATGTGTACTTTATTTTATTTTGGTACAGTCGTGCTATATGATATCAACCTTTTGATGAGTTATATTTGTCTTGAAGTGTTTCCCCTAACTTTATTACGTATTACTCCTGTGTTGCAGTCTCGAAAGCAAAAAGTGGGGGAGAAGCCACTTCTGTCACTTTCGACCTTTATGCAGGTGATTTATCTTGTCTATAGATAGCACACACACTCCTTTTCTATTTGTACTCATGTAAGATGCATTGATTCTATTTCCTATGACTTTTCTTCTTAGTATCAAATAATTGATAATTCTCCTTTCTGAGACATGGATAATGATCATTTTATTTTTGATTTTTTCTTTTTTTAGGCAGCCCGTAATAATGTACTATTAGCTATTCCTGCTCTCCTATATGCTATCAACAACTACCTGAAGTTCATCATGCAGGTAAGGTTCAATGAATTGACCGAAACCTCACTCACTTGTGCAGATCAAGTAGACATATGATACATTTTTTATTATATTCTTTATGAAATTATCTTGTTAAAAGCATGCATTTGTGGAAAAGAATTTCTTGACACATTTCGGGATTGTAGTACTTGACTTGTCCCAGAAGATTTCTATTGTGGTTTTTTTATATGGCTTTTCTCGCTCACTGTGATAAACATTGGATAAAAAGAAAGATAACACAACAGAGGTATAATCATTTTCTGTTTACTACTGCTTGTGAGTTTGTAGGTTAAAAATACCTGATCTAGCATATCTTGTTACATATTAACAGAGGTATAATCATATTAATTATTATAAATACCTGATCTAACATATCTTGTTACGCTCTGATCTAACATATCTTTCTGTTTACATATTGATTCATAGTCAGCCATGTTATGATTAGGTTTTGATATTGTTATAGTATATTATTTTGCTTGATCTTTTAGTGCTTTCCATGTAGTTATACTTCAACCCTGCAACTGTGAAGATGCTTAGCAATCTGAAGGTACTTGTTAATGCACTGTTCACATGTTCTGTGTACTATGTGCTCTGTTCACAGGTGTACACATCTGATCTGATTCCCCTGTGCATGGAAAAGCAAGATTGCTAATGTCATGCTTTTTGATACCCAACGCAGGTATTGGTCATAGCTGTTCTCCTAAAAATTATAATGAGAAGAAAATTCTCTATAATTCAGGTTAGAGTGAGGTTGACATTGTATTTACATGTACATTTTTGTTTGATATTATCAGTTCCTTCAATAATGTTTGACCCTTTTTTTGCTACCAGTGGGAAGCCCTTGCCTTGTTGCTTATTGGAATTAGTGTCAATCAACTACGCTCTGTACCTGAGGGCACTAATTCATTTGGTCTTCCAGTCACCACTATTGCATACATATATACACTAATTTTTGTAAGTTTCTATATATTTTATTTGATCGTTATATTCCTGAGCAGTTATTGGATACAAAAGTTCATGCATGCATGTTTCTGTAAAATTGTAGGTTACTGTCCCATCGCTGGCCTCTGTCTACAATGAGTATGCCCTAAAAAGCCAGTTCGATACAAGTATCTATCTTCAGGTAATTTCCACTGGGAGCATGTCTTCCAGCTCATTTGAATTCGTATTGTGAGGTTGTCAAATATGGTTTCCTACTTGCTAATAAAGTTGTCATAACATCCTCAATTAAAAATAGGAGGGAGTGTCACGTGGCTTAACAGTTCAGACCGACATGTTTCTTATTTCTCTTAACTTTGTTTATTCGACTAATTCTGTTCATATTGCAGAACTTGTTCTTATATGGTTATGGTGCAATCTTCAACTTCCTTGGCATCTTAGGGACTGTTGTATTTCAAGGTAACATCCTAGGAGATTTGTTTTCCAGTGACAAGGAAGCTGTACATTACAACTGTAGTTTTAGACTTTAGTAATGTAGGGGAGACAAAGGAAAGTATTCAATCATGTATTACACGGTGTTACTTGAGTTGGTACCTGTGGTGGTTTTCAGGTTTGGATAGTGTGACTGTTTAGAGCTTAATATATTGATCAATACGTGCACAGATGCTTTAGTGCCTTAAAACTCAGAAACCATTAGTGGCCTGTCTTTTTTATAAGGTATATGATGTACTGTGTTCTGTTTGCTTGCAGGTCCAGAGAGTTTTGATATTCTACGAGGTCATTCTAGAGCTACAATTTTTCTCATTTGCAACAATGCCGCACAAGGCATTCTCTCATCATTCTTCTTTAAATATGCAGGTAAAAAATGGCATACCTACTTGTCTCACTTATAGAATGCTAGTTTTCCGATACTTCCGCTCCTTCATCCATTTGCGTTCTTAAGTTCTCCTAATTCTGAATGATTGGTTAAAATACTTCTGCAGACACTATTTTGAAGAAGTATTCATCAACTGTTGCCACTATTTTCACTGGTCTAGCTTCAGCTGTGTTCTTGGGACAACCTCTGACTGTTAACTTTCTCCTAGGCATCTCAATAGTATTTATTTCGATGCACCAGGTAATTGGTGTTTGTTTATTTTATATCCTGTTTTTACTGTCAAGGTCTCTATCAAACTTATGTAACTGCTCTTTCCTGTTCAGTTTTTCTCTCCACTAGCCAAAGTCCAAGATGAAAAGCCAGCTGGGACGGTGGAGTTGGAAGACACAAAAGATCATAGGTAAAATGACTTGCCATTTTCATACATTGCATCACTACTTTCACTGAATATTCTGAGCATCTAGTCTAATAACATAATTTTGTTTGACAGGTCCATGGAGTCTTCATTTGTAAATATGACTGCTGGTGCTGCTGATAATGTAAGTGTTTCATTTCTTGATTAAATAAAATAAAAAAATAAACGATTCTTTTTGTGAAGATATTTTCTAGCTACTAAGCTCACAACTGTTTCAGGCAAGCCATCTTGGCACTACTGACGAGAGAAAACCCCTGCTGCCAATTTAACTTATACTTGAGGTGTGTTTCATACTTATACAACTATTTATTTATGTTGCATCTTAGTAAATCATGCTTTTGACTGCACTTGTAGCTATAAGACTTAAAAAAGATAAGTTTGGAAATTTTGATATCTTGTTATAACAGTTCATTTGGTGAATATCTGATAGCTGTATCAGACCTATATAGAGTCGTTTGGGAGAGCTGTGGTAGATTAGTTGACTAGGGTAGTCACTGGTCGTAGTTTAGAGTTATTTGATACAAAAAAAAAAAAGACAGGAGATCGTGTGTACTGGGAAGAGGTGGTCAGTTTATCCATGATGGTAAAAGTAGATGCAATGCTGGGGGTGGTGTTTGGGAGTTTTTGACGAAGGATTGGAGAATGGATTGTAAAAATAAACACAAAATATCCTAGTTACATGACTAGTGTGAGTGTGACGGACATCCACTGCAAATATTTTTCTTTTATTTGTTTATTAATGAGTTTGTGGAGACAAGAGGCACTAGAGGAGTTTTGTAAAGAACAAGCAGGTATACAGTAGCCATTGAACCAAGCCCAAGTAAAACTACGTGCCTATGGCAACTGATTGTACTGTTTTTTATTGTTGGTCAAAGCACATATTTCATCGTTCTGTTACAATTTTTTAACACTGAAATTCTTAAATAGGAACAACTCCTTCCTAAGGATTTTGATGAGCTCGTCTATATTTGTTATGCAGGTAGGTATAGAAGGAACTATTTTTTTGCCGTGACTAGAATAAGGGCACTTGTAAACAGCAAAGCAAAAAAGAAATATCCATACAAAGTTCATTTCAGGTCAAACTTTTTTCTTTCTTTCTGCCCCAACTTTCTGGGGGGCAAGGGCAATACATTGCATTAGGAACATCACAACCACTGTAATATTGTAATTCTTTCCCCTCGTGTGGGGGCAAAACTGTTATATGTCAATTTTGATATCAAGTTCCTGATTCTTTTTTAAATGATTTACGGCGTTGGTGCATTCCTGAACTTAATCTTCCGTCAATATTGGAGTGGCCTGATTTATCAGTGTTGGCATAAAATCTGTCAAACTGCTGCTAGTTTACTGGCGTCGATCCAATACTGTTGCTGATTTATGGGTGAGCAGCGAGCACTACCGATGATCTCAAATCCTGTTCAGCAGTTGTTCATATCTGTTTTTGGAACATGGAATAACTTGTATCCATTGAGCATCTATGTGAATTTTACACATGATCATAGACGTTCTGGCCTTCTGGGTGTGTTCCTTCTGAAAAAATGCCTACAGATGCAGACATTCCTACGGGTGCATTACATTAATAGTGATGCCTACAGATGCAGACCTTCCTACGGGTGCATTACATTAATAGTGGACGACCTTTTAGTTACATGAACTGTTGCCCAAATATAGAAGTCCAGACTAAAAAAAAAAGGAACTGTTGCCCAAACATGACTATACATAAGTCTGATTATACGCACGGCCGCAGGAGGCTGCGGACATCGGCAAAAATTGACTCCACGGGAGTTGCATGAGATCAGACCACGCCCTGCTGGTCTCGCACCACGGCGTAGTGGATCACGCGGGCGACTGTGCCCATGCTCGGCCGGAAGGCGGGGTCATACTGCAGGCACTGTACCGCGATTCTCCCGAGCTGCAGCCATGACACGGCCAAATGGACGGTTAGGTTCTGGAGCTATGCCAAGAGCTCGCATACCTAAACTACAGGCAGAGGCAGAACAGAATTTCATGTGTAGTGTCATTGTTAAGAGATGTACCTTTA
Source organism: Eleusine coracana subsp. coracana (assembly GCA_032690845.1). Classification (NCBI taxonomy): domain Eukaryota; kingdom Viridiplantae; phylum Streptophyta; class Magnoliopsida; order Poales; family Poaceae; genus Eleusine; species Eleusine coracana. The sequence continues at coordinate 9,775,954 of CM064424.1, forward strand.
GAGCACCAGCTGGAGGATACTGATCGCCGAGCTTTGGGTCGATGCATTCCTGAACTCTGTCTTCCGCTAGCATTGGAATTGCCTGATATATCAATGGAGGAGAAAGTTGGTCAACATTTGTTTCATCGTCATTTGGTGCTTGTGAATTTGCTGGGAATGTTCTGATATGCTCAAAATTTAACGAGAAATTGTAATTGCAATGTGTGATGGCATCGATATTTGATACTACCATGTTTGATCGTAGTGCAGTTTTTTTTTTTTAGTTTAGCTGGACCACAAATTTGTACCTTTTCAGCTATGAAAAGAAGGAACGTAGATCATTCTCTTGCTGCAACGTAGCTAGGGTAACTCCACAAACTGCATTTTTTAGGAATGTGATTGACCTGAGAAAAGAAAGTCCACTGGTGTCTAAGAAATTATCCCCTGATTTGCTCTCTTCTCATTAGGTAGGAAAATGAAAAGAGAGAAATGGCTGCAAGGAAGGTGAACTGATTCGCTACGCTGGCAATTTGGTCTAGCATTTCTGCTGGCCATCATGACCATCAACACCCGCAAGTTCTTGGGGTTGGTGGCCACCCAATCCAACCAACAAATTCTTTCGTTTTCTCACAGTAATCTGGAGATGATGCAGTGAACAATACAGAAGGAACAAAAGAACATCATTCTTACCCAGTTCACCAGGCTCCGCTGGCCCGGCGGCAGCGTCCGGTCCAGCGGTTTCCTCCCCGTCAAGAGCTCGAGGAGAACGATCCCGAAGCTGTACACGTCGCTCTTGTCCGTCATCTGCCCCGTCATCGCGTACCTGAAGAACAACAGACCCAAAAACACCATCATCATCAGTAGTAGCAGTAGTAGCAGCAGCACAAACGGGTAACTCAAAAGAAAAAAATAAAAACAGTGCCTACTCCGGCGCCTGGTATCCGAAGGAGCCGAGCGTGTGCGTGGAGCGGTTGAGCCTGGCCATGTCGGCGGCCTGGCTGAACATGTTGTAGTCTGCGATCTTCGCCCTGTACCCCTCGAACAGCAGCACGTTGGTGGAGCGCACGTCCTTGTGCGTCACCGCCGGCCGCGTCGTCTCGTGCAGGTACTCCAATCCCCGCGCCGCGTCCAGCGCGATGTGCACCCGGTGCGCCCAGCTCAGCACCACCCGAGGCTGCTCCTCCTCCACCTCCCGCCCCGGCACTTCCGACCGATCCCCTGCATTCAATCATCATCATCATCATCATCACCACGTTATTAATTAATTAACGTGACGACCCGTTTGGTAGTATTTCTTTGACGCGGAACAGACGGAGAGGCTTGTACCGTGGAGGACGTCGTGGAGGGTGCCCATGGTGGCGAACTCGTAGACGAGCACGCGGAGGTGGCCGCTGATGGTGTACCCGAGGAGGCGGACGAGGTTGTCGTGCCTGAGCCGGGACGCCACGGACAGCTGCTTGAGGAACACGACGTTGGACGCGTGCTTGGACGGCTTCTCCAGCCGCTTCACCACCACGTGCCGGCCGTTCCGCATCGTGGCGCGGTACACCTTCGCGTAGGAGCCCTGCCCGATCAGCTTCTCCCCCGAGAAGCAGCCCGTGATCTCGTTCACCTCACGGAGCGGCACCTCCGGCACCTCCACCACCACCACCTCCTCCGCCGCCGCGGGGCCGCCGCCGCCGCCCGGTCCTTTCTGGCTCCCTGAACGCGTGTATACGGTGCAAGCAAACAGCACATATGAGAGTTATGAGTGATAATACTACTGATAATGAAACAGAGTACTACTTGGACATGTTATCGAAGCAGAGGACGAAACAACACACGCATACACACACACACAAAAAAAAAGGGAGGATAATTTCACGGAGCAGGAAGCGTACCGGGATCCACCGGGTAAGCGTACCAGTTCTTGGACAACTTCCTCCCAATCCTCGGGAAGCAGCCGAGGCTGCCGCCGTCGCTGAACATGCTCTTGGTTCTCTCCAACAACCCCATCGCCCTGCTCTTGATTTCCCTGACGAACCTCGGCTGCAAGCAAAAGCTATACCCTGGCCTTCTCACTACGAATGCGACGAGAGGCGCCTGTCCTGTCAGTGTAAATATGTTTCCGCACGGAATCTACCCGTGCCCGCGCGTTGACGGCAACGCCGCGCGAGAGGAAAGCTCCGGCGCGAGGAGGGAAGGAGACAAGGCAGCGAGACTTGGAAACTGACGGGGGCCAGTCAGCCAGCGACGTGAGAGAGAAAGAGACAGAGTCCAGCCGTGACTTCTCGGCGCGCGTGCAGCGCCGGTATGGACCGAGTCCCCAACGGCCGAGGGATCATGCATGCCGTTCACCGTGTCCGCGAGTTAGTTCATTAGCGGTACAGGGCGTACGTGTTGCTGGCGTCGCTGCGTTTGATCCGTTCCTCCTTCCTGTTTGGGTTGGGTTGATGACAGGTGCTCTTCTTCTTCTTGACCGCGCCTTGCCTTCTCGCAACGGAACGCGAGTACGTGAGACGCGGCACGGGACGTGTCACTTCACCGGAGCGGCCCCGCGCGAGGACTGCTGATTTGGCCTACAGTGTACGAAAAGACTACCAATCCCTTCTGCCGCTTGCTTGTGCGTGCCCGCCGTGCAATCGGTGCTGCCATTGTTGCGCCTTGCGCGTACGGAGGGCGCAGCGGCCCCGTGTTTTCATTTGGCACGAGCACCGTGCCGCCCATGCCGGCGCTGGTTTGTGTGACTTCCAACGAACATCGGCTCACGGCTCCAATTGCCGGATCCTAATGTAACCTGGGGGGTACTCCAACCCCGTTTAATGTACTCTGTTCTTAAACGATGAAGTACACTATCCGATCCAATACCAGTTAGAAAAAGAGAAATAGGCAGAGTCCGATCAGAATCAAGATTGGTGAATAAGATATGTTGACTTTGTATGATCAGATAAACCAAGTATACATTAAAGAATTTGAGTAAAATGGGAAAAAAAAACTAGCTATTTCATGTATACATATACAAATTATTGGTGTACATAATTTATTTTATTAATTTTTTAAAAACCCATAGCAACACATGGTTATTTTGCTAGTTATTAATAAAAAACCAATAACGGATGCGATCAAATTCAGCCTAAGTCAAGCATACCATGTCGTATGAAGAGGCTTTTGGATTCAATATCTGAAAAAAAAAACTGCACCAAAATAAGTATCGGTGTATTAAAAACAAAGGTCTTCATTAACCATCTTGGACTGTCCTCATTAACCATCTTGGGCTGTGTGGGTCAGTAGAATACCTTAACCGTCAAGTGGGCGTTGGCCACAAACGTATGAACCGGCTTCTTCAGGATCGCGCAGTAGCACCTCGTCCCGAGAAAGGAGAAAGCCCACACTAGTCTCTACTTCTTATTAATTTATTATTAGTGTTAGTTTAGTTTAGTGTTGGTTGTTGTCTCGTGTTGGTTTTATTTGTTATTTTTTCCTGTTTTCAAGTCAGTTACGTCACCACGGAACCTCTATAACGTCATCTAACTCTAACCAACAAACCATCATAGTCCAAATTTTTTTGCCATACACCCACTACTAACCTGCCCCCCTTCCGATCGTCTAGACCCCTAAAAAACTGTGATAAAAAGGACTCCTGGTTCCCATCGTGCGCCATCAGGAGTGTTTCTAAAACATCAACCCAATCACCCAATCGTCCAGTGTTGAGGCCAAGCATCGTCGTCAATGTCGGTGAGTCATCAAGCCGACGTGTGATCGTAACAACAGTAGGTGCTTTTGCTTCAGTTGAACTGTTGAAGCCGAGTTCAGGGATTTTCTTCTAGAGGCCACGAGTATACCTTATTAAGCGTGGTGTTGGAAGATAGGGACGTGTATGTCACACCGTACTCCATGAAGACGGCGGCTGCGCCCAACTCCGATGGCCATGCCGAGAATGCCGAGTGCTTCATGACACACTCCCCAAAGGTCGTTCTTCTTGACGAACACGACCATAGACCTTGTTGTATACCTGTGCTCTGACGTTGCGGGCAGATAGCTTAGAACCAGTGGCAGTGACAACAGACAAAGAGAACATCAACGACATCACGTCTCCATTGCTAGACGTCGTGGACACCGATGCCTCTAAGACCGCCTCCACCTCCACAGGAGCTTTTAAGCTTTTGCCCGGGATGACTTCCAGACCCAGGTGTGAAGGACGTTGTTCATGTCCACTGGATCGGCATGGCGGCCGTCAACCTCCCGGACAAGGTGGGCCAACAAGGAGCTCTCTCACCAAAGCACTGGCGGAGAAGGTTAGTTGCAATTTCAGAGCCAATACCATCTATTTTGCCTGGACCTATTAAACAGTGAGTTCTATTATCATTCTAATAATTCAACACAGGAGAGAAGAATGTAATCTGGTGGTGCCATGACTACCACCTTTTTGTTCTTGCCCAAGTGCTTCAGTGTGACCATGACATCCAATGAAGCTTGGGTGTGGTTCCTTCACAGGCCATTCCCATCATCAGAGATTTATTTACTGGAAGCTGCCATTCCGTTTGGAGCTGCTTCGTTTAGTGCTATGTTCTGGTGTGTTCAGTTGGTCCCATGTTAAATTTAATTGTCAAACATAAGCATATTAGCTTAGCTTAATTATCCATATTAAATAAATACTCCATCCGTTTTAAAATTATTGTTATTATTGACTATTTTCGTTAACTTTAACTATTTATCTTATTCAAAATATTTGTTCAAATATGAAAAGTTATAAGTTATATTTATATTTTATCTAGAGATAAAACAAATCATAAGAAAATACATGATGTTTTTTGAAATTTTTGAATAATATGAATAATCAAAGATAGCGTAAAAAGTGAATAGCAACAATAATTTTGGAATGAAGGGAGTATACATATAAGGGTGCAAATAGTTTGATTCTGTAGCAACGCACGAGCAGCTTGCTAGTACAATAATCATTTTCATTAACGGGTCATACACAATATTTGTGGCCGACGTAAGGTCCGCCAAAAATAATTGTTATTGATTCTTATATTATTTAGTAACAAGCTACTTGTCGGCTACGGAAAAAAATGACAGGCCCGTGAGAGATGCGTGGCACACCTCCCAGGAGTGGCCCTGGGAACCCAGCTGTAACAGAGCATTAACGCTCCATCTCAGTCAAGGGGCGTCCGAACATTTCGCCTTCTAGCAGGACGAACCCCGGGCAAGATCTCGACGAACAGAGGATATCCCGTCTGGAGAATACACGCAACAAATTATGTATTTAACTTATATCGTCATGTCTGCATCACGAATAGGCGGGCATGGGATGACCCGTCTCATCGCTGCTCAGTTCAGTCAATACGAGTGATTCGGCCAGCTCGAGACTAGGGGCAATGCTATATTGACTCGGCTAGAGAGGAGTGAGAGCTGGTCGTCTAGGGGGTGTGGGGGGGGGGGGGGGGGGGGGGGGGGGGACCATGTGGAGTGTTCCACTTCTATAAAAGAGAAGGATCAGGAGAGAGAGAGAGAGAACGCACTTCAATACAATCTAGACAAGCACGACGTATGATTTTATATCTTCAGACCTAAGCGCAGGTAATCACTTGTGTTTTTTTTTTCCTTTTTGATGTTTATGATATGTAGATCCGTGCTTTCGAATCCTCTCAAGGGTGATCACGCTAAACTCTATACGTCGGTGCTTTGACAATAATATATAATGTTTACAAATTTTATTAAGACGCTAATGGTAATCAATAGAAAATTAAAAAACAATATGTATAAATTATTTATATAGAATAGGGTCAAGATCTCCGAGTGCAGGGGGCTCATGTCCCCTAACAGAACCTTTTTTTTCTTACATAATTGTTTTGGATAGTGGTTTTGTTCACACAATTGTAACAGTAAGATTTAAAAATAATTGTTACTAATTTTTACATTATTTAGTGATAAGCTACTTGTCGTCCACTGAAAAAATGGTAGACCCGTAGGAGGAGTGACCCTGGTAACCCAAGGTGTAATTAAGCATTAATGCTCCATCTTAGTCAAGGGACGTGACGCACGCACCACCGAACAGACAGTTGAGCACTTCGCCGTCTAGCGGGACGGACCCCCGGCGGGATCTTGACAAAAGGGAGATATCTCATCTGGAGAATATGCACAATGGGTGTGCATTTAACTTATGTGGTCATGTACACTGACGAATAGGTGGGAATGGGATGGCCTATCTTATTGTCATTCGGTTCAGTCAATATGGGTGATTCGGCCAGCTTGACAACAGGGGTGATGCCATCTTGACTCGGCTAGAGAGGTGTGAGAGCAGGTCGTCTAGGGGGGGGGGGGGGTAGACCATGTGGAGTATCCCCATTAACACTATAAAAAGGGAGTTTCGGGAGTTGAGAGAGAGAGAACACTTTGAGAATACAATCGAGACAAAGCACGACGTAGGATTTTATACCTCTGGGTGACTTGAATGTAGGTAATTATTTGTGTTTTTTTTCTTTTTGGTGTTAATGATATGTAGATCCGTGCTCCTGAATCCTCCTAAGAGTGATCACACTAAACTCTATATGTCAGTGGTTCAACAATAAGATATAATGTTTACAAACTTTACTGAGACGGTAATAGTAATCAATAGAAAATTATAATAAAAACACTATATAAACATTATTTATTAAAATAAGGTCAAGATCTCCGCGTGCAACAGAGGCTCATGTCCCCTAACAAAACACTTTTTTTTTTCCTTACATGATTGTTTTGGACACTGTTTTTGTTCACGCAATTGTAACAATGAGACATCATATTTTTCTGTTATAAATTTAAATATGCGAAATCAACATGTTTAAATATCAAGAGAATTTCACCAGTTAACCATTAGCCTACGAGCAACAACTTTTGTTTTGGAAGTATATGTGAAACTATTCTTGTCTTTAAATTCAAATTCAGTATGACTATGTTTTGAAGTTGATAATTTTTTAAAGGAAGAAAAATAGCTCTACGAATAATGTGAATTTCACGTTAATCCATCTAAGACATATTATTCTATAATTTTTTATATGATCATATTGTCTTGTGAAATTTTTGTATATTTGTACTTTGCTTTATTTTACAATTTTCTTTATCAATTTGATTTAATCCAAACTCAAATGCAGCATGGTTCATAATCCAACACATTAGTCTCATGGTACTTATGCAATGCTTGGTTCATAATTTAAATTTCAGAATTTTTCTTGAGAAAAGGAATATGATAGTTTGTGATGGCACAGAGGTGAGAGTAGAAATATATAATAATCATGTTTGATAAAATTTAATTTAAAAATGAAACACATATTTGTGTATATAAATATATACATAAAAGAAAATTGTTGTTGCATAAATTATTTTATAATTATATAAATTTCATGATTTTTTGAATCTCTGAATGTACAGTTTCGAATTCCTAAGTAAAAACAAAAGATGTCATGGCGTTTAAGTCATTTTGTTACGAATAAATATCCATCCACTAGATTTTTTTGCACAAAACAACCCAGTGTACACATGTTTAATTGGTTGACCACGTTTCTGTCATCTGGAGCAGTTGATGCTTTATGTATTCGTATTGCAAAACTCTAGAACTAGAAGTATAATCTTCATACTTTTTTAAAAGTATGTAAAAAATACCAATTAGAGATTAAGGTTTGAGATATGGAAGCACTTTTCATAGATTTAAGTTCAACAATCCTCCTTCAAAAATATAAATAATATTAAACGTAATTAACTTATATTGTTTAGTTTATATCACAAAAACTATGTGTGAGATTTTATTTTTTTGCAACAAAAAATACCAAAAACAAAAGCCAAAACAGACTTTTCGATAGTTGAAGCCCATAGAGGACCGGCACACACGCCCGTCAGCCCGTGGCCCAGCAGCACTTGCGCAGCCATCCAGTCCGAAGAGACGATCCAACAGGTTTGTGATCTCCATTTCTCCCCAAACCAGTAAAAACCCACCAAAACAAAACCCTTTCTCCCGTTTCCCCTTGTCGCTGCCGTCGTCTCCGCCGCCGCCGCTCGCCGGCGAAGCCGATCAAATCCCATGGCCCTCCTCCTTCGCCGAGGCGCCGCTCTCGCCGCCCGCTCCATCCGCGCCGTGGCCGTCTCTGCTTCCACCACCGTGCACCGCCTCCCTGCCGTCGGATCCCTTGCCGGCGCCGCGGAGCTCACCCCCTGCCAGCTCTTCTTCCTCGAGGCGCGGAGAGGCTTCGCTAAGGGGAAAAAATCGAGTAAGTTGCGCACTCCCTTCGTAGGTACTTTTACAGGACAGCTCAGCTCTGTTTGGGTTTTCCGTCTTAGATCAGTAGGTTACAGTTACAGACAGATAACTGCTAATTTAGACTGCTGAGATTGTTTATCGGAGTAATACGAATTGGAAATTAAGCATTGCTGGTGAACCATTCACATTTGTTTGTTCGTGGCTGTCTAGAGGATGATGGCCGAGGTGAGACAGTTCAAGCCGCTCCTGACATTGGACCAACTGTCAAAGCGGCAGCAACCTCACAAATGGATGCTGCAGTGGTTGCGCTGTCACGAGAGCTGAGTAAGCTTCGAACGGGAAGAGCCACTCCAGGTATATAATTGTGATTCATGTCTTCTCCATGTTATTACTATTGAATTTTTGCTGGAGAGTGCTGTATCTTGTGCACTGATAATGAAACAAATGTGTTTTGCAGGCATGCTTGATCATATCATGGTGGAGACTCCAGATGTTAAAGTTGCATTGAATCGCATTGCTGTGGTTTCTGTTCTGGATGCACATACACTATCAGTGATGCCTTATGATCCTAGTGTAAGAACATCTCATGGATTGCATAAAACAGTTATTTTAACAAGCATGAGCAGGCCATTTCTCTTTTCTGAGTAATTATACGATGGAATAAAATTGGCAGGTTTTAGTACGGAGAGAATCAAGGAAAAAATTCTGAAAGTATGATACAAGTTTATTTTTACTACTACTGTAGAAGCCCTAAATGCCATCACACCACTATTGTAGAACATCTAAATGCAGTACTTTGAGAAGCGGGCTTCAGCCCACCGGTAGTGTTGCTCGTCGACAACCTACAGGTTGGGGGTTCGACCCCCACTTCTCATCCAAAAAAAAAACTTGCCTACTAGCCATGCCAAAGCATATGATTAAGAGACGGCCCGTACTCACAGGGTAACAGTTCCCTGTGTAAGGGTGTGTAAGGGTGGAGCAGGGGTTTGGGGATTTTCTCGGCCTGTGTGAGAAGGTCCTTCTTAATACAATGCCGTTGGGGCGGTCTTACCTCAGCAGGTCAAGTTTTTTTTTAATGCAGTACTTTCATGTTAGCATGTTCGACAATACGGTCATCACAGCATTATTTTGCTACTTGACTTGAGCTCTTGCTTTCAAGAGTATGTTCACTTATTGCAATCTATGTTTTGCAGTCCATGAAGTCTATTGAGCATGCTATTATTTCCTCTCCTCTGGGCATTAATCCAACACCTGACGGCAACAGAATTATTGCAGCTATCCCTCCGTAAGTGTTGCCTGGAATCTTACTAATTGCTGTTTATCTTAGTCCGCTAGTTGATAAAAACTTGTTCTTGATATTTGTTTGGTTAGGTACAATTTCTATTAGTGAGTAGACCATTTCATTAGTCAGGCAATAGTTTTTTAGATACTAACATATGAAAGCTAAATTAATTTCATACTGCTTTACACCCATAAGTTATTCAAAGTCTAAGCTAAAAAAAATGTTGTTAGTCTTGCTTCGTCAGCTATCGTCCAAAATTTGTATAACCTTCCAATCAGCATTTATGGAGTCGAACTATTGTCCACAAAAAGTTTATATTACTTACTATTTACATTGTAACTTTGCTCCCTGCTGCTAATTTATTCTTGTGCATGCCCAGGTTGACGAAGGAAAATATACAGGTAATATATACTAGCTTGTATTTATTTTGTTTCCTGCAAAACCTAACATCTTTTTTCTGGATGCTCGAGTATAGGCACTGTGTAAGGTCGTTACTAAATCTGCTGAAGATTTTAAACAAGGTATCAGAAGAGCACGGCAAAAGGTAATGGACCTTATTCCATTTTCTTTTATATATTTATTTTAGTGACGACAGAATATAAATATGACGTAGAAATATGGACTGCCATATGTGTCATAGTATGTCGGTTGGCACTAGTTGAGATTCTTCTGTGGTCTGTGCATGCAGTTATTTCTTACTAAATTATTGTGCAATGCTGGAGGGTACTTGCAGCAAGTGATCCTGTGGGGTCTATTAGTGAATTTTATGTACGAAATTAAGTAAATTGTGCTGTGCCTTTGTGAAGTTTAGACATATTGTCATTCTGTTATGATTGTGGTTTAGTAAGCAGAAAATATATCAGGCTGCTAAATGGTGCTGTATAGTAGCAGCACTGATCTATATTGGTTTGCTGTTATGATGAGTAATGTTGGCTGTTAAACTGAACTGTTTGTGAATTTGACTTATCATAGCATCTGATTCTCTTTATCTTACATAAATTTGAGTTAACACTAGATCTTGATTTGACTATGAATGCTAGGGTCCATTTTTGTATGCTGGAATGCACTCTTAGTTATTTTACCTTGCATGTCCAGGCTCTTGATACAATAAAGAAAGCTTCATCTAGTATGCCCAAGGATGATGTAAAGCGGCTCGAGAAGGAGGTGATTAACTCAAACAATATTCTATAATCTATATGAAGTACGTTGCCTGCCAATGATCATTTAACTTATGTGTTCCTCCAGGTTGAAGAATTGACTAAGAAGTTCATTAAGTCAGCCGATGATATGTGCAAGGCTAAGGAGAAGGAGATCAGTGGAAACTGAAGTGCTCTGTCTTGATGAAATCCTGATTTTTCCTTGCCTTTTATGACTTGATTGAGATTAGGAAGATACTGAAATATAAAATTTCTTGAGTCATTCACTTTATGCTGTTAACAGATGAAAACAGTAAGATGGTCAGCGCAGCCTCTGAGGCGACATTGTAATTTCCGGTCTTACAGAACGTAGTGGCTTTACACGTTCCTTCTCCTCTGTCGAGAACTTGTTCTGTTGACTGCAATTTGCTTGTCGACTCGTGTACTTTATATATTGTCTTGGATAGTGCAATACCACCGAAAATGCAGGAATAGTAGTTGCAGTGTTTCGTTCCGTGTATACTAGCTTCGATGCTTGTGTGTTGTTTAGGATGTGCTAATTGAATTTGTTGTGCCGCTCTGGACTACTAGATACACTCTTCTTTCTTTCGGTCTGATTCTCTTGTCTTCAAAGCTGACCTGTCATCCTTTCCCTGAACCTTAAGATCCATTATATGAAGGAAGTGTCTAATTTTCAGTTGATTGAAAATGGAGGTTACTTTCAATCATTGTTTTTAACCCTTGGATCTAGATCTAATGGATACAAAAAGACAAACTTTTCTATAGTCTATACATAATACTAATTAATATAAATAATTTTATAAATAAAAAATAACAAAAGAAATAACTAATAAATAAAACAAAATAAATGACACTAAAAATACCATTGATTGAAAGAATGCTACTTTTCAATCGACCCAAAAGTAGCATTCCCGAACATTTAATGTTAACATTTAATGTTTTAATCCTGGAAAATGGGCGCTTGGGTGTAACTGATGAAATGGCAAAGATTTTCAGAGACGCTGGCAATACTGATAGTAACCAAACTACAAGCCAGTTAGCTAAAGCGTCTTATTAGTCAAGACAACACCCAGGCTATTCAAACTCCATGCCCGTGAACCAAAAACATCATGGCAAGCCAAGCTGAGCAGACAAGCCTTCGAGCTGAAGACCAACGCGGCTGCACACAAACCACACGCGTCACCACCCGCTACCATTTACACGCACACGCTTGCTGCAAACTACTGTGACTGAGCCTAACGGAGAGAGAGCCAAAGCATCATATCACTCTTTCCCCCTCTTACCGAACGCGGCCCTGGTGATCGCCCTGATGCCCCTGACCCAGAGCTCGGCGGCCTCCTCGCCGCCCTGGCACACGAAGTGCACCTCCCTCCCCGTGGCCGTGACGACGCGGAACAGCCCAGGCTCGTACGCGTCATCGCCCTTCCTCTGCCGGTGCCGCAGGAACGCGGAGCTGCCCCCGACCTCGGCCTCCCTGCACACCACGTTGCGCCGGTTCGACCCGCCCCACCGGAGCACGCCCGCGGCGGCCACCATCCGCAGCGACTTCCCGTGCGGCCTGCCGCGCCCGCCCCTGGTGTGCTTCTTCACGCGCGCGCCCTGGACGACGAGCTGCCGGCCCAGCTCGTCCATGACCACGTCCACGGCCTTGTTGAACGGTGCCCTGGCCAGCGCCGCCCGCGCCAGGGACAGCGCCGTCTCACCGCGGGGCGTGCGCGCGTCGCACCGCGCGCCGTACGAGATGAGCAGCTCGCACACGGCCGCGTGGCCTTCCCTCGCCGCCAGCATCAGCGGCGTGTACCCCTCGCCGTCGGGGACGTTCACGACGTCGCAGCAAGTGCAGCCCGCCGCGCCCGCCAGGTGCCGCACCGCGGATGCGTCGCCGCGCCGGGACGCGCAGTGCAGCGCGTAGACGAACCCGCCCGGCATGCCCTTCTCCAGCGCCAACTCCAGCATCACCTGCTCGAACACGTCCCGCTTCTTGCTCAGCTGCGCGACGATCCCCAGCGCCGTCTCGCCGCGCGCGTTGCTCAGCTTCACGTTGGCGCCCGCGAAGACCAGCGCGCGGAAGGTCTCCACGTTGCCCGCCTTGGCGGCGGCGATCACGGGCGAGCACCCGTCCGCGTCCTGCTCGTCCACGTCCACCACGTCCGGCTGGTGAGCGAGCAGCAGCGCCTCCATCGCGGCCGCGTCGCCGCACCGCGCGGCGAACATGAGCGGCGAGAACACCTGCCTGTCGCTGGAACGCGGGACGGCGCCCGACCGAATCGCGGCGAGAAGAGCGCGTTCGAAGCCGGAGTTCCACCCACCGGAAGAGGCGACGGCTGCGGCGGACTCGCCCGCGGAGTTGAGCAGCGCGAGGTCAGCGCCGGCGGAGACGAGGACGCGGAGGCAGTCCTCGCGCTTGTGGCGCGCGCAGAGGATGGAGGGGGTGTCGCCGCCCTCGGACCGCGCGTCCACGTCGCAACAGCCCAGGTCGACGAGGACCTGCAGGATGTCCGGCTGGCCGAGGCGCGCGGCCAGGTGAACCGGCCGTGGCCTCGAGGCGCTCCTGGAGGACGTCTTCATCACCGGCGCTTCGGGGTCCGCGCAGGCGGCCAGCAAGGCCTGGACGGCACCGGCGCTGCCGCAGAGGACGGCGTGGTGGAGGGGCGTGCGGCCGAGGTGCGTGGCGGCGGAGGTGTACCCGCCGCCGCACTGGAGGAGCGCGCGCAGGATGGAGCCCGTGGACTCGTAGTACTCCACGGCGCACCACAGCGCGTCGTAGGGGTCCGCGAGGCCAGCGCCGACGCGGAGCTCCTCGCCGGTGGCCGCGTCCCACGACCACGCTCCCAGCCTCACCTTGGTTTCCCTCTTCACGCCGGCCTGGACATTGGTAACAATTACGACGATGTCTTGCAATCGATTTTTGCAGAAGAATGAAGAGAGGGTACAAGTGGTCAAAGTATGCGCACCTGGAGAAGATGACGGACCACGGCAACTTGGCGGCTCACGATTGCGGCGAAGAGCGCCGTGCAGTCGACATTGGCGTGAAGGGATGGCTTCAGAGATCGCAGGAGCACCCGGGCGGTCGCGTTTGGGTCAGCTCCGCACTGCAAAAGAGAGAACAGGTGTAAAGTTGTCGATATCTCTCGTTCGATTGAAGGCTAGAAACTAATTCGAATATCGATAGGGCAACAAAGTGGCAAAAAAGTTTGGGTAAGATCCGCGTAGCCTTAACCGCAATGTGCTAGAGGAAAGTCCGAAAGACTGTTCCCACCGAAAGACTGTCAGGGGAGATGCCAACCGTCTCTCCTTTCTACGAACACGAAACGCGCGGCGCCGTCTCCCACTATAAACTAGTCAAGCCACAAACAAAGTAGCGAGGTGGGACTAAAGCAACCGCTTCCGATGCTCTTCACGCTAATATTTCTCATGTGGGCCAAGGACACTAAAAAATTGGCCCATAAAGCCCAACTTTTCAGCCCACGTAAGGATGGTTCTACTCTGCTGAACTTACTCTGCCCGAAATACACGCATCGCCAACAGCGGGAGACATGGACACAGCGCAAACTACGCAGGAGCAAGATTGCAAGAAGCCAAGAATGTACCTTGATGAGCGTGTCCACGACGTCAACGAAACCACGGGCAGCGGCGGACACGAGCGCGTGGACGGCGACGCGTGGGCGGACGAGGTCGGAGCCCATGAAGATGGCCGCCAAGGCCGCCTGGCCCTGCAGCGCCGCCTCCACGACGGCCTCCTCGCACGCTGGCTGCGACGCACCCGCGCGCACCAGCAGCTCTGCCACCTCTGCGCGCCCCTCCCGTGCTGCCGCTGTCGCTGGGTAACCCTGGAACACCTTCCCGTTGACGTCCGCCCCCTTTGCCTGCACACGTAGCACGAAAAAGTGAGAACGGTGCATGAACCATCTGAAAACGTGTACTAACAAAGAGATGCAGAACACATTGGTAATTCCTGCTGACGACGATAAGCTAAAATAATGCAACGTCAAGCGAGTACACTACTAACTGCATCAGTACCGGCCCGTAAAAAAGTTACAGAAACAGCAAAAATTTCTGAATCAGCACCAGTGTTTTCAGATCAGTTACAACGTAACTGCGTAAGATTTGGTGATCAATGATATATACTAACTGGAGGTGGAAAAAAATGACATTTCACACTAAAATCTTTCACTGTTTCAGTTTCATTTGCACTGATTGCGACTCATTTTCCACTATCGGCTCACTTTGGCCAGCGCAGAAGATAAGATGTACTCCGTACATCAACTCCAAAGAGCACATGAAAATGACCGCCGTGTAACAAACGTGTCGTTGTTACTATGTCCGGTCCAGTCGGTGCCGCCCTGACCACCAATGGAGCAGGCCAAGAAACAGGGAGTACTGGAGCAGCATCACTATTGCTGAGATTCATTTATGCAAAAGAGACAGGAGGGGCCTCCTCCTGGAACAAGGAATCTGGTCAAAGTCCTGCAGCGTGATGGTGCTATGCTATTGCTATCCATCGATGCGCCACGAGATCTTTATGCGAGGTTTCACCGCGATACATGTTTCAGCATACAGTGGCAGCGCCTAGCTTTAAACATTTCCGGAACTACTGGAAAGTGGAAACCATTGTGTGCCGCCCACTGTAGCCTTCATAAAACTCGCGTCATATCCAGCCACACACATGATCTGGGACAGTGAAGGAATCCCTCTCATCCGCAAGCAAAACCACGAGTCGCCAATTTCACAGGAACACATCGTACGATGACAAGAGATGCTACAGCAGAGTTATTCTTCTCAACGTTAAAGCGAGAAGGAATCGACACGGCATTCACATCGCACAGTAAACGCGTCACTCCGCACTGAACAGGGATGACGATCGCGCCAAGATGACGTTCCTCACACCGTACTCCATCAGTACTCCGCCGGGCCACCACGCCGGGGAACACGGGCGCGGGCAGGAGGGGCGTGCAGGTGCGCGCGTGTTGCGGACCAGGGAGGGAGGGAGGAGGAGGAAGAAAGGAAAGGAGGAATACAGCTGGCCGGTGGCAGAGGTGGGGGAATGGCTCCAGGACAGGGAAGAGGACACGGCACGATACGGACGAGCTCGCCTCCGTCTCCGTACCGCGCGCCCAGATGCAGCGCACCGCGCCGCGCAGGGCCCCGTTTCCTGTGACACGTGCGTTGCCGTCTTCAGTGCTGGCATTCTGGCAAGGCGCTTGGCCCCCGCCGTAGAGCCGGTAAGAGGCGAAGGATCGTCTACCGGCGGCCCTACCCTCTCTACCTGGCTGGCTCGATCGCGGGAAGGACGTGGTTTGATGGCGTGAATGTGATCAAATACAGCTGGTGCGGTTTGGACGTATCGCAGTTGGAGGGAGCACACGCACCAGAGCGATCGCGCTGAGATGCAGATGCAGATCATGTGAGCTCAATGACGCGGGTGAGGATCTGAGACCAGGTACAAAACTATTTTGCCACCGCATGGGGTGATCAGGGCACCACGACCAGAATTACAGGCTTGAGCAATGCTCTGGGAATCAGGGATAGGTCAGTGACATAAGACTGTGAACTGGCCTGATGGCTGATGGGGTTATCCTGATCCCTAATGACCGAGTTCAGAGATGGGGGTTGGTTTCTACCTCACCTGTGACCACGCAACTACTACGTATGTACTGTACTGTAAGTTTCGGCATGATTGTCCGAAGATAACGGGGATGGACAGCACGCTGCACTCCTCCATGCTAGCTGAACGAGCCAGAGCTCCAAAGAAAACAAAAGAGATGCTTCATCGTCTTTGTAGATAAGGGCCACGGGATCCCGGCCGGCCGGCCGTGAAGAGGGGCCGACTGTCCTGGGCAGTAGTACTAGCATTCATTAGCCTTTGGCAGAGATCAGGAGAAGTGCCGGTACAGGCGCCGTGCGGGGCAAAAGTACATGGCCTCGCGCCCGGGCGCACGCTGCGCTCTCAGTGCAACCACTCCCCTGCCACGCCCATTCAATGGCGCTCCGCGCGGAGCCCATGACGCCGGCGGATCAGCCGGACAGCGCGCCGGACGCCCGCTCCACGCCACGTCCGAAAGGCAAAGGCTGAAAGGCATCAGCAGCAGCAGTACACTCTCTCGCCTCGGTTCATCTCGCTCGCCACCGTAACCCACGTTTCACGTGCACAATGTTCCTATCCTTGCGAGTATGAATTATAAGACGCGGCATGTGGACGAGAGGTGAGCCTTGATTCTTCCTCTTCTTCTTCAGAACGGATCCGAGGGAGATGCACGACAGGCAAGTGGGACCTTACTGATCAATCAGGCCACGGCGAAGGACCGTATTGATCCACCAAAGCTCAAGATCACACAAGTTGACAACACAACGGCGCCGCGCACAGGACCTAGACGTGGAACGTGGCTGGAGCGGAGAGCGGAGACCGGCCGGCTCCCGGCGGGGCAGGTCACGTGATCCCACCCCCGACCGCGCTCACGAGGGGAATATATTGGTCTCTACCAAAGCGTTGAGCTTGACTACTAAATACCTACTCGCTTACCACTGCTAGTTAACAAACACTGGCCAAGTTTTGCTTTCGTACTGATTATGTTAGTGTTACCGGCAAGCAAAAGCAGGACTCGGTCAGGGCCCAAGTCAAACCCATCCAACGCTGTCTACCAATCATGTCACTAAAATACTCTCTCCCTGTTTTACAGTTACAGTTACTGTACTATTCCTTCCGTCCCAAAATAAGTGTCATTTCACTTTTCGAGAAGTCAAACGCTTTTAACTTTGACTAATTATATATAAAAAAATATTAATACTTATAATATATGATTAGTATTATTAGATAGATTATTGAATCTATTTTAATAAAAAACTTAATTAGATATAAAAATATTATTAATATTTTCTTAAAATATAATCAAAGTTAAAAAATTTTAACCGACACAGCGACACTTTGGGACGGAGGGAGTACTACTAACCCCATGGTCGTGCCTGGCTTCTTGACGCGACGACACGATGGAGTGGAGCAGAGCAGTAGGGATGTTACTGCAATGCCGATTCTTTACCGGGGTACATGGGCTCCGTATTCACCATTTCTTGATATATTGTTATTGTTTCTTTACTCGGTATAACTAATCAATGGGAAATACTGCTGCTACTGTGGCAGTACGTACCTGGTACAATACCATACCGGTACATACCTAAACCGTGATTTTTACACCCCGACCGATGCGCACACGTATGCCTAAGGATATTGAAGTGTGCCCAGGAAGCTTCCCTGCTTAAATTGCATGTTCTACTCGACGATTTTCATCGTGGCTAGAGAAAGAGAACAAAGCCAGTCCGTACGCGCATTAAAGAGGAGCTGCAACACAGGTGGTATGGTCCCATTTTTTGTGCAGCCATGAGCTAAACCAAACTACTGATCGCAGGTTAACAGTTCCAAAGTCCTAACGGTTAAGGCTAGTGATGAAATTGATGATTTTATCTGTTACTAATTTATTATTGAGAAAGTTGGCTACATAAAGCGGCAATTGAGAGCGAGAAGTGGAGTACGAGTATCATCTAGTAGCTCCACTTTGCTTTCTCTTCCTACGAAATTCATACTCATAATTTTGACTTTTGGTTTATAAAATCGCAAAAGATCACGAGTGGGTCCAGTATAATCTCTAGGTTCCTCTTTGTATTGATGTACGCACTTAAAAGTTGGGATTTGTCTTGCGCGTGCATCTACACAGTACATGGAGCTATGACTGGCAACAAATGGAAAACTGACTTGGTGGCTGGTACTTGGATGAACAGTAGTTAAACATCCTTTTTCTAGTTCTGGGGTCACGCAGAAACGAGGTAGTTGCACATAGAAATGTAGGCAGCGCCCGCTGAAACCATTCGAAAATGTTGTGCCAGCCCCACCCAGCTTTTCACCAAAGTGGTGACGGAAAAGCCGAACGGAATTGGACCGAAGAGGTCCACATTAGTCAGGTAATTTGAATGCAAATTTGCAACAAAATCGGGCCGACATTTCAGGAGGGGCAGGCTACGCACGAACGCATAATGCAGGTTCTCTAGCAAGCCGAATCTGGGTTCGAATTCCTCTCGATACGATCAAAATGTACCCCCAAACAAACCATCAATCAATAAAATGCAGAAACAAACAAAAACGTGATGCAGATGGATAAATTATCGATGCGAGAAAAGAAAAAACAGAGCAGCGATGTAATGCGGGGGGGGGGGGGGGGGGGGGGGATCACTCACGAGCAGGGTGCGGACGAGCGCGACGTCCCCATTGCCGGCGGCGAGGAAGAGCGGCGAGACGTCGGCGCGGATCTCGTCGTGCACGGGGTGGAGCTCGGCGGCGGCGCCCTCCCGGGGCTCCGCCTCCACCACCCGACGCGCTCTCAGCCACACCACGCCGGCGTAGTTGACGTCTGCGCGCCCCGCCGCGAGCAGCTCGCCGACCTCCCTCGCGTCCCCCCGCGCCACCGCTTCGACCAACCGCTGCGAGGTCGCCTCCGTCTCGCGCGCCACCTCCTCGTCCTCCGCAACTGGCCACACCTGCCGGCCGCCGGCGATCGCCGCCGGGCGCAGCAGCACCGCCATTTCGGAATGGTTCTCGATGTGCGCGCTCTGCTCCGGCCTCTCTGTGTCTCTGGACCTTGGTGTATGGGGAAACTTGAAAGGGTGAGGCGCGCCGGCACGGAGCAAATATATAGGTGGGACTCGGGAGAAGCGAGACGACGAAGCCGAAGGCTATCGGCGGTGAAGTTACCGCTTCCGTGAAATGCCGAAAGGAGCTCGAGCTCGGGGCCCATTTGTAAGTGGTTTTGCGCAAGGACAGGCCCACGGATCATAGAGTGAACGTGAGTGGTCATCAATACAACGCGCGCAGGCGCTACTTCCGCGGCTTGGCTGTGAGGCTCCTCCGGCTCTCAACTGCGGCTCAGCTAGGAACTTGGATAGGTAACCTTCTGCTCGGCTGTATTCAAGGTGTTTTTTCTTTGGATAGAACAACAATATCTGCTGCGTTTCTTAGAGCGTTTTTAATGATTGCTTTTAAACTATCTCTTAAAATTATTTATTGAGTAAAAAAAGAGAGAAAACAGCTAAATCTTTCTAAGGAGGCAGACTTTAAAAAAATGTAAGACTTGAACATGTACCTCACTCCTCAATTCTCTCTAAGAGCTAACTACTACCTCTTAGCTAGATTGGAGACGCTCTTAGAGTGTTGAACAACATTGATACAAATTTCATCTAATTTTTGCATGATAACATGGTCTGTATGGAATAAGACCAAAGTTTTTGCTTTACTGGATCATGGTGAGATATCCCTCACACGTCTCTAAAGATATGTTTTAAAAAGAGAAGATATGAACAAAAACCATTTCATTGGGATTATGCTAGGAATACATGATTGAGACTCTGATTGTTCTGGGATAAAATACATTTTAAAGATACACGTAAATAACTAGACATGTTATTTGTATTTAGATTTATAGAGAATAGGTAAAATAAATATAAGCACTTGTATATAGGTATAGACTTCCTTTTTTCATTCATCTTGTTTTTTCAATCAAATTAGTTTTATATGTCATTGTAACTAATTAAATTGAATTAATTTCAGAATTAAAATGACAAAATACATATGTTTTTCTGGTCCAAATGTGGCTTGTTATTGTTAAACATACGTCTATGGTATCGACTATAATGAAGCAATCACTTTTTTTCTCATATTCTCTAGCTTTCAATCACCTGAAAACTTTTAGTCAATGATCTGCTATTTTGTATTTTTAATTTTTCTTTTATAAAATTATTTATATAATAATTAAATTACTAGATCTATATAATAATTGTAAATAATTAGATCTAAATCTAATTAGCAAGTCTTTTTTTCCATAAACAATGCACTAAATAGATGAGTTAAACTCAGTCGAATCAATAAAGATGCGGTTGACAACATTGCACAATATAGCTGGAGGCTTGGGGCATATGCCCACTTAAATTCCAAATTAATTTGTTAAATATGATCTTACTTAATAAACATTTAGATCCGTATGTATAAACAAACCGATCATTTATCATTTTTTATTTTAATAAATTACTATATAAAAAATATATATTATATATTGAAGTTTTTTTCATAGCGGTTCAGTGCAGCTAGCGCTCCAGAACTAACTCAGTGTCCGTACTAGCGTGGAAGAGGAGAGAGAAAAAAGATAACTATGACAAAAACGACTATTTGTAAGAAAGTCTAAGACAAACTCAACACTTCGCTCAACGCGTTTTTTAGGATACGTGTGATATAAAAAATTGAATGAATAGATAAAACCTGACAATGTTATACAGGGTAGTGTGTTGCAGCTGCTATTACTAAAGTTATACTTTTATATATTTTCTAGTCTTTAATCGACTGAAAGCTTTCAGTTAATATTTTGTTCCTTTATGTTTTAATTTTTCATTTATAATTTTTTTATATAATAATTATAAACTATTATATCTAAATTTAATGATTTTAATAAGTGATTAAAAGTTATCCAAAATTTTCAGTTAGCAAAAAATTAACAAGTCTCATACTTTTATGACTTATCTGTTGCAACCTTAAAAAAGATTGACGTGACGGTGACGACGGCGGCGGTTCGTACGCGCGTACGTGAATGCATTTCGTGCCGTGCGTGTGTGTTCCATACTTCCATACCCGCGGCTGATTGCTGGGTAGTACTAGTACGAACGTTCCAAGTGAGCAGCGAGAGGACGGAACGATTGAATGCACCTGTGGCATGTACCGCGACCGACCACTGACTCTACCATTCCGTATGGTCGCGTCCTCGACCCCTCTCTCGGTTCTCGTGTGGTCCGGTCGATCGGGTGAGCGAGAGCAAGGACGTCGTACGCAGCGACACCGGTGCGTCGCAGCTCCGCTTGCACTGCTGATGCGTACGCCGTGGATCCGATCATCCGTCGCGACGAATCAGCGGGTCGCGAGGACGGTTCGGTACCGTGAACAGTTCGGCTTACGCGACTCCACGAGCTGTCGCGGGATTCCCCCGCAGGGACCGCACAGCATGGCACAAGGCTAGCCCGCCGGTCCGGCTCGTCGTAGGCGCGCCCGCCGAGCCGAATCGAGCCGATCAATGGCCTCCTCAGCGCGCGCGCGTGGCGGCTCCGGTCCGTCGGGGCCTGACGGCCGGCTCCCGATCAATGGCCGGTGTGAGACGGGGTCCGGTTTCCTGTGGATTTGTTTAGTCGTCGCGCCCGATAAAGCCGCGGCCGCCGGGCGCCTGCCGCCTGAACGGAAGCTCTGCGCTGCTGTGGCTGCGAACCATTTGTGGGGTACGTAAAAAAAGGGACGTCACAGATGGTGTCTAGTACACCGAGCCGTGCAGCGCTAGCTACCCGATTTCCTTCATTTTTTTTTTACCGCGCCTTCTTCATTAGGTATAGTACACTGTAGAAGTAGAACTGGAGTTGTGGTGTATGGAGACGTAGTATGCGGCAGCAGGCGGGGACCTACGCTATGGCGTTGCCAGGTCCGTACGCCCGGAGTGGCTCCTTTGTATTCTGCGACCACAGGATGGGTGACTTGTCTACATTGATCGCGTCTTATCGAACCCAAAGCTGCTGATTCTTCACAGCCGCCCGGCCAGGGTCAATTCAGTTTTGTCTTTTCGATCCACGGCCTCGCGCGGGTGGTTCGCGTTCGTTCTGTGTGTGGCACGCAGTTGTCAACTTTGTCGTGGACGACGACGCACCCGCCCACTTTGCCAGTGTTCTCTCTGCGCGCCATAGGCGACGCCGAGAAGGCGGCCAAAACACGAGCATCGGAGAGATCGCCCTCCCGTCCCGTGTACGCGTACATACAACAATACACACATACACCACGGCGCTGGTGGCCTCCACGAGCCAAATGCTCGCATTACAATACTCGTGCTGCGGCCTGCGACCCACTTGCGGTACTGCTACACGTGCCAATTGAAGATGATCCCGATCGGTCTGTTTATCCGCCGGCGTCCTGCCCGCACTAGGCGACAAACTCTGGGGCCCGTATGCACCCGTCTCCTCTCCGGCACTGCGGTAGTAAAGTTTCTTTCATTTCCCTGCTTCTTTTTTATCCCTGCAGAAATTTCTAGTCCATCCAATTCTGACCAGTCAGATCCCACGAAGTGCGCCAATACCAACAGGATTAAAAAGAGGAAAGGAAAAAAGAGAAAGCTGCTCGCTGTCTAGGCAATTCGTCGCGCTGCATTTCTTTCCTCTCGCTCTTTGTTTCTTCGTTGTTTGTGCATGTGACGTGAGGTGGAAGGGAGCGAGGCCGGGTAATTATCGATGGCCGCGCTGCTGTAACCATTCAGCGCACTGAAGGAATGGCGTACGGTGGTGACCGAAAGGTAAAGGAACGCAGATCTCTGCATGCGTGACTGCACTTGCGGCGTCACGGTCACAGTTTCACAGACACGGCAAGAGTCAACTCTAGTAGTAGACGGCATTCGACTGCACTCCATCTTCCGGTTTCAGGAAGAAGAATCAGCAGATTGATTAGTTAGACATTCAACTAACTACACTAATC
Organism: Eleusine coracana subsp. coracana; assembly: GCA_032690845.1. Lineage (NCBI taxonomy): Eukaryota > Viridiplantae > Streptophyta > Magnoliopsida > Poales > Poaceae > Eleusine > Eleusine coracana. The sequence continues at coordinate 9,799,113 of CM064424.1, forward strand.
TGAAGCAACCTAATGCCTAAAACGATTTCGAGACTTTGGTAGGCTCGACTGACATGCACAGAGAAGGACAAAAATATAATGCAACAAGGCATTTGGCAGCTAGTAGCTCGGAGTTGGCTGGAACCGGGTCGTTATGACGCAATGGACAATGTCGACGTTAATCTGCGTAGCTCCATACGTGAATCTGTACGGTCTCTCCGAATCTTCCACGAAGCGACACGACTAGGCAAGAATGAAAATTAGTAGACGGGTGGGCTAGGGAATCGCATTTTATTGAGCGTGTGGCCATGACGCTGTGTTTTGGATCCACCATTTTAGCTGCCAAGATTCTGTACTCCGTGCTCTTTATTTCGTTTCCTGTTCGTCTCTTTCAGAGACGCTGCAGCCTGCCTGTACCATAGTCATATAAAAGCACATTTGGTATTGGCTACTGTATAGAGGCTTTAAGCACGTCCCATAATATTTTAATAACACGACCCACTGGATTGCAAGGAGTACGGTGCAGACAAGGATGATGCAACTAGCTCGTGCATTTGCGCCCTTGAGCACACAAGAACAGTGTACCAGAATATGCTTCAGTCCAACAGCTACGAGGTCATGCACGTACCAACAAAATGATTCTACATATCTTGGACTGTTTAGTCCTCGAGCGCACAGCTAAATGCTCGCTATAAACAGCTCAAAGACCTTATCGTCCTGTTGTGATTGGCTTTGTGGTGCCTCATATAGTCATCTAGCATCGCTTCGTAGCTGCCGTTTTCTAGAGACTATATACCAATGGTCATGTGCTACCTGAGAATGTGTGTGTTCACCAAACAAAACCACAAATATGTGTAGGCCGGTGATTAGATTTCACTAAGCCAATCATAGGTAAGTTTGCAGTATAAATTACAGGGTGTTTGTCTTGTCCTGATGGTCATTTTCCTTTTGAAAACAGTAAGCTATACCAAAGCTCAACTCCTGCCGAGTGGAGATCCTCTTGGTGCATTGGTGCATGATTGGCCCCAGGCGGCTCGATCTTGGTCCACGCCATGGCATTGAACGGATCAATGAATATGTGTTAAGTAGTTTAGGCTTCGTAGGCACGATTACTTTTAGCCCTTCTATGATGCTCCCTGCATTCGCTTACAATATGTGGCAATCACAACCAGAGATAACCATTTGGCACTTTTAACCAAATGCCAGGCTGTGGACGGCACCTGCTGACTGGGTACTAACAGTCAAATTCAAACTGCTTAATGCTACTAATATTCTTCAATAATATATATTTTTGTCGTCATGTTAACCGAAGCAGCAAAACCATCTCATTGGGCATGGCACTACAATTCTAGGGAGAGCAAAAGTAATAGGGGGAAAATATTCAGTGCAAACAGAGGCAGGTTTGATGGATAAGGTGGTCACAACAATCAAGTTCAGTACTTCAGGCACGGAAAATCAATCAAACAAAGAAGCGACGTACCTAACCTTTAACTTTCTTTGTGGCCAGTGGAGGCCATGTATACAATACTAGGAAGGATGTGCCCAGAAAGAAAAGGGCAATTCATCAGGACATAAAGCCTCCAAGGACAAGGAGTACCCTACTCATGTTTGCTTGCGCCCTAAAGTTTCCGAGGCCAGGCAAATGCCTCTTATATTTTTCTTGCACAAGCCAAAGCACGTATACTTCCAGGCAGTAAGATATTTGTTGCCAATGCATCCAAACTAATCATTCGCACTCATCCCTCACCTTTTATTAGTAGTTGCACTAGTTCATAACCATGTCTTGCGTTCCATGTTTCCTTTCCGCTTGAACCTGGGAGAGTGCACAACGAAATGAACATGCGTTTTTTAAACTAGAAAAAATGATGTTGCAATAGCGCTTGTATGAACCAAACCCAAGCTTCAAGCATCATATAATCCAGTGGCCCATGGTGGTTATGTAGTACTCTAGACATCAGAAAGGGAGGTAAACATAAAGAGAAGAACATCATGATAATGCACATAGAAGCGGAGCACGCACATCGTACAAGCTTATCTTTTACCTGGATTCCCACAAGACTTTCGGTTTGGCCGCAAGCTGGCCTGACCTACCTATCGAACCATGGTCAATGGGGGATGGTAACAGTGACTCCAAGTGGAACCTATGGCCTACAGCTAGTAGTAGAGTACTAAAGATTCACCACTATGACGACTTCATTTGCCTAGAACAAATGATTGACTAGACTAGACAAAGTGGAGAGTTTGATCAGAAATGGTTGTTCATGTCTCTATGCAATCAGAAGGTGTATGTTCTTGTTAACACACACAATGGCATGCACAAATACCTCTATTGACTGCTAAAACTGAGGCATGAATAACCTTTTGCACTGGGAGACATCTTGTGTAACGTATAATCGTACAAACAACGAATGTCATGAGCACTGGAAATGCATTGAAAATTCCGGGAAGGTGTACTCTGTAATAATCGAAATGCCAAAATGTTACATGTCACACTCTGCACTGCATGTTCTCAAACAACAGAAGAACGGCATATTTTTAACCTCTTTTCTTCTACTTCAAGATCCATAGGGTTGATACATAACTGATCCTATCTACATAAACCAATGAAAACTTTGCTACCTGCCATTTCTAGAAGACCGGTCATATACCTTCAATGTGAACTGTCATGCTTTGTGCGAGATTCAAGATACGAAATTGCAAGGTCAGCAGCCTTGCTTCCAGAAGCTATAACACTCCCAACAGCCAGCCCATCCTTGTTATTTCCTATATGAGGGAACAGAAGCTCATGTTAACTTATTATCCTAAGACAAAATTAAGAAAGTTTACTTCCTCTGGTTATTATTATGGTTTGTTCACAGCACAAATGATAAGTGACTGACTATATATCACAAGGTACTGTGGCCCAATCAACAAGAGGAATTCTGATATCAAGCGTATGATGCACAAAAGGGTGTCTTTAGTAGCTTGCCTGCATAGAAGAACCCTGGTAGATTTTTCTCCATCTTCTCTATAGCTTCCAATATGGAATTGTAATCACGGCCATACAAAGGAAAAGCATTTCTCCAGTATACATGCCTGAGTATAGCAGGGAACATATTATATGAGTATGTGATTGTGAAATGAATTGCACAAATTCCTGAAGCTGCATATGAAAGAACAGCCCATAAAGGAAAGCATGGGGCAGATGTGCTATATCTATAACTAGAACAAATATTTGAATACTTACTTGACAAAAGTTGGTTGCCCTTCCACACCCAAAAGCTTTCTAAGGTCAGATGTCACAAGTTGCTTTAGAATAGTCCTGCAAGAGTGTGTTATGTTAGGAGAAAAATCTAGCTAAAATACAAAAGGAACATAAATCATCACAATAAGATATATACGTTGGAGCTCCAGCAAGATCTCGATTGTGGCTACCCCCAATGAAAGTTGTATATAGATATTGATCACTAGGAGCTCGATCTGGGAACATCATCGAGGAGAAGAGAGTACCTATGCAAATGCATGTAAAGATGAGGAACATAACACGAACAAACCAAAGTATAAATACAGGTGCAACATCACAAAAAGGCTGCTACGTGCCAATATCCATTCCATTCAAAACTCAGACAGACAAGATTTCCAAATTGAAAACAGTATAAACAAAAGGTGATGTAACCTACCAAGAGTTTTCAGGCCATGCTTTTGCTGTTCCTTATAGGGTATTAGTACCCCAAATCCTTCCAGAGGTCTCTTGACGTCTTCCTTCTTGTAAGCTGTCACCATGAGGGATAGTGGCAGATAATCCACCTGCACAATTGAAAAAAAAATGTGGATTAGTTGATATTTTCCTATGCATGCTGTAAAAGTTTTAAGATGGCCCATAGGAGAAATCCTATTGTTTCTCATCTATCTGTTGCCAATTAACATGAATTTCATGATGGGAATCGAAGTTATAACATTTATTTGTTGTGAAATTGTAATATGAGCTTGCAAAAACAACAATATCGACCAATAAAGGTGATTCTAACCTGACCTTAGGAAGAAAGTCTAACACAAATGGAGCTCCCCCTTTCATAAACTTCATCTTCTGCACATTAGACAATGGAGCCTGAAAGAAAAACAAAGAGCAAACATTGTGAATTTGCCAGATCAGAGATAAAAGAAGGGCCAAAACTTGCCAAATACAAATTAGTGATCCTTACTGTCATTATTACAGCATCGAAGGTTTGTTTCTTTCCAAACTCCTTGCTACCGGTATTTTTTGAATCAATAGAAATTGACCACCCACCGGATGCAGGCACATCATCGACACTACATGCCAGGGACAACACTTCTGTACTGAGCTTCACATTACCATCTCCAACTTCATTGTGAAGTGCATCTATTAGTGACTGAAACAGAGCAGACTTTTAATGCCATTTGAAAAGAGAAGAAAAGAAAAGAAAACACGCACACACACACATTGTTCCAGCAAAAATGATAAATAGTATTGACAAAATACCACAAAAGGCTTTGTTGTACGTGTTAGGTATATAGAGTTGTATATGGTCTTATATTGTATTTGTATCCTTACTTGTACTCCAAGCCTATACGGCCTATATAATAAAAGGTCACCCCCCCTGGTTTGGGGGTGTGGTGTTTACCCAACTCTCTACATGGTATCAGAGCCTAACCCTATGTGGATGACATCATTGTCACTGCCTTGTCTCCTGCCATGCTTCAGCGCCTTATTGATTGTCTTCATAAAGAGTTTGCTATGACGGATCTTGGAGAACTTCATCATTTCCTGGGGATTTCTGTCACACGCTCTTCAGATGGGTTATTTCTGTCCCAGCGACAATATGCTTTGGACCTTCTTCAACGTGCTGGTATGAGTGATTGTCATTTTGTATCAACGCCTGTGGATACTAAGTCCAAGCTATCAGCTTCCGATGGTGCGCCTGTTCAAAATGCAGCTGAGTACAGGAGTCTTGCGGGTGCGTTGCAGTACCTTACTCTGACTCATCTGGACCTTGCCTATGCGGTCCAGCAAGTCTGCTTGTTCATGCATGACCCTCATGAGCCTCATCTTGCGCTGGTCAAGCGTATTCTCCGCTATGTCAGGGGTACATTGTCTTTTGTCCTTCACATTGGTACAAGACCAATTGATACTCTCACAGCTTACTCTGATGCTGACTGGGCTGGCTGTCCTGATTCTAGGCGTTCGACTTCGGGATATTGTGTTTATCTTGGTGATACTCTGGTGTCTTGGAAATCTAAGCGACAGCACACAGTATCTCGTTCAAGTGCTGAGGCAGAATACAGGGCAGTAGCACATGTTGTGGTTGAGTGTTGCTGGCTGCGGCAGCTTCTTCGGGAGCTTCACCTTCCTCTCAAGAAGGCTACGGTTGTCTTTTGTGACAATGTTAGCGCTGTGTATATGACAGCTAACCCGGTCCATCATCGACGAACGAAGCATATTGAGATTGACATTCACTTCGTCCGTGAGAAAGTTGCTTTGGGGGAAGTTCGTGTTCTCCATGTTCCTTCATCACAACAGTTTGCTGACATTATGACTAAGGGTCTGCCTGTACAAGTTTTTACTGATTTTAGGTCCAGTCTTGGTGTCCATGATTCTCCCCCTGCGACTGCGGGCGGGTGTTAGGTATATAGAGTTGTATATGGTCTTATATTGTATTTGTATCCTTACTTGTACTCCAAGCCTATATGGCCTATATAATAAAAGGTCACCCCCCTTGGTTTGGGGGTGTGGTGTTTACCCAACTCTCTACAGTATGTTATTACAAAACATGTATGCCATCCAGAGGGTAAGGCATCACAACTCCTTTAACCTTTTTTTTTCTCAGACAACGAGGATGACATCAAAATCAAACTACCACAATCAATTGTGCTTAGTATTTCTCACTGCAACAGAAATAGACTAAACCAAATGGAGCCTCTTTCTTGAGAGAAACAAAACTTTATGATAATTAATTTTCACTACACCGACATTTGAGCTGTGCCATCTAATCTTTGTGAAGCATTAGATAGCCTATATAAGCCTGGGTACGGCAGGATAGCAACAGGCAACCAGCAGGTCTCCCTCTAGAGGCTCTCACTACTATTTTTGTTTTCTTCTTGCTTGCGTCAAACTGATAATGCGGTTGGGCTTTATAGCTAGCCCGTAACACGATGAACTGACTAATTATCCTAACCAAGGAACACTAATGATCTATCTTGGCTATTAGCTGACTAACTAAAGATTCTAACAACTAACCAACTGATGCCAATCCATGACGTGCTGTGATGCCTTGGTCCACGGAAATCGGCAAACTGGTGGACCTACGCCCAAGGCCAATGCCCTCGCCAAAACAAGGGGATGGAGCGGAAATCATATTCCTGAACAGTTCGATTATTGGACCAAGTCTTTTTCCCTATAAAATTTGTCAAGAACAATACTGAAGCAATACAGGAAAAATCATCATAAATGAAAATGTGTACTAACAGCAAGTCTCAGGGTGGTGGTGGTGGTGTGTGTGTGTGTGGTGGGGGGAAGGGGGGGGGGGGGGGGGGGGAGAGAAAGTATGGTAGAGAGGAGGACACTGTATAATACAACGCATCAAATTGAACTTCTCAGACCCTGGCATATTCCGGATTCATCATCCTACAAGGCAAACTGTAATGTGGAGGATAATTAGGCCTTATGCTTTGCCTAGAGCTTGAGAGATTTTAGGGGATTGGGAGAACTGTTTCTTCATTGATTGATTGCTTGATTTCAAATGACCGCCATGCCTCTCTTTATATAGAGGTAGAGCCGGCCCTAATCTTAAAGAAGGGATTCTTTTTCATTGACCTAATGTTCTTAAGTGGCAAGAACATAATAATTCTTTTAACTACAATGTATGAATTAACAATTTATGTTGCATGACCAGGTTTGCCTATGACACTACAGAGCAAATGACATAATGTCGAGCAAAGAATATAATCCATTAAAAATAACAATGGGGTTTACCTGCATTCCTCCAAGAAATGAAAATGACACGCGCCTATTCCTTCTTTTCCCTGATGAATCACTTGTTTTCTTGACAGGATCGCGTTTGGCAATTAGTTTAGACAAGATGGCGCCAGCAATGACAGAACCATACCTGGGAACATAGAAGGAGCATGAAGCAGAAAATTAGCAAGAAAGGAAAAAGGATAAAAGAACAAGATGACACATGGTACAAACAATAGACAGTTTTGATTCTTGAAAAAGAGTATCTGTCATTGTCTGATTGATACAGTTAGAACCAAAAAATATATATATTATATATTATTATAGAGCAGTAACTAAAATAGTAGGTGGAAAAAAATTAAGAATGCAATAAACTAAGATTGATAAAAAAAAATCAAGAAAAGATCAGCATGTAACTTACTTTTTCTCTAAATTCCACAGTGCTGGAAATGCATGTCGAATCTGCACCGAACAAACAGTTGGTCACAAAACACATAGTTACGTTGACAAGACAATATGTTCTGATAGCTGGACTGATCACTTCTGAGGGTTAATGTACTGCCATGCAAAAGGAGTTATGTATATTTCATATCCGAAAGCACAAATAACAGGAACATGCATCGTAACTCACAGATAATGACTCAGGATCTCCGCCACTTGTTCCAGCTACAAATGGATCGATAAGATAGTCAACTACCTGTAAAGTTATTAGAAATCCTTAGTCATAGCCGTACAGGTAATTTGTGCCAAATGTAAAACAGCTAATTCAAAACCATTGATTATGCATATTATTTTCAAGAAAAAGGATAACTCACCTCTTGTCCAAAGTGGCGTTCAAAGAAGCTCCCAACACTGCAAATATTTTAAGACAGGGAAATTTATATTACTCTACACTGAAAGAAAAAAGGGCAACTGAAAGTGCATCTATGCCCCTAGTGAGTTTTGGTGGTTGTATGACAACGTGATTAATAAACTAATCCTCTTTGTGAGTATATGAGCAAGTTGTATATGAAAAACATACGTTGCATTGATACAAATGATCATCTTCAAAGTGTACGATTGTGTAAGGAAAATGGGCCTATGTGATAAAATGGAGAAGTGTCAAATAAATAGGTCCATATAAGCAATACTATGACAAGCCAAGATTTGAAGTAAATATGAGACATGAAAACCATTGATATGAGATGGTCTCAACAAATTGGTGTTGTCAAGAAAAAAAAGTGATCAAGTGTTATTTCTCTATGGCATTTAATCTTGGAAGCAACTTGATCAAATCAATATTTCAAACATGAATTCAAAAGAAGGCATAATGATGATACAAAGTTATGTGTGGCTCAAGATAGCAAGATGGTGAAGGATTGGCATGACTTGGCCGCGACGGACCATGGACGGGAGAAGGGCAAGATGGAGTCTTGGCGCCAAGGGACCCAAGCCATGGTGAAGGACAGGTGGAGCGCAATCGCGATGGACCGATCAAGCTATATGTGGTCATACATTTCCAAGTATTATTCATTATTGGAATATGAAGATATAATGTGACTTGTGAACAAGAAGGTAGAAACGGACATGATAAATGAAGAGTTTCCAAGTCACAAGCTCTAGGTGATGACGCTCAGCAAAAGTACATGTGGCAGCCCTCATGAAGCTTAAAAGAGAATAAGTGGCAAAATTCATGATCATGCAAACTCAAGCTGAGGAGTTGCTTTTTATTTTAATCTTGAGTTTAGGCATGCCACTCTATCAAGATGGATGCTATATGGTTTGTATTTAATGTCTCAATGCTCAAAGAAAAAACCAAGTGAGATAAGAGGAACACAACACCTACACTCACACTAACTCTCACTGTGACAGGGAAAACCAGTGTAACCGGTTTACCAAACCGGAGGGACCGATTTTGGTTCAAACCTGTAACGGCTAGTTCAGGAAAACCGGTGGGACCGGTTTGGGAAACCGGTGGGACCGGTTTTGACTGGTTCAGTATAACGGCTAGTTTTTGGGGGAGAAGTATAAATACTTCCTTCCCCCCTCCTTTGGATGTTGCTGATTGTGTGCATAAAGAAAATACATCCAAAGCCTTATAGAGCTCTCCCCAACACCTCTTTATGAGGTTTGAGTGATTTGTGAGAAATCCTAAGCATTGGGTTGAGAGGGATTGAGATTGAGAGCACAAAAGCGAAAATCCTACACTTGAGCATTTGAGCATTGCGTTGCAAATTCGTGAAGCATTTGTTACTCTTGGAGGTGAATCCTCCTAGTCGGCTAGACGTCACCCTAGAACTCCCAAGCTTGTGGTGAGCCTTGGGAAAGTTTATGAAGGTCCGCTTCGCCTCCGCGAGGAAAGAAGCAAAGATAGTGGATCGGGGAAAGCGGTTAAAAGAGACACGGCTTGGAGTGTGCCTTGTGAGCAGCTCAAGCTTCCTCAATGGAGACGTAGGGTTCACGGGGTGAATCTGAGCTTCGGCAAACAATTCTCCGTGTGCTTCATTTGGTTTGCTTTCTTAAGTTCTTGCTTTCACTATTTGTGATTCATAGGTTGTATGTGTAGTTGTGCTAGTACTCTTAGTGATTACTTGCTCTAGATCTTGCATGCTGTGTTAAGACCCTTAGGTTTGTTAGAACTAAGTGGGACGCGATCATTCCTTGTTTTATTCTCTCTGCCCCGAGGAAACCGGTGGGACCGGTTTTAGTCAGTGCTCAATTGTGTAGATTCTTGGTGAATCTAGTTTATGTGTATCTTGGTTGCTCTCCTGTGTAGTTCACACTAGTGTAGCCCCTCTGGTTAGTGTGCTACTTGTTTTATTTCTCTCTATTCCAGGAAAACCGGTGTAACCGGTTTGCCAAACCAGTGGGTCCGGTTTTGAAAGTTTGTTTTCTGAGGTTGATTACTTGTGAATCTAATTGGGATGGTTCCTATCTTTGTTTTTATAGCTTGCCTATCTTGAGTGCTTGGTTTTTTCTCTTGATTAATTGTTTTATCCCAAGCTCTCTGACAAAACCGGTGTAAACGGTTTGCTAAACCAGTGCAACTGGTTTTGACAGTTTTAATTCTGCTGCGAGTTTTTGTTAAAATTTCAAAAACGCCTATTCACCCCCCTCTAGGCGACATCAAGGGACTTTCAATTGGTATCAGAGCCTAATCTCCTTATTAGGCCTAACCGTTTGGAGAATCGATCATGTCGCAAGGTAAAATGTGTCAAATTCCCTATGGTTGTTCTAGTGCCTCGTTCTCTATCATTTCTCAACCTTCATACGAGGCACCTTATTTCGATGGCACAAACTATGCTAATTGGAAACCTAAAATGATCTCATATTTTTGAGAGATGAGTCCCAAAATTTAGTGGGTTGTGGATGTTGGTTTTTCTTATAACATTGACAGGGAATCTACCACTCAAGCACAAGAAAATGCCTACATCTCCAAGCCCAAGCTACCAATGCCCTATTTGGTGCATTGAGTAGGGATGTCTTCAACAAGATATACAAGTTGAAGAATGTTCATGCTCCAACAATAAAGAAGAAAAGACTCAAACTGCCATTCTGGGAAAACCGGAGGCACCGGTTTTGACAGAACAGATACTATTTCTGTTAATGATCAAGTTGAAGATCCTAGTTGCATATTTAGACCAAGTGAAGAGTCTATGTCACCAAGAAGCTCATGCTCAGATGATGAAACATCACTTTGTTTCATGGCCAAGAGACAAAGAAAGTCTCATGTATCCTTAGTTGAAAAGGTTGATAACTCAAGAAATGATCATGCTAGTGCTACTAACAAATCTTCTTATGTAGCACAGCTAGAGGAAGCAAACAAAATGATCATGGGTGAGTTTCAAAAACTTGCTAGCATGCATAAGAAATTGCAAGAGAGACATAGTGATCTTCTAAGCTCACATGAGAAGCTCATTGACTCATATACCATGCTAGAAACAACTCATGAGGTTGCACTTACTGTGGTAAAATCTTCTCAACCTCACACATGCACATGCACAACACAATCAATTATTTTATCTTGTGCTAACACTTATTGCTCTCAAGCAAAGCCATCAAATGATGAGCAAGTATTTGTAGAAACTTGTGATGAACTCATTGCAAGTAAAAATGACTACCTTAAAAGAGAAGTTCAGACGCTAAACATGAACTTAAGTCGGTTAAAAGGTAAAGGCCATGTGCAACCATCTCAAGATAACCGTGATAGCATGATGAATAAGCTTGAGAAGGGATCAACTGCCACATGTGTCAAAAGCTTTCCCACTGGCTTGAACAAAGTTCATGACAAGAGCAACAAGCAAAAGATCAAGAAGAAAGTACACATAAAGTGCTTCGAGTGTTCATCAATAGGACATTTCGCCTCGGAATGCCCATCAAGAAAAAATAGTCAAACTACACTCTCTAGAAGACAAAGAAGCCTATCTCAGAGAAGATGCTTTGGATGCAAAGAGAAAGGACACAAGATAGCCTCATGCCCAAGACAAACAAGATTGGAGCAAGTCTATCAAAACCGGAGGGACCAATTTGACAAACCGGTGGCACCGGTTTTTGCAGAAAAGCTCCATCGCATTAAGGAATTGGACAAAGACTTTGTATCAACATACACAAGACACATGGACAAGAATGAAAACATCAAGAAGAGAATTGTAGACAAGTCCAAGAGAATCAAGCACCAAACTTGCTACACATGTCGGGACAAAGGACATCTTAGTAAGGATTGTGCTTTGATTCAAACTTTAAATTCTAAGTTGGTCAATAATAAGTATTCATCCTCTAAGGCCAACAATGACACTTGTGCTATCAAGGTGATTAGTTCACCTATTGCTAACACAAAGTCTACTTGGATGGCAAAATCTTGTTTGACTAACTCTCAAGGACCCAACAAGTGTTGGGTACCAAAAGGTGCTTGAAAGTGCTCAAAGCTGCAGGTGATGCATTGATGACTTGACATGCACAAAATGATGGAACAACACGCAAACTTGCCAAGCATGGAGACATTAAATTACTATCTACATCAATGACATTAAGGAAAAGAATAAGTACCACTAAATAATCTTTGTCTTGTTCCTTATTCCTGCAGCAATGATCCCACAAGTTCATGCTACTACTTGTAGAATGCTCTCAAGTATATGAGCATGAATGATTTTGTAAAGAGATGCAATTAATGTCTCCCTTGGAGAAAATTTGTTGTGTGAATATCTCTCAGGATTGATGAATACAAACAAGACGCCAAGATAGCAACACAAATCAAGAATGAAAGGATTCCTAGTGAAATATTAAGAAATCAAGAACTCAGGAAAAACCGGTTGGACCGGTTTTTCAAACTTGCCCGTGGGATCGGACAATTCCATCGAACTCCAGAACCTCTGCCACTATGCATCATCGGACATGTCCGATGTCCGTCGGACTTATCCGATAAAGTGAGGGAACAAGGAACCAGAAAAAACCTGTGGCACCGGTTTATTAAACCGGTGGGACCGGTTTATCCAGAAAAGCTTAATGTGATGAAGTGATGCAGAGGCAACAGCAAGACGATATCTAAATTGATAATTGACCTATGATGATTAAGAAAAATATCATGAGAGTCCAACATGAAGATATGAAGCAATGACACACACTTGAATGATTGTGAGTATTCCTTGATCTACTCTCATTTCATGCTTCTTAATTATCTTCCCACCTTGACCAAGATATAATTTGAACCTCTCCGTATTCCTAATAGAACATGTCCACACATCACAAATTATCCAAAAGATTTGGTGCATATATTTAGGGGGAGATTCATTTTATATCTTGAGTCAAAAAGAGGCTAATATTTTCCTTGAGTATCTTGTGTTTAGTCTCAATATGGAATAAATTATGATGAATGATACCTTATGCTGAGATCAAGCAAAAAAAAAGGAGTAACTCTCTATCTCAGTTTAGCTTTTATTTCAATATATGTTATCTGTGAAAACCGGTGACACCGGTTTGCTAAACCGGAGGGACCGGTTTAGACAGAAAACATATATCCCTTTTTCTTAAGGTGTTTTTCATTTGGTTTTGTATGGATGATTACTATGTGTGAGATTCCATCTTGTGCTACTAATTCCAATGTCTTTCATTGAAAGTGCATAAAATGTTATTTTTGGAGAGTTGACATTAATGGTAAAAGACACAATAAGCACTAGTAAATTTTGGTGGTCCTCTTCATTAGTTGGAGAAGGACAATTACTGCCAAAGGTATGTCTTCCTAAATTTTTCTTAGTCTTTCTTTCTACATATAGAATCCATGTGATAGGAAGTGCCTTGGTATGTATGTGACTCATGTCATAAGCATACTCTTTATGAGTTAGGACAGATTTTCAAAAATTTATTTAATGCTTTGTCCTAAGTGGTTTTAAAAATATTTGATTCTTGATCTTTGTGATCATGTCGTGCTACTTGTGGTTATTGTTCATCTTGATTGCTTGTTGCCTAACCACAATTAGTACGACCGTCTCTCTCAAGTCCTAATTTCCATTATCATTCAAATCTTGATCATCATCACATTCTCCATCATAAATGTCAAGAATTTGATCTACGAAGAAAAATGCAAAGTACTCAAGGCTTGGAAGCAATATTCATTGAAAATCTCCACTCAATCTGGTTTTGTTTAGATCCTGACAAAATTGGAGGCACTGGTTTTGTCGATTTAACCAGCCCGAGCCCAAAACTTACCCCTTCGTTCCTATTCACCTCCTTCTCCTCAAATCAACTGAGTTGCGGCCCATTCTCCCCTCCATTGGCGATTTTAAGGTCTCTCCGTGAAGAACTTCGATTCTTGGATGAATCTTTGTGCCCCAAGATCGGAGGCACCATTTCTACCTCCGGTTTTGAGTTTCTCCTCTCCAAAGGTTCCTATGGTCTCAAGCTTCGATCTCTTAGTACCTTTGGTAGATTCAACTTTTTCTATGGTATATTACCTCCAAGATAGTCCTAGAGCCTACCCTAGCAACCAATCCCGTAGTACTTTGGTCAAATCGATAGGATTCGTGACCTAGGTTTTCTCGGTGAAAACCGGTGGCACCGGTTTGGCAAACCGGTGGCACCGATTTTGGCAGAGAAACTCTAGTTCAAGTTTTTGATCGATTCTTTGATTCATCTTGTCCTAGCAATGTTTTCAAGTATTGCTCATGCCTAGTATTTAACTAGAATAATTTTAGATAAAATTATGAGCATAAGTTTTCTCTGTGAAAACCGGAGGCACCGGTTTGGCAAACCGGTGGCACCGGTTTTTCCAGAGAACACCTATTTTCATATTTTTACCTCTAATTGTTATCCAAACCTCCGTTTATTCTTCCCTGTTGCATCCTAAGACCTTGTTCACTCTTATCTATCACAGGATCAACATGTCGTCAGATGCGGAAAGGGAAAGGAATGTGAAGGCAAGGCATGATGATGACCAAGGCACCCAACATGACACCGGGCGTAAAAGAAGAAAGCAGACTGTTAAGAGACTGCCCAGAGCTACTGTGATCATTGATGACACTCCTGCAGATATAGTGGAGGATGACACCTCCTCTAATGATGACACTGAGGATGAGGTCTATGTCCCCCCTAGTGGTGCCCCTAGGACAGCAGCTGGAGGCTCTGGCACAGCAGCAGCTAGTGGCTCAGAGGAGGATGGTGAGGAAGAGGAAGAGCAGGAGGAGTTTGATGTGGATGAGATCATCCCTCAGGCTTATGTGCATCTTGGACATCTCTCATTCCGGCCACCTCAAAACTCGGGATGGAGAGAGAAGATAAGCTACAAGGGACATACAGAGGTTGTGAGAGAGATGAGGGCTAAGGACCCTAGACCATTCCAGAGAGAGGCCACTGACTACAGGTTTCACACATTCTTTCAGCAAAATTTCTACGAGTCAGTGATCTTGTCAAAGAAGCACACTCCAGTGGCAAATGCACAATGGGTTGACTGGACATACATGGAAAACAAGGATGATCACATATTCAATGAAATCATTGCTGCATGCAAGGCAAAACATGTGAAGGATATTCTTGGTTTTCAGAAGCATTGGAACAATGAGATAATTGCTCAGTTTTATGCCACCTTTTATATGGAAGAGCATGGCAATACAAGAAAGATGTATTGGATGACAGAAAGCCAGTGGTATGAGGTGAGCTACGCACAGTTTGCTAGGCTCCTTGGTTTTGGGCGGCTTGATGCAAACCGTCCTAGGATTCACTTTGCCACCCGCCTTGGTGATAGAGGATTGAGGCACATGTATCCTAGAGGAAAGCAAGGTAATTATGGCACTATCACTGATTTGCTTCCCTTCTATGCATATATCAACAGGCTATTTAGGAAGACCCTCACTCCTAGGGAAGGTGATCCCACAAAGCTTCCCTCCTACAACAGAAACATCCTAGCTGTTATGGGACCAAATGGGCATGACTTCTCAGTGTTTGATTTTATCTGGGAGGAGATAAAAGTCATTTCTAACAGCCCATTGAAGAGTTGTGGTTATGCACCCTATATTATGCATATGATTGAGAGGGTGACAGGGCGCACTGTGGACTATGACAAGGAGCATCTTACTTTGATGATCAAGAATGACTTAAGGAACCCAGTTAAGGACAGCAGTGCAGCAGCACCAACACATGGTGCATCCACCTCTGCAGCACCTAGAGGGAATGGGCAGCAAAGGGACAAGCCTCCCTCACCAATCAATAAGTTATTTGGATTGCTCTTTGAGATGTGCAGGTCTCAGTATGATGTTGATGTGAACGCACATCATGAGAGGCAGGTGAGGAAGAAGGACACAAGAACCATGAAGCTTCTTCACCAACAAAGCAACCTACAGCCTCCCCGCTCTCCCATTGCCTCCGAGGGTGAACAAAGTCCAGAGATTGAGTCATTTGAGGCTAGGCTGAGTCGCTATGAGCAGCAGAACCCATATACTTCCTGGTTTGGAGATGCAGATTTCAGTGGGGGTATGTTTGGGTATGGTGGAGCAGATCCTTCACAAGTGGCACCATTTAACCCTCCCAACAATGATGATGAGGAGGAGGAGGATGGTGAAGAGGAGGAGTGATCTATGATGACAAGGAAGACCCCCTTTTTGGTGCTAGATGACAAAGGGGGAGAAAAGTATTAAAGCTCCAAGTCTTCATCATTTTTTATTTTAGTTCTGGTCTGTCTAGAAAAACTGGAGGCACCGGTTTGGCAAACCGGTGGCACCGGTTTTGCCAGAACAGACCAATGTATCCATTTTCTTTGTTTTTTTTCAGCTTGTGGACTTGAGAACAATTTGTAATAAGTGATTTAGTGTGTTGAACCTTGTAATAATTATCTAAGACCTTTTATTGTGCTATGATGTGATGCTTGATAAATTGTTATGAAGTGTTGTACTGATTTTCTAGTAAATATGTGAAGTCTAGAAAAACCGGTGGCACCGGTTTGGCAAACCGGAGGCACCGGTTTTGCCAGACAGCACATATGATTCTTTTAATTTATTTCTTTGTGGTTTTCTTGTCATATGCATCACGTACTACATGTTCACACATACTTGTTGCACCCCACGAATGCACACATATAGGGGGAGCTCTTGTGATTTTATTTCAAAATGTGCAAATTGGCATTTGAGACCAAAATTGATGAATTCCATTCATATGCACAGTTTTAGGGGGAGCTCATCCTATATAGATGCATTCAAAATTACTTAATAAATATCATTTGTAAGCTTTAATCAAGATTGTCATCAATCACCAAAAAGGGGGAGATTGAAAGTGCATCTATGCCCCTAGTGGGTTTTGGTGGTTGTATGACAACGTGATTAAAGAACTAATCTTCTTTGTGAGTATATGAGCAGGTTGTATATGAAAAACATACGTTGCATTAATACAAATGATCATCTTCAAAGTGTACGATTGTGTAAGGAAAATGGGCCTATGTGATGAAATGAAAAAGTGTCAAATAAATAGGTCCATATAAGCAATACTATGACAAGCAAAGATTTGAAGTAAATATGAGACATGAAAACCATTGATATGAGATGGTCTCAACAAATTGGTGTTGTCAAGAAAAAAAAGTGATCAAGTGTTATTTCTCTATGGCATTTAATCTTGGAAGCAACTTGATCAAATCAATATTTCAAACATGAATTCAAAAGAAGGCATAACGATGATACAAAGTTATGTGTGGCTCAAGATAGCAAGATGATGAAGGATTGGCATGACTTGGCCGCGATGGACCATGGACGGGAGAAGGGCAAGATGGAGTCTTGGCGTCGAGGGACCCAAGCCATGGTGAAGGGCAGGTGGAGCGCAATCGTGATGGACCGATCAAGCTATATGTGATCATACATTTCCAAGTATTATTCATTATTGGAATATGAAGATATAATGTGACTTGTGAACAAGAAGGTAGAAACGGACATAATAAATGAAGAGTTTCCAAGTCACAAGCTCTAGGTGATGACGCTCAGCAAAAGCACATGTGGCAGCCCTCATGAAGCTTAAAAGAGAATAAGTGACTAAATTCATGATCATGCAAGCTCAAGTTGAGGAGTTGTTTTTTATTTTGATCTTGAGTTTAGGCATATCGCTCTATCAAGAGGGATGCTACATGGTTTGCATTTAATGTCTCAATGCTCAAAGAAAAACCCAAGTGAGATGAGAGGAACACAACACCTACACTCACACTAACTCTCACTATGACAGGAAAAACCGGTGTAACCGGTTTACCAAACCGGAGGGACCGGTTTTGGTTCAAACCTGTAACGGCTAGTTCAGGAAAACCGGTGGGACCGGTTTGGGAAACCGGTGGGACCGGTTTTGACTGGTTCAGTATAACGGCTAGTTTTTGGGGACAAGTATAAATACTTCCTTCCCCACTCCTTTAGATGTTGCTGATTGTGTGCACAAAGAAAATACATCCAAAGCCTTGTAGAGCTCTCCCCAACACCTCTTTGTGAGGTTTGAGTGATTTATGAGAAATCCTAAGCATTGGGTTGAGAGGGATTGAGATTGAGAGCACAAAAGCGAAAATCCTACACTTGAGCATTTGAGCATTGTGTTGCAAATTTGTGAAGCATTTGTTACTCTTGGAGGTGAATCCTCCTAGTCGGCTAGGCGTCGCCCTAGAACTCCCAAGCTTTTGGTGAACCTTGGGAAAGTTTGTGAAGGTCCGCTTCGCCTCCGCAAGGAAAGAAGCAAAGATAGTGGATCGGGAAAAGCGGTTGAAAGAGACCCGGCTTGGAGTGTGTCTTGTGAGCAGCTCAAGCTTCCTCAACGGAGACGTAGGGTTCATGGGGTGAATCTGAACTTCGGCAAACAATTCTCCGTGTGCTTCATTTAGTTTGCTTTCTTAAGTTCTTGCTCCCACTATTTGTGATTCATAGGTTACATGTATAGTTGTCCTAGTACTCTTAGTGATTACTTGCTCTAGATCTTGCATGCTGTGTTAAGACCCTTAGGTTTGTTAGAACTAAGTGGGACGCGATCATTCCCTATTTTATTCTCTCTGCCCCGAGGAAACTGGTGGGTCCGGTTTACCAAACTGGTGGGACCGGTTTTGGTCAGTGCTCAATTGTGTAGATTCTTGGTGAATCTAGTTTGTGTGTATCTTGGTTGCTCTCCTGTGTAGTTCACACTAGTGTAGCCCCTCTGGTTAGTGTGCTACTTGTTTTATTTCTCTCTGTTCCAGGAAAACCGGTGTAACCGGTTTGCCAAACCGGTGGGTCCGGTTTTGGAAGTTTGTTTTCTGAGGTTGATTCCTTGTGAATCTAATTGGGGTGGTTCCTATCTTTGTTTTTATAGCTTGCCTATCTTGAGTGCTTGGTTCTTTCTCTTGATTAATTGTTTTATCCCAAGCTCTCTGACAAAACCGGTGTAAACGGTTTGCTAAACCGGTGCAACCGGTTTTGACAGTTTTAATTCCGCTGCGAGTTTTTGTTAAAATTTCAGAAACGCCTATTCACCCCCCCCCCCCCCCTCTAGGCGACATCAAGGGACTTTCAGCAATGATAAATGATAATTAATATGCAATACTATCTATTTGGCAGACTAACTGTTTTCTTTATCTTCAAAGGCTCCTAGTCCTAAGGATTTGGACTAGGTGAAATTATACTCCCTCTATTCCCAAATTGATGATGTTAGGATAAGTGATTTAGTGAAAATATGCACTAAATCACTTGTCCTGATGTCATCATTTTGAGAATGGAAGGAGTATATCAGACTAACAGAATAACAGCTCATTTTATGGTTGCCATCTGAGGTTCTATGCCAGTGCTGACCACCATAAGTATAAAGACTCACCTCTCACTTAAATGCTCATCAGACACTTTTCCAGAGTTTCTTGTGCTAGTCTTCTTGTAAATAAATGGCTCCAGAAATAATGTAAACTGCAAGGAGCAAAGGATAGAACACAATTCAAAAGAAACAATATTATAATCGTCGTGATTCTCACATAGCTTGACAAAAAATACAGGAGGAATGTATACTTTTTAGTGAAGGAATGTAATGTTTGCCAAACAGTCAACTTTAACCCACTAGTTCAGTCATGTTAGTGGGCATTGATACTAGCAATTTGATAGAAGTGTTTCTATCTGTTAAGCACTTCAATCTACCACTTAAATTGTGAAGACAAATACATGCGTTGAAGTTGTTATTGGTTGATCATCATATAGTACAACAGGATTCATTACATAGTATCTGATAACTGAACATACCTTTGATTTTGTAGAAAGAACACTGGTTTTTATTAAGGAAATAGGATCTGAAGGAATCTAATTGCCAAAAACCAGAATATTCAAAGGTGAGGTACAATATACGGGGAACATGAAGAAGGATATGAATGAGTGAGTACATCAAAAGCCTTATTAGTTATTACCAGTACTGGTGCACCATCTTTGACAATGTAACGCTTGTGTTGGGAGTTAGGCTGAAACGGGAATTGAATCCATCAGCTCAATTTGTGGAATGTAAACATGTTAAGACAAAATTTGAACATAAGAGTTGCTTTGCAGATAACATTTGCACATACATACTGCTGTCTGTCTTGGAGACCAAGATCATCAATTAGTCTGCTGACCTCCAATTCACTTTCTGTCTGCAGGCAAAAGAATTATGGTTTCATCAACTGAGGTGGTAGCCACCAATTCGGTTTTCACTTTAAACAAGGAAAGGGCTCTCTCCGGAGGCCCCTATATGCCCAACCAAGTACCTAATCATAGACACAGACAATGTTTATGTTTAGCACTAACTGTGACATGCAATGCACGCAATCAAACTGAAACAGGTTGCTCAATTTACTACATGCATTAACAATTGACAAGCGCCTCAAGCCAAAACATACAGAAGCAGACAGCAACACTAAAGCACTATAGCACCATCTCAGCTCTCAAATTCCAAGCTAGAAAAACGAACAATGCGCTCACCATGGTGTTGGCCCCTTCGTCCCAGAGGAATCCACCCTCGGAGTTGCTTCGTATCTTCCCTCCGGCCCTGTCACCCGCCTCGAACACCGTCACGTTGACGCCGCTCTTCCGCAGCCTGTACGCCGCCGCAAGCCCACTGCACAGGGACACGGCATATTTCATCAAACAGCTCGCAGGCGCAAACACACACCCTCGCAAAGAAGACTATCCCGCGCAAGCAGACCATGCGCACGGCACGGAGACGGAGAGGCACACGGAGGGAGCACCCACTCACCTGACGCCGGCGCCCACGACGGCGACCGACCTGGCCGGGGCGGCGCGTGTGTCGTCAGAGCCCGCCATGGCGAGCACGGGACGGAGGCTGGACCGGCTGGCGCGCGCGGAGGCGGGGCGATAAGGATGGGCCGAAGCGGAAGAGGCCGTGGAAGTCGACGAGAGCATTTGATTTGGAGGTTTGGATGGGGATTTGCTTGTTGGCTTGCGCCGCTGCTGCTGCTGTTCGGTGTTTGGATCGGAGTTGGTGGTGGGGAAGGGGGTGAGCTGGTCAAAATGCAGCCGTTCTGGTGGGTTTCGCACGCCGTTTTGCACGTCTGGTATCGCTGAAAGCCTGAAACTAGGCACCGCTGGCAACTACTCCGCCATCCTCACAAGAACTTCACTGCTCCAACACTGGCTTGGAGAGGAAGAAAGATACAGAAAGCCTGGCTCGCAAAAAATCTGCGGTTCCAAGCATCACACATCACCAACACGAGACGGTGTACACGAACGACTCTGAACTGGGTATTCAATATCTCTGCCGTTGGTTGTTCACGAGTTCAACAGCACAAAAAAATATCACGAATGGACGGAAAATTAGCAAAAAGCAACAAACGTGCAGGCATACAAATCTGTTAACACACAGAAATGAGCGTTTCAGTGCACTGCTCCTACTGCACAAGACATTTTTCAGATAATATCAAGACTGCTACACCACAGATCTGGTGGCATTCTACTGACATTAACAGGCTGGGACCTAACAAAATCGCCTAATTAGACATTACATTCAGTAGAAAACACGGCAGCGAGAACAAGCTCCTACTAGCACAAGAAGTTAGCATAACGCACTAATATTCAGATACCAGGAATGGAACTGTAAAACAGACTTCCATCAAACAGAGTTGACATCAAGATAACCCAACCAGGACACAATATTTCGGAACAGCTAATCATATATTCAACAACCAAATTCAATCAAGCAAAAGAATTATCAGAGGATATCAAGCACTGTCATAGTATTAATGCATCAGGAACAACTTCTTGCCAAAATTTCCCCAATATGTCTACTAAGCAGTACCAATTCTCTCATTCGGATCCCAGGAAATGGTACAGCAAAAGCAAGTAACCGAGAATCTATTAACCTACACAATTCATCTCGATACATCTACATCTCATCACAGGAGAACGCAGCTCAAAGAAAACGACAGGAACAACGAAGCTCGATCAGTTCCGAGAATGGAAACAAATGAAACAACGAAGGAAATCCTTCACGAACAGATCCAGACGATCAGACAAGACGCACCGCCCTCGATCAGTTCCGAGAACACAGGAAACAGAAACGACGGAAGATTACTTCAAAAACCTCTCCAGGGGACTGATCCAGAGACCTCCCACGCACGAAGACGCGCCAACACCGCCGCGTGACTGCATCGAAGCCCAATTGCGCATGTCTACTCCTATGGCTCCAGTAGTGGATCCTCCTCCTCCGACGGCAGCGGTGTCGCGCTGCTCGAGCTCGGCTCCTCTGCGGACTGCTCAAGTGGTGGCAACGACGACGCTGACGATGATGTCGAAGACGACCCGACCGCTGACAGCGGCGGCCGTGCCTCCCATGGAAACACGGGGCGAAGGGTCTCGCGGCAGCACGGGCAGGTCATGCCCGTCTCGAAAAGCCACTTCTCGATGGCTTCCTCGCACTTGTCGGTCTTGCCGCTGTGGAAGACGTGGCCGCAGGAGAGCTTGCGGACCTTCTCGTGGGCAGCCAGGCTGTACTGGCATATGGCGCAGTTGTAGCACAGCTTGTGCTCCAGGGTGGTGACGCCGCCGAGCGTCTGGAGCCGCAGCCGCAGCCACTTGCTCCTCAGCCGGCCGGTGCGGTAGGCGCGGAAGGCCCAGATGCCCGCGCCGATGGCGAGGGAGATGGAGACGCCGCCGGCCGCGATGGCGAGGGTCTCGCCGAGGCTGATGTCGTTGGCCATGGCGCCCCTTCACCTCTTCCGGCCCCGCTTCTCTTGCCTCTCGCCTCTTCTCCTCTCGCACGTCGCCCTCGCTTGATGCTCTGGCCTTCTTGCTCTCGTTGCTCGGATCGCAGGTCAGGTGCTGGTGGATTGCGCGTGTTGTGGAAGGTGGCAATGGGCGCGTGCCGCTATTTGTAGACGACGGGTGTGGTGGCTGATGATTAGCAGGTCGGTTACGGTTGGTTACCAGGTGGGTCCCCCTAGGTCTCGGTTCCCGACGATGGCCGTGCATTGGAGGCCGAAAGCACGGCGAGGTAAAATGATGGGATCAGATTACCGCAGTCCGCAGGCAATAGGCGTGCGTCCGCTCGCGTGGTTGTTTTAATTACGTCGTCGTGGGCTCGTGGCCGCGGGTGTGTGCTTCGTGTTAGCGTCGTGTTTCATGACGCTGTTGCAAAGTTCACAGTGCCGATTCCATTCGTTTGCTGCCCCAGAGTCTCGAAGGAGTACCACCGTTTAAAGCAATGAACAAACTTGTGCTTAAGTAATTAAACTGAAGAGCACCGAGAGGAGCTGAAAGGAGATATAATGAAAGGCTCAAATGCCACGTACCAAAAAAAAACGTCTATGCGTCTATATGTGGAAGTGGAAATTTGCAATCAAGAACACATGCATGCCCCCACGGTGATCTACATTGATGTGCTTAGAGCAAGAGGCCCCCTCCAAGTCCCAAATCTAAATTTTGTATGTCAAGGAAAAAAACTCTTTTCAGTAAGGCTTCTATATGGGCATGCAAAATATATGGGCATGCAAATTTCCCCCTCCCAGCCCCAACTTTTGGAGCCTCCCATTTTTGCCCACAAAATACTATTCACCATGGAGCCCACTTTTTTTCAAAAAAATCCGTGCTCTTCTCCTTCCCGATCCCAATCGGGATCTCAACCCGACGGCCGACGACGCTCACCCCACCCTGCTTGCCGGTCGCCGGTGCTCGTCGCCCACATCGCTCGCCATCCGCCGCCTGCCCCTCCCCCTCCTCTCTTCTCCATTGCGTAGCTGCGCTCTTCCGCTCGCCTCTCCTCAAACCGGTGGGCGCCGCCGCTCATCGCCCCGCCCGATTCGTCGACCGCTGCCGCTCGTTGCCCCGCCCCATTCGCCGGCCGCCGCCGGAGCGCGGGCGGGTGCTGGAGCACAGGCGGGGTGCGGCGAGATGGAGCTCGGGGCGGTCCGGGCGTAGCGCTGGAGCTCCGAGCGGGCGGGGGAACGAGGAAGAAGAAGGAAACCGATTCACTGAACGACAAGCAGGGTCCACTAGTCAGGGGGTGGAATGGGGGCTGGGCTGTAAATGTTGTTGGAGCTAAGGTCGTTTTTTGGAGGCCCGCATTCTCCAGGCCGGCCTGCAAATGAGAATTGCGGGCTCAATTTTGCAAGCCGGGCTGGAGATGCTCTTATATATCAGCTTATATGGATATATTCGTAGTGATATTTGTATATAATTCAACATAAAATACATCTAAATCAAGACCACATGCATCATGAATATTGCTTATTTGTCTACCTCAAAGCTGATTTGTCAATAACCAATGTACAATAATACTCCTGCTATCATCGTGTGCTACATCACCTTAGTGTATCATCCGTGCTCAGATCATGGCGCAGGGCCGAGGGGGAGCTTATAAATCTATAATAATCTCTCACTCACTTTATGCACGATGTGGATCTTAGTTTCATGCATCGCTGAGATAGATCAAAAGGTAAAATAAAGGTGCCTTCATAGGCCAGTGCCTTTGGGTTTTGATTCTCTGTTCTCATTCTTTACATAAGGTGGATGCAACATTAGGAGCAATTGGACAGTGCAAGTGTGGTACGTTTCGAGTTATGAGAGATGGAGATAGAGAATGACAAGAGTAACCAATGGTTATACAAAAATTTAATGGGAATGCATACGAAATAGAATTTGTAATTCATTGAAACAATTTCGTCAACCTAACTTGGCTATTGTCACACAAGACTAGAGCGACTCTCTAGTCACTTTAAGCAATTGTTTGTCTAACATGTGTTGATTAACATTTGGCATGCATCATATAGGTTCTAAAACTTAAAAGGATGAGAGTATTTCAAGACATTCAAGAACGAATGCACGTGCGCAAACTAAGGTTCTTTAGAGCATCTCCAGTAGACCTCTCAAAGTGACCTCCTAGACTATATTTTAAGAGACTAGTCCAAAAAACCAACTCCAGCAAACTGACTATTTGGGCTCATTTCAAGAGGGCTCTCAAATCCACTTCATGGGCTCTCAGGTTTTGGAGCCCTCTCAAATGGTGGGGTTCACTATTTTCTTTTGTTTTTTCTTTTTTTTTCTCATTTTCTTCCTCTCTTCCGAACGGGCGAACCCGACTGCGCCGCCGCGCCCCTCCCCACCTGCGCCACCGCTCCACCTACGCTGCCGCTCCACCTCATCAATCCGCCACCGCTCCACCTACCATGGCCGGATCTAGGCCAGAGGAGGAGACGCGGATGTTCTTGGCACCGCGTGGCGGCGGGGCGTCGTCTTCAATCTCCGCGCCGCCGCGAGCCATCACCGACGGCGTACGGCCTCCCCTGCCGTCGGCGCCTTTCCCCACCCCCTCGAAGGTCTGACACCGGCCGTTCAAGGCCCCGCCTCCCGCTCCTGCCGCCGTCGGGCTCGGCCCCATCGAGAAAGCTTCGATGGATCTTGGTCTTGGGCCTGGTGCCGCCCGTGGTCGCCGGCACCCCCACAACGCCGCCAGGGCTCCTGCGCTAGACCACAATGGCGCCGTCCTCCGCTCAGCCTCGCTCCTCGACCTGCCTCCCCCAGCTCCCCTGCCTTATCGACCGAGCTCCTCGGAGCAGCCTTCTCGCTCCTCCTCCGCCGTCGGCATGCAACCAACCTTCTCCGACCCACCGCTCCTTCCATCACCGTCGCGGTACGGAGCTCCCACCCCGGCATTCTACCACGCAGCCGCCTCGGCCACCAACTCCAACGCCGACGCCTGGACTGCTGACCCGGCCTTCGACTGGACCCCTAGGCAAGAGGACATCGCTGCCTGGGCCAGGTACCACGCCGCCGCCGACTGGACTCCAACAACTCCAACGCCGTACGCTGCTGACATTGGCACAAAGGTTAGTTCTATACTCCATATCCTACTCATGATGTTTGAATTGAAAATCAATGTAGTAGATTGAATGGTGAATGGCAGGCTGATCAATGAGGGTTTTTTTTAACATGTCATACTGAAAGATCCAACTAAGATTGTAGTGGACTCTACTTCAAGTGCAACGGTAGTAGAACTAGTTACTGTTGTTTGGTTTCCTGCTTACAACATAGTAAGTAGCACTTGTCCGTATGGTTATATTCTTGGAGGACAGTGCAATGGTTATATTCATATAATATTATGTTGTCCATATGCTATTTCGGGTATATTATTCTTTGTCGAAGCAAATACCATTCTTTGATGGAGTTGAACTCATAGTATCGAGTCCTTGTGTGTGCATTTGTTCTGAAGGGAGTGTCTGGGAGAGTGCAGCCGATTGTGGAGAAGTTTCTATTATAATGTTGAGTGCGTAATATTAGTTTTTCTATCATGGTTATCTTGCTATATGGGGATAGAATTACATACAGGCTTGTTATTTCGTGGCTTCGATGGTATTTATTCTAGGTTCACATTGCTATCCTGTCCCTAATTTAGTGGATTTCTCCTTGGCAAGCTTGCACTATTAGAATAGTTGAGGCCACATTGTTTGAAGAATGTCCTGAAATGGCACGATAAATCTGCACAACGCAGGGCTACAGTGTTATTAGCAGGGCTGAAATATTGCTGGCTAACTTGGAGGGTGTAGTTTATTCTCATTGCACATCTTTGAGTTATAAGCTAATCCTCTATATAAATTTCTGACATCACTCAGGTTAGTTGCAGTTTCAAAATTGACTGCTTTGTGCCTAATTCTTGAAAACAGAATGTTGTTTCACTGTCATTTTTGTGCAAGATAAAGAACAACTGGTATACTTCCCTGTTTTCCCCTTTTTAAGGTCCTTCCCCTGTTTATGTTTATTGATGCACAGGCACAAAGGAAAGGTTTTTTGTCAGCTTAAACTTAGCATTACTTGACTGCCTGTTTGGTACTATTTTACTGTCTGTCCATGAAATGTGCATTTCTTGGTTTCCTAGTTTGTTTCCTCCTGCAGTAGACAGTTAGCATCAAAGGACTGTGCAAGCACTTTATTACTACTGTTTAGTATTTACTTATGTTCATGATTGCATAATCTAACAATTTTCTTTTTATGTGTAGAAAAATTCGCATCCTTACAAGTGGAGCGACATGGAGGTCGTAAGACATCACCAGTAAATGGAGAAGAAGAAATACTTAGACAACAGGACCCTTCCTTGCCTCCTGCAAAGAGGGATCGTCCTCCAGCTCGCAAGCAATCTAAGAAAAAGCAGAAGAAGCGTGCAAGTGGAGGCGATGATGAACAAATGGAGAAGATGATACAACTGCTTCAAGTTAAAGCCGAGCAATCTGACAAAAGGTGGAGTGCTAGCAAAAGTCTTGAGGAGCGGCGATTGGCTTGGGAGAAGGAGAAGATTACGTTGGATGAGCATCAAAAGGCATATGTACTTGCGACGAGAGCAGAAATAGCAAATGAGAAGGTGGCTTCGCTCAACTCTAGGACTACTAGAAGCGAGCATGCAAGTGGAGGCGATGACTGTAGTTCTATTTGACATTATCATTAGATTGTAATTTATGACATTATCATTAGATTGTAATTTATGACATTACTATTAGATTCATGCCTTATAAACTTTTCCTTACACATTCAAATAAATCACATGGTTCCATACATTACACTATATTTATTTGAATAAATTACATGGTTTCATACATTACACTACATTTATTCGAATAAATTACATATTTTTCTTATAAACTAGCTGGAGCTATGAATAGACCACAAGTGCTCGATCAGATCATCATGAAGTTGCTCATGTATCGACTTGTCTTTGATCTCCTCATGTATCTTTAGGAAATCTTTGAGTACAAGTGGATCCCGATGGAGGTTTCAACACCTCAATAACGCCCACTTGATGGTACTTGGTAGAAAGTTTCTTGCCTCTTTCATCCTCAACAATTATGTTATGCATGATTATGCACACATGCATAATGTACCAAAGCTGATCTTTCCTCCAACATCTTGCAGATCCTCGCACCATGCCAAATCTTGCTTGAAGTACCCCAAACGCTCTTTCAACATCTTTTCGGGCTGCCTCTTGAGCTGCTTTGAAAAGAGCTTGTTTGTTTCCATGTAAATTTCTAAAAATCTTGACAAATGTTGCCCAAGAAGGATAGATACCATCTGTGAGATAGTATCCCATAGTGTACTTGTTGCCATTCACCATATATTCCACAGGAGGAGATGTCCCTAAAGTGAGTCTATCAAACAATGGAGACCTCCGAAGGACATTGAGATCATTCAGTGAACCAGGCATACCAAAGAACATGTGCCGGATCCATAAGTCCTTAGATGCCACAGCCTCAAGAATCATGGTGGGGCCATCAAAATGGCCTGTGTATGCCCCTCTCCAAGCAGTAGGACAATTATTCCACTTCCAATGCATACAATCAACAAAACCAAGCATTCCGGAGAATCCTCTAGCACTGTTGATAGCCAACAGTCGCGCGGTGTCTTCAGCATTAGGAGCTCTTAGGTATTCTTCACCAAAGATTTCAACGATAGCAACAATAAAATGATCCAAATCTTCTAAGGTAGTACTCTCTGCCATCCTGACATAGTCATCAAGAAAATCTGCCGAGACCCCATATGCTAGCATACGGAAGGCAACAACTACCTTCTGTAGGGCAGACGTGCCAAGAACTTCAACAGCAATAGGCCTCTGCGTGAAGTAGTCGTCATGAGCTTCCACAGCATTCACAATGCGCATGAAAAGGGACTTTGACATGCGGAATCTTCTTCTGAAATGTTTCTCGTTGTACACACTGTGATCTGAGAAGTAGTCCCAACAGAGCTGAGTATGACCTCCAGAAAGAATCCTCGGTACATTCTGACGTCCTGGCAACGATCCACGGAACTTCTTGTTGCTTCTATTTCTCCTCCTGTGCATCAGAACACTAGCGACAATGCATATATCATCGTCATCCGATTCTTCCTCCTCCCAAAATCGCCTAAGAATGCTACTTTGAAACTGTGCCATCTGCTGTAAAAAAATTACAATTTCAGTTATGCAAGTTGATCAGGCATGAAAAAATGAAACATTGTAAAAGTAATGCACAACAGCAAGCAATTGAAACATCAGCCAAACAAACATGGTAGTGTCCCTGTCCCCTAAATACAGTTCATGGATGATTTTAGGAAATGCTCAGCCAAACAAACATGTACAAAAAGTACCACTAATTAAGCAGCATACACAACAGTTTAAATGATATGAATGCACAAACTTTGTAAAGTATTTTTTTGAAATATCTTACATGGGTCAACAGTATGCACGTCACAAAGAACTGAAGATTGTACATTTCTTTCTGTGAGTAACTGAGATGCAGTAACATTAGGTTCATTTCAGTGATCACACGATGTCTCAGTAAAACATTCTTGTAACAATTGAGGCTACAATTTGCCTGTGGCTTCTTCATTGCTGCTATGTCACGCTATAGAGCTTATTTGCAAGTTACAAGGTACCAGAAAAACTGGTTTTGAGTCCAGTAATGTTGTGGAACACCGAAGTTAACATATCAACAGTCAGTCCATCACAAGAGATGAAATCATAATTTCACATATATATCAAGGCACTGAGGAGTATATGAAAAACAAAATTTGTCAGAGAGGACAAGGCAAAACAGAAGATAAATTCATCCTTCTATTTCTACCAAAATGCAACCAGTGGTCTGGTAGAACAATCGTGACACCAAAAACAATGGAAATGACAATGCAAATTGAATCAAATCAAGGTTTGTATTCATATGAAACAGAGGCCAAGAACAAGGGGTGGGGAAAAGAGCCATCGGGTTCACCTTGCCAAATCTGAAGGTGGCGGACGCCTGGATGCGGTGCTGGAACACAGGGAGACGGGCAACGGCGACCACAGTGACGGCGTCGGGCGGCCAGGGCACTGGCAGGGACGGGCGATGGCGTTGGGGGCCTGCGGCGACAGGGGCCCAGTGGCGGCGGACAGGCAACGCGAGCCGCCGGCAGAAGGGCGGGCGACAGGCGATGCGGGCAGGCGGGAGAAGGAAAGGTGGCGGGCGGCCAGCGAGGCGGACGGCCGGCCTGCGGCGGCGGGCGGGCGAGCGGCTAGCGCCGGCGGGGCAGCAACCCCTCTATTCCGTGCTTCTGATTCAATTCGACTCAATGACTGGTGGGTCCTGCGGTGCAGAAGAAAATGAGAGGTGTAAAATGATCAATACTGCTAGAGTTGAATGAAAAAATTGAGAGGTCAAAATTAGGACCCACCTATCAAAAGAGAGAGTAGTAGGTCTAAAATGCTCAGTAACATTGGAGATGCTCTTAGCGATATGGTTAGGATGTAAGGCGATGTTTAACATTTGTCTAGACTTCGACAAGGTTTATACTAGTTTTTTTAAAACGAATCTAAATAAAGGTTCTTTTTTTTATTAACTTGTCACTTTGCACATGATTTTATTATCGTTTTCCAGTAAGATCACTAAGATGCATGTGTGTAGATAGGGGAGAGATAACCAAAGCATATGTGAGGTTGACAAATGGGTCGATGCATTGTATTTTTTATTTTAAAGTCTTGATTGAAGTATTTTATAATATAATATGATCAAGAAAAATATTTTTAGCGCATATTTTAACTTGTAGATCGAAATGTTAACAACTTTTATCTTGACAAAAAGGCCAAAAAAATCTTAAGAACCTGTCCCATCACTGACATTAGGTTGTCTACATCGAGTGTTATAAAGTCTCCTGCAGGACCAAAATAGCGAATGAAGAGCTGCATTGGGAGACGGTAAAACATACAACACCGTCCCGGATGACCTCATGCACGCCAAACCTGGCGCTGTCCATGACGTTCGGGACGCGCCAACGTGGCATGGGCCTGGTGCTAGCCCTGTTCCTCCCGCCTGGAGTCGGAAGCCGCCAGAGAGCTTAAGGCAGAGAGAGAGGAGAGGGGAGAGGCCACGCGGGGATCCACCACGTTGTCCAAGATCCGTGCCCCGGTGGCCAGATCCGTGCCTTGGTCGTCATGCAGGGAGAGAGGGAGGTTGGCTCTGGCGGTAACAACGCATGGGGGAGGAGGTGGGGCGTAGGAAAGAAGGAGGAGGAGGGATGCAGGGGAGGAGGAGGAGCCTAGCGACGACAACGCGGGGGAGAAGGAGGAGGGGCACGACGACGATGACACAAGGGAGAAGGAGGTAGGGCCCAATGACGGCATTGTTACGCGCGGCAGAGGTGGTGGACGCACAGGGGGTAGCGGAGAATGGGCGAGAGGGGGGGGGGAGGAAAGAGATATTAAAAAGAAAAAAATAAAAAAAAATAAAAAAAGAGGAAAGAGAAGATGGTAGTTAGAGATGATTAAATAAAATATAAAATATAGTTGATATAGAATATGAGATATAGAGGATAACAAGTATGGTGGAAATAAATTTAGAGTAAAGAATTTTGATAACCAGAACATAATATTCTTTTTAGAATATGACGGACAACGTTATTAGACCTACTTCTTCTTACATGTGGCCCACTCGTCATCCATACGGAACCACGTATGTTGGGGAGCCAGCGGGTTTACCGAAATCCAGAAAACGAAAGCGGGAAGGCGAACCGTAACAGCGTGGAGCGGCCGCCCTAACAGCAGTCGCTTCCCGTTCCCGTCCTCTCTTTCGCTTCGCCGCCGCCCTACCCAGCTCGCGCCGCTACCTTCCCGACCCTTCTCGCCGCCGCCGCCGCCTCCGCGTCCCCCTCCGCGCGGTGCCGGCGGCCGTCTCTCTCGCTGCAGCCCGTCCCGAGGTCAGATCCCAACCCTAGCCTGGTCCGAATCCTTGCCAATTTTTTTCTAGGTGTTGGTACGGATCTAGGGTTTGCCGCAGAATTTTGTGGGGGGAGAGAGAATTCTTTTGATTCGCTCATGGCCGCTGGGCGCCACGGAGGGTACAGGGACTACGAAGCGAGGGAGCGGGAACTGGACGCCGAGGCCTCCAGGAGGAGTAAGGAGCAGCACCATCACCTGGGTGGCCGCCATCGCGACGCCGACTACCGCCGCGACGGCGGGCGCAGTAGGGGCAGCAGGGAATTCTTCAACGGTCACGGCCGCCGGCGCTCGCCGCCACCCAGGAGCCGCCTCGTGGAGAGGCTTGGGGATCGTGAGCCTGGCGAGTTGCTGAGCGGCAGCACATCTGATGACTCTAGTGGGAGGGTGCATAGAGCCAGGGAGAATGGCGTGTCCAGTTCTAGCAGGGAGGGCAAGGTGGCAGCAACGGCAGTATCGGCTGGTGCATCTGTTTCGTCACCAAGCAAGAAAAGGAAATTCTCACCGATAATCTGGGACAGAGATAGCCCAAAATCACCACATTCAGATGCTGCGAGGGGCAAGAAAGTTGTAGAATCCGTGCCTGCTGAGCTCCCTCCGCCTCCACCACTGCCTCCTCAAGACCGCATCCCTGTGATATTTGCTGTGGAGAAGTCTCCTATGGATGTCGAGCCTACTGTTGGTATAAAAAGTACTGAGCAGTTGCAGAGGCATGAGGAGAATAAAGTGATCGAGGAGGAAGAGGAGTATCCAACAACGAGGAACATATCAACTTCAAGATGGGCAGGCGCTAATGATGATGAGGAAGAAGGGGGAGCACCTCTTCTTAAAAAGAGAAGTGTGTCTCCTGCAGACTCCACTGAGCTGAGGCAGAGGAAAAAGGCTCCTAGCCCAGAACTTGGTGAGCTTGTGGTTAGTGATGCTTCTGGAGGGAGAACCAAGTCATCTGACTCTGGGAGAATGGGAAATGATGATGATGAGGATTTGGGAGTAGATGAAGATGACTATACGGATGTTGACCGGAGGCAAACTAGTGACAGTAATGCAGAAAATCATATGTCTGATACTGACTCAGAGAATGAGGCACGCAGGTTGGAAACCCCAGAACCTGTGAAACCACAACACAGGTGTATCAATATGCTTCAAGGTTGCAGAAGTGTTGATGAGTTTGAGAGGCTCAACAAGATAAATGAGGGCACATATGGTGTTGTGTACAGGGCAAGGGATAAGAGGACTGGTGAAATTGTTGCACTGAAGAAGGTAAAGATGGAGAAGGAGCGAGAAGGTTTTCCATTAACCTCTCTTAGGGAAATAAACATCCTCTTATCTTTTCACCATCCTTCAATTGTTGATGTTAAGGAAGTTGTAGTTGGAAGCAGTCTAGATAGTATTTTTATGGTGATGGAGTACATGGAACATGATCTTAAGGGCGTCATGGAGACAATGAAACAGCCATATACCCAAAGTGAGGTAAAATGTTTGATGCTTCAGCTGCTAGAGGGTGTAAAGTATCTACATGACAATTGGGTACTTCATAGGTATTGATGGACTTTGCTTTCTATTCTTGGTTTGCATATATTGTTGATTTAAAATCAATTCTTGTGTTGCTCATATGTGTGTGTCATTTTTACAGAGATCTGAAGACCTCAAATCTTTTGCTGAATAATCGCGGTGAGTTGAAAATATGTGATTTTGGACTGTCTCGTCAATATGGGAGCCCACTAAAACCTTATACTCAATTGGTTGTGACTTTGTGGTACAGGTAGGTCCTCGGCCAACATCAGATTCCTCAGCAGTGTTTTGGCTTTCTTCTAAAATTATTCATTGAGAGTTCCATTTGGTCAAATCCAGGACTCACCTTTCTCGCTCCTTATGGCTACAGGGCCCCAGAACTATTGCTAGGAACCAAGGAGTACTCTACTGCTATAGATATGTGGTCCGTGGGCTGTATAATGGCAGAGCTTCTTGCCAAAGAACCATTATTCAATGGAAAGAATGAGTTGGAACAGCTAGATAAGGTATTTGATTTCTCTGGACTTATGTCGCTTTTGATTATTAGCTAATATTTGATGATATATCATAGTGAAAAACTTCCTTTTCAGATATTTAGAACCCTTGGCACACCTAATGAGAAGATTTGGCCAGGATATTCGAAATTACCAGGTGTCAAAGTCAATTTTGTCAAGCAACCGTAAGTGTCTCTACACTTGTTTTGTTGTTGTTTTGCTGAGTGTACATTTTTATATGATGGAGAGAATTCTTTGTATTCTCAGGTATAACAGGCTAAGAGATAAGTTCCCGGCTGCATCTTTTTCTGGACGACCAATCCTGTCTGAGGCTGGTTTTGATCTGTTGAACAGTCTGTTAACTTATGATCCTGATAAGGTAATACAATAATTTGAATCTCTAATATCAAATTTGACTGTGATTCTTTTATCCTCCTTCAGCACATTCCAGTCTGAACACATTTGTCTCTCTTACAGCGTATATCAGCAGATGAGGCTTTACAGCACAAATGGTTCTCTGAGGTTCCTCTACCTAAATCCAGGGACTTCATGCCAACATTCCCTGCTCTTAACGAATTGGACAGGTAATTGTCGAAATGGCATGCTCTGTTTTCCTCTAATATTACATGGTTCTATTTTATGAAACAGGGACTTAACTTTTATAGTTTGGACTTTGAAAATACAGGCGTACCAAACGGTATATGAAGAGTCCGGATCCTTTAGAGGAGCAACGTTTGAAAGAACTGCAAGGAAACATAGGCAACCGTGGGCTTTTTGGCTGAGTCAAAATCAGTTGCTTGGGAGTCGAACTAGCTCTTATGATTCATTCTGAACCAGCATGGTCAGATATCTTTTGAGGTGAGATGTGCCGTGGACATGAAGTATCACACATCTTGGTGTCTAGCAGAGACTGATAGTGTTCTTTAGCAGGCTTGGTGCCAGTTTAAGTGGCTAAGGTTTCACCTTATGGGCCATCATAGAAATTTTGTTGCAGGGTTAACACTCCATCCAGATTGACCGTAAAGCAAATATAATCTGCCTGCATCGTAAGGTGTGGCGTGTTGGCTTTTATTGATACCACAGTTTCATCTTTGGCACTTCTGTATGTAAAATATTCTCGATTGGTACGTTGTAAACAATGTTACAAAGCGTTGGATTTAAAATAAAACATTTTATCATTTTTTTTCTTTATGCTTGTTGTGCATTTTCTTTTGATCTTTGCATTTTGTTTGCAAGAGACGAAAGAAGCGCAGGGGAAGGATGCCTTTTGCTTTTCGCAAGGAAATCAATCAACATTAATACTACTTGGAAGGTAATTATTGTCAAAAAATCAATTGATGCAAGTGATTTTGCCAAATAAAAACTAACAGTGGGTAACTTATGTTCTGTTCCAACTTCCAAAAGATCAGTTGCACAAATGTCAAAATGTTAGGATTTTTAGGTGAATGTTAATATGGTTTACCTCGTTTTGAAGTGATATCTGGATCATATACATAGTGTTTTAAATTAGCAATAGATCAGATATCCAATTCTGAATAATAAGTTGAATGAGAAAGCCGTAAATTGTAAACAAAACTGAGCTAAGAGACACATCTTGTCGACTATAAGAATTCAATGGCAGTACACAAATATTGGAGTGTTTTCTGCACTCTTATTCACATGTAAAACAATCTACTTTGAGTTGCTGATTTTACAAGGGTTTGCACGTACCCATCAATCAAACTCAGAGCTTAGACAGAATGCATGCGCCATGTCTGTTTGATATGATAACCTTTGAACTGCCAGACTGCACCCCCCTTACATGTTACTATTTGCTCCCATGTTAATAAATTTTCTATGGCTATCTGTATGATTTGTAGAACTTAATAATACTATCTTCTTTTGCCTTGAGCACTTGTATGCCTGTTTGCTGTATCATGCATTTGAGGTATAGTCATCCATGTAAGCTTGAAGACTTATTTGCCTTGAATGTTGTTTCGGTCTAGGAAACTGCTGCTTCTCTTTGTAAACAATGATCTATTCCCTCATTATGTACATTGCAGTTGGTGTAGATACCTTTTTTTTTAATAATGTGTTGAGAGTGTTGATTGGACTCATTACAACTGTTCTATGACACGTCTGCAGCTAAGCTGTGGCTGCTTCAAGATAGGAAGCATGATGGCTGTCAGCTTTGTTGTACCTAAGTGACTAAATTTTGTGGAGGGCCTTCAAAAGTGTTCATCTTTTACTATAGTGAACCATAGTGGTCAGTTTACTATCCTTCCTTATATATTAAATAACCATTCTTGTTACTGATATGAAGACCATATGTCTATGTGACTATGTTATTTTTTATCCGCGTAGGTTGTTGCTTATTTTCAGATGACCCTTCTAACTTAGCGTGTTGGAAAATACAATGTGTCTCTTGTGTGCTCCCTTTCAATAGTAAATCAGATGAGTTTTAGAGCCTGTTAGGTTTGTTGCCGTACCGCTTGCAAAGTTTTACCTAAGTTATGCAGAATTTTCTCTGTACCTTGCAGAAATTTGAAAAAAAAAGAATGACAGGTGGGCTCAAAGGCCGAAAAACCATTGTGTGCTAAAACTGTGCCACAGAAAGTATGGTAAAGTGTGATTTCGAATCAAACACACCTTAGTGTCAGGGGTAGTGTTAAATTATGTGCTCGTACTAGTCTTCATTTAGCTTTTGGTGAGCTTTGTATGGAAAGCTTCTGGGGCTGCATACATGTTTATTTCTCATGTGGCTCAGAGCCGTGTTGTCCAAAAGGTGTAGTGGAATTCTCTTTTTGTAGTTTTGCGCGGGATAAGGATTTAATCAGGTGGTAATGTTCATTTTGACTTGTTTTCACCCACAAATTTGAGCTTAGCCGCTGTGCTCGTGAAATTATTTGCGAGATGATCCCTGACCATTTCCATCTTCAGTTCTGATATGATAGGATATAACATACAATTTCGCCTCACAGAAATATTGAACATGCAAGATAATCGGGTTTAAATATCCACTATATGCCCTGTTGGTATATAGTAGTTCGCATCATGGTGTTTCGAATTTTCAATCATAGTTGTCAGAGCACGCATAGGTTTACAGATATTGTCAGCTAGGTTGCGTTGGTTTGGTGGACGAGCCTGCAATGTTTTCCTCCATAGGGTTGACAGTCACAAGGACGAATTATGCCCCATTTGCATCTGATCTTGACCTAAGTTGCCCCTGCACATCTCAATTTTGAGCCGTGTTTGCCCTTTGTGATATGCTTGGCTTATACATTTTTTTTTCGATAGACCATACTTGGGTCATGTATTGTACTAGTTTGGCTTGATACAGTCCGCTGGTCTCGCTTGCTTGACCTGGAACGGTTCCTGGATTGCACTATCACTTTGGCTGTGTCCATTATGGAAATAC
This sequence comes from Eleusine coracana subsp. coracana, assembly GCA_032690845.1. NCBI lineage: Eukaryota > Viridiplantae > Streptophyta > Magnoliopsida > Poales > Poaceae > Eleusine > Eleusine coracana. Next base: position 9,836,062 of record CM064424.1, read on the forward strand.
TTTTGGCCATCGCTTGATCTCCTTTTGTGTGCGAATGTTGCTCTTTATTGTTTTAGCAGCTACTGTGCTTGCAGTAGTAGTCTCGCTTAAAGAGTTTAAAGAGACGGATGGATGCTGCTTATGTGATATCCGTGCCCACGAGGGGGATGGCGTTGGAGCCGAAACTGCAAGGAGCTAGCTGCAAGGACAATGAAACAACACGCCATGGCAATCAATGAAAGGGCACATGTCAACATATCAAGGGACCATCTGTGTGCGCCGTTCGGAAGCGTGCTGCGTGCGTTGTGTATCTCGGTGCTTGTTAAAGAAAATTAATTGTAGCGGTGTGTTCATTAGAGTACTCATCGGAGTATAATTTACTGCTTTTCATGTTCTGATTGCGGCACGATGTGTAGTGTGCTGTTTCCGTGCATTTAACTGGTGACTATCGTTCTTTGCAAGTTGTAGACTTGTAACGATATGTGAGGAGTAAAAAAAAAAAGATATGTGAGGAGGCCGGTAATTCCACTCTACGTCGGCGCACATTTTTCCAACGTCGGTCGCTGGTGTAAAAAAAAAAACGTCGGTCGCAGGCGTCTTCAGACAGAGCCCACCGCTCCTGAGAGGGGCCCGAGACGGTAAACGAGCCTATGTCGCATATGTCGTCCACGTGTTGGCGAACTAACGGTCCTCGCTTAACGTGAGGGCGGTCTGCACTGTTCTCCGCAGCCTAGTTACCCGAGCTGCTCGAGTCCAGCGAGCCTGCCACTCTGCCAGTGCTGAGGGCCTCCACACTGATCTGACGAAGGTATCGATAGTCAGGAACACGTCAGTTTTTTATTCATTTGGAGGAGAAAAGTTGTGGTGTCAGAAACTATCACCGTTGCTGCCAGCAGTGATCTATAGACAAGCAATGGAGATATGCATGTCCGTTATTTCATTTTCCTCCTCTAGCACCGGCTGTGAAGGTCCCACCTTTTTATAAAAAAGTATTAATATGCGGGTCCTATTATTATTTTGAGCAGTGTGCTGAAGATATGTATTTATTCCCTCATCTATACGCCTATCGATACCTGGTTATATCCAGGAAACCAGTGTGGAGGCCCTCATGTAGGCATCGGGCTGGGTCCCGTCGCTCATCCGCAGGCTCGCTCAGAGCAGCTCGGGTAAAACTTCCCAGGGCCCAGGCTCGCTTATCCGCGGAGGGCAGAATTTACAACGGTCGGCTGCACTGTGCTCGGCAGCTCGGGTAACTTCCAGGCCTCCAAGTTAAAAATTGTGATCTAACCGCCTTTTCCAAAAAGAATAATGTGATATACTGGTGACATTCGGGTCACTCGCTAGGCTTTATTGTTCGCTAATACTGTAATTTCTATATTGCTTTACTGCACATGATAAGTCGGTTGGAAGAGCGTCAAATGAATAATTACTAATTGTTCTTAACAAGGTGGCTGAGAAACAAGGTATCTAGCAAAATAGGAGTACGTAACTGTTATTTGGCTTTGGTTCTTGACCGGATGTTGAAACAAACATATAAAATCGGGTAGATAAAAAAGGCTTGATGGCAAATATATCCCGATTGATTAATGCCTGAATTAATGACTTCAGAAATCTCATTAGTGCCATTCCACCATGAAAGAGCAAGCAATAACACACAGATCCAAGACATGCAACCAGAAATGGAAAAGAACAGAAAACAGCAAAAACTGTCTCCTAGATCTCCACCACAACTCAAACCGAGGGGCAATCACGTCACTTCGGCTGTCCCGCGAGCCGTTTCACTCCTCCCCCCTCCTCCTTCCCCTGCAAGTCCCTACCTTCTCCTTCCTCCTCTGCCTGCGTCAGTCTCCCAAAACCAACCCAAAACCGCGCAGCCAGGTTCGCCTCGAGCGCAGACTACTCTGTTCTCCACTCTCGCCGGACACCGGAGCGGCCCACGAGGCCGGGACGGGGGACTTGCACTGGCGAGGCTCTCGGCGTCGAGCGGGCGGTTAACGGCCGGAGGAGATGTCCTGCTCCAATAGGCTGCTGAACAAGAAGGGCCCCCTCGCGACGGTGTGGGTGGCGGCGTTACGTTGCACGGAGGCGCTGACTCGGGACCAGGTCGCGAGCACTGACATCGTCGCCTCCGTTGGTAACGACTCGATGCTGACTCGTGGCATGCGAGACCAATCTGTTATTTTTTTTCCTTCCAATTTTTGGGTGGAGTTTTAGGGCCGTTTCGCCGGGATAAAGAAAGGTTGAGTGTGGAGACGGTCTTTATAATCTCTGGTTTTATCTTGTCAGCGGGTGCGGTTAGGGGAAGGTATTATTGGAGGCTTTAGGTTATAAAGCAGAGTATTTGAGGAGAATTTGGGCTAGGCACCATCGACAAAGAGAGGAATGCATCCTTGTCAGTTTGGTGCCCCTTCCTATTGCGGTGTCTGTAGTTGTGATTTCTCGTCTCAGTTTCGGGAGGTGGTTCAATAGATTGTTTTGGCTATATGCACGGGTCTTGGACACTGGGACTGTGGACGTTTTTCGGGGTTCTACAAGTGTTTTATTGATGGTACACCACCACCACCACTACTACCACCGAAGCCGTCCCAATCAAGTTGGAGTAGGCTAATAAAACATTTGACCATAATACTGAGGTCCTCTTGCCATACAAATTGAACGAGCTCCCAACATTTAATTATACGATGATCTGTTATAGTGCTGTTCAAGTTGTTGGTGAAGTAAGTAGAAAGAGGGGAACTTTCTTTTACAATTTTATAGAACAAGGCATTTTTTTTAGTACCTGTCCTGACAGATTTCTAATGCTTGCATTTTCTCTCCCACTGGTGCAGATAAAATTTTGGAAGATGCCCAAGCCCCACAAAGAATTTTGGCACTGCTTCTGCTTGGACTTGTTAAAATATACTGCAAGAAATTGCAGTACCTCTGTGATGATTGCAATAACTTTTATCACACATTTGGACCAAGATGCTGCGCTGAACCAAGTACGTCAACGGGAAGATCAGTGCAAGTGAAGGAAGCTGTTCAAGTAAGAGACAAGAAAGATACCAACAAAGTCAAGAAGTCTATTCATGCTGTAAGGATAACTAAAATTTCTGGTTCCATATCAAGTGAAGGCCTCCCTGTGAGGAGAGAGACAGAAATTAATGTTCAAACATCTGTGGTGATTCGAGAAGCATGTGTGTCAGTTGACATGCCGGCATTCACGATTCCACAAAGATTTGAACTTGACTCTTTTGATTTGGGGATTGCCGATGATATGTAAGAGCCTGGTCATATACTAGCCTCATTTGATTTTTACTTGAAAAAAGTGGTTTCTTACCAGTCTTTTAACCTTTCTCCACAGATATGATGAGGACCATCATCAGTTAGGGCATCAAGGTAGTGGTGTCACTCTTGATGTCATTAGTATTCCCACATTTTCATTGTTGCTTCCTCATCTTTTTTGTTTGCTTGAGATACTTTAACCATACCATGGGAACTAGCATGCATTCATTTGTAAACTAGAGTTACTTTCAATTGTGAAACCATGTAATGAAGCCATTTTATATATTCCTGCTTCCTTTTGTATAGATATTTCATTGGAAGATGAGTGCCATCATGTCCCATTTTTGTATGAGGTACGCAGATCATTTCAGACATACGTTGTGTTGATCAACAAAGCTGAAAGAGTAATAGTGCTTCAACGTCCTTCTATGAACAAAGTTTTGTGTTGACTGCTTTTCTTACTTCCCGGTGTTTGTGAGGCCAGCGACTCATGAAGCACTCTGTTCCACTAGATTAAGACTGTTCAAGGTGTCATCTGTACCTACCGAACGTACATGCTACTGTTGTCTTATACGGTGTTGGTTTTTTATACCTAATTAAAAGTTAGTTTCAACTTTTTGTGGAATTGTAGTTGTACCTTATATACTGCTTGCTTTTCTAATAATTTTGATGCTGTTTAGTTGCTTCCTTTTTTTAATTCTTTCCATGTTGTTTGGAAACCGATGCTTAACTACTGCTCAATGGAACAGTTGAATCAGAGGGCAACATCTTCATATGCTGTAGATTCTTATTGTCTTATGCCAGAATACATGTAAGTTCTTTTGCTTCTTCCTAATGATGTTAACAGAAATTTACTATCTCTGGGTTTCTGAACTGTACTTGTAATGCAGATCTCTCCCACCTGAAGTGATTGGTGCCATTGATGAAGTAAATAATATTCTGGACACCAAAGGGCATGAACCTGAAAGGGAGAGCCAGGATACAGATTCTGTTTGGTTCACTCCAGTTAAGGAGTAAGTATATTGAGTTTTGCCTTCCTGTTCTGACTGCAGTAAGGGGACATTTCATCTGTTACTGATTCCTGAGATGCAATTGAAACAGTGTTCTTCCACCAGAGACGATGGAAATCATAGCCGAAGGAGAAGATCCTTCAAATAAGCGCAAGATGGGTGATGAATCTGTAAGAAAAGTGAACATGGATAAGGATGTGGGTTCGAGTTGTTCCACTATTCTGCCAGAGTGAGTAAACTACCTTTAGACCCCATGATTTTTCTCCATCACAGACCTTTTACTTCCATCTGTTACTGATTCCTGAGATGCAATTGAAACAGTGTTCTTCCACCAGAGATGATGGAAATCATGGCCGAAGGAAAAGATCCTTCAAATAAGCGCAAGATGGGTGATGAATCTGTAAGAAAAGTGAACATGGATAAGGATGTGGGTTCGAGTTGTTCCACTATTCTGCCAGAGTGAGTAAAACTACCTTTAGACCCCATGATTTTTCTCCATCACAGACCTTTTACTTTCAGATGTTTAAAGTGATACTATTGATAGCTGTTAATCTGATTATGCATTCTTTTGAAACAGAATTCCAGAGCAGCAAATATCTGAGAATGTTCTGAAAATAATGATTTCTGCAAGTCCGAGTGCAAATTACCCAACTATTGAAGAATCGGAAAATGGTTTATTCATAGGGAAATCAAACACAGGACAAAGTGTTGGAGGATTTCATGAGAATGAGACAGAAGAAAATGAGTTGCTAGGAAAATCAAACACAGGACTGCCTATTGGAGGATTTCAAGGGCATGAGGCACAAGAACTTGAGTCACTGGAACAATCTATCTCAAGTTGTAAAACACAGGCAATGGCGACCAATGATCTATCACCTTCCACTCCAGAGCCGTTGCCAGGTGAGAATTGTGATAAAAGTTTCTTTTTCTACATTCGGTCTTCATCATACTCATCTTCATGACTAACTGGCTTTGTTTGCTTCTGATCCAGGGCCACCCTTGTTGTCCACATTTATGGTCAAGACACCAGCTAACATTGAGAGGAGACAGAGTACTAGAAAAAGAAAAAGGGATTATTATAATAAGGAGGATTATCTGCCAACAGAGAGAGAGAAGCGACCGAGAAGATTTCCAAAGATTGATGAGGTTCTCGTAACACCTAATGGGTAAGCACTAAGCAGAACCTCTGGCTTGTTCCAACTCTCACTTGTTTACCTATGCATATTCTGCCTTCTCTTAGAACTGTTAGTTAATTTTTTATTCATATGTAGTGATGTTAGAGTAAAGTGTGGGTTATCTCAAAAGCTATTGGTTGGATTTGCCCAGAGTCTTGGTCTTCTTTAACAGGAGAGAGCACATCCAACGCGAATCATAAATCATAATCATTTTTTTCATTAAAACCAATTTTAGTTTGAGAATAAAATCAATTTGAGAGGAGACAGAGTACTAGAAAAAGAAAAAGGGATTATTATAATAAGGAGGATTATCTGCCAACAGAGAGAGAGAAGCGACCGAGAAGATTTCCAAAGATTGATGAGGTTCTCGTAACACCTAATGGGTAAGCACTAAGCAGAACCTCTGGCTTGTTCCAACTCTCACTTGTTTACCTATGCATATTCTGCCTTCTCTTAGAACTGTTAGTTAATTTTTTATTCATATGTAGTGATGTTAGAGTAAAGTGTGGGTTATCTCAAAAGCTATTGGTTGGATTTGCCCAGAGTCTTGGTCTTCTTTAACAGGAGAGAGCACATCCAACGCGAATCATAAATCATAATCATTTTTTTCATTAAAACCAATTTTAGTTTGAGAATAAAATCAATTTGAAAAAATCTAGTTTAAAGTTTGAGTTAGTTGTTAGCTAATAATTACCCATTTGAGACTTCAAACTTCAATTAAATTTCTCTACAAGAAGGAAACATAAGGAAATTACTGATGCAATAGTTACTTCTTGACATTTGTTTTGAAACTATACAGCAAGGTCCTCTCTGGTATTATTATTACATATGAAAATAAACAAAAGGTTCATGTATAAAGCAAAGAATGAAAAGGAAATTAAGAACCTAGAAAATAAAACCACTGAAGAAATCCAGCTAAACAGAGAGAGGTCTGAGCCTTTACTCGAGTCTATAACCTTATGGGAGCATTATATCTTTGAAAATTTTCCATGCTTGGATGTTTAGCTTGAAAAATATATCCATTTGAGACTTCAAACTTCAATTAAACTTCTCTACAAGAAGGAAACATGAGGAAATTACTGATGCAATAGTTAGTTCTTGACATTTGTTTTGAAACTATACAGCAGGGGCCTCTGTGTTATTATTATTACATATGAAAATAAAAAAATGTTCATGTATAAAGCAAAGAGTAAAAAGGAAATTAAGAACCTAGAAAATAGATCCACTGAAGAAATCCAGCTAAACACAGAGGGGTCTGACCGTCTGAGCCTTTACTCGAGTCTATAACCTTGTAGGAGCATTATATCTTTGATTTTTTTGCTTGAAAAAATATATCCATTTTCTAATAGAAGTTGTTGTGTTCTCTTCCTTTAATCACCAGTTCACCACATCATATTGGCATTCTTGTGTCCCATGTGAATCCCACAGGTTGCCAGCATCTGACGCTAAAACTACATGAAAAGAAAAGTTGAAACTTTTCTCTCTGTTTTCTATGCACACTGTACAACAGTAACGTTTCCTTCCATTTTGTAATTTCTTCTTTTGAGCATATTCCTGGTTTTTAATCTATCAATGTAAAACATTGAGCCTTTTGCAACATTTTGATTTCCATACCCATAAAATAGGCTGTGTCAGTTCTATGTGCTTGTATGGCAAATTATAGAACTTACTTGAAGGGTGTTGCTGACTGCCCCAACATAGTGCCAAAGATCATTGCTTAATGCTTGCCGCTTGCAAATATGTGAGTATGTCTTGGGATTCTTGATTGACTCGTGTTGTTTTAGGTATGTAGAAGTGCTGTTGTATTGAGATGTTTTGCATCAATTTTGCCACGTTCCTTGACGTTTTTTTTTTGTTGTTGAAAATCAGCTGTTGTAGTACTGTGTGCTTGTATGGCAAATTACAGAACTTGCTTGAAGGGCATTGCTGATTGCCCCAACAGTAGTGCCAAACATAATTGCTTAATTCTTGCCTCTCGTAATTGAATCCCTTGCAAATATGTGAGCATGTCTAAGAATTCTTGATTTGCTTGTGCTGTCCTGTTATATAGTGTTATATAGGTATGTGAAAATGCTATTGTATTGAGATGTTTTGCATCAATTCTGCCATGCTCCTTGACATTTTTTGGGAGGGGATATTTTCCTACTAATTTGGTTAATTAAAATAATGTTTATGCCATTTGATGCCTCCCTGATTCTAAGCCCTCCAAAACCTACTTTTAGGATTTGTATCCTCATATGGGCTACATTATACATTGTTTGTCTATGTTTTATTCTCGAATACGCAGGAGAGCTGCGTATCATTGTATTAAGAGAGAGAAACACGGTCCCTTACAATCTGCATTGACATGTTTGTCTATATTAGAAGTCTACTTAATAAGGTAGTATGACTATTATTTATATCACTTCAGACACCTGAAGACATGTTGGGCGGGAAACATTGTTTCCTGCATTATGTTTTCTTTTTTGTTGTGACCTGGAGATGGTGAGCTGCATAGCAGTTTCCTCAAATGGATTATCAGAATACATTGGACCAATCCATGCTTTTATCAACTCATTACATTGTACTATTTTGGTAATATGTATACACTTTGACATGTTTGTCTATATTAGAAGCGTATCATTGTATTAAGAGAGAGAAACACGGTCCCTTACAATCTGCATTGACATGTTTGTCTATATTAGAAGTCTACTTAATAAGGTAGTATGACTATTATTTATATCACTTCAGACACCTGAAGACATGTTGGGCGGGAAACATTGTTTCCCGCATTATGTTTTCTTTTTTGTTGTGACCTGGAGATGGTGAGCTGCAGAGCAGTTTCCTCAAATGGATTATCAGAATACATTGAACCAATCCATGCTTTTATCAACTCATTACATTGTACTATTTTGGTAATATGTATACACTTTCCTTGTAATAGCATCATGAAAGCAATAATAGATGAAGAACCTGATACAGCGCGGACTAGAAAGATGGCCTCTCACACTCATCTTGCAAGTTGGAAGTTGGCAAAGATTGGTTCCCTGCCAGATAACTTCATGGATCCGCTGATTCCATGTAGGCAAATGATTCATCCATTAGTCTAATATGCAATCATCAATACAGACTTAGATCACAATTCAGTGTGCATCTTTTTTCAACAGGTAACACTTCAGTCAACCTTGATAGGCTCACTACACCGGAGGCACCTGAAAATTCATGTGGGGAGTCCGTTAAAGCGAGAAGGCGTCTTTCATACAAGCTTTCTGAATCAAGCAAGTCTTGCAAGGCTTCTGGAGCTACAGAACAAGAAAATGTTTTTGATAAACCAAGAAAGAGAAAATCGGGCGGACCAACAGAATTTGAGGTTCCTGTTGGTTCTGACACAGAAAGTGGACACCCTCAAGATGATGTTTGTGGATGTAATAATGATACAGCCAAAGAGCAAGGCACACACATCAAAGGGGATGAACCTATTTTGACCGACAAGGGACTGCATGAATCAGAAAATTATACTTCATTGCACACTGAAGCATTGTGTACTGATCCATATAATATAGATCTGGTAAGCAAAGTGTACGCATCATACTCTGGATAGGATTGCCGAAGAAATTATGATGAATGATGCATCTGCATTGACACCTAGTTGCAGGATACTCCTATGGATGAGGAGCATACCAGGGATGAAGGTAGTGTTTATAAACTGTCGTTTGTGCTTACTTTATATTATGAGTTTGAGCTTCATCAGGCCCTTATATGTATATTCTTGCTTTGCAGGTTTGCTGAGTTCAATAAGAACTAGGTAGGTGGCAATCTTATAATTAATATTTTGTCCTGCTCTTAGACTGCTGCTTACTAAAATTTACTTATCTTAGGAAATTAGCAAGGTTCCTCCATCAACGATTTCTGGATCATAACAGCAACCAAGGGACCAATTCTATAAGTCTCAACCATGCCCTCGAAGGAAAAGAGAGGAGAACTTCTGCCATATTCTTTTATGAAACGCTGGTATATTTGCTGTAACTCCCTGATAGGCGACTCCTTGTATCTGTAATTTCATCTCATAAAGTAACTAGGGAAATCCTTGCATTCTTAACAGTGGGTTCATTTCTGTTCAGGTTCTGAAGAACCGTGGGCTCATAGAAGTCAATCAAGAACAGCCTTATGAAGACATCATGCTCTCACCAACTCCGCAGCTTGAGGCAGAGCTTCAGAGACCAAGCGGTGGGACTAGTTAAGGGTAGCTTTCTGACAAGACCCGAATCTAGTTTTCACCGTGTAGCGTCCTTAGATGGTTGTTCAGATGTATCTATGAGGTTGTCCATGGGCGTACATGTATATATGAGTTTAGCTGGCTAGAAAGTAACGTAGGACCTGGGTAAGTTCTCGTTTTTAGGCATTAGTGCTAACTTAAACAGTAGTCAGTAGTAACATTTGTAAATTGCAGTTTTCTCAGGTGCCCAATGTTGGTGCCATTTGCAAGTATGGTTTCAGACTTGCGATCGCCTCATTCCATTTTGCTTCGGAGCTTGCCATGATCTCTCTCTCTCGATTCACTGGTACTGCGAGGATCTTCACATGATTCACTGTTTATATATATACTCCCTCTGTTCTTGTATTCTTGTCGTTAAGACAGCGGCTGGTAGTTGTTTATGCTCCGGTCCTGTCGTTAAGACCGTGGCCGGTAGTTGTTTTTCTACTTCATTGCTCCGGTTCGAACGACAAGAATTGACGAATGAGAGGTCCAGTTCATTTCTCTGGTCTGAACAGCAAGAATTGACGAAGGGAGGGAGTACGTGTACGTGACCGTTTGGGATTTTTTTTTTTTGTACTGATTCTGAGCAGGAAAGCATTACTCGTTCTTTTGATGAAGACGAGAAAGGCGACCATATAGTACTGCAGCGAATTTCGATGATTAATGAGCCCTATTTGAAGGTTCGATGATTATGAGCCCTATTTGAAGGCTGCAGCTTAAGCCAGCCATTTTGTTCTTAAAAAACCTGGGTTGAATTTCGATTTGCAAATCATCAGCTGTAACAGTGAATACGATTTACGATCCTTTTTTTAGCCTTGATATGAGCACACGACCTCGATCATAATTTTAACATGTTTCCTAACTTTCAGCTGATTGAAAGCTTTTAATCAATGATTTATTTCTTTGAGTTTTGATTTTTTTTAGAATTATTTATATAATAATTATAAATTATTAGATCTAAATTTAATAACTTAAAGAGATAATTAAAAGTTACTCCAAACTTTTAAACAGCTAAAAATTAGCAAATCCCTAATTTCAAAGTCTCCCTCCGATGCCCGCCGTGGCGCCCTGCCTCCGCATCGTCCAGCCTCCCCTGCCCCCGCTCCCCCGGCGGCCACCCTCTTCGGACCCACCCCACGCCCTCCTCCTCATCTCCGGCCTTGCCGCGGACGCCCCACTCCTCGCGCATTTCGCCTAGCACCGCCTCGTCTCCGCCGCGCACGCTGACGCGTTCCGCACCCTCGTCCACTCCCGCCCCCTTCAACGCAATCATCTCCATCCTCACCTTCACCGGCGATCCCTCAACATCGTTCCGCGGCTCTGCGCACCTCGCCTTGGTGCACTCTGGATAGCCACCACGCCCGTGCGGCCCGACGGGTACGCGCTCCCTCCCCGCCGCGCTCAAGGCATGCTCGCGGCTCGGAATTCGGAAGGATCCACGAGGGCCAGCAGTCATACGCTGTCGCCGCAAAGGTCGGGTTCCTGGACCGCCTGTTCCGACCGTCTGGAACGCGCTGGTCACGTTCTGCCGCGCGCACAGCAAAAACGGGGACGCGATGAGGGCGCTCGACGAAATGGCAAAGCGGGACTGTGCTGTTATGTTTATGGACTGCGCTACCTTGGCGAGGGGAGGAGGGTTTCGAGGCGACGTTGGCGAGCTTGTGAGATACTTGGGGCATCGTGCACCGGCAGTTCTGGTGGTCCAGCAAGCGGCAGAGGGAGCTAAGCGTCATTGTCAGGAATGCCGTGCTGGTATATGTATGTGAAATGCGAGAAACTGGATCTCGCGACAGGTCTTCAGTGAGGGACATTGTCTCTTGGATGGCTGTGATCAGTGGATTGGTTCAGTGCAAGCATAGAGGTAGGCGTTGGAGGTTTCAGTGCAACATAAACGTCAGGGTTGAAGCCAGTCAAAGTTGTCATTTTCACTGCCCTCTCAGCTTGTGCGAGATTGGGCGCTCTGGGGTGGTGGAGGTGGTACCTGAGTATATAGAGCGCAAGGGTGTTGAGTGGCATGTGGGGACTTCAGTGGTCGATTTGTACGCAGAGTGTGGATGCTTGGAGACTGCAGTTTCACTCTTCTAGAAGATGTCCCTCAAGAATGTGTCCTCTTGGAATGCGATGATCAAATGGTTTGTGTTGCATGGTCATGGCAAGGAAGCAGTCGAGTGCTTTTACATTATAATTGCTTTGGTATTGCTCCCTAACGAGGTCACTTTGTAAGTGGTTGTGTTCTACCCGAAGATCACATACCAAGTGTTAGCACCGTATTATACAAGTCTTCTCAAACACTCAGTTGTGGATTATGGTTACTCCTTGAGGATATATTGAAAACTATGGGGCTTGAAGTGTTTGACCATGTTCTACTACCCAGCAGTTAATTTGTTAGTTTGATGAACAGCATTTGCTTTTCAACATGGTCTGAACAACGATTTCCTATAGGTCAACATCAAGTTTCCTTCACTGGAGACATAGAAAATTGCAAGACGGTAGGAATCAGAGGTAAATTCACATCCAAGTGTCTTGTTTTACCCTTGGAGGTGTGGCAAAGCAAATTTTAAATGAATGCTACATTTCAAGGCCCTGCTTTCATGAGCCTGACCTTTTGCATCTTCTGAAATTTAATATTCCTTCTCATAGAGCACTACCAGCGATTTGATATTTATTTAATGTATCGTCTGCCTCCACATCCGTTCTCCCTTTGGCAATTGAAGAACACAGAAACGACAGGAGGTCCAAGATTATAGAGCGCTGAAAAGTCCCTTGTGTTAAAATTTGGTCTCCATCCTGGTGCATAAACAGTTTGCTGGACAGATTGGCGGAAGAGTACAAAGACAAAGCGATGTATTCCAGCAGTTGGCTTTGGGCTTTCATAACTGACAACTTCATTTCCTGCAGTAAAATTCGGGCAAACATGTTGAAGTTCATCAATATCAATGTTGCTCTCATCTGTGGAAATATTGTCAGAAAAACAATCATGTAGTATAACTTATGTTGTAAGCATTGGGAACTACAGAAATGCATGCATATTGAGCTCGAAATTAAATTTTACATGAACTATCAAACCCACTTTTAGTGGAACTAGATTGCACAATCATTGCAATAAGGATAGTCTGCCACAAATTAATGTGGAAGGCATGACAGCCAGTTGCTGACTATTCAGGTGCGTCCTATTTCTGATAGCCATCCTCCTTCCTAATTTAACACCTATAATTGTTGTTTTAACTTTTGTCCATAATAGATTATGTCCTTTTCAATTTTTAATTGCATGAAATTTGCTATAAAAATGCCATCGTGATAATGACATATACATCTATTTTAGAAACTTTGATGATAAATCTTAATTCATGAAAATATTCAAGTTAAAGAAGGCAGGAATGCAAAGAACCCACCATGACTAGCATTAGTTGCTTCCGGGATGTCTGTCACCAACCTGTGACATTTGCATATCATAAGCATTACTCTCTTTTTTGAGTTGTCACTTCATACTAGTTGAAATTAAATAATTGAGCAATTTCCTATAATCATGAAATGTTTGAGGTCTTACCAATGGAGGTATTCTCTTTTTGTTGGATTGCTTGGACTTGGCGCATCTGGATCCACCATCACCTAGTAGCAAGTTTAGCTTGTTATTTTGTAGAAAATAATTCCTTTTAGCTTTTATAAAATAGATTCTTGTCACACAAAATATGGTTCTGATATGTGCGCACAATTTGTTGTTATATATTCACATAATTACGTTGAGATTGTACGCAAACAAGCAATCTAGATTTAAAGTTCTTCATTATATTACTTGCATCATGGAGATTAATGAATTATTGTAATTCTTTGAATTTATTTGTTCCAGATTTCTTGTAGTAGTATTACTCTGAGGGCACCTTGACGGCATCACTAAAATAAAAAAGGCTAGTATTTGCCCCATCTAATCGTAAAAATTAAGATTCCTGCACTTCATGAAGGAAATGAATAATTTTGATTCTTGTTGGCACCATTAAGAAGATGCAGGTGGATGTGCTGACCCTATCAAACGTAAGGAGGATACATGAAACAAAATAGAAGCGCAAAGGTCTTTTTCAAGCCACGGAAGATTGTGTAAACGTAAAGTTGAGATTCTTTGCTTTTAGTGGTCTGTACGCACCGAAAGCAACTAAAGGAGATGAACTAAAAAAGCAATGCTATAATTAAGAACTTGTATACTAACTTAAAAAGATAAATGCAACTTGGAGTTGTGTTGTTACTTGTTAGGCGGTTGGACCTTGTGTGGTTAAGCATGTTTTCTTCTTTGACACCATATACACCTTGTCAAACTTAATACTACTCAATGCAGTAATGTATTAGTTAGACTTACCAGAGTGTAAAGGTTCCTCATGTCACGCCCAGCAATTTCAACCCTTGGTTCATTTGCCACTTGTGATGGCTTCAGCTCACATGGGTGAACTGATGGGTGCAGGTTTGTGCCCTATTTATAGTTGCAACCTGAAGTGCTGAATGATATCTGGAAACTGTTTGCTCCAGATGCCTTGGAATCTTTACTTTAAGATGTGTATAATGATATTGGTCGTCATCACTCAAAATATGTAGGTTTGTCCACTATATAAGCTTACAAAAATATGAGTGTCCATTGCAATTCCACATCGATGAATAAAATCTAACGACCACGCTCACTTATTCCCTATATCTGGAACCCTAGACTTGATACGTGCCTAGTGAAAAGTAAGTTGCCTTTTGACTTGTCTATCAGATTGACACCTCATTGATTTTATTTTCATCATGAACATTCCCTCGCTGTTCTTTAACAGAAGTCGTAGGTGGATGGGGCAAGTAGGGGTCAGCTGCTCTATTACTTGGTGAGCTTCTATTTCATTGATTTTTACAGGCTACAGTGTACATACTGTAAGAGTTCCTCGAGCGTTTATTTCTGTGATTTTATACAGGCTAGAATGTATAGATTCTGAAAACGGTTCTAGTTTAATGTCATTGTAGTGATGATCATCTTCTGAATATGAACAGTGGTCAGTGGACGAGTCCCACGAGCGATACATTGTTTACCGAAATATTATATTGCAACAATAAAAAGTCGTAATGTGATTTCATGACACTTGTTCATTATCTTCTATCAACATAATGATTTATTTCTTAACTGATAGTGCTTTTACCAAAATAGATGCCTGGGAGGCAAATTAGTGGTACAGCTGTGTGGTTTATTTCAGTTCATGCTAGCATCTAGATTTCAGAATCTTGTTCACTCTTCAGGGCCAATGCAGTGTATGGACATTTATATTTTTTTATGCTGGTATCTTCATTCATATCAATGAAAAACTTTGTTTTAATCTAAACATATTGATCCATAGCTCTGTTTATTCCTATCAAATGGAATTTAACTCAACGAATAAATACTAAATATAAGCATTCATTCATTAATTTTCTGTTTTCTAGTTGTTAGAAATCTGAATTTACATAATGTTTAATCATCTGCATAATAAATGCATCTGGTACTGCAATCAAATATTCTACTGCACTCGTCTGTCATATTCAAAATTTTTAGCACTAGGGTTCCCAGATTATCCTGCCACTTATCTAATGTTCATTTCACTAGGTTGCTCATTTGACTTCACTGGCGTAACTGTCACCAGGAGTCAAATCCTCCAAAACACACTAAAGATTCACCTGGAGCATCTGCAATGTTCTTATGTGGCAGTTGCTGAAAAGGTACTTAATGTTGATTGCTACGTGCAGTTATGAAAACTTGCGGTTCTTGCAAATCTTCTACGTGATTTCATCGTATTCCGAACATCTGCCCTAGTTTGTCAGTTGCAATATGAACAGCTTGTCGTATAGCTTCTGATGAACACAAACAGAGGGGCACTGGTTCTTTGACATATCTGTTCAGTTATCATTTCAGCTTTCGGATGGAATATTAGTTGTGCAATAAAAGGTCCTAATCCTTTTTTTTATTATAGCAGGAGTATGTCTGCAGACTTGGAGGGACTACATATAAAGAGGGACGGAAAGCAGAGATAGATAAGGTATATCACATTTGTTTCTTGACTAATATGGGTCCATGGAATCCCATTTTATTCGTGCAATTTATTCCATATAGGTTCCATATCAGCCGCCTCCTGATATCGTGTTCCCACTTGTAGAATACAAACCTGTAGCCAAATAAGTCACCTGCTGCAACTTCCTGCAAGAGGCTTCCACCAGAGTTTGACTCAAAGATGATACTCCAAAAGAAAAAGAGTTTGACTGAAAGATCTCATTCGATCGAAGGAAGGTAACTCGGTGACTAGGCTATCTTTCACGGTCTCAATTCCACCCTGAAAACAGTTTGTGTTCTCTGACTGCTGTATATGTATTTCTTTTTTTTGGAGAAAGAGCCGGAACAGGAAAGACAAAGCGGTTAGTTACGTGGATGAAGCGAATCGTCAGATTGGGAGAATGAGAATCCATTGGCCGAACTGTCGACGGCTTGACAATCTTGACCGGAGAACACAGCACCATGTCCGTTCACGTGGGCGCATCCCATTCGTCACGGGACGAATGGGACTTGTAGAAATAGTGGTCCGCGTAGGTCGCCGTCGCTGGAAATGGACAAGCTCTTTTGGGGTAAGTTTCAGTACTTCAAATCCCAGAACCAAGGTGTCATTGAATGGAAAGGTTCCTGGAACGCCGGAATGATCCTGCTAATGTGGATCATCCAGTGGATTGGAAAGAAATGGATTTGACTGAATTGGATGTATTCTGTCGCCCAAATTATTGGCACAGGGCCAAGATTCTTTCGATTGCGCAGCGCACGCACGATTGGCTGGATAGCCCTACTTTATCGTCAAGTTGTTCATAGAACGCTAGTAAACGGCATCACGATTGGTACGCCGCTTCAGGCTACTGTGTTTTTCCTTTTTTTTCTTCTTTTTTATAATTCAGGCTACTGTGTTCGTTTGATAAGAAAACAACATTAGTTTTTATAATTAGAGCAAATCTCTTGTGTGCCATCAAAACTTTAACACCTTTCTTATGAACCATCTAAGGTGTTGTTCGTTTACGCTTGAAACAACATGGATTGTGGTCTAAACCATATGAATTGATTAGGTGTAGTTTGAAATTTGGTTGGTCATGAAATGAGCATTTGGTTCGGCCTAGCATGGTTTGAAACCTAGTCTAAACCGATCTTTTTCATGCCTCCAATGCATGGAACAAAACTTAGTCTTTCGAGTCCAAAATTGAAACCACGACATGATTTGTTATTTCATATGGATGTGGTTTCACTCAATCCATATCTTGTAACTAATATATATAGATTTTATTCCACAACAAACAAACAAGGACTAAAATTATTGCTTCCCTTCCCTATCATTTTCCCTTTTTAAAATTTCCCATCCTCTAAGTACCATTTTATTATTTTACCTATTAGACGACGATTAACTGGTGGTGGAAACTGGAAAGGCCAACCTGCCCTCAAGATGAAATAAAGCAAAACAACATTAAGTGAAGCTGTAATTATATATTGCTTATAAGTGTATATAAGTTTTAATGGCACACAGGAAATTTGCTATTATAATTATCTTCGGATGAGAAATAAGATGTTACTTGTTTGTTTCTTTGAGACGGGTGACAGACGTGGAGGTTGGGCGAGAAGATGGTCTAGGAAATTCGGATTGAGCTTTTCGTATGATCTCTTTTGAACCTTAGGATTTTTTACGTAGTTGAACTTGAACATTTCCAGGCATTTATCAATATCATGCATCCTATTTGTGAAAAGGAAGACGACAACACTGTTGCATTCAGCCTACAAAAAACCACATTGTCCGGTAAACTTGATGTGGTCAAAATACTTCAAACAACGGGGTCAAACATAGAGGTTCACTTAGTAAACTTCACGGCAATGTGGCAATCATTCGTTACTAGGCAATAGCGACATTCTGAAACTCAGTATTTAGTGTGATGAGTGCCAGTCTGTTTCAAGTTTCAATATCACTGGTAAAAGATAGTTGCTAGAAATCTAAATAGCACCCTAATGAGCCCAAAACAACTAATTAGGAGTTCTGCAATGCAAAAAGAAGTCTGCAACTGAGTATTACACTACTACCTCGTTCTTGAGATCCCAGTTTTCGTCCATTCTGCTGCTCCCCACGATAACTGTCCTCGAACCTCAGACCAAATGTAAAGAAGGCCACATCTAATGTGTTACTGTAGTAAATGTTATGACATGAGATAGCATATATCCATAATCCCTATAGTAAATGTCCTTGCTATTTCTTCAGAAAAGAAATGGCATAAGATACGTTTCTTAGAAATTATATGCACTTAAGTACAGGTAATAGAAACAATATTTATTCAGATATGGTGCAAAGTCATGATCACTGATACAGATGAGCAACCTTCTTCAGGCAGCAAGCAGGCCGGGGCCGACAGGCGGGCATCTCCCTGCAACAAAAGCAGCATTATTCGCCAATCGCCACCACCCCAGAAGATACAAGAATAGCAACCAGGCTACTCATTGCATTGAAGAGTCATAGATACCTTGGTTTCTTTTCAGTCGCCACTGCAAATTCAAAGCAGAAAGGTTAGAAATTCTACACATAAGAAAAGCTTTTCTTTCTTCAAAAGCTTAATAGAATGTCTTTCTCAAAATAATTAAATAATAGATACAGCAGCGAGCCAAAATAATCAAAAACATCTTGCTCGATTCAGTATTGAATGTCATCATGCTGCATTTTGAATTTGTAATGTTACTACAACATGGTACAATGAAGCGAAGGCGTGCGCGGCGCGATGGCAAGTTCCATCGGATGTGTCATGCCTGCCCGGGGTTCGAACCCCAGGTGCCGCATCCTTATCACCGTGGGAGCCTCTCCATCTCCTGCTGTGTTTCGCAATTAAAAAAAAACATGGTACAATGAACTGCTATATGCTAGAGCTTTAGGCATTGTGGCTGTAGCTGTAGCTGTAGCTGTAGCTAGAACAGGTGAGTGATATAGAATATTCAAATGCAAGGACACATATACAGTATATATGAACAAACATCATGGAGTATTATCAATATCATAAGTAAATGCGTGAAGGTATTTCACATTTTGACTTCATAATTAGCAAACACTACTTAGTTTGGTATACTTTGGGTCTTTGGGCCTCCAAAGTCACCCTTCTAACACAAGGCATAACTAGTGGTCTAACAGTAACACCTGCATCAGGCAGTGCTGAGAGCCTGAGACACCACAGTAATCCAGTTCAGAACATAATAAACTGTTAAATGAGTGAATCATGGCAAAAAGTCATCATTACAACGTTAAAACTAAACACAACTGCTTTAAGGGCATTATCTCCGCATCAATGTAGAAAAGAAATCATATTAGTACAGTAAAATATGTCAAAGTTTTGAAAATGAGGGAAATGTGAGCTACAGAAGAGTATTGCCAGATATTAACAGTTACAACAAATCAAAAGGTGTTTTAGTACAATTGTACAATGAAAATCTATAATATATTTTTGAGTTGAGTGTATTCTTGTAGAAGTCACAGAATCTCTTTATTGCTTATCACAAGAGCAATAATGGAAGAAAGATGGTGTGTACTATGGAAATGACGAATAGAATGTTGTGAACTTCTAAATTGTCTTCAGTGCAAATTATGCATGTTGTCTAACCATCAGCCACTTATATATAGAAGTCGATAGCCATCAGGATGTTTCTTTGTTCATCTGAAGATAAGCTAGCTTTCCTACATATAAAATGGAAAACAGATCAGAAATTATTATAGTTATAGTTGCACTGTAAAAGACATGCAGCACTGAGATAAAAATGGAATTAGGCACTTTCATAATACAAAAAACACAAATATGATGAAGCAGAGTCTTGGCCTCCTTTTGCCGCGAAGATAGCCTACCATCTATTCATGATGAAGCTCTGCTTGCATGAGTGCAGCTTGACTGCACGCAGCATCCAGAAAGGTCATATTAGATCTGATATAGTTTCACTAATCACTGCAGTGGTTCCATTATGCTTCTTTGAACCCTCTGCTATTCTCATTAGTCATTACACTGCTTGCCTCCTGGAAATAATAGGGATTTGGATCTAACTTGCTTCAACTAAAACAAGCTCTCAAGGGGCAATATTATCTTTTGCATGAGTTCCTGTGTAGTACCACAGCACCGCTTTACCCTCCATCAAAGGATTTGTTGCCCTGCCAGTTTACTCCCTGATCCAATACACGAAGTAAGTAGTCAACCAGAAAAAAAGTGACAAAACAGCACGAAAATTAAAAGGTTAAGTGCAGGGTACCAACAATAACTACAACTTCCTGTGCAGCTAAAAGTAAGGATGCCAAGCTGTTTAATGTTGCAGAAGCTGCTTAATGTTGTACTTATACTATTCTGCTTGGATATGCATTGTGGAAAAGATGAGCAAGATATTCAACAGCCATTATTATTTATTATGAATCAAGTCCAATTCTCTAGCACTGAACTACTATCATGCAAAGGCGCAAAGCTAGGTTTCAAAAACAGAGATGATTAGTTGACTATGATACAAACATACAGAATAGCGTGCTGGTGCACATTTGGCATCCCACATTGCCTATTAATGGTAAGGTGTGACTAAACGAAAGGTCAAAAACAAACATTTTAAGGGTTCAAATCAACAAAATAGTACCAGGCTTCATTAGACAAGATAGAATTGTTTTAAGGATAAATAAGTTTTGCTGCATAAGAAAAATGAGATACTTAGTGGTTATGTTACAAGTGAAACTTACCTCATGACATATGCAGTAACATAACTGGAGGGCTTCATTCCACTTATCTATTTTGATTAGTCCCATTATCAACCAAACAAAATCACTTAGCTCTGGCACAATTCCATTCCTTGTCATTTCACTATATAATTCAAATGCTTTGTCAATTTGAGATGCTAAACAAAGTGCCCGGATTAATGAAGTGTGTGTTTCCTTGCTGGTTAGGTTGAGGGATGACAAGACTTCCATCATCTCTTTGTGCAACTCCAAGGCTTTCTCTACCCTGCCAGCCTTTGAAAAATTGTCAATGAGCATTCCATAAACAGGAGCTATTGCTGCGGTGCCATGTGACTCCATCTCCTCCAATAACCCAAGAGACGCTATAAACTTCTTGCTGTAACCCTGAACTACAAAGCGATATCCTTGCAAATATTTCGGCCAGTAAGTCTGTTTCATTTCACTCAGTAGTGAATGAGCCTTGTCCAAAAGGCCAGCAGCACAACAATTGTTTATCAACACTCTGTAGGTAACATAGTTGGGAGCACATCCTCTTGTGCTCATTTCTTTAAAAAGCTTGAGACTTATATCAACTTTACCAGCTTTACCCAATCCATCTATTAGAGCAGTGTAAGTTACAACATTTGGGATGCATCCCTTCCTTTCCATCATTGACAGCAGCTTTAAGGCCTTTTCACTTTCACCTATTCTACAAAGCCCTGCAATCATAGCTGTGTAAGTGACAACATTAGGGGTGCAAGAACCCTTCAACATTTGAGAGAGCACTTTCATGGCAAGATCAAGCCTTCTGTCCTTGAACATCGCGTCTATTAAGGATGTGTATGTATGCACAGTAGGCAAGTACCCACACTTCGACATTCTCAGAAATACCTCCTGAGCATTATCAATCTTTCCAACTTTGCAAAATCCATCAATCAAAGCATCATATATAATGTGGTTGGGCTCGCATCCAGTTGATAGCATAGCATCTAGCAGTTCACGAGCATCAGTCACCTTGTGAGCCTTACACAAACCATCTATGAGTGCACCATAGGTGACAACATTTGGCATCATGGTGTCTGTGTTCTCACCTTCAAAGTAAAAATCAGATTCAGCATCATTACAAGTTCCTTTCAACCTGGAATAGATTTCACAAGCCTTTTGGATTTCACCTGCCTTACAGAGGCCATCAATTAGTGCACTGTAGGTAATGGTATTGGGATGACAGCCAACATCAACCATTCTGTGAAAAATAACATTAGCCTGATATAGCTGTTTTGCTTTCAGGTATGCATGAAGCAGTGCAGTATACGTTACAACATTAGGGGAGCAGCCCACACTACTCATCTCATCGAACCAACTCTGTGCCTGTTCAATCAGACCGGCCTTACAAAAGCTATCAATCAAAATTGTATATGTGTACACATCAGGATTAACACCGACCTTCTTCATCTCTTGGAATAAAAGGAAAGCTTTTTCTACCTTCATTGCCTGACATAGAAAAGTGATCACCTTAGAGTATGTGCTCGTATCAGGTAAGAAACCTTTTGTCATCATCACCTTAATGATCTGAAACGCCTTATCAAATTTCCCCACACCGCAAAGGCATCGAGCGAAATTGGCAGTGTTGACCTTGTTAAGAACGCAATTAGAAGCAAGCATCTCCTCATAAACTTTCTCCGCCAAAGCCAACAAGTCAGGACCTGGCAATTCATCTCCTCCACAAATACTTCCAATAAAAATGTTGTACACTACATATCCAGGAGGGCAATCACAAGCAGCCATCCTGTTTAACAGTTTATATGCATATGAATAATCCCTGGCATTGCAATAATTATGCACAAGTGAATTAAATAAGGAGGCGTTTGGATTGCAACCCTCTTTCATCATCATGTTGATTATCCTCTTGCACCAGCCAAGCTGCTTCTTCTCCAAAAATCCAGAGAGCAGTGTCCTATAGGTGACCACGTTGGGAATGCACAAATTGCACCGCATCCTGTGGAGAAATGAAATTGCCTCATCAAAAAGGGAGGCCTCCATCAATCCACTGATCATTTGGGTGCACAACACGGTATCGAGCTTGAAATCCTCCTTCTCTATCATGACAAGTGCATCGGCCGACCGCCCCTCCTTGCATAGTGCCTGTGCGAAGCACCCAACTGTGAACCTATCCATAGAGAACCCCGACTCTGACATCTCTCTTTGCACCCGAAAGCCCATGTCCATCTGCCCTGCAGCTGAAAGCACCTGCACCAGAACATTGTAGGTCGCACTGGAAGGCCTGTACCCAAAATCCTTCAGCCTTCCAAGTTCTTCCAGTGCCTCCATCCACACTCCGCGGCGGCAGCATCTTCGCACAAGCACATTGAGCAATCTGCCGAGAACCTCACGATCCTCCTCCTCAATCTCCCTCAGTAACCTGTCAGAGGTCTTGGCACGGTCATCAAAATCCAGTACCTCGGCGAGCGCGTCGTAGCAGGCACCTGTGTGGCTGTACCCCACCTGCCCTTCGGCCCAGAGGAAGAACCTGACGCAGAGCTCCGGGACGCGCACGGACCGGAGCACGGCTACCACGACGGCGTCGGTCAGGAACTGGCGGTGCCGCCGTAGGAAACGCACCGCCTTGCCGTCGAAGTCGGTACCAAAGGCTCGGATCGCCTTGGAGAGAAGCACGGCCTCCGGTGGCGGGAGGGCGGCGGCACGGAGAGGAGGGGCAGGGTCCTGAAGAAAGGCGAAGTCTTTGGGTGAGAGGCGAGAATGGGGGATCGGCTCGGGGACATCGACAAGTCCAAGTAAGAGGTTGTCGGGGTCCGCTGCTTGGGAGAAGCAGGCGCGGCGCAGGGAGGCGCGTAGGGATCCTGCCGCCGCCGCGCTGCGGCTGATCATGGAGCGGCGGCGGCACGAGTGTGGGTTCACACGGCCGGAGAAATGGATGGGGAGGCGGCGGCGGAGAATGGAGCTCCGGCCATGGAGGTTTTGGTGCGGCGGGGCTGGAGGGATAAACCCTAGGGAAGGGGATGGCAGTTTCGAAAATACTAGCAAGGAAAACCGTTCTGCGTGTGGGGTCCAGGCCACGGTCCACCACTTCACTCACAGCGGAACCACACCTCCCTCATCCCAGAGACTTGGGTCTCGGGTCTCCTCTCGTCGTCTCTTCTCCACAGCTCCTCGCTTCCACTCCATTCCCCCATCTGGTTTTGCTTTCCCGTTGATTGCTTTACTGAGCATTTACCAATTAATCGGATCACTGATCCTAAACGTAATCTTCTGGATAGTGAATCAACACGGTACCAATGTTCTTCTCTCTGGGTTGAGTGCTTTGGAGAGTGGCACACCATCTGTTCGACGTATTTCCTCTACAGAGTCGTCAAGCACGTTCGGATCTTTTCGGTGAGTTTAAGCTTCATTTTGGGTACAAATCATGCTAGTTGCAGTTTTTTTTTTGGGGGGGGGGGGGGGGGGGGGGGGGTTAGACCAACGTTTTGATTTTGTTCTGAGGGCTTAGGTAAATAGATTAGATAAGTGGGCTTCAGTATTCATTGCTTTTATGGCACGTTTGGTTGGGTGCAGTAGAGCTGAGGATATGGGAGTTGAGGGTCAAGAGATTAGAAATCTTATGTTTGTTTCGTGGGACAGGGAATTTGAGTGGGATGAGGAAGGGGAGTTTGTTGATGAACTCCCACCAATCTATTACCTAGTGGGGAGGTGGTAATTGGATGGGAGTAGGATGAGTAGTTAAAGAAGATCAAATCTGCACCATTTGTTATTACTTATAGCTCAATTCCCTCCTTCTAAACACACGAAACAAACTGTGAAATAGAACTCCCTCTTAAATTCTCTCCTTCAACTCCCATAACAAAAACAAGAGATAGGGATTAGAAGTCCAACTCACCCCTTACTCCTCCTACTCCCGCCTCCAACTCCCTTTCTCCTTCCCTTTAATTCTCACTACATATGTTGACATGTGGGATGAATGCAAACTGCTTGAACCATTTCAAGTATTCCTACATGATTTCGAGTTTCTATAGTTAGCTAATGCACCCCTTTCCTTTCCTGCTAGTGCTAGTGGTCTCAGATATTTGAAAAAATGTCTCAGAACAGTGATATCCGGTAGTAAATTTAATTTCACTGCAGAGTAACTTGTGACCTAAAATATTACATTTTCCTTTATTTGCGCCATCGCTCTCCACACGGACATGCCACTGGTAAAGTGTTTCAGTCATTAGGTTTCATTCTATTTTTGCTTGGTGATTTCCTGACCTGCATTTGTTTCCTTTTCAATTTATTAATGTTTTTAGAAAATTTGAAATGTATGCCCATATCATCTACAGTACCACCTGTAGTATGGTGTGAATCCTTGTGGTTTTCATTATTGAAGTCTTCTGGTTGCAGTTGAGTTATTTTGTTCAGGTAACATCACATGGATAACTTGAAATTGATTCAAATCAAGATTACAATGTCATGATTTGAACCAGTGTAATGTATGGTCTACAGATGCACTATCTCCAGTCCTGCATGTTGACATCTATGATGATTTTGTACTTTGAATCATTTCAGGCATTCCCTCATGATGATTAGAGTTCCTTGTTACCTAATGCACCACTTCAGTGCTATCATTTTCAGTTGTTAGAATTCAGAAATGCCTTGATAGAGCGGTCTTGAACCCCAGTAGTATATTGGAACATGCTTCAGTTTTATCATCAGATCGAAATACAGCCTGTAATATTTTTCTTTTTGTGTGCCTTGTTATGTTCGTTGTATGCATTATTACCTGTGCATACATTGTTTCTGTGACCTGCATGATCTCTTTGCCAGCTTATTCACATATGTGTTCCTCAATAAATATTCATTTGTGTGCTTGAGAATTTTTATATGTATATTTAACATTATCTCTAAATAGCATGCTGTTTGATAAAGAAAAGTTTGGTCGTGCAGTGAGAAAGTCTCAAATGGCATGCACGTTAAAGTCTATTGCCACTGGTCTTGTTAGCTATGGGCTATATCGAGAGCCAAAGGTTATCTCACGGAGCTTTAGGAAGTTCCCACAGAAATCCTCTTATAAGTATATCAGAATCCGTGCAGTGCAAGGAAATGATGGGCGTCGAAGGCTGGTTGACATCATCCGAATCATTCCAGAGCTCTCAAAGGACTATTTTAAAAGCCGGCCAAGAAGGACTCTTTTTGGTGGCATTGCACTGCTAGGTGGCTTTTATGTTGCACAGACAATATCTCTGTCTTTTGGTGCATTGGGTGTGAACGATGTTATAGCTGCAGTTGTTTGCGTTCTGCTGAGTGAGTATGTGACAAAGTTCTATTACAGCCGGACTAAGGTTACATTTCCTATCGCGCTCCTCAACAATTTCAAGATGGGTTTTACATATGGTCTCTTTATTGATGCCTTCAAGCTTGCTAGCTGATTTGCTCTGCATGGTGGTTGTATGGCATACGATAAGCTTTTATTGCAGGGATCTATAACTTCTTTCCCTTGCTGCATCTTGGAATAGCTGATAAGAGGATAAATATTATTTGGTGGCCTTCAGTTTACATGGAATTCTTCTCTGATGCGCAAATGTGGATACTTCATGGTAAATCTGAGCTGATTGTGAACTGATTGGCAGCAAACTTGTTATTAGGTTACTGGCTATGGGTTCTGTTAAACAAATTTATAAAGCCCATCAGCAGCGTCAGTGTAGTTTCAGTACTCGGCAGCACAGGCTATTGGTTCTGCTAGCATGAGAAGTTGCAGTGGTGCTGTCAAAAGATTATTATTGTTGTTGTTGTTGTTGTTGTTTGTCTGTGCACAACTCTACTCCCTCCATCCTCATTCTAGCCTGTAGTTTTTCCAAATTACTTGTCATTCCCACTTCCAAATGCACCTCTCTCTCTCTCTTTTCAATTCATCTCCATCTCTCTTCTTAGTTCCTGCGTCAAAAGCTAAAACTACAGGAAAATTGGGATGGAGGGAGTAGGTTGTTGTGAACACTGTTATTATGCTTTCAGCTCTATATGGATTATTTGTGCAAGTCCATGATTCCATTGTAACACATTCGATGAAATCTGGTTGGCGTGTTTTGCATATACTTTTCAATTGATTATATACATACGTGATTGGTAATTAATCAGAGGTATATATCTCCCATGTTTCGATATGTTATTTGTCCTTAAGGAGGATATCATGCGCATATTAGATTTAGCATATCAGGGTAACAGCAAAATTGTACACGGAGTATAATAGCACCTGATGTATTTTTCTCTGTTACGATCAGTATCATCATCTCCGATTATGGGCTTAAGCGGCTAGTTTACTCCACTTCCACACGAGGTCAGTTACAAAATAACAGGAAGGGTCCTCCTGGGTCCTGCCTCTTATATAGCGTCTACTAGGGCTTAAATTGGTATCACGTCGACTTGATGAATCAACTAGCTCTTCCGTAATGACTCCATTTCTTACTCCCTCCGTTTTTAAATTGTTATCGTCATTGACTTTTTTAGTTAATTTTGATTATTCATCTTATTAAAAAAAATTTAAATAATATTATATATATTGTTATAGTTTGTTTTATTATTAAATGAAATTAAAGTATAACTTAAAGTTTTGCATATTTAAAATAATATTTTAAACAAGATGAATGGTCAAAGTTGATAAAAAAAGTCAACAGTGATAATAATTTAAGAACGGAGGGATAATGTTTCTTGATATAATTCCGACTGTGGTACAGTACGATATCACTGTGTAAGTCCAACTGCCGTTCTCCTGATGGAGTGGCAACGATGCGCAACAACGCAACGTCCCATTACTGCGCGCTTTTGCGGCGAGCTGATGTCTTTCGTCTGAACTCTGAAACCACTACATCTTCGGGTCATGGCAACCTCAGTTTCGAGCGAGGAAAGCAGCCATGACAGCTGCCAGTCAAGTAAAATGATCTGGCCGGCACGCGGCGCAACAGGAGCCGCTGTTCTTGCTGAGAGAACACTTCGACATCACCTGCAGGCCGGCTTTCTCCGTCTGTATAACTTGGCCGGCACTGAATGCCGTCAGTGGCTGCGTCGTAGCTCCTGTCACGTGTTCGGAACGTTGAGGAGACTGGCGATGTTGATTCACCAGAAGCATGAGTGAAGCTGGTTCAGTAAAATCCAGCTGCCTTGGCTTTGTGGCCTCTGAAGATCAATGTTACGTTAGTGTGTGTTTGACAGGGCTTACGAAATTGTTTATTAAATTGCTTATATAGTAATAAGTTATAAATCCTGATAAACATGTTAAACCTATAAGTGTTTATTGACATAAGCAGCTATAAACCGTTTTGAATTTATACTAGCATAAACAGTTTTGTATAAGCATCAAATACTAGCTTTTTTATGCTTACTCTATAGATAAATCGTTTGAATAAGCACTTTTGTCAAACGATTTGACTGTTTATGCTATATAAGCTAAATAAGATGAATAAATATTTTTGATAAATAAACTAAAACATAAACAATTTATTACATAAGCATAAACTCTGTCAAACATACCTTAATATGAAAGATGAACTCTTGCTGATGACCTCTTTCGGTGCAATGCTCGAGGCATTTTCCGTTGCTTATTTTTCGTAGCTAGCTACGTCAGTGATTCTATGAATCTTCAAAGTGGATTTAGACTGCTAAACAATTAAAGCTAATTAAACTTTCTCTAGAAAGACTCCTCTCCTGTTGCCCTGTTCTAAACCGCGTCCTGCTACGAGTCGCAGAAGCACAATACACTAGGTTTTCAAGATTAAAAGACCTTCCTGTAGAGCTCGAATCGTGTGAACTTTGTGCAGTTTAACTCTGTTGACGTGGTGCATACATCCACGACACTGAAGTCGCAGAATTTTGTAGTGATACTGCTTATCAGCAACATCAGTTAAACTAAGAAGACAACAGATACCGGCGCATGTATCATGTGTGGTGGGGTGACCTTTTTCAAGAGTATCAAACCTAAGAAAAATATCTTGTCATTGTATTCTCGGATCAAGCACTAAATAGCATATATACGTATAGATCGGAGCACTAAGCCACTAGGTTGCTGTGGGAAATAAATGCTAATAATAATCAGCTGCACGTTATTTAAGCAGCTGAACCAAGTTTCATAAAAAAATATGGCAGTTAAACCAAGATTTTTCTTGGAACTACTAGTCGTCGACGAGGAAAGAAAAGGGTCATGAAAAATACCACACAGCTTACACCAACTGTTCAATTATCTGGCTAATGATCTGGAAAACAGGGCCACGGGAGGGTGATGACTGATGAAGAACCAACTAACCTCCACAGAAAAGAGGCAAAGATTCTGGGAAAAACACGTTCCACAGGTTAGAAAGAGAACACAAAAGAACGGAAAAATATAGTTCAATCTCCACTGGCACAAGGATGTACGGCGTGCATATCTCAAGGCTCGGATCTTGGATGGAATGTGACGCTACAAAGCAGCATGTTGCGCAGAAGTGCTTGCTCCGCAAGGTCGGCGCAGTTCACGTGTCCCATCTGCCCCTCTCTTTACAACGGCCGTCTTAAAGGAGGTAGTAGCAGTTAACACGTCTAATGTGGCGTCCATTGTCCATAAAAAGCTTTTGCCATGGTCACTTTTATCTGTTTCTCTCAGGATGGGCCAGGTCCAGACAAAGAGACTCCTGGACTCTGAACTCCTGACTTGTGACCTCGGTCGACAGGGAGGTATATGCCCGCCAAGTTTCATCTCAGCAACCAAACCGTTTTTCTAGTCCTGGTGAGCCCTTACATCTTTGTTCCTTTACAAATTTGAAGTATATTAAAAAAAATGAAGTAATGTAGTAATCTCACTATGTATTTGTGATGTAGACCGATGTGGTAGCTGTTCTTTCTGGGAGCGAAGGGAGATGACAAATGCAACGACGACATCTGAGCTTTGTCCATCCAGCATGTACTCGATGACGCATTGAGCGCTCTGGTATGCTCGAAAGGCAGATGCACCGCGAAAAATCGACGGCGTCCATTGTTTATTAGCTATTCACACTCGCGCCGCCGTGAGTTATAGAAGGCTCAGGCGCTCAGCCGAAGTTTGACCTACGATAATCCTCGAAATATTTCATGCACGAGTTTGAGAATCAGGGAAGAAGTAGTTAAACTAATCGTATCGATACTATTGGCAGGATCTGACCTTCATATGGCCTTGGTTGCCAGGAAATTGCTACTAACACGTGCAGCTTGCTTTGCAAGGAACGGACGACTGGTATAAAGAAAAGTCATGCATCCCGTACGACATGCTTACTACTAGTACTACCATCCTCTAATGTCTGTTTACGGAGTAAAGTATCACCATTGCTCAGTACGCGCCGCCGCAACATAATTCGCATTTTTCGAAAACTTCTACTACGAGGAAAAACCGCAGTTTCTGCGCATATGCTGCCCTTCGTGTTTGATTAGTCCTTGTGAAATGCATTGGTGGTTTGGCAAGGCCTCCTAACGGCCACTGTCTTCAGCCTTCGTGAGGAACGCGCGCGAATTGCTTATGCACGGAGCGTTTTGGGGATTGCATTTCCCGTTTGTTTAACTCCAAACCAAAAGGCCGCCGCTCGTTGAAAACAAACACCCGCACAAAATCAAACTTTCTACAGAACTCCATGTGTGTAGTTTGTGCACACCTTAACATTCTTAGGGCTCGTTCAGTTGTTCCTTGCTATCCAATGGATTGACATGTTTTAAGAGGGATTAAATCCATAACAAATCATTCATGGATTGATTATATTTAATTCCACTCCAATCCACTCCTTTCCCATGTCATCCGAACAAAGCCTTAACGGGTGGATATCAGGAAGCAGAGCGTTGCCGAATTCACTATATTTAGTGATGTTGCTTATCATCAGAGAGTGACATCAGATCAAGTAAAGCAGGAGAAGTTAACTGATACTTGCACATGTACGGCGGGTGGTACTTTTAAAAGTAACTAGCCGTTCTAGATCCACTAAGAAAAATACTTAGTCATTCTTCAGGCGGATCATCAAACACTAAAGCCAATGTATGCATGGAGCACTAAGCCACTGTACTTTGTGGAAACAAAATGCTAATACTACAATGAGGAGCACGTTACTTATTAAGCGTCATCTGAAGATTTGTTTTTCCTAGAATCAGCAGTCGTCAGACAAGGGAGAAAGGATCATGGAGTAGCACGCTGTTTCCACCAACTTAAAAAGACCAAAAATCTGGCCACTGATCTGCAAGGCAGCAAGGGTTATAGGATTGTGGGACGGTGATGAAGAACCAAACAATCCTCCACTAAAACGTACGTTTTGCAGGTGAGAGAGAGAGATAACAGAATGGATTATTTTTGCCAAGTCTCCACTGACACAAGGATGAAGGATGTACGACTTGCCAACTCCAAGGCTTGGATGGAATGTGACGCTACGAGCAGCATGTTTTGCAGGAATGCTTGCTCCGAAAGCACGGCGCATTTCACGTGTCCCATCTGCCTCTCTCTTTATAAAGGCCATCTATCACCAGGAGACAGTATATCCTACTATCAATCAACACGTCTAATGTGGTGTCCATTATCCACAGGCAATGCGATGGTTCTGGTCCAGAAAGACCCCCCACACCACACACACGATTTATTCCCTATGTTACTATTGAGATTGGTGAATTTCAAACGCCACTCTTACTTATTACTACACTCTGTTTGAACCGTAGTTGCACTTAACATAAATCTTAAAACAATATTAATAGTATATATAATAGATCTACATGTGATGATACATTGTTACAGATATGTCTGAGGAAGAAACCGTTTTCTGTAGTGATGAGACGTTGCATCATTTTTGTTCATGTATAAATGTTATTCTAGTGTCTATTAACGTCCTTATGTATTTGTGATGTAGACCGATGTGCTAGCTGTTCTTTCGGCGGGGTGAAGGCGATGACAGATGCAATGACATCATCGGAGCTTTGTGAGTAGTTGACGCATTGTGCCACATATATATATACAGGTAGATACAGCGATCCGGTATATGCTCCAAAGGCAGGCGCACGGCGAAACGTTGATGTCGTCCATCGTTTGTTAATTGTTTGCCACTGCACAAGAAATGAGCTGACACGAAACAAACCGATCAGAGATTCATTTCGGTCAACGCTGTCTGTATGCGAACTGTACTACTAGGGGCGTCACGATCAGGCATCCATTGATTTTAGCCGTAGCTTGACGTCCACACAAGTCGTCGGTCCTTCTAGAAGGCCTGGCACTATTCAAATGGCTGTAGTTTGACCGGCGATATAATCCTCGGAATATTTCGTGCGTCACTAATTTGAGAATCAGGGGAAGAAGTTATACTAGTCGTGTCAACTCGCGGGGTCTGACGACCTTCACATGGCCTTGGTCTCCAAGCAATGTTACGAGTGACACGGCGCGACGATGACGTACGTGTGCGGCTTGCTTTGCAAGGAGCGTACTAATGATGGTACTAGAAAAGTCGTGCAGGCTTACAGCAATATTATTCTGTAATGTCAGTTACGGAGAAATGTGTTAACTAGTGCTGCTGCAACATGGTTCACATGACCTAAAAGTGATAGTAGGAAAATCGCAGTTTTTTCTAACCTCTGTGGGGGGCTGGTTAGAGTGGGTTTGAAGAGAATTGGAATGGAATGAGTGAGAATAAATCCATATCTAACCTGCAAAGTATTCAATCCCATCCAATCCATGTCTAATTCATACTAGACATAGAATAACCGAACAAGGCCGTGAGGGAGAATGAATTGCTCGTGGGTGAACGGAAGTAGTTTGTTTAATTCCAAACAGGTAATGTAACCACTTATTTCCTCCGTTACTTAATTAAATACTACTCCTGACTTTTCATCATATGTGTCAAACATTTTCTAAACTTAGATAAATTATATGTTTAAATTTACTGAACATTACAGTATATGAATTTAGACACTCTTAAATTTGTTAGAATGATAGTAGTAACTAAAATGAGACGGAGATGTACGCTCAAAATTAAGAGCCGATCCGTGCCTGCCGCCGCTGGAGCGCTCAGCTCCTCGGTCCACTCCACGGTCTGTGTCGCGACGCGTGACGCAGTGACGGTCGACCACGGTTGTTTTGGACGGCAGCGCGCGGCCGAGTTTTGGCATATCCGGCGGCGCTGTCAGTGATGTCAGTACCGTTCGCTGGTCTCCGCCAACAGACGAGGCACCTGACGTTTCCGGGCCCTGAGATGCTCGCTCTGTTCTGCTTCCGCCGCGCTCAGGCGCTACGGACAAAGGCCGGCGAAAAAACGTCGATCTTGCGCGCGCTGGAAACACACCGAGTTCGTCCCCCCTCGATCGCACAGAATCAACCCTGTACGTACTGCAGAATGCGTAGTACTTGAAACCCCTGCCGTGCACGCTGCACGCGCACACTTTCGCAGGCGTACGTGCGGAGACTAGTGGACTGCCACATTTCCCCGACTCGTGCTGCGTCGCGGAGAAGTCAGGACAACAATAATCTCCCCCCTCGTGCCCGTGCGTGGCGGCATCCGATTCCGTCACCACCGGGAGCGGAGCGGAGGAAGGCGCGGGTGGCAGGCAACAAACTCTCGGCGGCGCCCATACCGACCACCTGGCGCGCACGCACCCACGCCTCCGTGACCATGAGTCCATGACGACCCGCACGCTCAGGTCACCCCAATGGATGATGGGGGGAATGGCAGCAGCGCCCGGCGCCGGCGGGAAGGAATAGTTGGTGGCCTCGGGACGAGGGCGTACGTACTAGAGTATTCGATTCCATTCAAAGGGCATCACGCTTCTGTCGTTGGCTCGTTGCGTGGAGCCGCCGTGTTGCTATTCTGGGCACGGGAGCAGGTAAGGTGACCCGCTCCATTTTTTGATCTCGCCTTGACGCCACCCGACTCCCGACGTACGTTTTGTCGACTCCTGAAACTGCGGGTGTTTATTGATGGTTTAGGTCCGTCCCGTATGGTTCTCACGAAAGTATACCGTACTGGCAGTCATTTTTAACAGCAGACAAAGTGAAATCACCAAGCTGGTAGGATCACATTTTCCATGTCGTGGACTCGTGCTGACCGATTTCACCATCATGCGTCATTGTGTTCCGTCCTTGCATTTTCCCTCACAAAAGAAACGTAAAGGAAAAGCGTCAAAACATCTCCCATTTTCCTCACTGGCAGCTCGTGCGCCGCCAATTCAGTGCGAGGCAGAGCAGCCAGCAGCGTACGTAGTACTAGTACAGCATAACGGCTGACACGCACAACCGGGTGCCAGTGGGCGGAGCCACCCAAATTAACTGCCGGAACATGCCACTACCGGCAGGGGCCAGAGGGCAGCGCGTCCCCGCATGTGTGCTTGCAGTACGCCGTAGGTTGCTGGTACGCTGCTCCAGTTGCTCCTCTATTCCTGGCATCTTGGATGCGGGGCTGATTTCCAGTCGACGAACGCGCAGCAGTAATTGAAGCCTCTGAATGCAAACCTAAACCAATTCCTGGTCTTGAGGAGTAGTGAAGTTTGGACTCCGTTTGGAACGCGGAACCTCGTAGGAAATCCAACACGAAATACTCCTAATCTGGTAATACAAGAAACTGGATCCTAATAAGGTGTTGTACAAATGCCACAACATTAAGGAATGCCAACTATCAAAAGCTCAATACGAAAGGAACAATGCAGTACTTCTATACGGCAGAGTAGTAGTACACCTTTCAGCAGCCAACTGCATTATAATTATTCATTATGTACTGAACAAAGTACTAATAATCGCAGAAAATAAAAGAGACTGAAATAACTGTAGCGACCTATACACAATTGAACTGGAGCGCCTCTTTAATTTACGCACTCCACCGGCCACCGCGCCGTACGTTCTACTAATCTAATCCACTATAAACACAACATAAAAATAGGAAAAGAAGAAGAACGACTTATAATAAACGAGAAATTATGACTACCGGTAGTTAACTTTTTTTCTGAAAATGGAAAGAAAAAAAAATACTAGCTCAGAAAAACACGGAGAAATCGGTGTCCTCTTTGGACGGATCTCTCCCCCTCCCCACGCCGTCGCCGCCGCTGTGGCCTTCGTCCCCCTCCGGCGAAGCCTTCTCGCCCTCCGCCTTGGTCGCAAACACCTCACGGACGACCTTCTCGACGTCGAGCGCCTCGTCTCCCTCCTCGTCCAGCGCCGCGGGGATGAAGGGCGGGCGCGCCACGTGGAGGATGCGGTCCCAGTCGACGCCGCGGAAGAAGGGGTGCGCCTTGACCGCCCGCGCGCCGACGCGCTTGGCGGGGTCCTTCTCGAGGAGTCGCGCGATGAGGTCCCGCAGCGGCGTCTGCTCGCCGACGAGCTCCGGCTGCTTGGCGAGGACGCGGTAGAAGGTCTCCTTGCGGTTCTGCCCCCGGAACGGCGTGCGGCCGTAGAGCATCTCGTAGAGCACCACGCCGAGGCCCCACCAGTCGACGGCGAAGTCGTGGCCGCGGCCCGCGATGATCTCCGGCGCCACGTAGTCCTCGGTGCCCACGAACGAGTTGGATTTCGCGGAGGAGACCGTGGTCGCCGTGGAGGACGATGACGATGACGAGGAGGAGGCCGTCCGCGAGGTCGACGGCGGCGAGAGCGAGTCCGACTGCGCGGCCGGTTTTGCGCCTCCGCCGGTGCGGAACGAGAAGCAGAGCGCCGCGGTGGGCTTCCTCGACTTCCCGCGACGGCGGCGGCTCGGGGACGGTTGTGAGGCCGGAGGAGTCGGTTTGGGAGGACAGACCGGCGCGGCGTCGGGCGGGTCCTGCGGCGGCGCCGGGAGCCGCGTGGAGAGGTCGAAGTCGACGAGCATGATGTGGCCGCTGTCCTGGATGAGCACGTTCTCCGGCTTGAGGTCCCGGTACACGATGCCGATGCTGTGCAGGTGCTCCAGCGCCAGCACCAGCTCCGCCGCGTAGAACCTGCGTGCCGTTTGGTTTCCAATTTTCAATCAACCAATCGATCAAGGAAGCCAGATTATCTATGGAGATTTGTCGAACAACTCGTCGTGCATGGTTCGGTTACTAGTAGGAGTAGAGGAGGAGGGGAAAGGAAGGGAACGGGCGCGCACCGTATGACGGAGTCGGAGAACATCTTCTCGGTCTGTCGGCGTCGGAGCGCGTTGAGGTCGCCGCCGCCGCAGCGGTCGATGGCGAAGCCGACGACGGCGTCGGTGGCGAGGACGCCGCGGAGGGAGGGGAGCAGCGGGTGGCGCAGCGCGAGGAGCACGTCCCGCTCGAACCAGATCCGGCGGTGCCCGTCGCCGTCCCCCGCCGACGCCTTCTTCTGCCGCGCCGCGTCCCGCGACACCGCCTTCAGCGCCATGGCCCTGCCGCCGTCGTCGCCCGCGGCGGGCACGACGTGGAACACGACGCCCTTGGCGCCGCGACCCAGCACGGACACCGCCTTCAATCCATCCAGGCTCAGCTGCGGCGGCGGCGGTGGCGGCGAGGACGCCGCGGCCGTCATGGCGCGCGGCGAGACGAGAGCCGCCGAGGGGGGATCGGGTGGCGGAGTGTGTGAATGGGGAGGAAGAAGGAGTGGGCTGGCGGTTGGTGCGCGAGAGAGAGGACCAGGAGGGGTGATGGAGAGGGTGATTTGGTGTGCGATTCGGTTTCCAGGATTCGATTCGATGGAGGCAGCAGCAAGTTGGGAGCCGAGAGGATTTATGCGTGGGTTACTTGGGGACGAAGCGCGCGCGCCGCGCACAGCACCTGGGACGGATGGATAGATTTCCGCGAAACGAGAGAGGAGGAGGTGTTTGAACCGGCCGCGTGCACTGTTTCCTTCTAGTAGTAGTATTTTTTTGGATTTGAATTGTTGCAGTGCGGCCGTGTGTAAAATCTCGTTGTTGTCTCGTTCTCCTGTGCCGCCGCGGCGTTCCGGAAACAAAGTCGAGTGGAGTCAGTCGGGTCCGCCTCGGACTACCGTTGGAGATACGGACGGCACCCGCCCGGGTCGTCTTCTACTTCTTGGACGGATGATGTTTCGCTGGTTTTGTGTTGCTTCTGGAAGGAAGGAAAAATCGAGGTCGTGTAAACTACAAGTCCTTTACTTTTAAAAGCCATGTCCTGGAGTTTTTTTAGGAAAGCCAGCGGCTGCACGTATTCTCCAGACAGTTTGGTGCTCGGTCCCGCTCTAAACTGCTACGAAAATTGGATATTCCGATATGATTGGAGAATCATAGATAAGTTATATGAAGCGGAGCCCGGATAGAGCGTTTTATCAGTGTTGTGTCACAGCGCGCTCTCCGCAAGTCCAAGAGCACTCGTACTCGTACGTCCTCTCGTCTTCCCTTTAAAACATGATGATGATGATGACTGGAACAGGTGGCCGGAACAGTGTATATGTACAGTAGAGCCGATCGGTGCGGTCAGAGCATTGCATTAGCCATAGGCCGTTTCAGACTTGAAACCGGGCGGGTGTCAAATTGGCGACGCCGACTGGACGCGCCCAGCGGCTCAAATTTGTTCGTACGCGATCACGAGGAACCGGTGCGCCCACGTCCCCTCTGATCAGCTCCTCCTTTCCTCCCTCCCCCCCCCCCCCCCCCCCCCCCCCCCCCCCCCGAAACGGCGGATCAGGCCTCGCGTCAGTGTCCGCACGTCAAGACGAAATCGCCGAGCGTTTTATCGAGCTCACGTTAATAATTAGGAAAAAGATAGCCCACCTTAACTTTGTCAAGGTTCAATCACGTTTTATCGCCCGAGCTGCTTCCTACCGTGCCGACGGGCGGCGAAGTGAAGGTGAAGCGGATGCCGCTCGGCGGCGGAGAGAATGGGTGAGCTCGGCGACGATCCCAGGCGGGAAAGGCGATTGGGATTTCGGTGGCGAGCGCGCGGTCGCGGTCGGGGTTGTTGGCAGCTGGCCGATGACCGGCGGGCGGGAGGCGCGAGTGCCCTGTGCACGGATGCCGGATGGATGGGTCGGTCGTTGGCGCGTGCGCCTGTACTGGAGTGCGTACGGGCGCTTTAGGCCGGTAACTCTTTGCTTTCGCCAACCAGAGGGGGTCGCTTTACGGGTAAATCATGCTCTTTTGTCTTTTGTAACAAAAAAAAAACATGAAAAAAGAGACTTGGCTGAGTATTCCCCCCTTCCCATGGTTCGCAGGAGCAACTTTACATGTGTTCCCTGCCGTCACAAACTAGTACTAGTAGCCGTATTACGCAACATCTCCCCGTCTTAAGCCACACACATGTTGACGTCGGTAATTACGCAAGCCCGCGGCCAGGGAGGCAGGGAC
Source organism: Eleusine coracana subsp. coracana (assembly GCA_032690845.1). Classification (NCBI taxonomy): domain Eukaryota; kingdom Viridiplantae; phylum Streptophyta; class Magnoliopsida; order Poales; family Poaceae; genus Eleusine; species Eleusine coracana. The sequence goes on from CM064424.1 coordinate 9,873,673, forward strand.
AGCAACACGCCTTTGTTGATAAGTCAAAAGGGAAACCGTATCGCCGGGGACAGGGAGACCTGTGCTAGTTCCAGAAAAGAAAAGGAAGGACCCGTGCAGGACTGACTGATGAATGAGACCTCCGTCCTCCGCTTCGCTGCTTGTGCTTGCTTGCTGCAAGCGTCAGAGGTGAGGCCACACTTGCAGAAGCTGCAGGTACTTCCACGTGGGTTGGTGGGTGCTGTTTGCAGATTCTGAACATCAAATCTGGTACAGGGCAGTAACTAATCTGCTGCTAAAACACGTTGATGCTATTATTGCTCTGCTAAACAAGATGCTATTTGTGCGATCGAGTGGTCTATTCTGTTCTGACTTTTTTTGGGTGCACGGGACGGGACTGAACCTTGTGCGTGTCCCCACACAGACGATAGAGCACAAAGGTTGCTTGAGCACTATCTCAGGCATAAACTTGGATCCAACTACAGAACTAGACATAATCAAAACGATTTCCCTTCTTTGCTCAGGTGACATAATCTGGGTGGGGTTGTTTCTTTATACAGCACCGGGGAAGGGGGAACTCGGTACCTTTTTGGTTGGTCAAATTATTCCGTGGCGCACTAGTAATCATACATGCATCCGAACAGATTATGTATGCTCATAAGTGGAGAAGAGCCAACTTTAATTTAGGTACCAGCAGCCCATGAGCAAGATAAACAATATATTCTCTCCGGGTAGTGGCGGTATAAAGCCCCGCTTGGCGTCATCTTTTGCACACGATTTCCGCGTTCCTTCCGTTCGGTATTGCGCTTTCAAGAAAAGCGTCCGCTCCATTCCATGACTTCATAGTCGATGGCCGATGCACAACCGTTTTGACGCATTGGATGATGTCCTGACGCATGATAATGGATACGTTGAGATGCTCGTGTTTGGCAATTAAAGAGACAGCCATCGGGAAACTTTCCTCACCTTTGCAATGGTGGTGATGTCCTGATACGCTATAAAGACAATCACTGATTTTGATTTTTGCTAACTAGTCTGAGAAAGAGAAGTTCATTCGTATAGGTGCCGGACCAGAGAAGTGATCTTATGCTGTTCATCACGAGTCATAGTAGGGTCGCTATTAGCTTTTGGCCCACGACTTGGGAGCTCGTGACTACTGATAAAAACCATACGAAGGAAAGTAAAAAAAAAAAAAAAAAGGCGACAAGGTGTTTGCAAGTTCGTTGCTGCTCTGTTCGTGACCCACTGGTTACCAGAGAACGGAGTGGCCAGGAAAGCGACCTTTGAGGCTCAAGTTGAGGTTGAGGTTGAGCACAGCCACCTCAAGTCTCCATGCATGAGAAGGACTGGTCAGAGATCGTCACGGTCCTACTAGTACTATATTGTGGCCCCAAATTTCTTCCACTTTTCCTTTCTTTTTCCCGTTGCAGTTGTAGGGGATCGGTGTCATTATCATGCAAACCTGCAAATCGTTGCAAGTAGCAGTAGAGTTCGACTGCAGCACCAACTGCTCGTGGAATTTCGCAGAATCATGCTTCGTAGAGCAAGCACTGCTCCTGAAAATTGCCTGTCTCTGCAGGAGAAAGATTTGCCCTGAGTCACGATCTGCAGGAGAAAGAGACTGGAGCTCACAGTCACATATCGCCATTGCCAGTCCACAACTTTAGTAGTAAGAAGCCAAACGGAAAGCAGTCGAGGACAATCTCTCCTGGGCAAGGACTCACGAGGAGTCCGGCTACGAGCTGCATAGACCGACCGCTAACCAAGGGCAAGGGCTCAAGGCCACCGAACCGAATGAGACATGAGCGACCGATGATTGATCAGCCGTGGAATGCTGGGAAATGATGATGTGTTGTTCCATTCAATTCATTGCCGCTCGGCGCGCTTCCTCCAACTTTGGAGGTGTTAATTGGGGACAAGGAGAGCTATCACCTCTGCGATTAGCGACTAGCGAGCCGTGGTCCCTCGCGAATTCCGTGATGACTTGGGAGAATCAGCCCGATCGGCTCACGGAAAGCGTACGTGCACACGCCGCAGGGCTCCGGGACACGACCTCCTCGTGTGCGCGCGCCTTTGCGGATCTCGTATCGGCCGGCGTCACGCGCGGCCGCCGAGCCAGCGGCGTGAATGACTGAACGCTGCGCTGTGCCGGTCGTCGCAAGGGTTCATTCATGGCATCGCGTTAGGATGACGGGGAGAGATCCTGCTCATCATCCTTCATCTAACCCGCACGGGCGGCGTTGTGACACTAAGGGTGTGTTTGGTTGAGCATCAAAGTTGGATTGGATCATCCCATCCATATTTTTTGTGACAGGACTATTCAACTTAGTGTTTGTTTGATTGGATAGAGCAATTCAAGTTTTCTGTTTGATTGAAGGGATAAGAGAAGTTGGATGAGAATAATTAACTTAATTATATATCTTACTTGCAAATAATAGCAATAAAATACATACTAATTAACCTAATTTAATATTTGTAAATGATAATCTTGTTATGACAATGCTTAATTAATAGTAAATATGCTAATTACCAACAATCACATTCTAATCCATGTATATTTTGTACATTAATTAACATATAAGTTGTTTATTAACCATAATCTCATAATATAATATATTAATATCATAATAATATACTAATAATTTTTAGTTATTCACTAACAATCACGCTTAAAGAAGTTAGATAACGTTATCCGACCAATTTTTCTGGACAGGCTTATCCAGCATCTATGAAGAATATTTACTGCTTTTGTCTATCCTATTCAGGCTGACGGTAAAACAAACACTGGATTGGATAAGTCTATCCAAGTCAATCCAGGCCAATCCAGTGAAACAAACACACCCTAACCAAACGCACCGAGAACGTGAAGCTTACCAGCTGGGATCATCAATGCTCAAGTGCCATTATTCCTGACGAGCATAATGCTGAAGTGCCGCCATTCCAATGCTTTCGTGGTCGTACTTCGGAGTGCGCTGTCATTGGCACGACGCATTTACGGCTACAGGCTCACCGCACGATCCATGTTCCAAGTACCTTTGTTCCTTTAGAGAAGCCCACACAGGTCAGTCTGGCCAAGGCTGCCCCCCTGCTCTCATGAATTGGAAGGCATTGTTCGGTGAAAAGTATTGTGCACGTATACAGGTTTGCTTAGCACCGGAAAGTATTCATTATGAGTCTAACCACCGCTACCACCGTAAGTGAACGGGAAAACAGAAAACTGAGTGAGCTTAAGAGGTAGACAGTAGTACAATTACACGAAAACAGTAAGTGACAATCAGGCCTTCAAAGTAAAAGTGAAATAAAGTTGAGAGGGAAATTGGTAGGCTGGCATTAAGAACCTCGAGGCAGAGCATATGCGCAGCAAACCAACAGCCAAGTATTTCTACTACTGTACTACAATTTTAATAAATGTTAGAAGCTAATAAAGTTATCCAAATGTTGTCAACTATAAAATCAAAATAAGTAGAAACAATTCAGCTTATCCAGTACTGTACATTTCAAGGCAGTCCGTATACCGAATATCATGATTAGCTATTGTGCTGGTAATGTGTCAACTTGGTAAATAATTTCATCATGGCCGTCCCTTGTCAGCTAGTAAATCTAACTAATTCTTCTGTGTCAATTATGTACATCATGTTGATTTGTTAATGAATATAAATGGACATGGACAAGCAGCCACAGCTGCGGATCAAGGAATGGGAACAAACCAGTGCTGGCAGGAGTATCTATGGCTGGTGGCTGCATCAGTAATCTATTTACACGAGCAGACCACTGCCAGAGTGATTAGAGAGGGGATGTTGTGGTACACGAGTGGTCACACCTGTATTTGTGCCAGAGATCAGTGGCCTATGCCAGCTAGACATTCTCCTTGAAACGTCAAAAATAAGCTCATCAGGATATTGTGCCTGTCAGTCTGCCATGGTGTCTCTTGTATAATACACATTTAGATGCTCCTTTTGTTGAAATATGAGTTCAAAATAGATTTGATAAGATGCTTACTACATGGCTTGTGGTCAGACCAAACGTTCCACCTGTGAATCAGAGTTAGCCCCTGCCTCAGGAGATTGGGCTTCAAGAATTCTCTGCATAGCATAGTGACACCTAAAATTGCAAAATGAGTAAACCTGTCAGAATTAGTAGTGGTGAAGAGAGCAGCTAAATGCTTGGAAACCGAGTTTGCAGGCCTAAATGCAGCAAGGCAGATGTGTTCGAACACTATATCAAGCAAAAGAGCATACGAGGCATGACATGAACCTGCAACGGACTGATAAGGTAAATGACATTACATACCATGACGCAGCAGAAAGGGCAAAACTGCTACGCAGCAAAATGTTGGGTTTGTTACATAAATAAGGAAGACAAGATAGATGTTACACTAAATTATCTCTGGAAAATAGGAGACAGATTGCCCCCAAATGTTTCCTCCATAACAGAAGGACGTATATGCCCCAAAATGTCTCCTCTATAACAGAAGGATGTAATGGCATGTAAGGAATGTGGTCTGGTGAATTCGCTAAATACCATGACGTACTAATTTTACTAAGCTAAAGATAAAAGTTGAATATTACCTCCATGGTAAGTGGTCTGTAAACATGGAGGGAGTAATGGCTAAATCCCTGAAGTTCTCTCTTTTGGCTAACAAAGCTTTGTATGGTGGTCCAGTTTCCTGCATGTTCCAGCATTTCCATAGAGGAAAGAGGCTTCTTCTTTGCCGCACTATATGAATAATTGAACCAGCAAGAAACATTTCAGGAGGTTCCACCGGTATCTCTGTGTAAGATGTCTGACCAGCATCGGGCCCATCAATTGGAATTATCTGGAGATCACGGTCACTGCTTAAGCCTTCATAACTCCGATGCTCATCTATGGATGTGCTGGACCCATTATACTCAACAAAACTGTTGTGCATATTTTGGGGTTCAGTATTGCATAATGAATGACGATGAGGAAACTGTCCTTCATTAGGTACAGCCGACTCTGTAACTGTAAAAGAGGGAACCTATTAGTGGTAATGGTAAGAGAATAAAAGCTTTGCAAAACCAAGCTTCAGACAGTGTAAACAGGAAGTAAAAGCTTTTCCCAAAATTCATACCTGCCATCCTTGTATCATCAGTATAGCCCTCTATCATGTCACCGTTAACACCATTCGCTTGAAATCTGTTCACATTCAAAATTCTCCGAGCAAGCTTTTGTATCATTGCGGTATCAGCTGGAGAGTTATCTGAAAGAGCTTTTATTGCAGCAGATCGTAGCCTAAGTATTGAATTGATTGAAAGGCGAGAGGAAAATTCGTCATGACATACAATGCTGGAAAGGAACAAGAATATTCAGTCATCGAATAAATTAAAAGCCTTGGTAAGAGAATACCAAATCCATATTGAAGTTTCATTGATATAAACATACATCATAAGCATGTTTTAGCTATTCTTACCTGGTGACAAAATGTGAACAGGCTTCTGCTATTACAAAGTCCACACAAGGAAGTGGTCCATAAGCATATACATGCACGTCTGGGTATTTGCCAAAAAGCTGACCAATAAAAACGTTTAAGCTATGGATATCAAATATTCCAGATAACACTGATCAGCATTTGTATGTAGGGAAATAGAATAAGTCAGGAACACATAAAGGAAGACATAACTAAGCAATCATGTGCAGTAGCATGATACTGAAATGCATTTTGATCTCGAAGAATGATAGTACATTTAGTATTTTACACTAAAATCATGTTAAAGTGTACAGAAGTATAAAAATGGCATATATAAAAACAATGAGTTTAATCTAGTGGTTGGGCAAATACCCACATCATAGTTTTCTGGATTTTGACAAATGTGTGACCACCTATTGCCAACATGTATATGTGCAAAAAAAATGATGAACCATAATTTTGGTGAAAGATAAATTAGCCTACCACCCCAACTTGCTTGGGACTAAAAGGCTTTGTCATTGTTTCAATGAAAGCAAATGTTATACAAAGAATATCATTAGCAGTGAGTGTGCTTTACCATCATTCCTAGGACCGTAGCAATAGAGCCTCCTAGAGAATGCCCAATAACACGAACTTTATATCCATGGCACTCACTGCCTGGCCCCAGCAGTGTAGAAAGGAATCCAAGCTGTCCAGATGAAGCATTTTCTGGGTTGCCATTTTGGTAAGAATGTGAACACATAATATATAATGACACAGAAGAAAAGAGCAATCAAAACTAAGTGAATCCTGATTTGCAACATACTAAACAGATATATGACGGCAATAGCTTAGGCCTTAAATTGTGCCATATTTGTCATAACAGCACTGAACTGAGCAGCTAAATGAGCTAATACAGCATAAAACACTGAAACTTGCAGTATTTATTTAAGGTTTCAGCAGAAAGCAGCTATAAGGACTACTAAGTAGTCCAGCTAAAACAACTTGGATTGCCGGACTAAACCAAATGATAAATATTGTGTGTGAAAAATCAAACCTCCTGTACAATCGTTTAGTTGCATAAAAAGCTCTCTAGCAGCCTCTACAATGCCACCATGCCCATAATGTGGAAACGTCGAAACAACTGTCTCCCTTGCAGCAGCAGGTAAGTGTTCACAACTGCAGAAATGGAGCAGTCTCAAAATTAAGCGTTCTTGTGAAAAAATAGACAGCACAGTAAATGTCTCATAACATTCAATAATAAAGGCCAGCCAGCCAGCCAGCCAACAGGGAAAAAATATGCTGATTTCATCCCTCAGGTCATTTATTTTGTTAACTACCATCTTCTACCACTTCTATTAATATATACACTGTCTGATTTGTGGAACAAGCCCGTCCATGCCCTTTCACTGTGTGAAACGACTTGCTACTGTATGTGGAAAGTTCCATTGAGGAAGCTGGAAATGATGATGAAATCAAGAATCTAATAATTATCATGTCAGAATCAACAACAACAGTAGCAGCAACAATTAATGAATAAAAATCATATCTGAATAGGAAACCCGAAAAAAAAATTGAAAGGAAAGAACTCCCAAGGAGCAGAACCACCAACAATATAAAGATTATATAACATTTTATACATTTCTGATACAAATGCGACCGGCTAGGCTATAGCCTACAGCCAAGTCAAACATGGAAATATGGAATGGTAAATTGGAAAAATCAGATTACCAGTCATAGCCCCCATGGTTGAAGTATGAACATATTATTCGACACATAGAAGAGAGGATAAGAAACTTAGAACACAAGAGACAGAACTAAGAAGAAATTACTTTACTAGGCCATCCAAATCTTCCATAGTAAATGCACATTCTCTGCATAATCCATCAGTTAGGAGATCCTCTGGTGTCTCTGTTCCACGAACTGCTATAACCACAGTTTTTTTATCATGGAGGACCACAACAAAGTAAGCGGCTTCACGCTTGCTCTGCCAGGAGGAATACAAAAAATTATTGTAAGTTCAATTGTTTACTGAGACATATCAACCGGTATCGCTCGCTACTAATTTGGGTAGTTTAATCATTGCACAATGTGTTATCTGAAATGCAGCCATAACTAGTACAGCAAAATGAGCACAAAAAAGTTGAACCTAATGGATTGCCCAACTTTAAGTTCAGAGCTATTCAAGGTAGATATATCATGAATATATTAACAGAATCCACCCCAACTTGCTTGGGACTACAAGGCTTTGTTTGTTGCTGTATTAATGGAACCTAAAATGATGTGTACCTCTCAATGACTAAGTAATAACTTACAAAACGGCTAACACAAGGCTACAATCAGAATCCATTAATTGATAAATAAGGACCATCTCTTTTTTTCTCGAATACGCACAAGAGATGTGTATCTTTCCTAACAAAGGACAATCTAAATGAAGACAGAACGAAAAGTTCGTGTAAAAAGAAAGACAGAATGAAAAGAGAAGCCAGCAAAGAAGAAACACAGTATATTACAGATATAAATTTAAGAATACTGGTGGAAACAATTACATTGTCTCACAAAAGTCCACATTCATAATTCTCAGTGGTAAGTTTCAAAAAACAAATCTCAGTGGTACTTAAAAACCATGGCGTTACCTGACAAACACGTCCTCTCAGTAGAGCTTTAGGTGGTATATTAACAAATCTAAGAAAAGCTGCAGCATGGCCTCGCCACCAGTTATCACCATCAAGAGCAGGGCGCCTGAACAAATTTTAAAATGTAGAGTTACGTAAGAAAAGGTAAATAGCGCATTCTAATTTTTTTAGAAGATGGGATAATTTTAGCCCATTGCATAAATAAGAAAAATAATGCATCAACAAAGCATGAAGATGAGATAGTTTAGATGGAAAGCATTAAAAAAAATCCTACTTCACGTAAAAGGAAGGCTAAGCAGAATAAAACTAAAAAAAATGCTCAATCCACTTTGCCAATCTTCCATAACAGAAGACCCAGCTGAGCTGGACTAAAAGAAAATCAGAATCCAAGACAAATGATCTTTTCAAAGTAACAGGCAACTGTAGAAGCATAAGAGAGTAAGAAACTTATGACATACGTTCTACGTGCCCATGGAGTTAAAACACCTTGTCTATATACCCATGCACAAGGAAACAAAATAGGGTTTCTTCCAAAATCAAGAAGTGGTCCCTGCAGTAACACCATGTCAAGTGCGACCACAAAAGAAAGGAGAACAGAAATAACGTCGCAGGTTTGGTAGAACTAACTGTATAGCATGCTTCAGCAAATGGATGGAGGATAGTAGCCTCTTGCATAAGCTCGTGAGGTGCTTCCATAAGGTCAGTCTGCAAATCAGGCAAATTTCCATGCTTCTGAAGAAGAGCAAGTCCTAGAGCATAAATAATAAAAAAGAGTCTTAGAATGATTTTGATGTACTCATAGTACACAGACAGTTATTCAATTACAATATACTTGTTAAGCTACTATGCACCAACCAGTTGCACCAAAAAGCCTAAGCTGATAGGGAAGGGTGGGCAATTCACTTATGGTTCAACACTCCCCCTCATGTGCAGCTCCCTCGGGACACAAACATGAAAATAGGAGTGGCGCAACGGAATATGCGGTCGCCGGGACTTGAACTCAAGACCTCTGGCTCGATACCATGTTAACACCAACCAGTTGCACCCAAAAGCCTAAGCTGATGGTGAAGGATGGGCAATTCACTTATGGTTCAACAATATTGTCTCGAAAGTTTCAAGTATGCTGTCAATGTGATACCAAAAAGCAATTCACTTATGGTTCAACAATATTGTCTTTCATCAGCATTTCATACATTATGAAAGAGAAGCTTTATCTTGTGGATTTTCATCCAAAAAGCCCAACTTGAGAATGAGACATGCTTGATGGCTAAATCCATCATCTGTTGGTTGGGGTAACATAGGCTAGCCCATGTTGGTATGAGGTATACTCACAAGCTTCTAAAAGGGTGGCCATATCTTGGGACTAGGAAATGTTTCCTTCGCAAAATATAGAATTGATGGTGCATGTCAAGTCGGGAAAATCAAAGGAGCTAGCAAGCAGCAATTCAACCTGTATTAGCAGGCGATTACTCAAATCAAGGCCACTGAGGAGTGTGGCCATGTAAATCCAACCTGAGCAGCATTTTGCTCGTTGTCACCATTTTGGAAATTTGGCCGGAAGCAAGTTTTGACACATTCTATCAAGAAAGTAGCACGAAATTACAATTAGATAGCTAAAAGTGAGACCTGTGCTGAGCAAAGGTGAAAGGACAATTGCCAGATTCTTGGTCGTTCTTCACAGGAGACAAAGGGAAAGCATGGGTCAAAGGGGGTCATAGTCTACACCCTACGAAAGGCCAGTGTATGAAACAAAGTATCCACTTATATTTAGCATTCTCTATCACAGTAGATGCATTCAAAATTTGTGTAATTGACTGCTCAAAGAAAAGGCTGTGTTGTTGTTGTTGTTGTTGTTAACTGCTCAGATAAAAACATGTGTTGTACTCTATATTATATGAATGGATAACCGAAGTTAATTTTACCACAGACATGGCAAGTTCCATATATTACAGCATCAAGACTCAAGAGGTCAAATTATTAAGAATTTTCTCAGTTTCAAAAGAACCCATATAGAACCAAGCTATGATATGAAATGTCCAGTACCGGAAGCACAGGACAAGACAGCCAACCTGCTAAGAATTCCAAATGTCCAGTACCAGAAGCACGATATGCAACCAAATCACCTAGAAGTCTTGCCACAGAATAAACTTCATCTTCTTCCAACACAGTTCTGAGTGAGATATAAGAGAATAAGTTCAGACAAATAATTATTATTTGAGTTTAATGATTAACAGTTTAAAATCACAGGATAGAGGCCTACAGATATTTTGCACGTCCTAGGCAGCATAAAGCTTCTCGAATTCCGTGATCAAACACCTCTCTATAGTGGGCCTTCCACGCGATATCATGTGTTGCATAAAATGATCGCCACCTCAATATATCAGATCCTGTGAAGCACTGGACGATGACCACAACCCAGGAAAGGATAAGAAACAAAGCAATAAGTGCTCGCCCTGAGACCTGATCAGCTTCATCCTGTCCTAGATTACAGGCAAGGCAAACCAATTATTCAAGCCAAGCAGACACATAGAACTGATAGAACAGAAAAAAGTAGTACAGGGTCACAAGCAAAAAATATGTATGCTTCAAAATTTGATCTTCAAAATGTACTTCACTACTGTACTTATTAACTGTTTTCAGTACATTTTAAAGAGAAAAAAGATACAGAAATAAGACTAATTATCATGCTCCTGATACTGGTTACACAGAAATTTTCATACAGAAACCCAAAGAAAAATATTGTCACTAGTGTTTTTCTTTTTGTTCAAGTTCACTGGCAGTGGCTAGTAGCAATAAATCTTAATGAAGGTTAGGTTCAAATATTGAATAAATAAATGGTTGGTAGCAGCTCAAACGTACCAAAGAAGCAGGATGTGGATCTTCTTTCTTTTGAAAGATCTCTCACAATGACAAACATGAGATAACTTGCTGCAACCAACTGCAATGCACCAACTGCCATACCAAATCTAGTCCACCACAACCAGCGTTTATACCTCACCTGTTTCAGCAAAATGGAAGTACAATGTCATAAGTTAGCAGGTCTTAAGCAAACTGGACGAAGAAATGTGTAGCTGTAATTGACCATGTTCACAATTCTTTTTTCCCATCCTTCAAGCACCCATTCGTGTATCAGAAGTTCAGAACAGAGTGCTGCTATGTTAGCATTGATTTTCAATAGTTTGGCGGAAAGACTTATTGACAATGCAATTAACGTCTAACAGTGAATAATGCTCTAAAAGTGAGGCTCATGTAGAATGAAACAAGAAAATGAGTAGGCTTATATTCTTTTATTACTATCTGACTATGCAATACTCAACCACTTATGTGTCTAGTATTGGGTGGTGCAAATGGGCCAATCCACACCAGCTTTGAGTTGAGGGGAAAAGGTTGGAAATTATCAAGACGGGTCATCCAGTGCCATAGCTAACAAACAAAAGATGGATTTCATGGATAGAGATGTATTCAGGAGGGGCAGAATGGACTCATTTCTAACTACCGAGACAGGTATTTCTAGCCAATATACCAAATAAACAAAATCAATGCAAATTGGTGCTGACAGACCAACAGAAATGAACCTAGGTCTCTAATCACTGCGTCAGGCTCTTCCCCTCCTGTTTCCTCCAAAGGAAAATCGTTAAGAGTCAGAACCTCATCAAATGCAAAAGGTTGTTAACAAGGAGAAGCTTGATGCCTTGAGCTCACAGTTCAACCAAGTCCATATACATCATATCAAACTCCTAAATTGATCTATTAGCACAAACCCAGCTGATATAGCATCAGTTCGGGAATACTATATTTGTAATTTCTCAACATACGATACAACACATTAGCAGCGTGGACAGCTGGTATCTCATATCAACTGAGCAATTACTCGCATCAAAATCACCTCAAAACTAAGCTAAGACCCAGAGAACTAAGCCCGCTTGTGCCCACCAAAAGTGATTGCATCTAAAAGAGCTCTCACCCTGATGTCGTGGCGAGCCACGGCGTCGGCTGCGACAGAGGCATCGGCTTCGTGGAGGTGGCACCTGGCTATGGCGTCCGCTGTGGCATGCTGCGCGCGCGCGGCGCCAATCATGGCGAGCACGCGGATCGCGGCCAGCGCGGACGCGGCGGCGAACGCGTGCCCCCCGTGGCAGCCCGTCGGGAGTACGGCGTCGATGAGGTACAACCCGAGCAGCAGCACCGCGAGGTTGAGTCCCCCCACGAGGAAGGAGACCACTCGCACCATCCCGACCCGGAAGGAGGCCGCCGCCGCCGCCGCGGCCACGGGGTCGCCCGCGGCGCGGGCCATGGCGAGCCTCCGCCGGGCGGGCGGCGGCGGGGGCAAGGAGGGCGCGCGGCGGCGAGGGAGGAGGCGCCGGAGGAGGAGGAACGGGGGAGGGGTGGTGGGCCCGCGGATGGGGAGGAGGGACTTTCTAGGCATCGGGCCGCGGCGGAGGTTGCGCCCGCGCGGCGGCCATGCCCACGGAAAGCGGGGGGCGCGGGTGGTTGGGGACGGGGACGGAAATAGAAACCGGCGGGAGGACGATGCGGCCGGTGGAAAGTCTCGCCGGGTCCGCTTGCTGCTGCTCAGATAGGCGTTTCCGAGGTCGAGCTGTTTGCTGACTGGTAGCTCGGTTTATTTTATTTTTCTTTGCCTGTTTTTAGTTTTTTACTATAGACTATAGTAGTACACAATCACACATCAGTCTTTTGGATTGGTTTGTGGATCTGAATCGTGTTTGGCACATTGTTTTGAAGCGAAAGGACCACCTTCTGACGTTCATTCGAAGCAAAGGTGCCTTGTGATTTACACTAAACTCTGCATGCAAATTTGCTGAAAACAATTTGGTCTCCTTGAACATATGAGCTTGTTTTCTTAACCCAAAATGTTGGCTGCACTCAGAAAATTGGACCCTCATTTTATTGGATATCAATCTTTGGCCACCCCCATACTTGGGCGAGCAAAATGGCACTCCCAATTTGTTTTGCCAAACTTTTTGTCTTAGTTATGAACCAAATGCAACTTTCTTGCCTCTATTTGCCATGGCTATGGGTTTTCCATGTCCACAAAAATGCTTGGCATCTTAAGGTAAACCAGGATATGGTGTAGGTTATTTATATTGTAAGCTTAAGCGATAAGCTAAGAAGGGAAAACATTTGAAGGTTTTCAGTTATTAATTGTGCCATCAGTGTTTAGAGGATCTCAATGATCCAGACACATTTCGATATACTCATTCGAGCAACTACAATAACTACATGTAGAAAACACACTAAATCTATATGAAAATAAACAATCAATTACCTTATATTGACATTTTTATTTTATAATTGACCTATCACCCCTTCATTAAAAAGAGTACTAATTTGCAACACAAAAGCAGTTGGTTCAAGTTTGGTTTTATGTTTTATGATCTCTATAAAAAGTTTTACATTAGAGATTTTTTGAACTTCTTTTTATTAAAGTACAATGCCTCAATAAGTCAAGACTCAAGACTGGCAAACTTAGCAATTTCATACCAAATTATTTGGTTTGTTTGGCCAGATTTTAGGTGGTTCTAATTGGGTTGCTTATTAAATATCCAAGCATAGCAAAATCTTGTTATTAGACTGAACGGTTGGACGGCCTTAATAGTCTTTTCTTTTCTTCTCACAACAGGGTATTGGTCTTTTTTTAGACACGTACTAGACATGAATGATTGTTTCTATTTCATCTACATTGTTGGTGTGTCTGATGATTTGTTTTTGAGAGAGCTAGAGTAGTAGCAATAAGGACGACGACCCACCCTGGTCTCCCGCTTGGCGAACTCCTGCGCCGGCGCAGCCTCGGCGTCGGAGGCGACGACGGCAACGGCGGCCACCTCCTGCGACCGCGCCATGCCGACCACGGCCGCGATCCTCGCCACGCACGTCGCGGCCAGGGCCCCGGCCGCCGCCCTCTCCCTCATCCCGCAGCGCTCCCGCACCATAATCACCGCTTCAGCCGCGGCGCCGACCCCCGCGGCCGCCAGGCTCACTGCGGCCAGCGCCACGGACCGGCGGCGCAGGCCGCGGAACCCGAACAACCGCGTCGCGGCACCAGCGGAGGGAGCGCGCGAGGACAATGCGCCGCCCATTGCTGCACGCGGCTCCTGCTGCTGCAGCAGGCCTTTGCCGCCTCAAGGTCGTTACTGGTGGGTGAGTTTTATATATACGAGTGTATGTGGCTCGCTGGCTGCACGAGCTAGCAGGGCGTACGTGCCAGTAGGAGGATACGGATCTTTGCGTGGCGCGCGCGGCCTGGCCGGAACAGCATCTTCCCGTTGTTAGGAAGGATCACGTACGTGTTCCTGGCCAATATAGGATGCCCGCGGTTGCTTCGGGGGCAACGCAATGCATGGTCTAATAAAGTGGACAGTGTGTGCACTGTGCAGCGCAGCGCGGAGAATCACGTTTCCCGGGCCAACAGTAGGATGCCCGCGATTGCTTTCGGTGCAACGCAATGGATGGTCTAAAGTGGACAGAGTGCAGGGTGCAGCGCAGAATCACGTGCAGTGCGAGACGGGGCGATCAGATGTTCGCGGTGGTTGCGCACGGTAGACGAGCTTTCCGCAACCACATGCTCATGTGGCAGAGTCGCGGGGGTTGGGATCGGGTCGTGCTGGATGGAACTGAAGAAGCTCCTGCTGGAGAGATTGCGGACCAGAGAAGAGTCTTCATGACTGCTAGTACCAGTTGGTGACGACGAATCCTGTCTTGGTCGGTCGCGGAGGCCCGCACGCATGGTAGCCCCCGGTTGGTCCCGGTACACACGGTTCACGCTCCAGAAGAAAATAGATGAGATTGTCCAGTCCAATGCATGGATAGCATCACTTTGAGAAATGCCAAGGCGGGAGCGGGGTTTCAAATACCGAGACCGCTAGCCTCCTGGTCGTCGTTTCGGCTGCAAGACGCGGTTATCGCTGGACGCTGCGAATTTACAACGTTAACAACGTTTGAGGCGCGCGCCGTCGCTGGTAATCGTTGTTTGTTGTCCGGCATGCATGCAGACGTACTTGAAGGATCAGCCCGAGCGAGCGCGCCGGCAGCCGACGCAGGGCCAGCACACGGCCCCCCGCGCCGACGGCGGCAACAAGAGGATGTTCTCGTGCGGCCGGCCTGCGGACAGGAGATGCTCTCCTCGAGAAGGTAACTGTGCCGCGCTGTGGTCCATGGACATTATAATTGGGCGGAAAGCATCTGCGGCGAGGTCGCGACGACGCCGTTGCGGCAGAACACAGCACCGGCCCACACGCCTGCAGCCCAAATCCTCTCAAAGTCGACGCATCGGATATCGTCCACACGTCGCGCGATCCGGAAGCGCGGTGTGGGAGTCGACCACGACAGGCACTGCTGCACTGGGTGTCCCACTGACCGCCGGCGATGAGCGGTGGCGGAGGACGGCGACAAAGGCCACCACGGTCCTGCGTGCATGAGCTCCACCGCAAAATCATCGCGCCTGAATTGTTGAATCCCATTCATGGGCCGCAACGAACAGGCAGCTGGGCCTCCGCCTGGCCCAGAACACAGCGTTACTTAACGTCCTCATGTCAAATACTGACCGTGCATTTGAGATCGAACGGCTCCAAAGGATATCAGGGATGGTCGGGGAATGGAATACCGACCACCTGGTCGGTACTTGAAACTCCGACCACCCCCGACCCTGAGCGCTCTGCTCCAGTTCGCCTCCCCCATCGCGCTCGGCGCCGCCGTAGACCACGGATCTCTCAGACGTGATGGCATCGGCCTCGGTGTTGAAGGATGAGTGCGGTGACGATCCGACGGTAATCGGCGCATCTGCCGGAGTCCGTCGACCATTGACCGGCGAATCCTCGGCGAGCCACGGCCTGATGCATAGGCTCGACTGGACGGGAGCAGAGCGCGGCGCGCCACGAGCGTGATGGGCGCCAAGATCGCCGCCGGTGACCGCGTCGTCATTAACCTCACAAAAGGAACGTCGTGGTCTGGCCAAGCGTCCGCGCAAACCTCAATCGAGAGGGAGGTGCCTGCGTGCCTCGATCCTCCTGCACCGATCGCCAAGTGCCCTTCTTGTCGTCGCCGGAGTACGTGCTATGTCTTCTGGCAAAAATTTGCAGTGCGGGATGACTAGAGTGGCCGAAGGGGAGGGGATGACCACGGTACGGAGAGACGTCGGCAGCCTCACCGTCGCATTTGCTCTTTCTCTGCTTACTAATTTTCCTCTTTTTTTTTTACCTACATGATGATTGATTAATAGGACGTTCCCTTTAAAGAAGATTGTTTTGTCTGCATTAAGTTCGCACCAAAACATCGCGTGCGCAAACTTTTGATGTCAGTTTTGGTCTCGATGGCTGTGTCGCTATGATGAAGATCGTGACCTGTCGCTCAGGCAGCTTGGCGGAAAATCGGACATCCTCCGACTCCGAGGCCTTCGTCGCCGACAGGCACGACATCGTCGTTGCCAACAGCCGTGTGGCCACAAGGGACTACCTCCTGCCGTGACCGGTCACCACGTTGTCGGGGCGCTGAAACGACGATGGCGGCACGACGTCCGCTGCAGCACGACGCAAAGGAAACCTCGCCGTCCTCCCTGTGTGTTCTTGCGTGCTGTGAGAATTCGAAGACGCGGGACACGCGTCGATGAGACGGCGATGTCATCCTGGCGATCCTCTTGTGTCGGAGGATCAGTGAGTGTGCATCGGCGCCGCGCCCGTGCGTAGCGAGCCACGGCCGGGACATGGCGCGGCGGTGCATCTGCCGGTGTCCGGTGACTAACAGTTGGGGGCGTTGGAAGAAAGGAGAGGAGAGCGGGGCTCCGGCGATGAACCGTGGCCTGCACCAGAGGCGCCGACCAGGGACGGTCGGTATTTGAAACCCCGGGCGGGAGTGTGGAACATAAAGCTCTGACAATATTTTAGAAAATTTTTAGATCAAAACAGCAGCAATAGTCCAGGACTCGATCCAAGTGCTTTTAGCCGGTTAGTGCTTCGAGAGTAAAATAGCATCTTTTTTTTTTTTTTTTTTGAGTGGAGAGAGTGAAATTGCAAACCAAGGAACTGCTGTTACGTACGTTCATCAATGGCCCAGGTTATTGTCAGATGGGCCGTCCGACCATGACCCATTCGACACGAGGGCCAGTTGAGATTTAAGTCCAGTCGACAATCTCGGCCCGGGCATTATTTTCGTTCAAATTCCCTTTTGCTCTGCTCGCACAAAATATACTCAAATCACAGAAACGAAATATCACGAGGACCGCGAAAAACCGGTGTACATCGTACCTAAGACGACGGAATATTCTCTACACAGATCAGTTATCTTCCCGCACACACGTACGTCCATATGTAGCTTGCACGTCTCAACTTGCAATTGCCATTCGTCGAGAAATCGAGTCGCGTCCCTTTCAAATCCCATCAGCCCACGAGCAAAAGGGAAAACACCAAATTTCCACTAGTGTCCCTCTCAATCTCTCCGATCCTTCTCTTCGCCTTCCATATGATTTGCGCAGATTTAAAAGCTAATTTTAAATTAAAATCCATGCTTTCTTCGCTTGCTTGGTTTACATGCTTGTCGCCATGTCGGCCGGGGTCGGCGCGTCGGGTCTGGCTAGTAGCTCCTACTAGCTCCTTTTGCTTTAATTTCAAAGGGCAAATGCCGCCAGCAGACGCCTCTCGATCTCCTGCGCACTCCTGCGCCTGCGAGAGAACAGTTGAATCTGCCTCTGAGCTTTTAGTTTGCGTAGATTAAGGTTTACGGATAGCATCTTTGGCCGAAACATCATTACGGTACCGAGACAGCGCACATACATCATCCTTGGACGATCGAGGATGCCTGGCATGGGAATCATCCGTACAATGCATGAAACGTCCAAGCAAGAGAAGAAGGTGTAGCCGTCACGGACTCGCGGTCCAGAGATACTTGATGATGACGAGGTACATCATTATTGTTGCACTGGATCAACGTATGGGGCATCAATTGTCGGTGCAGAAATATAAAGTTACTGGTCACAAAACAGCTAGTACGAAATAAAAGGCTAGCTTCACTGCTTCACTAATATGTCCGCCGTGTTCTTCTGATGCGACAGAGCCTGTGCTGTGCTGTTTTGAGTGTTTATTTGACAAAATTCAGCATCGCCGCCACCGCCTCATCTGCTAATTAAAATCAAACTGCGCGTTATCTCCTTTAATTTGAGACGAACTCCATGCATGGGTGTCCACTTGGGTTTGCTTGGTCATCCACATTTGGGTGAGATCGTGATCGAATCGCCGGCTAGTATATCTACAGGTGCTTCACGAACTGCAAGTGTGCAACACAACACCACGCCTTGCCATGAGGATGATGGGCTCGTAGCACTAGCAGTAGCAGACACCTTGTCGCCTCGTTCCATTTGGCCGTTTGTTTATTGCAAAGCTCCGTACGTAAGTTCGCGTAAAAGTATGCGGCAAGTTGGAGATTAAACAAGGGCCAATTTGCGCGCGGCCGCTGGGCGAATCCGGCATCTTTCAGCCCCAGGGGGGATGCATGGAGACATGCATGCCAGAGAGCTGTGTTTTCTTTTCCTTTGCTTGCTTCAACGGCAGTGCCCTTGCCATTACGACGTCTAGTCACGCGCCCCTATCTACCACTCCCTGTTACCGCGCCGCCACCTGAATTCCGGCTGCTGGTGTGTGTGTGCTGGTCAGTTCATTCGCGGTTTTTCTAATTTGTGGACTGAAGTACAGAACTCGAGTTGTGTATTGCATAGTACTGTATACTACTATATCGCGCTGTCGGCTGATGCATATCCAAGAGGCAGCAGCAGCTATGTAGTTGGCGGCGGTATGTAG
Organism: Eleusine coracana subsp. coracana; assembly: GCA_032690845.1. Classification (NCBI taxonomy): domain Eukaryota; kingdom Viridiplantae; phylum Streptophyta; class Magnoliopsida; order Poales; family Poaceae; genus Eleusine; species Eleusine coracana. The sequence goes on from CM064424.1 coordinate 9,892,497, forward strand.
GTCGGCTGGAACCTTAGATTATTGTTTGAAGCCAAGAGAACGCCAACTTTTCTTACTACTCCTATGTTCCGTCGATTTCACAGCCACCGTAGTGTCTAAAGGAGAAAGGAATAGTTCGGTAAAGTCACAAGAACCTCAGAAGAACCTGATCAGAGGGAATTGATTGGCCCATGCAATAATCGTGCATGCATGTGTCCATTTGATAAAACTGAGAGTCAACCGTGCAATTGGTCAATGCAAGTCCGGGAGGAGGAGCGCCAGAGATCAGACCGTAACTAACCGCTGCCTGGCACTATCGCCTCAGGTAGTAGTTGGTCCGTGCTGATCGCTTCGCCGCGCGAGAACGACTGAACGAGAGAGAGACCACAGTTTCTTCATTCAGTCCTTGAGTTGAGATCGAGCAAGTTGCATCCTGAGCCGTCTGCGTCGTCGCACGACCGACCGCAGGAGCTTGCGTCGCGTGAGGTGCAATGAACCCGCGCAAGCCGGGACTGCACTGCACACCTACCTGCGGCGCCGCTCGCTCGGCCGCCCGCCTCGGTTTCCCCTGCTTTGTCCTCCTCCCTCCCTCGGCCGCTAAATCGGTGGCGGCGTCGCCGTGGGTTTCCAAATGCGCAAGCGGGGCCCGCCCGTCATCGACCGGTCCAGGGGCCTCGTAAGCACCCACCTTTCCCGGCCACCCACGCGCCCACTTGCCGCTTTGAGCAACAAAGGAGTAGTAGGCCTTTTTTGCCCCCGCGAGACGACCGACGACCGCTTCGCTTCGCTGCTCCCCCGGTCCCCGCCACACGCCCAGCCACGAACCCGGGTCCCGAGAGAGAGAGAGAGAGAGAGAGAGAGAGAGAGAGAGAGAGAGAGAGAGAGAGAGAGCCCGTCCGTCACGAGCGCCGCGCCCGCCGCCTATATTTCGCGCGACGACGTCGAAAAACCCACACACTATACCGCCCGCCAGCCAATCCGCTCCCGCGAACGCGCTGTCGCGTGTTGCGCCGTGGTTGATAGTACTATAGCACAGCCTTTCCTGCGTCACGCGGAAAAACTGAACCCCGGCTCTCCATAGCTACTCTCATCATCAAAAACACTAGAAGCAGTCCACGCGCGCGAGAGAGAGGTGCGCGCGCCCGGCAAAAGTTTCGAGCGCCACAAGCCACGCCCGTGGGTGGGTGGCGTGGGCGGGGGGACCATCGTCGTGGTCCGTGGCGGCGCATGAACCCGCCGCCACCGGACCGGGCCGGCCGCTCGCGCTATGGCGGCGCCGGCTCGTCGTCGGCGGCGCAGCAGGGCCACCACCAGCACAACCCGCAGGCGGCGGCGGCGTTCCCGTTCGTCGTTGACCCCACGGAGGGCCCGCCGGGCGTGAGGGCCTTCTTCCCGGCGCCTGAAGCGGGGGCCCGGGCGGCGGAGCCGTCGTCGACTTCCGCGGAGCGGTACGGCGGTGGCGGCGCCGAGATCTCGCTGGGCCACGGGATGCAGCACCACCACCGTTACCACCAGTTCGGCGTGGAGGGGGGTCATCATCATCATCAGCAGGACGGCGGCGGCGCGTCGGCGGGCTCGCTGCCGCGCCACAGCAGCTCGCCGCCGGGGTTCTTCTCCAGCCCCGTCGTGGACAATGGTAAGGGACCAATGCTACTACCCTACTGCCACTAGCTAGTTTCATTCCATGCCAATCTTCGTACTCACACGAACTTTTTTTGGGGTCTTAATAACATGATTTGGCCGATTATTCGTATTTCGCCGTGTGGCATTATTGACAAACGTCTTCGAGCTGCTTTCAATTCCGTCCCACACTGCTTTCCTTCGCTAGATATCTCTTCGATCGGTCGTTTTGTTTCTTTCATTTGGGACTATGGAATGGAAGTAGTAGATGCTGCATATACTCGGTCTCTTTAATTCTTCTTCCTTTTCTTTCCTCTGAAAATTTAGACAATGAACGTATAGTCTTATTAGGAATATTTCTCAGTTTCTGCCTCCGCGCAAAGGCAACTACACGTACGAAAACCTCCAGCATCTGAGCGTCGTTGCTGTAGACTTGTTCTCACCCAATACACTTGCAGCTGCAGCAGCCTTCTTTTCTTCTTCTTTATGCCGCATGCGCTCCCTTCAGCAGAGATTAAGCTGTCATTTCTTGTGCATCTTGCTTTCGGGAAGATGCAGTAGTGCTGAAGCTAACACTCTCTTTCGAGAGGGCAGCAGCATTTTGCTCCGTTTCTTCTGGGCAAAAAGCTGCCATCATTGCCTGGACATTTTATTTGCTCCATTTTTTGAAGGGCAGAAGATAGTCCTCCTAGCTACCTAATTTAGTAACACCAACTTTTACTATAAATGTATGGGTTCGCAAGCATGTTGCCAATGTCGGATTTTGCTAATAATGTCAATAAGACATATGCATGTTTTGTTACTTTTTTCTTTCAAAAACAAGTGGCATAGATATGCTATATATATGTACCTTACTCTGAATTAGTGCTCTTTGTTTGAACCTTGCGTTGATACTTTTAGCTCTATGTTTACCTTTTCTTGAATTTTTTTTTCACAAGATCCAACATCTATATATCCTCTCGTGATCCACTAGATTGGTTTAGCTGACGTGTGTTTCATATACAGATCAAATTAACTCTGCAAAACGTTACTAATAATGGATCATCTGAAATTGACAGGCCCAAACTTTTTTTTCTTAATCATACATACAATAAGTTGACTAGTTTGTGGAGATTTACTATAGTAGTTGACAATCTGTGATTCAACCCATTCTATGAAAGACTTTCTCTTTTGTAAATGGGGATACCATATTGTTGGTTGCCTGGAACCGGCTAGGGGAGAAACTAGGGGCACTTATCATGGTTTTCGTGGTAGGGCCTGTAGCACAGATAAGCGCGGGTTCATGGGATTGTGGACGCAGTAGAAAAGGAGTATGTACTCTTTTTTTTTTTTTTTTTTGGCCTCGCCTAGCTACTTGTACTTCCATCTCCAGTGCTTGGCTTTCATTTCTCTACCTTTGACATGTTCTCTTTATGTTTGTATATACGAACTAGGCGTGTATGGTCTATTATTCACTCTGCAGTTATTATAAATTTGAAGAGCAAAATCTCAAACATGCTGTTCGAAATATTGCAACGCCTTGCAAATAATAGTAATTGTTTAACCTGAAAAAGGAAGCAATGGTTATATTTTCATTTTATTTGTTAGCCCAATTAGTAATTGCCAGGCTATGACCATTGAAATAATATGTCTGTTTTGCATACAATATTTGAGAATGGATCTGTTCAATTTATCCTAACACACATTTGGAATTTCATGTACCTTCCAAATTGCTTTTTCATTCACACTCATGAACCCATATTGCAGAAGAATAAATTAGATTGTAATAACTTAACCCAATACCTATTTGCATATTTATTAGGTCCATTTTCATATAGACTATAATTATCGAACTGACATGTCAGCTAATAACTTGTATACCAAATAGTTTTTGTAACTTCTAAAATAGAAGAAGGCAACACACACAGATGGAATATCACAAAATTAGGGAATCCAAGTCAGTGGTAAAGAAAGCAATTTTGATGAATGCAATGGCCTGAAATAACAACATACCAGTGTATTACATCTTAATTATATATTTATTTATAAACAGATATGTAATAGGAATCCCACATTGTATCAGTACAGATTGCTTTCAATCGATGATTCGGAGTAGACCAAGACCCAATGCAAATGGCAATTTGTTGGGTGAGCATGAGCACACCGATCCATCAATTCCCACTTGACCCAATATATTATGATATGGGCCCCGCTGAATTTGGCATGAGGGGCCTACACTGCTGTCACATGTCTAGATTCAGCTGACCTCTCGTTGCTGACGTCTACGCCACCATAAAATAAATTGACAAGTAGGAAAATATAACAAAGCTTGATGCATATGTGTTCGTGGTTTCTTGGATATATATTCACCTAAATAAAAAGATATCGTTATACTTGCGCTATGCAGATTTTCAGGATTCACATATATATTGCGAAAAGGTCTTTATAGCTCTATTTATCATCCATGGATTGGATTCAAAGACGAGTTCTGGTAAATGACAATATATAAACCTGAAGCATTATTGGAACCTTCAGATGTAACTAATTAAGGACCACAACTTATTCTTTATCAAAATTTGCTCAAGTTATTGAAGAACCTAACTTCAACCGTGTTAAGCACACAGATAGCTAAGACGGAATGGAGATAAATAGTTGAGTATAATCATCAATCCTAGAAAGTGGAAGCTATAATATAGTTACTAGCAAAGTGTCCATGCGTTGCTACGGACTTAAAAAAAACAACACTCTTTATAATTTAAATCTAAATTATTTATAAAATATAATTATTACATATATATATATATATAAAATATTATTAATATTTTTTATATGAAAGATTATATTAGTATTACCGTTGGTGCTTCTTAGTATATTATTTTATATGTTAAAAATAATAATTTTATCACCATTGTTTACCATATTCTAGAAGCTTTATTCGGAAATAGCACTGTATTGCAACGAAATTTTAAAATTGAGGACTTGCTCTAATGGATAAAGTTAAAACACAAAAATTGTAGATCTCTTCGAGGCCTTTTCGAAACATATATGGATCATATTATTTAGACTACAGAGCTACGAGATATGTGTCTCGCATAGGGACCTGCGCAGAGGAGTCTGAATCAGAACAAATATTTTTGCATCGCATATTTGGAAATCAAAACAGCAGGTTCTGAACTTATATTGAATACCAAAATTGTAGAACGTTTTGAGAGCTACGAAATAGAGTCCGAGTTTGTCTCATTTCAGCTCCGTACGTGGGAGTTATGATTTTTGATATTCGGTACTTGATATAAAAGATATGAAACCGATTTGGATTCAATCTCTAACTTTTTGGACACGAAGTGAACGACTGCACCTCAATTAATAGATATTAATAGATTGTAGAGATACGGAACTCTTGCATGTGAATCCAACTTGCATAGTAGCACTTATAATTAGTGGGTATCAAACTATGTTGGAATCTATGGCTGATATATAGAACGTACACGTGGACCAAAATTGCACTGGCCGATTCGACAACATGGAATTGAGGGGCAAGTAGTGTACCCTTAACAATTTAAAGGTAAAATTAAGACTGGATTGAGTACAACTTTGAGAGTTACTAGCTAGTTGGGTGGCATAGCCCTTCTAGGCCGTGTAAGGCTCAGATTTTGCCACTCAATAATGTAGCTTCAACATTAGCATGTGTATCCTAAGTATGAAAAACATAATGTGATATTTTATGCAATGCACTACAGTTCGCTAGATGTTAGCTTTTGTACAAAAAAATCAAACTATTTATGGGGATATATCTTCTTGAATTAACAAATGCATTGCACAATTAACTACATTCTCTATTTCAAATTAACCGTCATTGAGATAAAAAAAAATTAACTCATCATTATTATAACTCTATCCTAGGCCAAACATTTCTACCTTTGACCATGAATTTATAAAGTTTCATACAGAAAATCTCCTTCATAATGAATAAATAATTCACTTGTTGATGAACTCTAGGGGTTTCTAGGATTAATTGTGTTAAAAATAGAAATGTTTGACTTAGGAAAAATCTAGAGCGACACATAATCTTAAAGAGAGGACTAGTTGATTAAGCCTCAAGTCCCACTTGGTAGGGTTTTAGTTTCTAGAGAAACTCTTTCCTCCTGTTTTGTCTTTTATTCACAAATGATAAACAATTTTCTCAAAGAAACTGCTTCTATTTGTGAACCTTTGGTTGGATTTTATCTGATGTTTGGCAAGAGAGGCTGCAACTTAAACCCAGCCAAATGCACTATCAATTCACCACTTTCATAATATGAAAAAAGACACCTTATCTAATTATTATTATCTATAAAAAAATAGGTTTTCCAAGTACGAGAGTTGGAGTTGGAGGTGGCGGCAGTGACATTCACCAAGCAGCGAGTAGCTACAACAAGAAGATGAAGTCCCCCATGAACTTACCCAGACAAGGTACCCTCACTCAAATCTCAGAGGATGGACTACCCGACCTCACTGAAAATATGCATGCTATCGGCCACTCGGAAGAGAACCTCACCGCCAGCAATATGGTTCGCTCCTTCTCTGGCGGATTCTCAATTGGATCATGGGAGGATTCAAATTCCATCGCCTTCTCCAATCCGTCAGGCAAAGCTGGAGTACACAACAATGATGACATCATCGCCACTCTTAGTAATTATGAATTACAGGTACTATCCACTACACAAATATATGTTCTGTTTTATATAACGATACACTAGGTTAGAGTTTCTTATGTCAGTATATGATATTATATTGACTATATATAGAGGCAATCAATCTCTAAGAAAATTACTCTCCGATTAGAAATAAAATTAAAGCTAGCTTGCCGCTTTCCAACCGAATGAGTAGTACAAACTGCTCTGCTCTTGCCTGTCCTCATGGCAAAACGCTTTTCCAACCAGTAGTTTTGTGTATGTAGTAGTTGCATGATTTTATGTTACATACGGACATCTATCGGGTGCAGTTTGGTGTGACGAAGGAGGCCCTGCAGATGCAGCATGATCAAGTTCCATTCAGAGTTCGAGCCAAACGAGGATGTGCCACACACCCAAGGAGCATCGCGGAACGGGTATTACACTTGTTTCTTATTCCATATCCCCATATCTCGTCTTATTGGTATACACGATGACGTGAACTGTTCAACAATGTACTTAGGTAAAATTTGCTCATGTATATTAGTCAATGTTGGCATTTGTCATAGAACACACTACTCATTGTTGAATTTGCTAGAAGATATTGTACTATTGAAGTGTGATAATTGGCTAATAAACACTTAAGTTATTAAAATATTAACTTCTTATATGAACAAGAGATAGATTTTTTCAAATGATATTTTTGTATTTACAACCAATTTGAATATATCTTACAACATGATCATATTTCTTAACATATAATTAATTATGATGATGTAATACGTGATAGTAATTTCAAATTACCTTTCTTATGAAAATTAATATTTTTTTTGTAAAATATGTAAATATTTTCTCGATGCACGCACAGGCTCTCAAGGAAGAAAAGGAGAAGTGCAACTGCCGCGGCAACGATCCCTCGAGGAATTAATCAGCTATTACTTACACGGTTGTTGGCAATACACCGACTAGCGCTGCATATTTTCGGGTAGCGGAAGGTATTCGGCGCATATAGAGCAGGACAAACACGATGCAGAATTAAGACCTTGGTCAGCAAATGGGTGGAGACCTTTTATTTGGTGTTCATTGAATCGAATGTCAGTTTCAAGCTATTAGCTAGTACTAGTAGATGTTTGTGCTGTTCAATATCGGTAACCAGAAGCAAATTATCCCCACTCTGGAGGTGAACCTTTCCAGTAGTTTTTGCATTGCAAGAGAACTTAGGCTATTGTGTTTGAGTTAGAAGGTGTCCGTCACTCGGGAACTACCAAGATATTTTGAAAAGAAAGGAATTACAATATACTAGTCAATTATTCGAAACTGCATTCAGAAAAGGTCCCAAGATCTCGCAGTGGTTCGAAGTTCGCCCTTTTGAATGACAGAGCACAGATCATCTTATACGAAACGAAATAATTGGTGCCAATTGCCAGAAATTACAGTTGCCATTGCCAAACGCAAAAGTGCAAAAAAAAGGCGCAAACTACAAAAAGGAATTACCAAGATATTTTGAAAAGAAAGGAATTACCAATATATTTTGAAAAGAAAGGAATTACCAATATATTTTGAAAAGAAAGGAATTACCATATACTACTAGCCCATCATTCGAAACTGCATTCAGAAAAGGTCCCAAGACTCTCACAGATCACAGTGGTTCGAAGTTCGCCCTTTTGAATGACAGAGCACATGCCATCTTATACGAAACGAAATAATTGGTGCCAATTGCCAGAAATTACAGTTGCCATTGCCAAACGCAAAAGTGAAAAAAAAAAAGGCGCAAACTACAAAAAAGAATGCTGGCTGTGGGGTTCGAACCCACGCGCACTTCAGTGCAGAAGATCTTAAGTCTTCCCCCTTAACCACTCGGGCAAACCAGCGACGCTAAGCATTTTCATTTCTAAGTTTATATATTCGTTATTTTGGAACAACCGACCCACCCTCCCTCCCCTGATGCTTGGAGACGGGTGCTCTGGCGCCCTTCCTCGCGGCGCACCACCATCCCACGCTCCGATTCGTGTTCGCCCGCCGGCGCCACGCACTTCCCCACCACAAACGCCGCAGCGCCATGAGTTTGAGTTCACCAGTCACCACCCACCCGGTCCTGCGCGTCCGCCAGCCCGAACGGGCCGTGCCTTGCTCCCGGAGCGCACGCTCTCCTCCCATTGAATCCCTGCAGCCCCGTCTGCTAAGTTTAGCCTGACCGGCGTGGCGCGCGGGGCTTCCGGTCTTCCGGACCCAACGAGAATGGCAGCCTCCCTAACCGGCAGGGTGCGCGCAACTGTCTCGCGGTTCAACGGCGCCCAAGCGTTTTGTTCTCTCCTCCCCTGGCTCCTCCTCCCCCGGGCTTTGTGCCCGCTCCAATAGCAGCGCAGAGGTGGGGGGAGGCCGGCGAGGACGATCTGTGAGGCCGCTGAGAAAGGCTAATGGAGAGATTCAAGGCCTGCTTCTTTGTCATCTCGAACGATTTTGCGTCCGGTATGGTCCCCACTCCCCATGTGTCATGCTTCTTCAGCGTTTAAGCAATGCATATTTCCTGGAGCGTTTGCTTGATCTGCTGTTTCTGCATTCATATAGGCCTACTCATATTTGTTCTATATGCTTTGAATAAAAGCAGGAGTGACCTTTTGTTTACAAAAATAAATATTTGTTCTATATGTTTGTTACTGTTTGGCACCAGGCAGATCAATTCCTGGAATTATATAGCATATCCTGCTAAATTTTGTTTGCTACATCATAATCATGCCTGATGCAAAAGGCTGGAATGATTTTCCGTTATCTAAACAAAACATTATAATCATGCCTTGGTCTCATCCAATGGTAGTCATTCGAATGTATGCCTGTCAGCATCCTACGACATAACCATATCATGTTGAAATTCATTTTTAGTTTAAATGCTTTATGCAGTTTCACCATTTTCATTCTTAAACTTGTGGCTGACGTGTCTATGTTATTTAGAGCACCTGGGCCTCCATTGTACCAGGAAATAAAATGGGAAACAATCTAAACATGGCATCTAAATGTCTAGCCGATAAAAAAAATTAGCCTTTGATTTTGATTTTGAATGGGAAAAAAGACAAACCGTTAGCTGTAGGTTTATACGAAAGTTTCATATAAACATTGATAAATCTGCTTGTGTGTGCATGCTTTTCATAAAAAAACTACTTTTATTGAATGTTTTCTTGATATGAGTATACGACAGTTCATATCTGCTATGAGTGCTAACACTACTGTATATTGGTTCCCCATTCTCTTGCCAGATGAAATTTAACTAATAGGGCACCATGGAGAGACTTGAAGTGGATGGGGATTTTATTATTGCTGATAATTGGAAGGTAATCCACTTGACTAGCTCCCTCATTCCACCTGAAGCCAATATTTGTATGATTTTGATCCTGCCGTTCTTTGTGCAACTGTATTTAAACATGGGAACAACCACACATATGCTCATTTTAACTGTCTCGAGGCACTTGTGTACATTAGGCATCTCCAGTTCAGAAAATAACTGCATCTTATAGTTTTTCTGCTGTTTTAACAGCTAACAAAACAGTAGATCATTCTCTTTGTTTTCTTTCATGTGTTGCATTTTTCTTATCAACTAGATTTGCCTATTCTTCAGTCTGATGAAGTAAGTACGACTGTTTTGTCTCTTGGTGCAGCTACATGGAGCACTATGTAAGCAACTTCACACAGTAGTGGTTGAAGTTTTGGATGTCATTCCTGCCCTTGAAACTGAAATACAGGGAAGCAGTTCTGGACTCCTTGCCTTAAGCACATTGAGTATATCTGTGGAGAAGGCCAAGAATTTACTTCAGTATTGCTCAGAGTGTAGCAAGCTTTATTTGGTATATAATTCTGACATGCATGTGTTTGATACTTCTAGTTTGAGAAGTAAAAAAGGATGCATACCTGGATTCTTCTTGTACTATCACACAGTTGACAGTTGTATAACAGTATACATGCTTGGCAAATATGCTGGTGTCTTTTGTGGTAGAGAACAAGTTTTGACTATTTTTAGTGCAATGTTTTTTACCTTTCACTGCATTGCAGGCTCTTACAGCAGAATCTGTCCTTGCAAAGTTTGAGAAGGCAAGACAAGGACTTCTGGAAAGTCTACGCCAGGTGGAAGAAACAGTTTCTGAAGTAGTTAATTCTAAGGTTGTCACTAATCTTGCACTTTGCCAGCTAACTTTATTGAACCAGATATCTAGAGTTTTTATTACAGATTTTACTGGATCCTAATTCCTAATGGCTTGATTAGTCCTCAATGATGCAGTTGTACAATATTCTAAGGATCCTAAAAGTGTTGTATTTTACCATAGTTCAAGTTTCCTTATAATACACTATTTACCTTTGATATGGCCTCCTAATGATTAGCAAGTTTATTCCTCCTGCATGTAGCTATCAACTACTTCATATCGCTTTGATTTAGATCTTCTCTTAAGGAATAACATGGACACATTATCCTCTGATAACTTTGTGGCTTTCCAAATTTCAGGTCACAGAGATTGCACAAGAGCTTGATAAAGCAGTTTTTGCTTTGGATCCGTCTGAGAAACAAACCGGTGATGAAGTGAATCAACTAATTCAGAATGAGAACAAATCCAATGGATTCCTTCAGGACAATGAACTTGAATTTTTCCGTCAAATTGCTTTTCGGGTTGGTATTTCATCATCTGCATCAGCTATTACTGAGAGAAGAGCGCTTAGAAGGCTTCTCGAGAGAGCTCATGCAGAGGACAACTTGAGAAAGGAATCGACGGCAGCCTACCTACTTTACCTAATAAGGAAATACTCGAGCATATTTAGGAATGAAGTAACAGATAGCACCAATTCCCAGTGCTCAAGTCCTCCTAGCTCCCTTACTTCAGAGCCCTGTTCAGTTGATCTCCCTGGATGTGGTCAGGTTCTTGAAAGGCAACTGCCTAGGGTTGCTTCCTTCAATTTGAAACAAATCAAAGGGTTATCAGGGAGTATGCCATTGCCACCTGAGGAGCTGAGGTGCCCAATCTCCTTGCAGCTCATGTATGATCCTGTTGTTATTGCATCTGGTCAGACATACGAACGAGCATGCATTGAGAAATGGTTCAACAGTGGCAACACGACCTGCCCCAAAACTCGCAAAGAGTTGTCCCAGCTCTCCATGACACCCAATTACTGCATTAAGGGTCTCATAGCATCTTGGTGTGAACAGAACGGAATTTTAGTTCCATCTGCACCACCGGAATCTCCTAAGCTAAAATACTTGAAGATTTCATCTCTGAAAGATAACACATGTCTGGTCACTAATGGTGTCAGCACTGTTTTGTTTGAAGCCATGGGTCCAAAGGATGACATCAAGTTGGACAATGAATCTGCTTTGGTGAAGTTCTCACGTGAGAACTCTCAAGAGGCTACACCCAAGACATGCATAGATGAAATAACTCCAGATAAATACTCGCGTCATAACTCCAGAGAGGCTGCATCTGAGATATGCGAAGTTGAAGACTCTCCGGAGAAGAGCTCTCATCAGAACATCAGAGAGGATGTGCCAGAGAGATGTGAACAGTGGCTCCAAGTGCTGCTGAATAAGAATGATGCTGAGAGTGCAGATGAACAATATAGGGTGGTTGAACAAATCCGACTTCTGTTAAAGAATGATGATGAACTCAGGGACTATGTGGGTGCCAATGGTATTACCAAGCCACTTGTCTATTTTCTGAAGATGGCTATCAGCCGAGAGGATCTGCATTCTCAGGAGGTCGGAACGATGGCTCTTTTCAATCTCGCTGTCTGCAATGACAGGTAAATATTAGCATCCTTTGCTTGCTCGTCCATAGCGGCATACACTGTGTCATAAAAGTCTGACCTTCATTTTGTTTTCAGGAACAAGAGACAGCTACTTTCAGCTGGAGTTATTCCCCTGATTGAGCAGATGATACAGAAACCAGAAACTTGCGAAGCTGCCATCGCGATGTACCTAAATCTCTCCTGCATTCCGGAGGCACAGGAGATCATCGGTTTGAGCGATGCGGTCCCTTTCCTTATCAATGGCCTAAGGGAAGACGGCTCTCGGAGCAAGACCTGCCGTCTCGACGCGCTCCTCACACTATACAACCTCTCCCTGCACGCGCCCAACATCCCGTTCCTCCTCTCCTCCGGCATCATTGAGACCCTCCACACGGTGCTGACGCCGTCCTCTGAGTGGACAGACAAGGCACTCACTGTCCTTCTCAACCTAGCGCTGACCCGGGGCGGCAAGAAGGAAATCGCGGCCAACGCAGCCATGGTGGGCGCCATCGTGCTCATTCTGGACAATGGCGAGCGCAGCGAGCAGGAGAAGGCCGTGTCCTGCCTCTATGTCATCTGCAGTGGCGACGAGGGCAGCAGCCAGACGGTGCTCCAGGAGGGCGTGATCCCGGCTCTGGTGTCCCTGACGGCCAATGGCACGAGCAGGGCCAAGGACAAGGCGCAAAGGCTGTTGAGGCTGTTCCGGGAGCAGCGGCAGCGGGAGCTGGAGGAGATGCAGCCGCAGGTGCAGCTGCTCGAGGTGGCGAACCAGGCTGCCGCGCAGCATGAGCAGCAGCAGCAGCTACAGCAACAGCAACAACAGCAGGAGGAGGAGGAGGAAGAGATGGTGGTCGCCGCTGCAGCTGCGACCCCAGCGATCAAGCGGAGCGGCAGCAAGAGGCCGAGGCTCTGCAGGTCGGGGTCGAAAAGGTTCACGCGGGCCTTCACTTGCCTGCTCAAGAAGTGGAGTTTTCGCTGAGAACGATCGGAATTGGTCGGTGTAACTGTACTGTAGTCTGTAGGTTCGTCGATGATGGCTGTGCTCGTCTCATATGTATACCGGCACTTCACTAATCACTGACGCGCGTGTAAATTAATTCCTATGTGTCCATTTGGAAGTGCTTTCAGGCCCTTTTTATCCTCTGTTTTGGGTGTAAATATATCCTTTGATTTGAGACAATTTTCCAAAAGGAAGTGGGTGAACTAAACAGAAGCATTCCAGTTTCTCCTCAGGAACATTTCAATGCATGTATCACTTTTAAAACCAATATGGATGAAAACGGGACGGGAAAGTCCCGTCCTGACCGCAACCGTATCACCATATTAGGCGAAATTTTCCCGTCCGTTTCCGAATTTGCGGTAATAAAATGAAAACTGAACGAAAACGGGAAAGCAAATATGAAAACGGGATCGAAAACGGCGGACACAATTTCCCTACCGTTTTTACGGATTTCCGTTTTGGGCCGGGAATTTCCCGTATTTGGATCCATTTTTTACAATTAGGGAACCATCCCAGTAAACTCAGCCCAGCCCAGTAGAAAAATGCTAACTCTAACACCACACCCACCACCCGGCTACCAGCCCACCACCCCCACCCGCCCAATGGCCCACCCACCCGGACACCCTGACGCCCTCCAGGCAGCACGCTATTGATTTTTGTTTCCTTAGTGTGTCGCGGACTTCTAGAAAGAGTATTTGCTTTCCCAAGATGAGAAGAGTTGTTGTACACGTATAAACAGAGAAGGGAGCGATTTGCGCTTTCGTTTTGTGGTATTTATACTTAGATTATTATTAATTACAATCCAAGAGTAATTATTTCACTTATACTCGTATGCATGTTTCCTTTTTTTTTTTAAACATTCATGTGATGGTCTGAGACTGAACACTTATAGGTGGGTTATGTTATCTCAAATCTATCTATCTATACAATCTATTAATTGAGGTGTGGTTATCCACTTCGTATCCATAAAATTAGAGATTGAATCCAAATCAGTTTCGTACCTTTCATATCAAGTAATAAATTTCAAAAATCATAACTCGCTCATCCAGAGCTTAAATTAAGCAAATTCGGACTCTATATTGTAACTCTCAAAAAGTTCTACAAATTCAATAAAAATACAGATCCTGTCGTTTAGGTTTTCAAATATACGATGCAAAAGTATTTGTTCTGATTCGGACTTCTCTACGTAGGTCTCTGTGCAGGGCCCATATCTTCTAGCTCTGCAGTCCAAATAATATGATACACATATATTTCGAAAAGGTATCGACGAGATTTACAACTTTCGTGTTTTAACGTTTTCCATTGGAGTAAGGTTTTAAGTTCAAAATCGTGTTGCAATACAGTACTATTTATAGACTGCGTAAATTAATTTTTTCTTTTAGATAACACTTCTAAAATATAGTAAAAAAATGGTAAAAAAATGTTATTTTTAATATATAAAATAGTATACTAAGAAGCACCAACAATAATATAAATATGATCTTTCATGTAAAAAATATAAATAATACTGTATATATCTAATAATTCTATTATGTAAATAATTTATATTTAAGTTATAAAAAATATTTATGTGGTGATCAATATTTGTTTAACATGATATGTGAGACGATCCAAAGCCCGTCTGCGTTACTTGGGCCTGAAAAAACACCATCCAAAGCCGGTCCAGAACTTCGGGTCCGACCCATTTTCTCCTCTCATCAATCAGTGCCGGCGTCTCCTTCCCCAAACCCCACCAAACCCTACCCGCCGGAAAATCCCTCCCGCCTTCGTGCCGGCGCCGCTCCTCTCCGTCGTTCCCCGCCAACCTCCCCTCGAAACGAACCGCAAAAGAGGGGGAGAAGTAAGGAGGCGATGGCGGCGGCGGAAGAGGATACGAGCCGGCTGTTCCGCATCCGCCGCACGGTGTTGCAGATGCTGCGCGACCGCGGGTACCCGGCGGGGGACATCGACATCAGCAAAGCCAAGTTCGTGGAGAACTACGGCAGCCCTGCTCGCCGCGACGACCTCATGATCTACCGCTTCAAGCAAAAGGAGAAGGACCCCCCCACGGACCCGGTCTGTCCCCTTTCCCCGTTTCGTTTCGTTCCGTCCTCCGCCGCACGGCGCCTTATGACTTCTAACCGTGCGCCCTCCCCCATTCCCTGCAGATCTACGTGTTTTTCCCCAACGAGACCAAGCCCGGCGTGAAGACGATCAGGAGCTACGTTGAGAAGATGAAGTCGGAGCAAGTCTTTAACGCCATACTCGTCGTGCAGCATGCGCTCAGCCCCTTCGCCCGCAGCGCCGTGCAGGAGGTCTCGCAGAAGTACCACCTTGAGGTCTTCCAGGTTCGTCGTCCTCTGCTTCCGCTTTGCTTCATCTGCAAATGTCTTTGTATCAGTGTGTGCGTCTGCCCTATCTCCACGGAAAGACTGACCAGTGCTGAACTTGTCTGTTGCTGCCGCTCAGGAAGCTGAGCTTCTTGTGAACATCAAGGAGCATGCCCTGGTGCCGAAACATGAGCTCCTGACACCAGAGGAGAAGAAAACGCTGCTCGAGCGGTACACTGTGAAAGAAACCCAGGTTGGTTCTAGTTTCCTCTTCGTTGCTCAGTAGCCTGAATGTTTCCACAAACATAAAACTCACTAAAATTTATTCTTATGACCCTATTCTAGTTATTACTCCCTCCGGATTTTAATGGTTGATGTCGTTGATTTTTTTAGCTATGTTTGTGTCTTATTCAAAATATTTATTTAAATAAAAAAAGTATAAGATAGGTTAAAACTTTCTTTAATGATAAAATAAATTGTAACAACACATTTGATAATTTTTAAATTTTTTTGAATAAGACGAATGGTTAAACATAACTAAAAAAGTCAAGTGTGTCAATAATTTAAATCCGGAGGGAGTAGATGATTCATACACAACATGTGGCACAATGTTTTTAGAGAATATGTGGACTGGTTTGTCATCCAGTATTGCAAGGAATATCCATCATTAGAGAAACAACATAAGCAGCGACTGATTATATGCTAGATTATATCTGAATCGATACAATGATAAAATAGTGGGCATGAATGTCTGGCACACATGTTAATGTTAGTAGCTAAGCTATTAGTGTGGAG
The DNA here is from genome assembly GCA_032690845.1 of Eleusine coracana subsp. coracana. NCBI lineage: Eukaryota > Viridiplantae > Streptophyta > Magnoliopsida > Poales > Poaceae > Eleusine > Eleusine coracana. The sequence continues at coordinate 9,908,588 of CM064424.1, forward strand.
ACCTAGAAAGATGTGTTTGTTGTATGGAGAAAATTCTCAAATATCTACTTAGCGATCAAATTAGGTAGTTGACAGATAGCTGACTATAGGTCATACTTTTCTTGATTGATATTAAAATTGCAATTATACTGACAAATAGTATCAAACTAGGGAATTGGGTTGCATTGCATTTTTTACAATCCTTTGAGCTGTCATGAGTTGTTACTATATTGTTTGTGCCCAAATTTGCCAAACTACCTGTAATGTTGTGAAAACTTAATGGAAGGTCATGATCTGGTTTATAACTTCAACTAAAGTGATTTAACTTATTTGCCCCTTATTTTCTTAATGAGTTTAGCATGTGTGCATTATTTGATATTTTGAAGACTTAGTTCTAAAACAACTATGTGTTTGCAAAATTCATTTTAAGATATTTTCGTATTGGAAAAGTATTAACCTTGTGATTAGTGATTACTATAAGAAACACCATCTTAGTTATCTATTATCTTACCACATGATTTATAACATACAGATACCGTACTTTTCTGATGATCTTGGCATTTTATAATGCAGCTCCCGCGGATTCAGGTTACAGACCCAATAGCACGATACTACGGAATGAAGCGTGGGCAGGTCGTGAAAATCACCCGAAACAGTGAGACTGCTGGAAAATACATCACCTATCGATATGTAGTCTGAACTACATCCTCATGGCTTGAGGTGCTGCAGACACTATTATGTTGAATTGTCTTTGTAGCTTCCTCTGTGGAACAAAAGTACTGTTGAAGTGCCCTTCACTTTTGTTCTTTCAGAATTGTTGGAGATGCTCTGTTAGCATTAGGATTAGGCGGTAGGTGCTTGGTCCTATAGCTGTGTTCCATTCATGCGAATGCTTCATTCATGCTTATTTGAGAAGGTCGAGTATATTATCGATGCCTAGTATTCTTTTATTTGTTCAACTTACTGCCGGTGCCTTCTGATCCGACGCAAAATGGTATAAATATGACTTCCTCTTCCTTCGCATTTTCTTTCTGCTTTGTAAGCAGAGTACGGGGCTCTTCTCGGGCCTTGAATAGTGATTTTGTGTTTGATCTTTTCAACGTGGAGGCTTTCACGAGGAAAGAACCGGGAGATTTGAGTTCGTTCTGTTGCTAGTATCGGATTGAACACTCGAGCCAGCGGTTCGGTTGAAAGTGGGGCAATCCCATGCTGATTAACTTTTCAATGTCTACTGAATGATAATTCCACAAATAGAACAAACGAGGAGTCAGTGGAATCTTTTTTTTTGGAAGATCATGATTTACGCTCTCTTATATTCATCCATTCTGGTTAGAAAGACCTAAACTTTCAAGGAATTTTTTATAAGTTTTTAATCCTCTTTGTTTGTGCAAGAGGGATATTTTGTCTCATGCCGTTTCTGCAAGAGGCATCAGGTACCTATGAATAAAATTGGGCTAGGCTGCGGAGGAGAAACAAGCACCACAGCTACATGCAGAATGACTTGATTGTTTAAAGCTCTAATCCGACTGTGGCTGCTCTTACACTATTCATCTCAGAAAACAAAAAAAAGGGGAAAACAGCGTGAAAACTTGTTGTGAAATGAAAACACTAGCATTACATTGACAGCCAGCGTGCAAAATCTAACACAGTAAACAAAAAAAAGTTGTTATAAGCTGACTATATTCATCATTTCATACAGTCTACCACTGCAACAGCTGCAGGCCCCCTTCACCAAAACCCATAGGCGCTGAAGTGCTCCACCCTGAACTTCCACTCTCCCTTGGCAGCGTCGAAAGACACAAACTTTGCTCCCTGCTCCTCCGCCTTCTTCATCAGGATCTCCTTGTACTTGTCCACCCTCGGACCCTCGCGGTACGGCTCACCGGTCTTCTTGTTCATGCACTTGATGTTTAGAAGAGTCACCTCTGCAGCTTTATTCAGCCCCTTCCCAACTGGTGGCTTCTTGCTATCGTCCTTGTACACAATCACCTCACGGTTATTGAACTCCAGAATCGACTCCAGACACAGGCCCCTCACATCTGTTTCCCCCAGGAACTTGATGCTGCCATAATCGCGACGCCCAACAATGAAGTCCTTCACCCGGCTGCAGTAGCCAGGCTCAGCACGTTCCTTGGCAGCAAGTTCCTCCAGGCTAGGCTCTGTGAAATAATCTGCATCTGGGAGCTTAGGCATCAGGTTCTCAACGGATGCACCATTTCCATGCCGAGTCACATCCGCAGGCTCATAACTGCCATTTTCGACTGGAGAAGACTTGCTCGGTGACATGGCAGCCTTACCATGCTCACTTTCTATAAAAGCTCCTGCACAGATCACAGCCCAAGAGTTCACAAACCTCAGAATTTGAGTCAAAAGAAACAATTACATAAAAACGTTTGCTTCAACATCATGGTATGGCATCATTTCAATAGGGCAAGAGGAAATCCCCATACTTACCTTTGTACTTTTCCAAGTCAGCTGAATCCTTGGGAACTGATCGCCTGTCAGTTCCACTCCGTGAAGGCCATTGATCAATCGGACGGATTATCAAATTTCTGGGGTTCTCTCTAGGAATGAAAAATGCATCCGCTTTTGGTGTTGCAGGAGATTCTTCATCATCAGCAAAAAATGGAACCTACAAGAAGGGAAAAAGAAGATAAGTCACATTCGATGCTTTCTAAATGGCTTTCACAAGGTCCAAGAAGATTCATGAAACAGAACCTTGCACACAACTTCATGTATGCTTACAGCTCATTACCTTGCCATCAGATATCGGATTATATTTTCTTGGGTGCAGTTTTATCCTTCTCTGTGACAAATGCCTAGGAACCACCATGGATAATGTTCTGCTTGGAAGAGGCTTCTCAGCAACCTGCAAGCCAGAAATATGTCACAATTAATCAAACAACCTTCCCTTACGGAATCGCATGGATAGTTATTACTTATTTCGCTACTTCCCATTGTCCATCATTCTATAAAATAAATTGGAAATACCAACAAAACCAAAAGAAAAAGAAAAAAACGAACCGGCAAACTCGATATTCCATACTGAACCGAAGGAGAAGACCCGACATTGCCAATGGACATCTGAGGCATTGCAGGAAGTGTCCCGTATGGATGCGAAACAGGTGCAGGCTGCATGACCATATTGGATTGGCTAGGAGTTCTGTGTCAAATACGCAAGATGGACATTTTACATTAGATGGGATAATGCATACATATGTTAAAAAATACAGTCATATTTGTTGCTTACAGTTATTTTAAATTATGAGGATAAATACGATTTAAATCAAACATGTACTACTGCAGGGATATTTGTTTTCCTTCACCTTCACATAGCTACTCAGTGTTTTAATCCATAAAAGGAAAGCATTGAAAAAGTTAAAAAGTAATCATGCATGATTTACAAGAAGTATAAGATCATACGGCTGTCCAATCGGTGCCTGACTCAGTGTGTTGGAAAAACCAGTGAATCCGCCTAGAGCTGCAGCATATGCATGTCGCAAAAGTCCAGATTAGTTTTCAAAGACAAAAATAAGCACCGGAATGTTTTGGAGACATGAAAAAAAAAATACTGACCTGGTTGAGTTATAGGTTGGAAGGAGAACATGTTTGATGTTTGAGCTGGGGTAGATTGCTGGAATGTTGGCTTAATCATTAAGAGCAAAAACGAACTTGTCAACAATAAATTTTGCAAAGAAAAAGCAATATAAAAAGGACAGGTACTACAATAAAAACTGTAACATGGTAGGAATTCTTTTTGCTATGAAGATTATATAAATGAAATGGTAAGGGGCCTACTGTTGAAAAAGGTGCAGATCCGCTGGCAAAAAGACTGGGTGTGCTGAATAAACTTCCAGAAGAGGAGAAAGCCGGTGTACTTGATGACTGTTGCACAAATGCTGGGGAAGTTTGAAATAATCCGGCTGATTGAGTGCCAGGTGTGGTGAATTGACTGCCAGTGTTAAATGGGCTCGGACTTGATGATGATGTGCCAAACAATGATGATGAAGCAAAACTAGGATTTGTATTTGAAAACAAAGATGGTGAACTTGTCGGAAATAAAGAACCACCTGATTGGCCAAACAGTGTGGTATTAGTGGACGATGTGAATGGGTTCGAACTTGTAGCTGGAGTGGTGAATGTGCTAGTGGAACCAAAGCCAGTTGAGGTCTTAGCAGAAAATGGATTGTTTGTTGGTGTTGATGAAAATGGGTTTGGATTAACTTGACCAATTGGAGCAGAGAATGGATTTGGTTGCGGGTTCGGTTGTGGTACCACTGCTGGAGTTCCAGAAGGGCTCGGTCCACCTGCAAGTTCAAAAATAACAAATCAGCTAAAAGGAGAAAATACACCCAATTGTATGATAGTACACTCAAGCTATGTAGAATAGAGTGTCTTATTGGTATGTGATATTTGAGAGTAGGGTATATAATAGCTAAGGGCACAATTGTTACTTTGGTTACTCCCAGATCATACATAAGCATATCAAATATGCACAAAACTAAACAAATCATTTGAATGAAGGATCACAAATCAAGCAAAGTACACAATACCCAAATGATTTTCCTCACCTTTGTCTCCACGCTGGTAATCTTCCCACCTCAATTCTTCATGACTCTTTTCTTTGTATTCAGGCATGGCAGATATGGAATCAAGTTTAGCAGCAGGAGCACCACCAGTGGTACTGTCAGCATCTGGTGTTTGAGCATAAGGTTTTATTCTGCTTCCTCCAGCTTGGTTACCAAATGGTGCCTGCCCAAAAGGTGTTGTTGCTGGCTGTGAGCCTGAAACTCAAAAAGAACAAAGAAATAGTGAAACAAGTAATTTTTGTGAAAAGTAAATAAGAATATATGAATAAAATAGTATCTCTGAAGTAAGAAAGAACAAAATAATCTGTAGTGCCGACTACTATATGATATGAATCAAGGACAAGTAGACCAATGCAGCGAGAAATAGCATAAATATCCAAATGCAAACCTACCAAATGTTGAAGTCTGTGCACCAAAAGGTGAGGTGTTTGCTCCAAAGGGAGAGGTACCAAATGAAGTTGGGGTTTGTCCAACAGATGGAGAAGAGCCAAAACCAAATGCAGGTGTGCTTGAAACCCCAAATCCTGGTGAGCTACTAACACCAAATGTTGTGGTTCCTGAAGTTCCAAATCCAGTAGCAGGAGTAGATGAACCAAAGGTCGTAGAACCAAATGCCGGGGCGCTGGTGGCACCAAATAGAGATGTTGATGTTGAACCAAATGCCGGGGTGGTTGAGGTGCCGAAGGCTGGCGTAGTTGTGGTGCCAAAGGCCGGTGCAGTTGTGGCACCAAAGGCTGGCGTAGTTGTTGTACCGAAGGCTGGCGTAGTTGTCGCACCGAAAGCATTGCTGCCAAATGCTGGCTGAGTCTGCTGGAACGTGCTACCGAAAGGACTTGACTGGCTAGGAGATGATCCAAAAGCCCCAAAACTTGGCTTTTGTCCGAATACAGATCCTACAACATAAGCAAAGTAGAGTGTCATGCCATACATATATACAGCACTGGTATTGGAATCAAGAGCAGTGATAAAAAAAAGAACAGCTGAATTAAGATAATCCATGTGGTGGCTTCAGTATATCTTTTTTCAGGCACTCTTGACAATACATGATAATCGACACCAAAAGCTCAGTGGCAGCACTTGGAACACAGCAAGAAAGGAACGAACATATAAGGAAAAAGGAAACTCAAAACCATACCTGAGCCAAAGGTGGAGGAGGTGGCACCAAAGGCAGGGGTGGGAGATGCACCGAAAGCTGGGGTGGAGCTCCCAAATGGAGAGGGGGATGGGGTGCCAAACGTGGGAGTGGATTGCTGCTGCCCAAATGCACCAGTAGATGTATTGCCAAAAAGCGAGCTTCCAGTCTGTGCCCCAAAAGTTGTTGTTAGGCTGCCAAATGGTTTTGGTGCGAAGGGATTGTTGGCGGCGGCAGCGTTAACCTGGCCGAATCCCTGCTGCTGGGCGCCGAAGGAGGTCTGGCCGAACGGGCTCGTGGATGACTGCCCAAATGCTGCAATGCATGAAATTATAGAGTTGTGAGCAGTGAAGTCAGGGGTCACAGCGAGTAAAACTGAATTACAAGAAAGAAAAATCACAATCAATACTGTAATAAGGCGTTGTGCCGTGTGAGCTATCTTCAAAAAGGAAATGTGCAGCAGCATGCATAAGTAGGACACCAAACACAGGGATAACATTGAGGCTTGAATGATTCGACCGAGTAGAAACAAATCTAGCTACTAACTTGATCGAAATCGGGAAAACGAACCAAACCTAGCTAGTGATTTGACCGAAATCCGGAAAACGAACAAGACCTAGTTAGTGATTTGATCGATATCGCGAAACCGGACTAAAGCAAAGCCTAGCGTGCGCACGCATCCATAAATTAGATAACGAAAGAGGACACAGGCGACATAACAATTCGTAGATACGAGAATAGAGGATGAGCAAGATTGCAGGGAGTTCATGGAATCGACGGGTAGAGAGGGGAAAGAAAGGGGGCGGGGGTGCTTACGGCTGGTGGAGCCGAACATGGCTGCTGCTGTTCCTCTCAATTTGCGATTGGAAGGAGCCGACGCAAGGGACGAGAAGACCGGCGGCGGCGCCGCGGGGGGGGGGGGGGGGGGCTCCTCTCCTCACTCTTGCGGTTGCGGAGGCAGAGGCGTAAGAGCGTCGAGGCGACGCGATGTGGTTTCGATGCGCGACCCTTCTCTCTCTCAATGAAGGGTGGGGCCTCCTCGTTTTATACAGCGAACACTCGGTAGTTAGCTTAGACTCAACGCACCGGCACTTCTCTCTCTATGAAGGGTAGGGCCTCCTCGTTTTATACAGCGAACACTCGATAGTTAGCTTAGATTCAACGCACCGGCACTGGCACCGCCTCGTTTTGGAGACGGAGGCTGGAGGCCAAGAAAGCTCCCTTGCGCGCGAAAAAAAAAATACTCAAGTCGGACGGCCCACTGGTGGCGGCAATATGGGCTGAAATCAGATCATGCGGGCCAGAAGGCCATCTCAGACCACTTCCCGGAGTATCCACAAAAAAAAAAAGACCACTTCCCGGAGCCAAACAATAGCAGCCCGCCAACGCAGGTAGCCCGTCACGTGGCATACAGCTCACATGGGACAGCCTAGTTTATGGCCCATTAACCCTCGGAAAAAGTGGTGTTTTTTTTGTTTTTATGTATGGATCAATATTTCAAAATACTCTCAAAAGTCACTGCCAAAAATAATGGAAAAAAAATCCTACCCCACTCGAGTCAGTCAATGGATACAAGCCGGTGGTGATGGGCTGATGGCGACATTCCCGCGAGCAACTTGTCATGGGCGATTCGTTCATTACTACTTTATTAGTGTGCCCAAGAATATTCAGCCGCAGATCGCAACAAGGGCTCCCGCTATCATGGTGCAGACTGCAGGCAGGTCAGTGATAATAGTCCGTGGAAATGTGACGAGCCGTGCATAACTGAAATTGAACCTCCGTGCTTAGGCATGAGGTCCAGCTGTTAAACTAACAAAGGTGCACAAGGTAATCATGGCTAATTTACAGAACATATATAATTATATACCTACATGTTATTTTATATACATATATATCTACATGTTATTAACTAGTGAAAAGAATCTGCACAATCTCCGCATCGACTTCTTAGCTCGAAGAGACAATGAAAACCATATCCATGGTTCGTCGCTATCACCACGCTCTTGAATCGCGTAGGTTCCCCTCCCCATCAAACATCATGTGTGGATCGTTGGGATGGCCAGATGCTGGTCTATATTAGACAAGGCACGATCATTACTGCAGCAGATCTGCCGATGCCAGCTGTTCATCCCAATCAACAATTCATGACCACAACATATAAAGAACTGTGGATCCCGCGGATACATGTAATACGGAGCGAGCTATGCCAAGCACTGGCGTGTGAGAAGCGAGTCCAAAACGGCAGCAGAAGCCAACAAAATGATACAGACAGACAGGTGAGTTCTTTTACCCGTGAAGTTACTCGAGTATGGGCTAGATTAACGCTAGCTTTGAAGCTGCTGTCTTGTGTTTTCTGTCTTCAGCTCAAGCCATTTCTTAGGCGCAACATGCCCCTGTCAATGCGGACAAAACAACTACTAATAATCAAGTACACTAGCCGCAGTCACCAGCTAAGCACATGATTCCAAGAGAGTTACAAAAGGTCATCTCGCATGTATGCACTCAAGTACAAATTACCAGGGTAAAAGTTCTAAAATATTGTGATGTTACTTCACACTTCAAACTTTTATCTTCACTTAACTACATCATGACAGAATAGTCAGTGGTCAAAGCGCCGTTCGCGGTCAACCTGTATGGTCAGATTTAGGATTTTGCTGTAATGGTGACAATTATGTGAATTGTCCTGTGTACAAGAATTTATTAATGTTTTTGCAATAGAGGGCTGACTTTCAAAATCAAAGGAAGCATACAGTACAATTATACAACAAGACAACTAGATAGGGACTCGACCTGTATACCGCCAACTTAGAAAAATAGATGACAGAATAGCAGCCTGAAAGAGGTGATGTTGAGAGTTGAGTGTCATTATTTTTCCTTGCTGATCTGATGCTTGGAACATGGAGCAAAGACCATAGCACAAGTAGATGCACCAAGGTTCACAAGTTTAACACATAACATGCAGTCTTTTGAAAGTTCAAACATCAGAGTAAAACATTTGTAAGTAATTATCAAAGGCCCGTAACTGAAGGATATACATCTCAGTTTAAGCTTACAGAATAAAAAGCATTTTTAACTACCTGAGGGGACCTGCTAAAACAAACTTCAATGGAACGAGTGAGGTAGGGAGCCCAAAAGATGTGAGATGATTTGGTGTAAGAAATAATAATCCAAATGCCAAAATAACTTTTTGTGGAGACTGTATAGCATGCTGGGTTGTTCCAAGATGGAACTAAAAGAGGTAATATCAGAATTTAGGCACATCAAGAATTACAGTTCCATATAGATACTACGAGCACGAGCAACAACTTAAAGGGCATACAGAAATGCAAACTGATCTTACAGCTTGCATAACCATGGCATCCTGAGATGATGCAATGATCAAACTGAAACATCCAGCAACAATTTTGGTGTCAATATGTTGGCTCAGCCGTCCCTATACCCCTGATTAGTCCATAGTAAGCTACACATAGCAATCCTGAGCCTGATCGGATGGTTTGACATTTTGACAATCCAATTGGCATGGCAGCTTCATGACCAAATGGTTTCACAGTCCAATTGGCATCACAGCTTCATGTTGTCTGAATCATCCTTGTTATAGGCCAGTGGAAACTCATCAAACTGCTCTGAGACATCACGCCGGTCTCCAATGCTTTTTAGAGAGTTATAAACTCGGCACATAGAGTGCCTGTCCCGCGGGCGAGCATGGGTACATACAAAAGCTATCTTCAAGAACTCCTCGATCTCTGACTCATGTCCATTTCCTCGCAATGACTTATCAACAGCATCACCAACCCGCCCAGAAGCCTTGAGCTGATTCACCCAATCCACCAATGTCCCCTTGAACCCTTCACCTGCTGCATCACTTACCACAGCACTGGCCTCCTGCCCGCTCACAAGTTCAAACAATATCACCCCGAATGCATACACATCACCCTTCATGGTACCAACTGGATTGCTAGCATACTCTGGAGCGACATATCCAAACTCCCCGAAGTCACCATTCAGGAAAGGACTTGTATCACCGCCTTCACCAGGTGCCATTCTGACCAGCCTTGTGAGCCCAACATCAGTGATCCGAGCCTCATAATCCTCATCTAGAAGCACAGCGCTTGAGCTCAAGTTCTGGTGAATCTGTGGAACCTGGAACCCGTGATGCAACCACGCAAGCCCCCGTGCCGCCCCAACTGCAATCCTCAGCCGTGTTGGCCAGTCCAGTGGAGCTTCCTCTGGCTTCTTGATCACCGTCGAAAGAGCCCCGCTTTCCATATGCTTGTACACCAAGAGCCTCTCATCTTCGACAACACAGAAGCCCAGCAGGGGCACGATATTTGGGTGCCGCAGCTGCCCAATCCGCCCCATTTCTGCCCTGAACGCCTTCTCTGAGAGCGGGCACGAGTGCAGGCGCTTGACCGTGAGGGCGGACCCGTCCCGCAGCACGGCTCGGTACGCGGTTCCCGCCCGTGAGCTCCCGGCGACAACGATGTGGCTGGTGCTGAAGTCCTGCGTGGCGGCCATCAGGTCCGCGAGCTTGACCTTGACGATCGGCTTCTGGAACAGCGATACGGGGGCCAGACGGTTGTGCGCGGCGCGCAGCCTCTCGGTCCACCAGCTCCCGTCCTCCACGGCGGCGCCGGCGCCTGACTCGCTGCCTCCGCGCTTGTGGTGGCGGCGGCCCTTGCTCTTCCCCGTGCAGCGCCAGAAAAAGTAGGCAAGGAGCAGCGACGCGGCGGCGCCGAAGACCCCGGCGGCGATGACGATGCCGAGGCCGGTGCTCCCCAGCCCGCCGCAGCGGGAGGAGACGGGGCGGCCACAGAGACCCTTGTTCCCGGAGAAGGAGTCCTTGGAGAAGGCGGAGCCGAGCTGGGCCGGGATCTGGCCCTCGAGCTTGTTCCCGGAGAGGTCGAGCGACTTGAGGCGGGCGAGGCGGGAGAGGGAGGCGGGGATCTGTCCGGAGAGGTCGTTCCCGGAGAGCTTGAGCGAGTTGAGGAAGCCGCAGTTGGCGAGCTCGGCGGGGAGCGGGCCGGAGAGGCGGTTGCCGGAGAGGTCGAGGTTGACGAGGAAGGGCATCCAGTCGCAGAGCGCGGGCGGGATCTGGCCCTGGAGCGCGTTGTCGGAGAGGTCGAGCGTGGTGGCGGCGCGGCAGTACTGGAGCGAGGAGGGGACGGGGCCCTGGAGGTTGAACCCGGAGAGCGAGAGCGAGAGGACCCGGGACTCCTGCGGGTTCCAGCAGGTGATGCCGTTGAAGTCGCAGACGGCGCCCGCGGAGGTGTTGCCGAAGGACCAGGCGCCGAGGCGGCCGTCCGGGTCGGTCAGGTCGGACTTGATGCCCCGGAGGCAGCGCACGTCGTCCTCCGCCGGGCCCGGCGGCGCACCCGCTCCCCCAGGCACGGGCTGCGGCGCGGCGGGCGGTGGGGCCAGGAGGAAGAGGAGGAGGCTGAGGAGCAGGAGGGGAGGAGGAGGCATGGCGGCCGGATTGGTGGTGCGTGGTCCGGTGGGGGGGAGGGGTGGTTTGACCAGGTGGGAAGACTGCTTTTGCTCTCGCGGGGGGTGGTGGAGTCTGGAGTGGATGGGGAGGGAAGCAGCCAAGCAGGCCGCCGTAGTATACTGGTGCGGCGTTGGCGTGTCGTGTGTGCGCGCTCAGCTCTCTCTCTCTCTCTCTCTTTCTCTAGTAGTGGGGTTGGTTTAGGTCGGGCGTGGACTGCGCCGCGGGGGAGAGGCTGGCTAGCAGCCAACGGGGGAAGACGCGGTGAAAGTGAAAGTGAAACGTTTTTTTCAGGTTGGGCTCCGGCCGCTCGGGAGGGAGGAGCAGGCAGAGTGAGCACATGCGGTAGTGGCGGCGACAGAGCGTGATGGCTGAATGGCTTGGACCGTGCCGGCTGTCAGCAAGTATGTTCACCGAACTCGTAGGATCCCATTTCGCATAGTAACACTTTTATGATTTTGTTCTTTCGCATTGCGGCTTTTTTTTTTTTGACTCCTTGGCATTGCGGACTCTAAATGCATTGGTGTATTATTAGTTTATTATCACGGAAAGAGAAATTACACCATAGCACTGACTAATCATTCGTAAGAACGCATGACAATTAGGCCAGCTCCAAAGCCTCAACCGAAAGGAGCAAGCACACCAGCACAGAACAAAAAAGTGACCCGGCCAGCCATCCCACTGTCAGGCTCCATCTCAACCAAACAACAATGCGTGGGCACCGGCTGCAGCTCGAGCAGCGCGCCGAGTTCCTGGCCCGGAGCTAGCAAAGGACCGGGTATCGTTTGGTTCCTCGGCAAGAAAAGTTCTAGTCTTACTAAGCTAGGATGGTTATTTGAAACCTTAACAAATTTTTCACTTTATTTGGCTATTTCACCTTACGGGGCAAAAAAAAGTTTGCTGTTAAAAGGACAGCCGATTTGACTAGCCAAGACTGCAAAGCCGCCGCTGACTTGATAACCGCCTAAACAAACCAAATAATTAGCACAGGCAAGTTGTCGTAGCTAGCAGCAGCTAGTTTGCCTAGTGAGGCTATAACTACGGATAGCTAAGCTACCAAACGCACCAGAAGTAGCGAGCCCCTCTGGCTGCGCGAGTAACCGATGATGACCGCCAATTGGGCGGATCGGACTACGGACCCCATTCGACACGTTTATTAGGAAGCAGGGAAAGCCATCAAAAAAGCGTCGCGCTCGCGCACCGGGGCACACGGGCGAACCCGTTCCATTCCGATATTTCCATGGATCCGGTGCTCGGGTCGGGTCCGGGTCGTCTTCGACCAAAAGCCATCGCGCCTTCGTGCGGACAAACCTAACGAGCTATCGGCAGCCACCTGGCAAATCGAACATGCCAGGAGGCTAGTAGCGTCGGTCCAGTCGTCGTGCCCAGCTCCGGTGCCCCCCGTCTACAGAGATGGCGACCGATTACTGTTTCGGCCAGAGCGGCCAGCGCCATCCGTATCCAGCACTACGAGTCCACGGCGGTCGGCGGGCGCCACCCGTCTACGTGGAAATTTTGACTGCTGGTTGAGAACCGAGACGTGCTCGCCTGGCCAAATTGGCCGCGCCGCGATGTATGACGCGCGTTAGCTTTTTCGCCAGTTTTGAGCGGCAGTTTAACGGAAATGGGCTCGTCTGGGCGGAGTTCAGCACACTTTACTCTTCTACATTTTTTCTTCTTCTGCAACGAAAGGGACAGAGAAGAAGTTGAAGAAGCTTCGCCAGGACTACCAGTCAACTCTTTTACAGCGTGTGCCGGAGGTGAACATCGAGCATACAGCCCGTCCACCAAAATCTCCATGTGAAAAAATAACGCCATTTTCACGAGAAAATGTTTCTCGTCCGATGGCGAAGTAGTTTGTCCGAACCTACAGTTCCCGGAGATGACCGGCGAGTCAAAGTCTAGCGCATGTGCGGTTTGTTTGTCCAACACTCCATTAGCCTTTACCGTTTCAACGGAAACGTCGAAAGGACAAATAAAACAGATGAATCGATCATTCTCCAGTGCCCGGAATGGCACGGCAAAGGGCAAGCTGCCTGCCTACCTGCGCGCCTCTATTGCCTACTGAGATATCCCTTCCCTGGTAAGCAGTTTTTACAGAGAAAATTGGATTAAGTGATTGACGCTTCGTTGCATGATTCTCAGTACATCGAGATGGCACAGCCAATGACTCGCTCCGTCTTTCTCCAAATGACATAAATCTGTTTATTTTTCTAGCTTGTCCTAACGACACAAAGAAAGCTCGCAATGTCTAATAGTAACACTAATAGCCAAAGCCGGCAAGTGCTACCTAAGCACCAGTACCTGTCCTCCGGATATGAACAGAGGCTGACATGTGGGCCTGAATGCCGTCTCACCCACATGTCAGCCTCTATTAATGCTAATGCACAAATGCAGAGGATTCGGTTCCTGGATATTCATGGGAATGGATTCTGTGATCATCAACAGCAACAAGCTGGAGCAATTGATGTCACACAGTCGCAGACAAGTTGAAGAACATAGGTAGTGGAGTCCTTCAAACACATTTAATAGTATTCTCAGTGAGCCAAGCATTCGGCCACTTTTTAACACGGGCCAAAAGTGCCAGGTATCAGGGAACAACACTTTCATCATTCACAGAATGCATGTGACAAGTTGGAACAGACGAAGTCAACCATATGTAAGAACAGATTGAGCCGAAGTTCAGATTAACTTGGAAGATATTATATTCAGTGCCTACTGTATATTTGCCAAAAAAATGAGGGTAAGGTGCTCATAGGAAAAAGAAAAGAGAAAAGAAATCTACGAGTTACAACTACTTACATGATTCTCACAGCACACAACTTTCGGTACAAACGGGTTAAAAAGGGGGCGCTTCTATGATTGATATAACTAAAAGAATAAGCATACAACAGACAGCCATTTTCAGTGTGATATAAACAATGCGCCCACCAAGGGGAATCAAACAATTATATACCCCAAAAAATGCAGAAAGAATGGCTAATTCATATCAGCTTTTCTCTAGAAATCACAGGTGCAACTTAGTTCTCCACATGGACCCGACAATCTTTTTAGGAGATGGGTCTTTTGGTCCTTTGTCTCGTTGCCCAGAAGTGAAATACAGCCATCCATCCCAGTATCCAACCAACGTGGTCTTGATTCTGAAAGGTAACCGTCCAATAACAGTCCATTCCTGCATGCGGATGGGGTTTGAGATGATATTTGAGCAACAGTAGCAAGACAGACCAGAATGCTCTTAATGATCTGAGTGATTCTAGAAATAATTCTGTATATACTTCTGTTGCAAACAGAATTATATAGGTACAGGATGTTTGCCTCCTGTGAATGGAAATTTGGGCGAAAAAAGTTTAAGCAAGATTCATTTCACTTTTATGTCATACACAGTAGAACCCTGTTACGGTACCATTTGAGACTTTGAAATAAAGAATTAAGAAAATTGAGACATAGATTGTTGCTCGTGTTTTGTTTACTCCAGGTAACCAGCTTTTTGTAAACTATCTGTATAAGAAAGGAAACAAAAGGAGGAATATGTACCAGTGTCTCCAAATTGAACCGAAATATTTCACCAACCAAGACCATCTTTTTAGTTATTGGGTGCTTTTCTGTAGTTCCTCCCGCAATAATCAGAGAATTGTTGACATTCACCCAAGCAAACTCTATATGTGAATCTGGTTTCGGCATAGGTGGAAGTTGCTTCCATGCCATTTCATCATCAAGCATGTAAACGTCACTATATACAACCTGCATAAGTTGAATATATATTTTAAAAAAAACATAAACAGAAGCGTGTAAGTCTCAGAGTTTCTCTAACAAAACAGTGACTACACGAGGTCAAATATATAAAAGTATAAAATATTGAATCTGATATCAGATATAATTGTCATATTACGGCACTGAATAAATGAATAAAATCACCAGTAACTAATTTAAACTATAGCATTGACTTATTATAATAATATAATAATGGCCCAGGATGTGTCTAATTGCCTACTCCATTCCTTGGTGAAAATCAATCTTGGCTCATTTGTCTAAAACAATAGGTGAAGCGGGGTAGGTATTTAGCTGTCTATTCAAGAGACTCAATTAAACAGGGAACACCGTTAAGTTGTTAGCTTATGCAGGAAACATAGCTCGGTTCATTTTGAACAAACAAATCAAGTAATTGCATTAATTAGCATTTATATTGATTGACTAGCATATCCACATACCTCACTTCTTCTAACACACTTAAATATAGGGGATCCAGGTTTGGCCATGAAGTCACCTTCTTGACCACCAATAACGAGAAGCTTATCATTAGCAACGACACAAGCCCTGATAGCAACAAAGAAGGTCCTCATAAGAACTTCAGTTACTTGTCAGTATCATTCTCTGATAGAATGGTGAAAAACCATTTTAACCTTCTTTGTATTTATGTGATTAGATTTATAGCTGGAAACTAACTTCAGAAAAAAAAACATAAGCTAGCTGCATATGCATATATATTGTCAACATGATAAGAAAAGTGAAAATACAATCAATATAAAAATGCCAAGACAGTTTAAGCATCTAGATAACTTGCTTTCCAATGAAAATTACAGTTTAAGCACCTATGAGGACCACCACGTGGAATTGGTATCTCACTCCTCCACCCCTTCTCCAATGCTTTTCCATCTTTCACTGCCAGACTCCAATGTTCAAGCCCAGGTTCATGCCTATCCTCCTTGCTGCCACCCATCACGTGAAGTCTACCACGCCAAAGTTGTGTTGCTGGAGCATATCTGAACAAACGTTTTCAAAAGGGGAACATAGTTTAAAGTTATGCAGACTTTAAGTTGATCAAATATTGAAAGGTAACATTTGCACTAGAGGAATCATGGGACCAACAATTTCTACGTGCAAGTAAAGCATATATATAAATGTCTCGATGCCACCTTTGGAAGAAACAAGATTAGTACCTAGGAACTGGCAGTGGAGGCAAATCGTGCCATTCCCTTGTTTCTGTATCCAATACAAAATTTCGAGCTGTAGGTCCCCTACATTGCGGACCATACTGTCCAGTTACAATATAGATAAATCGTCCATCCGTAACCATCCCGAGATGCGAATGTGCCATGTCTTTTGGCATATCAAACCTTCCTCCCCATGTGTTATCTGAGAAATTGTAGACATCCACGTGAGAATGCACCTACAAATGGGGAAAAAAGGAAAAAATTATCGAAATACATTTTGTCTACCACATTGAAGTAACTAACATCACATGGTAGACTTAGTAACAAAGGAAGACATCATGGCAAAGAACAGCAGGGTGAAATATGCATACAGGTATTAGTACTGATTGCTGGCACCGTAACAATGTAATTAACCCCCCCCCCCCCCCATCCACAGCACCAGTAAAAAATGATTTCATGGTACAGACTATCACACGTTGTACATTCAATTTGATTATATTTCAGTATAGAAGAGCACACATGAACTGAATAACCAAAATAGTAAGGGCACATCGGTACTATGCATACAGTGATTCAGATGTTAAATCGACTGAGAGCAAAAATAATGTATTCCACAGCTTGCATCTCTTGGTAAGTACTTCTACAGTCTATGTAACGAAGGCAAACTATACCTCTCTTAGCAAAAGGGAAAAGGAAAATTCTTACATGCAAGGGATCGTTGATGCAATAGAGTAAATTTGAATGTTCTTCGAGCAGATGCTATACATTGAATAAAAATAGGTATATAGAAATACAAAGCATGAAGGACTACGGAAGAAATAACAGGCATGTTTTCTCACATCATTAATGGTGCTATATCCAGCAAATACATATAAGAGGTTCTTAATCTGTATAGCAGCGCCATCCAAACGTACAACAGGAGCTTCAGACATCTCCTCCCATTTCAATTCTGGTGCCGGCAAATCTGCAAATGTTGCATTGATGTCCATGGAACCTACATATTTCTTGTCCTTAGTTTTCTGTTTAAGGAAGTAAAAAACAGGACTAGTTTTGAGAAAGAAATCACCGTAATAGCATGATGAGAATGTACAAACGGAGGTGCATGTTGAATCGAATATAAGGGTTTAGACAATAGTAATAACTGACAAATCTTCACAGCATAATTTGTAATAATAATTTAAATAAGGGTGGAAAACAATCAATTAACGATACAAAGTTCTTGTCATCTAGGCCTATAAGATACTTTTTGTTATTATTGTTATGATATCAGATCTATATCATTTAGGCATAGGATAGCAAATGTGAATGGACAGCATTATTTCAGAAGTAACTCTGGTAAATTCCTGGTTCAATATCTATATGTAAACAACCGAGATTTTTTTTTGTTTGTTAAATGGCAGGGAAGGGCTCACAGTAGTACAAACAAAGTGTATGCTGTTTCTTGGTTTTCTCAAGTTGATAAAAAAACATGAGAGCTTCCTAAGTACAAGTCATACCGCGTAGGATTCTTAAACAACTGTTTGATGAACATTTGTTTTCCTCTCTCTAGCCTACCCCAACTTGCTTGGGACTAAAGGGCTTTGTTGTGGTTGTTGATAGTTTAGTGTCAAATGTCACTCTTGATAAGGTTGGAACCTGAAGCAGCTACAATCCTAGGTTTAGGCGTGAATCCAAATGATGCCACGGATGTCAAATTGGTTATCATCTACTGCCTAACTGTGCAGCTAAGAAGCAATGGCTTTCCGGACTGCATCAGGTAGGGGGGAAAAAATATCCAATCAAGCAAACATGTTCTACTCAATCGATTCCCACAATGTTGTAACCCAATTGTCACATATTCTCACCGGATCTCATAAATAAAATACGCGCCACAGTAGTATCTCATGAACCCTACCGAAAAGCAAAGAATGCTTGAAAGGCACCTGCGGCAGCAATCTAGCAACCCAAGTATTGAGAGTGAGACGGGCGTGACCTTTGAAGCGGGCGGCGCTACTGCGGCGGGACCGGTACCGAGGTTGAGCCTGGATGACCAGATGGGTGAAGAGGCGGAGGAGGAGGAAGATGCCCAGAGGAAGTCGGCTACGAGGACGAGGCCAAGGACGGCGACAACGGCGAGCGCCACCAGATGCTTCGCCGACCGCGCCTTCGCCGCCGGTCTCGCCATGGGCGGGCGGCGGTAGGGCGGGTAGCCTATAGCAAACCGATGCGGCGGACAGGGGAGCGCGTCGGTGGCATTAACCGCGAATCGGCGAGAAGGAGCAGAGCGAACTGAAGTGCGGGGCCGGTGGTGAGAAATTCATGAAAGGTTATGAACAAAACCCGTATATCCGATCGGTTAACAAATGAAACCGGTCTGTTAACCGTGCTTGAACAGTCTGCTCTGAAAATGAATTTTGTCCGGTTAATCTATCGATTTTCTGGTTAACTGTGAACCAGTCCGGATCGTTTTACCGGCTCAAACAGTTATGTGAACCTTGCAGGTGAGTCGCCTGGACAGAGAATGAAACGGAGGCGATAATTTGGTTTTATAGAAGGAATATTAGTCTCATGTAAATTTTAATCTTGTTTATACGGAGTCTAATCAGCTAAGGATTTGTTGTGGATTTGGTTCCGTGACGATTCTTCGGATAAAATGTTTTCAAAAGTTCAAATCAGCAATATGAGTTTATAATTCATCATGATCATCTAAAAGATTCTCTTAGAGCAACCGCAATATTTAGAACTGACTTGAGTAATAAGAGTGGGTCTCAGGTTCAGTCGGTTGTAGTTATTTAGATCTTCACAATACATTTGTAACCGACTTATGTATCTATTTCTAATATTTCATTATTACTCTTTACTAGTATAATGCCCGTGCTAACACTACAGAGCTAGCATTACAAATCAAATAACAAAAAATACATGTAAAGATTGGTATTAAGCATGAATCATGAAATTTTGGTGAATGAATATCAAACATTCTTCAGTAAACACGATAGAAACCACACTTATACAACCGCTGCTTCAATTCAAACAATTAAAACATACACAAACGAACCGTTAATTCTTAATGTAGATCTAGGAAACCATCTTCTGAGATAGACACATGTTAATTCAGTAAATAAAATAGCATGGAGAGTGAATAAATTGGATGGTTAATTTTTTCTCTGAAGAAAAGAGCTGGACACAGTCACATAGACACTGATGAGTATATTGCCCAGAATTCTCCAATTTGCAAGAAAGCTCAGGCCAATGTTCTTTTCACTCATGTACTTGATTCCTTCAATTTTACCGTCTTAGCTGTAATGCAAAGTTGAAATCATGAGTTGCAACTGTTATGCACTACAATATAGCGTGTAAACACACAAAAATGCAAAACGTCAAAGAGAAATCCCAACAAAACAAATGTAAATATGAGTGATTCATGTATATTATCTATTTATGTTCGTTGTTTCAGACATATATGGTTTACTCGAGAATTTTCATGTGCCATTTAATACCAATCAGAAGGCAAGTTATCATGTAATTCATTTACTATAACCATGTTTTTTATAAACATTATCATATAGCAAATGATAAATATTCATTAAAACATTTCTTTTATTAGTTGCTAAATTTTTGTTGGGAGTATTAGCAGCCTAGGATGACCAGCCTGTATCTATATGGGTTGAGTGACAATGATGTAAAGTTGTAAAAATAATTATGGGAATCATTGTTTCAGAAAACTACCTGAAGAGCACTTTTACAGTAGACTAAAATAGATGTCTACCGTCCATTCTTTTGATCCGGTGGCTTAGATTATTCTCATGATACTTGTTTGATTTATTAGTATCATATGTTTCATTTAGATGTATTAAGGTATCATGTGGGTAAAATTATAAGAAGATAATTGGGAAACCGGTAAAATTTGTCTGTTAAGACTAAACTACTAGACCTAATCTTCTTTAGGGTTCGTGCCGTATTTGTTTATGGTTTCGAATAGCGGAGGCAGTGGCGGCGGGTGACAGTGTTTGCACGCGAGCTAGTGAAATTCTTGGCTAAATTGCCTCCTTCTTGAAACCGAAACGTTGCTCATGCGTAGTGCTACCGGCTGATGATAATTTAGCTCGATTCTTGAGACTTCCCATGTTATAGATCTTCTAGTGATGCAACATGGTGTCGTAGTCTACCATGGCTACAAGCATGCACGTCTAGTAAACTGCAGTACATAATCGTATCCAAATACCATTAACAAGATCAATTAGTGTACGTGTGGCAAACGACGCCTTGTCATTGGCCGGCAGCGGTGCACATCGATGAGTCTCTGCTCGGTGGCGGCCCTTCATGAAAAAAATGGACCAATTGATTTTCCTATTTACCCGATCCCTAATCACCTAAGGGGCATGCCACAGTATTTTAGTGGGTAATTACAATATTTATCATTCAAAATAAACGGTCAGATTGGGTTCATGATACCTCTAATCCAATGGATAATTTTATGTTTCATAACAGTCCGTCTAATATGCATAAATGTTAGAGAAATCTCTCACTTCGACAACACAGGTTGTTATTTAGGAGGTTAGTTCAAAAGTGACATATATATAATCTAAATGGTGAAAGACATTGGTACGTGAAGAGGTTGGTGTCCATAAAAATGCAACATCACCATACAGTTGATTAAATCCTCCCTTTGAAAAGCATAGGTAGCTAGTTCAGAACTTCAGATATTCAATGTCTCTAAAACGATCAATATCAACTTCAATTATTTTTAGTTTCAGTTACTTAAGAGGAAACTATATATGAGTAACCTTAGCACCTCTCCTTTCTCTGGGACAACTGAACAGTTAAAAATCTCTAGGCAATATGGTAGGAAAAGAGCGAGCAAAGAGAAAGTGAAACCCATGCCAACTTCGGTTTGAAGTGAAGAAAAGAGCGTATTCAAAAGCTACTAAAAAATTTGACCTAAAAAAAGTGTTTTTAATAGCAGCCTAAAAAAATTATGGATAATTTTTCTTCTCTCCTCCAACAATTATTCCTAAAAATAGATCAAGAAATTTTTTGATTGAGTCACTTCATCATCTTGGGCAACAGTGATATTAAATCTTTTGAAAATATAAAGATTGAGGTCCCTAATTTTTTTTTTGTCTCTAGCTACAAATGAGGTGAATTTAGAGAAGAATAAATCTATGAGCTGTTTTAAGAATCTGTTAGAGATTATTTTTTAGATCAAATCTCATTAATTTGATTTAAAGAGAGTTTATGAGGTTTTCTTGGAGATGCTCTAAGAATGATTTAGTAGACCTGAAAATAAGATTTCAAGTAGAGGTACTATTGGAGTTTAATTTTTTTACCAAACTTTTTAAAAGTGAATTAGGGAAACTATTTGAAGGCACGGTTGGAATTTGGAAATGCTCTCAAAGACTCGTCTCTGTGGATCAAGGCGGAAACACGAGTTCTCTCTGTCGCACTTGCACGGTAACTTAACACGCTCCCGTACCGTTGCCCAGTTGTTGGCTCCGGTGATGAAGCCACGGTCGGCGATCACTCCCCTCTTCGTTACTGATGATCCTTTGCCCCGACGGGATAAGAGCGGGTGCATAAGCGTCCAAAGGCGGCGGTTGAAACCATCCTAGGCTCCTAGCTAGTAACCCTCCCCGGTGCGCCGAGGCAACAAGCAACGCCGCGCCGCCGCTTATCCCCTCCAAGCTGATGCACGGCGTCTTATCGTAACCGCCACGCTTCATCATCCGTCTCATCCGTGACCCTGTGGCCACTGCTGCCATATTGTCAATTTGCCGTGGCGCGCGTGCATGACGACGTGATGTGGGTTTCTTCGGCTCGTCGTGTGCTTGTGCATCTATCGTCGCGGGTCGGATAAGGGCAGCGCGCAGGCAAGGCTTGCGTACTTGCCTTCCCTGTTCACAATTCGCACGTCACCGGCCGCCTTCCACAGCCACAATTGCACACATCAAGGTTGTCGCCGTTGCGCGCCTCGCAGCTCACCACTATAGCGCGTGTCGTACATTGTGGCGCTTAATTTCGATTTTCTTGAGATCACCAACTCCAAAACGTGAGATCCTGACCAAGCGCACTGCCAACTACTACTACGTAGCCAACAGTTTCGAGAAAAAGAAAATCCCTAAATTAGCCAGGACTTGATCTACTTTGTATGAACGAACGCCATGCGTAACCTGCAAAAATTAAAATGTGAATGTTCAATTGCTATGTATAAAGTATTTTCTGGCTGTGTGCCAATCGCTGATCAAAATCATGCGAACGACAACTGAAAAATCCCATTTCCTACGTTTTACTGAGAGCAAGCAAGCGTCAGAAAAATACATGCAGTCCTAAAATTCTGCATCCGCATCCCTTTCCCAGTTTCCCTACGCATATATATATATATATATATATATATATATATCTGCCCATTGGGGGCCAAAAGGAACACGCACTCCGAGCTCTGAGTTGCACACACTGTCATCCTCATCACTAACCAGTCAGTCAGTGTGTCAGTGCTCGACGCCTCAATGGCGACCACCACCACTACCACGGCACCCGCGGCGGCGTCCGGCTACGACACGCCGGAGGGCGTGGACGTCCGCGGGCGGTACGACCCGGAGTTCGCGGCCGTCCTGACCCGCGACGCGCTGGTCTTCGTGGCCGCCCTCCACCGCGAGTTCCGCGGCGCCGTCCGGCACGCCATGGAGCACCGCCGCGAGGCCCAGCGGCGGTACGACGCCGGCGAGCTCCCGCGGTTCGACCCGGCCACGCGGTTCGTCCGCGAGGGCGGGTGGGCCTGCGCGCCGCCGCCGCCGGCCGTCGCGGACCGGACCGTGGAGATCACGGGCCCCGCCGAGCCCAGGAAGATGCTCAACTCCGGCGCCAAGGTCTTCATGGTAAGAAACCAACCATGCGATCGAGTGTTCTGCTTTCATCCTACTAGTACACACGATCGATCGGGTTCTTAGAGGAATTAAGGTGATGACGTGTGGCACAGGCCGACTTCGAGGACGCGTTGTCGCCGACGTGGGAGAACCTGATGCGGGGCCAGGTGAACCTGCGTGACGCGGTGGCCGGCACCATCACCTACCACGACGCGACGCGTGGTAGGACGTACAAGCTCAACGACCAGACGGCCAAGCTGTTCGTGCGTCCTCGCGGGTGGCACCTCCCCGAGGCGCACGTGCTGATCGACGGCGAGCCCGCGCTCGGCTGCCTCGTCGACTTCGGGCTCTACTTCTTCCACAACCACGCCGCCTTCCGCGCGGGTCAGGGCGACGGGTTCGGGCCCTTCTTCTACCTCCCAAAGATGGAGCACTCCAGGTAATATACTGTAAGTGATCAAGTGAACATGATCGTTCGGGCCCTTCTTCTACCTCCCAAAGATGGAGCACTCCAGGTAATATACTGTAAGTGATCAAGTGAACATGATCGATGATTTTGTGGTGACACATGCATGCGTGGGCAGGGAGGCGAGGATCTGGAACGGCGTGTTCGAGCGCGCGGAGGCGGCGGCCGGGATCGAGCGCGGGAGCATCCGGGCCACGGTGCTTGTGGAGACGCTGCCGGCGGCGTTCCAGATGGACGAGATCCTGCACGAGCTAAGGGACCACTCGGCGGGGCTCAACTGCGGCCGCTGGGACTACATCTTCAGCTACGTCAAGACGTTCCGGGCCCACCCCGACCGCATGCTCCCCGACCGCGCGCTCGTCGGCATGACACAGCACTTCATGCGCTCCTACTCACACCTCCTCATCCGCACGTGCCACCGACGCGGCGTGCACGCCATGGGCGGCATGGTAATCAAACTTCTTACTTCATAGAGCATCTCCAGTGGAGCATGTAAAATTGGGTTTTAGTTCGGCGGGTGATGAAACGGTGCAAACAACTTGACAGGCGGCGCAGATCCCGATCAAGGAGGACGCGGCGGCGAACGAGGCGGCGCTGGAGCTGGTGCGAAAGGACAAGCAGCGGGAGGCGCGGGCGGGGCACGACGGCACGTGGGCCGCGCACCCGGGCCTCATCCCGGCGATCCGGGAGGTCTTCCAGGCCCACCTCGGCGGCCGGCCCAACCAGATCGACCTGCTGGCACTCGACAACGTCGACGTCATCACGGAGGACGACCTGGTGCAGCCGCCGTCGGGCGTGCGCACGGTGGACGGGATGCGGCTGAACGTGCGCGTGGGCGTGCAGTACCTGGCGGCGTGGCTGGCCGGGTCCGGCTCCGTGCCGCTCTACAACCTCATGGAGGACGCCGCCACGGCGGAGATCAGCCGCGTCCAGAACTGGCAGTGGCTGCGCCACGGCGCCGACCTGGACGCCGGCGGCGTGCGCGTGCGCGCCACGCCTGACCTGCTCGCGCGCGTGCTCCAGGAGGAGATGGCGCGCGTCGAGGAGGAGGTCGGGGCAGAGAGGTTCCGGAAGGGAAGGTACGCCGAGGCCGGGAAGGTGTTCGCCAAGCAGTGCGTCGCGGCGGAGCTGGATGACTTTCTTACGCTTGACGCGTACAACCTCATCGTGGAGCACCATCCCGGGGCGGCGTCACCGTGCAAGCTCTGAAATATGAGCCTGGGACGAAGCCGTAAGCTCTGAAATATGGGCGCGTGCCGGTAATACCTACGCTGCGGCGTCCACAAGTCTTTGCACGCTCGCTACAGTTCAGCTGCCGAATAAGGACCATCGAATTTGTTGAGAGAAATGAAATGAGTAGCCTTGTAGTAATTCTCACCGCCTATTATCCGCTTTCTCGTGTAAGCTGCTTTGACCACGTGTTGTTATGGAGGCAATAATTCGATTTTACCTGCTTCATGGATACTGAAACTAACGAAAACTCAATACTTGACCGACTGCGTCATAGTGCTCAAGTAAAGTGGCAGTGGTTCAAAAAAGTGGGAAAGGCAAGTTTTTTCCGCTTAAGGTATCAATGTTTGGTGAATTGTAACCTCACTAGTAGGAAAACAGATCCAACAGAGTAACCTGATTATTCAACCACCGCTTGTCTGGAGCTGGAGTTAACATTACCTTCACTGATAATTCTGCAACCCACGTTTCAACGTATCAATGAATTAAACCATAAAAGCTAAACTAGCAAATTTCAGAAAGGTAATGCCATGATATCGACTATTCTGATAGTTATCTCGTACGTTCAGAGCACTGCTGATTTTGTAACAGAGCTTTTACATTGCATTGTGTCTCATCCTCCCACAGTTTGAAAAAAAAAAAATCTCATTTACGGCACAACCTGAAGCTACAACCTATTATCACACAGCGCAGATCTAAACCTGTCAGTACTTATAGTATACCATGATGACTAGCCAATTGGACACAACAGATCCAAGAGGAGATCATGCTTTCACGCTTCACAAATCATCATCCACAGAATACTAAGATCCAGAAGTAACCCGCCCTTTACTAAGAACTCCCTAGAGCCAAGCGCATAACAATAGCCATCAGGATTCCAAGGATGCAACCGGCCACAACCTGAAAGATCAGAGAAATATATTACAGCGAGCATGTCACATGTATCTGAACGAACAATGACTACTGTCAAAACATTGTATCTGACAATGAGAAGAAAAGCAGAATCAGAATGTATGTGCTGAAGGTGGTAGAATGGATGCAAAAACATGGGGATATAAAATAGATATGACATCTCAGTTGTCTGTGTTGCTATATGTACATATGCAACTCAAGTATCTCTTGATGATAGAAAGTAACTTTTCTATACGATATGCTGAAACTGACCAAAAACACATGTTAAAAAACTGCTGTAGAAACAAGCATTTCTTAGTATCTCGATATATTCCAATTCCTGGGAGCGGGAGGGGCAAGCCCTTACTAACTGCCCATAAATAAATAAAGAAAGAAAGAAAAAGTGTACACAAAGATGCAAACAAAGTAAGCGAAAACAAAGCAGAAGGAAAGGAATATGTGACTCTAGCCATTCGATAAGACTATGCTTCATATATTCCAGTGTTCAAGTAAATTGAATAAGCTTGCTAAAACATATTTTTAGAAAGAATATACCTAAATCTGTTATGGGTGTGAATAATTAGACCTTATGCTATGCCAAAAGCTTGAGAATTAGGGTTTAGGCTATCCCCAAAGCTTGAGAGAATTAGGCAAGATTGAGATTGTATTTCTGAT
This sequence comes from Eleusine coracana subsp. coracana, assembly GCA_032690845.1. Taxonomy (NCBI): domain Eukaryota; kingdom Viridiplantae; phylum Streptophyta; class Magnoliopsida; order Poales; family Poaceae; genus Eleusine; species Eleusine coracana. The sequence goes on from CM064424.1 coordinate 9,934,805, forward strand.
TATTGCTTGCCTCTTTCGTTGATAGTGCCTAGCAAATTTAGCTGGCAGAAATACAACTGAAACCTACTCTGTTATGGAGTCCTAACCGACTCTGCCAAAGAGTAACTGAACTATTCCTCATACTACTATTGCTCTTATCCGACTACGACTCTAACTCTAATACTACTCACGTGTGTATTATTCCCCCACATAACAAAATCCTAAATGGTCTATCTGTTTTGTTTGTTGACTTTATATGGCCTGAACTTGCAATACAAAAATCAGAACATCAAGAAAGGTATCTGAAGACTTTGATCTAACCTGAGGAACGGTATGCCCAAGAATCTCACGCAATGGCTTTGTCTCAGCTAATGGATGATCCACTGGCAGCTCATAGACAATTTGATTCAGGACCTGAAAGTATTTGCATAAACAATATCAGTGTTTTTGCTACCTAAATGGCACAGAAACAACAAGATGTGGAGAATGAGGGAATAAATCTTTGGTCTTAACCATATATAATAACAATCCAACATTAGCACTAACTGGCGATGGGTGTCAAAAATATAATTTTTCATACCAAAATGACACTTCATAATTCATGGTAATCACTTTTGTATGTCAAATGAGCACTTCAAAATGGACATTTTCTTTCATTATGCATATTTTTACTCACATAAGTATTTGATAACAGAGGAAACCCCTCAGACAAAAACATTCATCAGTGAAGTATCAATTCAAAGGTCACATGCAACAAGGTGGACATCGATCAAGAATATATCCAAAGTTCTATACCAAATCCAAGAATTTATTTATGCAACTAACATCAAACAGCCCCGATTCCAGGGTTATATTTACTCCTTAATGGTGCATAGCAAAATGCCCCATTTGAATAACACACTGAAGTACGATTGCCAACAAGGGCAGAGCAGAAAAATTATCAATCTGACAGTATCTGATGATGTTCTGTTGCAGTATATAGCCTTTTTATGTTGTTGGCCTCACAGCATATAGCTTAATACTAAGGCATTCTCTTTTCAGAACATCAACTAGTTGAAGTTTCTAAGCCTCTAACATGACCTAACAGAATCTCAACTGTATTTTACATAATCAGCAGCTCTTGTATGTAGAAAATCTTCATGCTAACTATGCATAGACATATAATAAACATAATGTCCCACATTCACAGTCATCAAGTCCTTTGCAAAAACATGCTAGTGCTTCTTATATGAATACAAGGCTGTATGACATTGTAGGGTGATATTCAGCAAACCTCTGCCTGTTTTCCAGCATGCAACCGAACTCCAAACGCATCATGCATCACCTACAAACAAAATTTCAAGCACAAGTGAAAAATCAGTGGTTGAATTCATAATCAGCCAAGATATGTGCATCCTTAGTATCACTATCTGAAGAGCAAACGATGCATGAATTCTGAGATTGTCATTGAATTAAAATCAAGATGGGGCTAAGAATTAAAAATCATTGAATTAAAAATCAGTGGTTCAGGCTTCAGGCAGTACTTCAGCAATACAGAGATAAGAGAAGAATTTAAAATCAAGATGGGGCTAAGAACACAAATGCAAACTAGTACAAAGTTCTCTATTATCAGATAATTGTGTCATAGAACCAATAAGGATTATGAATATATATTTCAAGCATATACGCACCACAAGTGCAAAAATCAGTGCTGTTGCAAAGGTGGCACTGCGAAGGCCTTCTTGGATTCCAATAGAAACCGCAAGTGCTGTCACTGTAGCTGAGTGGGATGATGGCATACCTCCGGAAGCTATAAATTGTCTAGCATCCCAACGATTCTCTTTGTACCTACAGCAAATCAATGTTAGAATAAGTAAAATAAAAACTGAAAAAAGAAGGGCACATATAAGGAGCTAACATCGATAATAGTTAAACTGTATTTTTCCTATGCTTTAATGATCACTTCAGCTGCACAACATATAAAAACTCAAAAGACTCAATTCAAAATTGAAAACCATGACTCTTTTCAAATCTAGATGGAACATTTTTATCTGATTAGAGCTCAGCAAGTGAACACTTTACAACTAGATAAGAACCAAGGTAATTTGAGATTCAGAATATACACGACGTGTTCCCAAATTTTCGGCCTACAGCCCTGCTGGAAGTTAAAAGTGTACATGATCAAGGGTCACCAAGCAATCAATTTTGTTTCAATGATATCCAGAAAATAATATATGGTATTACGCAGCAGGAAAAATCTTGGAACATTAAAACGAAAATGATAGGTTGGCCCAGTTCCCTACATACATCATACTAAGTTACAACCTACGTCAGCTAATCTTCCAATATTATGAAGGAAGAACAAGAGTTATTTTCGTTCGTGTTTTTTTTTTTTTTTTTTGAGATGGGGGCACCCCCGAAATTTCATTCATTCAAAAGAGCAGGGTTACAATCTAAAGCAGCCATTCCTGTCAGCCACTCAGGAAACGGGCTCACCCACACAGACTCGGGGAGTGCTCTAGAGGCCAAAGCCACGCATGAATGTGCTAGAGAGTTTGCCTCCCTCCTTACAAAACAAACTGAAAAATCAATAAACCCCCTGCTAAGCTCACGAATGTCATGCCAAATACTGGCCAAAACACAGCATCGGCCATTCTCATTTTCCAGCGCTTTAGCAAGCGACTGGTTGTCCACCTCGAGTCTGATCCTCGTGCATCCTCTTTGAGCAGCAAAAATTACTCCATCTCGTGCCGCTAAAGCTTCAGCAATCAAAGCATTAGAAACATGCTCATACCAGGTTGGGCCAGTTCCCTACATACATCATACTAAGTTACAACCTACGTCAGCTAATCTTCCAATATTATGAAGAAAGAACAAGAGTTATTTTCATTCGTTGTGTACCACATCTACAGCCACTCTTATAATTGTAACCAATACGAATATCATGCAACCAAACACAAGCAGCGCAAGAAAATTGATATAACCAAGTTGGCCCAACATTAAACACGCTGGGAAATTTGTTAATGGATACACTGCACCTCATTGCCCAAGAGGGAGATCAAGACCGTTTCCCCATCTAATTCTTAGTACAACAGTTCCCTGGATTAATATAAAGGCCAAACAACTAATAACGTGTTCGTCCACTATTACAAATAGAAATTCCTCAAAAATCACTACAATTTCCATCTAATTTGTGGCATTTAGCATCCTGCCAGAAGCAAAACAAAAATACCCAATCTAAAATTCACAAGCGCTCCAGCGAGGTACAGGAGCAGATGCTGCAGATTGACATTATCACGACGAATCAAAGCACGGAAGTAAGCGGGGGTGACAGCGATCGGTGAATTTCGACACACGACAGGACCAGCACAAGTATCAAACGAAGCAAGGAACTAAAAACCAGCCCAAAATTAGCGACGAAATTTTTGGTCGCGAACCTGAACCCTACAATCTACTACGCCGAGACGACAAAAAATTTCACGCGATTCACACCGCCTAAGCATTGCTCCACCGGGAGCAGGAAACGCTGAAGCAACGGCGAGTCAGCGGGCACCGCTGGGTCCGAATCGCCGCTCAGAAATGCAGCGGGTAGACGGGAGGGGAAGCGGGAGGAGAGCGATGGGGAGACCGACTCACTCACTTACCAGGTGGTGAAGAACTTGCAGGACTGCGCGATGGCGAATCCGAGGAGCCCCGAGACGAGCGGGTAGTTGATCACGGCGGCGGCCGCGGCGGAGGCCATCTCTTCCTGCCCGGGTACCAAACCTCGCCGACGGGGTCCGGCCTTCTCCCAGCGACCGCGGAAGAGAGACGGAGGGTGAAGGGGTTCGAACCCGCCGCGAGGAAGCAAAAGGGGAGAGGACGATGAGCGAAGTGGGCCAACGACTCGATTCCAGCAGTAGTGTCTCGCACTCGCACTTTTTCCGTTTCGTATGTTCTTTTGCCTCTTCCTTCTTATTTCCTCCTCATTTCCACAATATTCTTTCTCTAGTAAACGCTGCTGCGCCACGTATATAGTATAGGTACAGCTAGGGGTACACTACGTATGAGTTACCGATGGACGGTTGCTGTTCGTTGCTTTCGTACGCTGTGCGCTCTGCACGACCTGCAATCTTGCACCATGGAAGCAGGTCATCAACGCAAACACAAGGGCTTCGCCGTTAAGTGTCATGTCTAGCGGGCGGTGTTGAATTTGCGGCCGAGTGAAGTTACACGAAACCTTTCTCGCACGTAAGGTTTTGTACGTTGCTTTTCAGGGTAGTTCTCGCCGCCGCCCGCTGTGACGCTGCCATGCTGGTTTGGCTCCTGCTCCGGCCGAATATGCTCTGGTCGCTAGATTTGAGCCCCCCGAATATGCCGCCATTAATTCTACAAACGTCTTCACCTGCAGCCCACGGCCCAGCTGCTCGCCTGATTTGGATGGCTTACCACGTGGATTAACCTGACGCATAAAGAGGCGATGATCTGTTTGTTACTACTCGTATTAGACAATGACAAGGTATCAAAGCTTTGGGAGCCCATCCCAAGAATTCATCCGTTTCCTTCCAAGAAATAAAATCATTCGTTTCTGCAGATAATCTTAGCGTGAGTCGTTATGTCCAACGCCGTATGAAATTATGTCCAAGCACATGGCTTGCAGGCGGCCAGGAAACAAACACCCAGGTCCACGGTAGTACCAGCGACAGCGAGCGATCCGAGAGATGCAAAATGGTAAGCAATCAATTTAGGACCAGATCTAGCGAACAGAAATTGCAAGACCCACCAGAAATTCGGCAGCGGGCTTCGATGCGTCTCGCGAGATTGCCCTAATATGATGCTCAACATAGAGACAGACACAGACAGAAAAAAAAACGAATACAATAGATAATGGGACATACTTCTAAGCTCCCATCGCGGTGAAAGAATTTGTTTACAACCAAAAGTCCACCTATCCTCTATTTTTTTTTTCTTCTTTCTTTACAGCTCTACATCTTTGGCCTGCCACCTGTTCGACTGTTTCTACAATACCACCATTCCTGAGAGCATCCCTTTCTTCATTCCTCCAGCAACTCAACTTCAATTAGACCGCACCTTATACGCCTTAAGTCCCGCGTAGCCAGCTGGATTAACAACATCATCGCTCGAATAAATACCACTATACTCCACTGAATACAGACCTAACCTGGCTGATGTGACATTTCCAGGATACCAACACCTCCAAGTGCATGTATGATGTAGGACAGACCGTACGCATATTGGATAATGGATTGAACATACAGAACTCATACCAAATGCAGACTTGCTGGGGAATGGGCACGGACCTGTGTTCGCGGTATTTCAGATTGTCGATTGCTCCTTGGAAGCATTCGGGTCTGAGGCACAGATAGCCAGCAAAGGCTATGGTTCTGAATGCGTCTTGCTGATAGAGTACTACTCTCCTTTTCCGACAAGTTTAACCAGTTCAGCTTTGGCAGCTTCCATGACCAACGGGAAATCAACCTCCACATAGCGCCCCCTGCAAGAGAAATTTCTGCCTGTGAGTAAATTAGTGGGACGACAAATGGATGGGTTAGAGATGGAGGAGAAATTTGAGACCAGAAGTGGTTCTTGGACCAAGTGGCGGATGGAAAAGCTGGGCTCGATATGCCATGCATAATCCTTGCAACAGCCCTCGGGGTGAACTTTGCAAATGAATTGCTTTGAAGGAACACCTGTCATACAGCACAATTATTGACTTATTGTCATGGCGAACTTGCATCACAAAAGGAAATCATCGTGCAAATGTAGCATTAGCACTTACCTTTATATCAGCTTGCAAGAATGGACTACAGGAAACAAATGAAATGTTAATCAAATAGATCTCAAGTTGAAGGAGCTCGAAGAACAAGTGGCAGAACATGCTCTGTATTGTCTGGGAAGATAAAAGCACACAAACCTGGTCTTCTGCATCTGACTACAGTTGCTGTTGTCTGATGTGGCATCATGCTTACTGAAATAATCCATAATCTTCTTTTGAATGCACGGAGTATGCTGGGAACCAGAACAACCACCAGTCCTTTGGCACCCTTTGACAGCAAAGTTTGCAAGATCAAATATAGCGTCCAATTTCATGATCTATCCAAACAGCAAGCAGCAGGAATTAGTCACTACAAACTATAATCATGGTCACATCACAAAAATATACCAGATATGGAAATATAAGAGTTTACAACTTAGACACTAAATATCATGAGTTAAAAATCAATGGGATATGCCTACTTGATATCTTTGTTGCAGCCATATGTCACTCCCAAGTGTATGTACTCATCATTTGCATTACAATCAAACCAACATCAAAGTTTAACTAGGTCAAATAGTAATATAAGTAGGCATATCAATGCTAATTACATTACTTTCTGGTTATTTTGAAGTAGGTCAAATAGTAATATAAGTGAGAAATTGATTGATTTGGATGGCATGGCTGTAATGGATATACCAAGTAGGCATATTAATTTAGACCACAAGTGAACAACTTAGTAAGTTTAGGGGTCTAGATGAGCAAATTAAGAGTTAGGGAACCTAGATAACACTCCCGGATAAGTTTGATGACCGGCCATTCACTTTATTCAAATAACAACTACACGGAGAGTGGACGCTTCCAATGTGTTTAGCAGGAATGTATACCCAAAACAAAAAGGACACTGTTTATGAAAAGAGTGAGCATTCAGAATACACATGTAAGGAAATGTAATGTACCTTTGAGCTTTCTACTTCAGAAAGCCATTTTGTAATATTTACTGCAAGTGTGTTGAAGTCATCTGGCTTCTTTAAGATCACATAACAGTATGCTGGATCTTTTAGTTCAAATGAAACTTCACCAGAAAACTGATTTGGAGAGGAAGACAAAATATAATGAGTCAACATACAAAGAACACAGGGGGGGTCTAAGGAGAGAGAGAGAACTCAACTTCTATTTTTACCAGCCTAAACCTATAATGATCAAATATGTGTACTTTCTTAAAGAAGAGCAATAAGCACAACATTTTGAAGCGGACTGCACAACTGATAATGGTGAAGATTACTGAAAGAACATATTTTTTTAGACGGCAAAAAAAAAAGAATATAACACCACAAGAAAAAAGGATGCTACAATAGCCAACACAACACAAAATATGCAAAAGCACCAGACTAGATGTTATATCAGAGTCCTAGGTATAAAAGAATCAAATTTATTTTTTCCCCATGAGATGGGTCATCCGAGGGGCCCATTAGCGCTCCGAGACTGCGAGCCCAAGCGAGGAGCCATAAAGGCTCAGGCCTGCTCCTAGGTGGTGCACATGCAGGTCGAACGCAGGCAACACTCACAGCAAAGCATTTATAAACACAAGGCATTATCGATATGCATGTACTAATGGTAAATACATTCATGTAAACCTTAACGGCAATATTGTAATCATAATTCAATATTTCAATAGGTATACTCTAATGATATCTTCTCTGCATCAATTTCCAACCTAATGTTTTCTACAGAGAATGTGATCAGCTACTTTGGAAAAATACATTCAGACCAAGGTGTTGAAAAATGAGGCAAAATGTAAACATGCAGCCACCACCAACTGGGCTGGTGAGATTTCATCCTCATGTATGCAATACACTATATCTAATTGCAGTGTTTCTATTCAAATGGTTTTGATGTTTCATTTGAAGTAGCTCATCCTGCACTATTCACTATACCATTGAACAATAATTTGAAATTCGACAGAGACAAATGAAAAGAGGAAAAAGAAGAACAACAAGGTTCAGGCGAACCTTTAGCTGTTGCAAATGATCAAGCACTTCCTTCATTGTGATATTCAGATCATTGGCTATTCTTGTCACATCGAAAACGAAATTCCCATCCTTAGTATCTGACCTGCATATTCCACGAAGAGAGAATAAGGCTCTCAGAATTGCAACAGGAAAGATGAACATAGAAACAGAAGCAGAGAAGGTTTACTTATTTAGAACTGATCTAACTAGTACATCCTTGTCTGCAAGCAGTTGTGGTGACGTCTGCATCAATGTAGTGAAACTAATCAGAAGTATAAAAACAAATGGGAGGCAAGTACAGTTGCTTAACAAAAGAATAATTGCAAATATTTGTTATATGGCATGGTGATTTAAAATGCTTAAGTGCTCCCTTGAAAAGTTAAGTGTTATGACCGTGGTCATCAGCTGAAAACATTAAGAAAGCTTTGTTTCACATGGCAGCAATTCGGAGACATCCAAATCATAGGATCATTATGGAAGTGTTTGATGTACCTTGTGAAAATATAGTGTGCAGGTAACACTGAACTGAGGGAGTAAATGGAGATATTGCTGACCACCAATTTCCAGCTGTGTTAGGACTGTCAGAAGCACCTGCAAGACGAAATAATCAAGTTTAATTACAACACTGGAAAAGTAGCTCGGTGCCATATGAATGTGACCTCTCCAGATTAAGTACCGGGATATTCCTAAGGTGGATGGTCAACTAAATCATGCTTTGAACAATTTTAGTTAGCTATGCAGGTACAAAACCATAATCTATCTTTGACAATAAAATATTAAAATGCAATGGAAACGGATAAGTGTAATATATCATATAAAGAGCCTCTAAGATTTATAGTAATGCACATAGAACACATCCACCTGAAACATAATCATGTAAAGACAGCCACAATTACATGCAATGTAGCATGAAAAATAGAACTAGGTGTATTTGGCTGATAGCTGATGAGGCAAGTACGAACCTCTTCTTTTATGTCGAACTTGCGTGAAGTCGACTCTTTAATCAAGGAACAAATGCAGCCTACCGAATTCTCACCAGAAAATACCTGGTACAGAAATTTGCTCATCGCGTATTCATCAACGCCGTCACTGCAGAAAAAAAAGGTTGATTAACATCATTTCCCAGGAAATATGGAGCATTTTCAAAAGGTAGATCAGACAGGAAAAAATATTCACCTGTGTGAAAGACTACGGATCTTATAGAATGTTGTTGAATCAAAAAGTAGATGACAATGTGACAACCGTCCATCCCTCCCAGCACGTCCAGTTTCCTGGAAAGAACTCAATTAGGTGTCTTGAGAAAAGAAAGGTGAGTGGAAAAGGGCATACATCGCAATAGAAGTCAAATACCTGTATGTATTCTTCCAAGCTTTCTGGCATGCTATAGTGAATCACCTGTAAGGGGGCAAATTCTTGAATCAGTTCAAGTCATCAGGAGTGTATCTTTGCCTAAAGCTATGAGCAGCCATACCCCTTCAACATCACTCTTATCCAGACCCATTCCAAATGCCACTGTTGCAACAACCTTCAGCACAGGGAGGAGAAAACAAGGTTAGACATCTGCACCTGCATCGTCATTATACAAAATAACACAGACAAAGAAGTGTCATTACCACTCTTATTTTATTAGAGCAAAAAAGATCCTGTACACGGCTCCTATTCTTCATAGGAAGTCCACTGTGGTAGCTCTAAAAAATGGGAAAAATGTCAACAAACGACAAATGCGACAAACTTCTGTCAAGTTAAGGATTAATACCAACCTTTGCAGTAATATTGTTGTCACATAAGTACTTACAAACGTAGTCAGTTTCTCCCTGTTTCAAGAAAAGAATATTACGTCTTTGCAACATACCCAGAAGACAGCACTAGAACAGTGTCATAATGAGAAAATAGACAGAAGACTACCTGAAACTTGCAATAGACAATTATACTTTTCATGTCAACAAATGGGGAAGCCTTCAACAATAACATCAAATCCTTCAGTCTGTATTGGGGAAACAAAGGTAGTGTGTCAATGTTCACCTGTTGGAACCAACTGATGTGGCTTTCTTTCAGAGGTAAGCCATATGTAGCAGTATTAAAGAACTCCAGCACTGCAATCGAGACAGTAGCAGAGAAAGTGGCATACCTGTTATCACTCATGCTAATAGACAGCTGTAGATTTTCCCTGATTTGAGATGTTTTAATGAGATTATCAGATGGTATTTCTAAGGAATTCACTATTTCCTCCAAGGTTTGGATTGTTGCGGTTGCAGTCATTGCAAGAACACATTGAACATTAAGCTTTCTGCGAAGTAGTGATGCACGTAGCCTTAGATACGAAGGTCTAAAGTTATGAGACCTGGCCATTTTGTTCAAGATCAAATCATGAATATCATAAACTTAAATCAGCGAGCATACAGTAAGCAAAGGGAGGGACAAAAGGTGAATTGTGATAATGTATTATAGGAAACATTGAAACCGAGTGGATACAAGGAAATGGAAAAGCTCTAGTGCCAACAACAACCTAATGTATTATAGGAAACATTGAAACCGAGTGGATACAAGGAAATGGAAAAGCTCTAGTGCCAACAACAACCAAAAAAAACTTTCTAGTATTGAGAGCATTACTAGGACATATCAACTCACCATTCAGAAATGCAGTGAGCTTCATCAATCGCAACAAGAGATATTGGTAGTGCATCCCTAAATATGAGCAGAAATTCTTCATTCAAGAACCTCTCAGGGGAAACGAAAAGAACCTGATCACAAATGAAATGCAATTCAGCATAATCCAGCAGGTTTCATGCTTAACATTACCAACACAAATGATACGACAAAGCAGATTAGTTATTTCCAATATAAATTGAGACAACTGTTTGTCTCAAATTTATTTGACTTCTATGCCATTTCATCAATAAATACTACTGTGTTAAAACATCATTAACAAGAAAGGAAAAGACCACCCCCTCAATACCATAGTATCAGGACTTTTAGTTACTACAATGCAAACGACAATGTGAGAAAAGTTCGTAAGTATACCTTTATTTCACCTCCACGCAACTTTTGTAATGTGCCGTGAAACTCCTCGCTTGTCTGGGTGAATTTAGTAATGTAAACACAAGGATCTAAAGAAGAAGAATCACAAATGTATCAGAAAGAATATGCACATGTATCATCTACCTGACTGCTTGCAAGAAGTCCACCAGGTAAAAATGCAGGGAGCTTCCTCAGCTGATCCACCATCAAGGAAAGTAAAGGGCTCACCACCAGTGTCAATCCAGGCAAAATCATAGCAGGCACCTACATAATAGCATCATCAATAACTCAGAACTGATTATGAAAACTTGCTGCCTCAAATTTCACACCGCACCTGATAGCATAGTGACTTGCCCGCTCCAGTAGGCAGCACAAGCATTGTCGACTCCCCTGCAACAATTTTCTGAATTGCCTCAAGCTGCCCCTCACGGAACGAATCGTACCCATAGGACACCCTGAGCAAACTCTCGAGATTCTGCTTGGAAGGGTCCTCCCTCGCCGCTTCCACAGCCTCGAGAACATCAGCGTCATGTACCGCTCCTTTCTTCTCCCGCTCCATCAGTGCCTCGGCAACGAAATCCCCTTCCTCGTTGCCGCAGCCTTGGGGCTTTGCGCCACCGGCCCGCTGACGCCGCCATGAGCGGTATTTCGTCGGGCGCCTCGCCTGCGCGTTCTTGAACGTCCTCCTCCGGCCGTAACCGTTGATGTTAAGCCGCACGTAGTTGCCCTCGCTGCCGGCCCCTCTCGGCCGCTTCGGCTGCTCCGCGGCCTGTGCCATTGCGACGGGCAACTCCGAAACCGAGTTGGGATGCACCCGCTTGGGCCTGGCTGGCGGCGGCACGCCCGGGACTGGACATGGGACTTCGCTTGGTATCTCAGCAGGCGTGGGGGTGGGGGCGGGGGCGGGAGCCGGCACGGGGGAGGTGAATGCGGCAACGGGGTCGAAAGAAGGGTTGCGCGACTGGACGAGCCGGCGGAAGGAGGAGGAAGAGACGGTGCTGGTGGCTGCGGCGAGCGTGGGGGCAGCGGCGATACGCGAGGTCAGACCATGTGGGTCGGAGAGCGCGGCTGCCGGGAGAGGTGCCGGCGATACGGCGGTGTTGGATGCGGAAGTGACGGGCTTCGGTCTCGGCTTGGCCTTCGGTTTGGGTTTGGGTTTCGCGGTGGCGGTGGACTTGGGGTTGGGGCGGGCCTTGGGTGGTGGCGAGCGCGGTGGTGAGCGGCGGCGAGGAAGGGAGGCGGAGACGTCGGAGAGGGGGAGGGATCCGTCGGAATCGGAGTCGGCGGCGTGCGGCGGGGAATACATCGGCGGCGGCGCGGCGCGGCGGGGACGGTGCTCGCAGTCGATTTGGTTGGTGGACCCGGAGGCAGGGAGGGAGTTGGGGGAAGTCGCGGGGGATTTCCCGCCAAGGCGCTGTGGAGTTGGGGGGAGGCAGCGGCAATAGGAAAGAACTGGAAATTCGAGCCCAGCCCATCGAGCTGCACGGCATTAAAAAACGAGGCTTTAATTTGGATCATGCGTTCAGACTGCTTATTCTAGACCTCGTTGGAGTCAGATTTTTAACAATGTTATCATTTGATTCTAGAAAAGAAATCGTATAGAAAGCATATATGACCAGAGATTATTGAGAGAGAGAAGAATACAGCTTTGGTTAGGTAGGGAATGTACGAGCTTGTATGCTACGGTGCGATGTCGTAATAAGAAATAAAGAAAACGGACAGTGCTACCAGCTTTGATTATGATGAAAACGGGTCGCGCCAAACGAAGCCCGTTGAGAGTGGCCCACCCACACACGACCGTTGGACGCGCCGGATCGGCCCACCTTTAAAAGCACCCGCACCAGTCCACTCGTGTACCCATCGATCCATTCGAAACGCTCCGCAAAAGCACCAGAATCCCCCATTCCCACATCACATCGCACCGCGCCGCCGCCGCCGCACTAGCCGTTGCTGCTTGCCATTCCTTTCCGTTCCTCCTCGTTTCCCCGAGACCGAGACCACAGGCGGAGAAGGCGGGCCGGATCCAGAGGCGGGATCGCAAGGAAGGAGGAGGCGGAGCAGGAGATCGGAGATGGCGTCGAGGACCGTGTCCAAGGACATCATCACCCTGCGGGGCTCCGCCGCCATCGTCAGCGAGTTCTTCGGTACGCGCGCGCCGCCCTCCCTCTCCTGATTAATTCCGTGCGCCCCGCAAGTGTCTGACGGAATGCTTTGCTTCGTGTCGCAGGTTACGCCGCGAACAGGTACGCCACAGTGCCACACACACTGCTCGTAGCGCCGGCGGCGGCGCTGATTCATCCCGTGATAGGTTGGTGAGAAAGGCGGCGCAGGTATTCGATTCACTGATCCATTTGGTTTTTGTGGTTCTGCAGCATCCTGTACAACCGCGGGGTGTACCCGGAGGAGAGCTTCACCAAGGTGAAGAAGTACGGGCTCACGATGCTGCTCACGCAGGACGAGGGGGTCAAGGCCTTCATCGCCAACCTCACCTCCCAGCTCTCAGGTCTCCTCCCACATTGAGATCTCTCCCCCTGCTCCGATCTCCCCAATTGGACTGCTTGGAAATGTGTTCACTGTTTAGGTTTCCTAATTGGTGTCGCGTGTCTGAATCTTTCTGTTGCAGAGTGGCTGGAGGCCGGGAAGCTGCAGAGGATCGTGCTGGTGATCATGAGCCAGGCCACCTCCGAGGTGCTCGAGCGCTGGAACTTCAGCATCGAGACCGACCCCGAGGTCGTCGAGAAGGGGTGCGTCACGCTCACTCTCTCCTGATTTCCATCCTCCATTTCCCCGTTCGATCTGGAATGGTTCAATTGCGTGTTCTCATGCCTCACTGCAGGACGATCAAGGAGAAGAGCGACAAGGAGATCATGAGGGAGATTCAGGCCATCATGCGCCAGGTTGCGTCCTGCATCACATATCTCCCCTGCCTCGAGGAGCCATGTAAGAACCGCAGCTGACATCCCATAAGCTTCCTCTCCTGCGAACATGTTTTCGTTCGTTTTGACTGCAACCGTGACTCTTACTCTCGACGTCCCACTGACCAGGCGTGTTCGACGTGCTGGCCTACACCGACACAGACGTGGATGCCCCTGGCACTTGGGTCGAGAGCGACGCTAAGCTCATCAGCAATCCGCAGATGGTGAAACTGCATTCTTTCGACACCAAGGTAATCGACAGCGCTGAACACACACCACGTTTCTGAGACCCATCTATCCGTTTCTCTGTTGTTTGGATACCATTTTCTGGCATTTGATTCAATTGCTAAGATCATGTTCTTGCGATGGGTGGCAGATTCACAAGGTCGACACTCTGGTCTCCTACAAGAAGGACGAGTGGGATGAGGAGTCAGACCCAGATTTCTAGGAGCACGAAGACCCTGCTACCTTATCTAGCTTGGCGTGAAGGCTGTGTGAATCGTTCATTCACGTCTAGGCGCGTACTAGTATTCTATTATGAGATACTGCTTCGGGGAAGAAATTGGAGTGAAAGTTTGTGATTCGATTCTTCTGTCATTTTGCCATTTCTATGTCCCTTGAATTCAGTGAACCTCTTAAAGCATTGAATTCTTCTGGGGTTGAAATCACCCTGTTGCGTATGTAACATCACTGTTTAGTTCTACTTACTGATCTAGTAGTATGGGGAAAGAGATTATTATGTGATGCTTCTGTCTGTGATCCACTTGTATGAGATACTGCTTCTGGGAAGAAATTCGAGTCAAAGTTTGTGATTGGATGCTTTTGTCATTTTGCTATTTCTATGTCCTTTGAATTCAGTGAACCTCTGAAAGCATTCGATTCTGGAGTTGGAATTACCATACCTTCTTTCACTGTTTAGTTCTACTTAGTGATCTAGTAGTATGGGGAAAGAGATTATTGTGTGATGCTTGTGTCTGTGATCCACTTGTATGAGATACTGCTTCGGGGAAGAAATTTGAGTAAAAGTTCGTGATTGGATGCTTCTGTCATTTTGCCATTTCTATGTCCCCTGAATTCAGTGAACCTCTGAAAGCATTCGATTCTGGAGTTAGAATTAACCCTGTTCGATTCTGGAGTTAGAATTAACCCTGTTCGATTCTGGAGCTAGAATTAACCCTGTTCTACTTATTGATCTAAGTAGATGGGGAAAGAGATTATTGTGTGACGCTTCTGTCTGTGATCCATTGCTATGAGATGCTGTTTGTGATTTGATGCTTGTCATTTTGCCAGTTCTCTGTCCCTTTAACCTCTGAAAGCATTCGATTCTGGGGTTGGAATCACTCTGTAGCAAATGTAACATACCATCTTTCACTACTAATTTGGTTTGGTACAAACATACATATCCAACCAATATTCCAACGGAATATTGGTTGGATATGTATGTTTGTACCAAATCAGCTACATGTATATTCTACTACTAATCAACACACTGTAACTAGCTGCATTTACATGTACTCTGACCCTCACCCCTTACACAAACTGCGCTAGTTTAACAAAATTAATTTTGTGGATAAAAATTCACGTGTCTTCAGCAGGCAAATGCAGCAAATCAATCACCAAGTGATCGCATCCCCTGATAAATCACACCAGGACGGAGATCATCCAGGGTATCAGCAATTCTGTAGCCGCCATATTCCCTGAGAAGTGTCCAACCACGCCGTGAGAGGAAATCTCGAAAGTCTTCCTCGGTGTAGAATGTTTTATCTTCTGTCCGTACTGTCATGCGGTCTGCATCTTCGAATGTGCAGAGTTTGATTGTAATCCCTGCAAAAATAGTCAAATCAAACAGATTATTACAATTATCATGTCAGGCAGATTAAGTCCGATTCAAACTGTAGTAGCCAAACGAAAAGCCTATGAAGTTGTAAAGTCCACATGTCTATCATAAACGACATGAGTTGGATGTAAGTATTGTGAACAACATTGCATCTAGATGGATCTCACTCACAAACAGCATCTTTTATCTGAGACACGAGTAATTTATCTGATTAATTGTGCATTCCCTTCAACCTTAACCTCATTCAAAAATTTTCCACATTTCCCTTGATAGGGATTAAGGAATAAGAATGTTGCAACAATCAACACTGATAGAGCAAGATATCCCAGCTACTCAGAAGTAAATGGTCACATTCCATGGCTGAGGAGAGATTCAACACTGATAGAGCAAGATATCCCAGCTACTCAGAAGTAAATGGTCACATTCCATGGCTGAGGAGAGAATTGGCAATTACCATCATCAAGATGAAGTGTGTATGTTCCAATTGGCATATCCCTGTCCAAGGTACGAGCAACCTCATCTTCATCTTCAAGCCAGAAAGCACGCCTTGTTCTTAGTCCAAATGCTGACTTGATGGTCTCCTTAATTGCTTCAGCAGTACCATCAATTCCTATCCTTTTAGTGTAATCACCCCATTTGACTAAAATTACCCTCCCACCAAAAGCAACCTGGTTATCTCCACCTGATAAATTATTGCAGAATCCCAGAGAAAATACATTAACAATCATCATTACATTGAATTGAACTAACTTATGTTATTGGCTACTGGGTATTCTCACAAGTGCTGTTGGAATCCAGTTTTAGTAGAACTTAATAAGACCTAGCTGATCTTAAACAACTTCCAGGCCATAGCTTCTATTAACACAAAAGTGAAAGGAGTCAAAAGTATGCCACATTCTATAAACTATACCATAAACATTATAAGCAAACTAAGATTAAATCAGCAATTTTAAACCCTTTTTTCATACAAGGCTTATCACAACAACAGGGAGTTAACCAAGTCGAGTTCACAAACTAAAGGATGGGAAAGCATCACATCAAAGGTCCAAATAACACCAACTTCTTCGCACCAAACATTTGCAGGCCACTCATTTATAGGTGTTTCATTTGACTTTAACATATCCAGACTATATAGTACCATTAGTTGAGGTGTCTCTCCAGTTCCATGGGTTCACACCATTTGTTGCAACAGCATCCGCTGCTGTCAAGGGAAGTGGATGTCGGTCATCATCCAAACGATCCTCGATATTCAGAATGGATCTACCATTTGCTACAAACATAAAGAGGGTAAAAGTTCAGCACAGGTTCGCACAGTCATTACATGAGATGATTGAGATATAAGAAGCAAAAGGGTAGTTCAGTACCTTCAACAGGGCCAAATGGAATGTTAGCATCTTCAAACCCTGAAAGAAGAGAATATTAGTCCATTAGCAACAAAAGTACCACAATCACCAAATATGGCCACGAAAGATGCAAAAGTAATTTATAAATAAAATCAGTGCATAGTGCATATGTCTGAAACAGCCCAATATACTTTGAACGGTTTAATTAGCCAATGATTGACCAATGATCTATGCTTCAAGCAAGGAAACAACCTTGATTTCAATTTTAAGAATTTCTACAGTAACTACGGTCCTTCGATAGCAAGTGATTTGCATTGTACAAATGACAAATCGTTACAGTACACTAAAAATTACACTGATGTTACTTAAATCCAATTGCGTGTTGTCAAAATTTCAGGACAAGGATTGCATAACACATATAGTCATCACTTAATCAAGCAAACAAAGCATAGACATCTCAACTGTAAAATAAAAGAGAGGCACACCCTTATCTGTCGAGAATTGCAGGAAGGAATCGATCTTGGAGTTGGACGTGGGGCTCTTCCCAGCGCCGCCGCCGCAGCTGCTCCCACCGCTCCCGCCAGCCTTCCCGCGGCGCTTGAGCAGGTCGTCGATCTCCTTGTAGTAGGCCATCTTGGCGTTGCCGTTCCCTCCGGCGGCGCTGCTGCGCGCGTAGCTCCGCGCCTTCTTGAACTCCTTGAGCAGGTTGCGCCACTTGTCGGTGCACATGGTCGGGGAGCGGTCGAAGCCCTGCTCCCGCATCCGGGCGGAGATGGCCTCCCAGAGGTGCTTGTTGGACTTGGAGGTGTTGAAGTGCGCGTCCATCTCCCGGCGCAGCGCGATGAGGCTGAGGGTCTCCTCCTTGACCCACGTCTCGGCGCGCTTCTTCGGCGCCGACCCCGCCGCGCGGGAGGAGGAGTCGTGCCCGCCGCCGTCCTCGCCGCTACTCTCCGGGAGGAGCAGCGGCGGGGTGGGCGCCGCCGGCGGCCCGGAGAGGAGCATGGCCGCGGCGGCGGAGGAGAGGGATGGTGCCGCTGCCGCTGGCGCTTGGAGTTTGGGAGTGTGCGGGGAGATGGAGGTGAGCGGTTGTGGTGGGGACTGGGAAGCTGCGACGGGAAGGGATCGGGCGGGGGCCCGACCTGTGCCAGACTGGGGGGCCGGTGAATAGATGTGGGTCGGGCAACCCGGCCCAATTCTATGCGATATGAATCGGCCCAGATTTAAGAATAGAACAAACCTAACAAACCGGCCTTTTGGGCTTCCAGAATAGGCCGAGCTTAGTTTGCAAGGGACAAGTCACGTACCAACCTTGACTTCTTGTACTCTTCCAAAAACAAAACAATGACGCACCGAGCTTGACTTCTTGTACTCTTCAAGCAGAACGAGACGGACGCCCCCAAGCACCATGATTTTCTTATGTTCGTTGGTTGTGTACGGCACGATGATGAGGAAATAAAACGGCGGACGCACGGCTACAGCGCCTGCTACACTCTGCAGCAATCATAGTGTCACATTTGATCTGGGCTATCTCAATATCTCCAAAGATGACGACTTCACGAATGGATGACGGAGAGGGGTTATCTGATATTTCTGAGAGACCTGAAGACAGAAGCAAAGTACGCCTCCGTAGCATTCGTGTTGGATGGACGACGGGACGGGAACTGCACAGCGCGCAACCGTGCTGGAACAGCCACCAACAACTTGGCTGCACTGCAACTGCAAACCCCACACACGGTTCTGAAGTAGTAGTACAGTACAACACGCAACGGAAAATGCAGGTCGCCTTCGCGGCCTCATCTCGCAAATCACGAGACTGGGACGGCTGGGACGAAAGCTCTAGCGCACCGCCTTCTGCGCTGCGCCTCCCTGCCAAAAAGGAGAAGCTGGAACCACCGCCGAGCGATCGGAGTGCGTCTCGGCACGGTTGACTGACGAACGACACAGGCACCGCGCCAGAACGCGGCGCGGCCTTTTCTGCTCCTACATACAGCCCGCGTCAGCGTTTCTCCGCGCGGCGTCATCCGAACCCGAAGAGCCCCATCCGTCTCGAACTTTCGTGTCTTTCGTGGCGGCCAAGCCGCTGCCCCTGACGCGGACACGCAGCGAACGCGTCAGCGCTTGCGACGAGTGCTCTTTCCCATCTTTTTACCCGTCGTCGTCGTCGTCGTCGCCCGAGAGCTGGACCGGCCCGTGCTTTGCCACGAAGGAATCCGTGGGAAAGGAGAGAATATTTCTGACCCGCTCGCCTGGTCGGGTCGGTGGGGCGTGCGCCGAGCACGTAAGGAAAAGGCCATAGAAGCTCATCCATCGCCTCTGTACATGCGACAACAGGAATGGCAGTGGCCGTGCCGCGCGGCAGGTGCGCCACCTCGCCAGCTGCTGCCCTTTTCCCCTCCTCGGACAAACCGGTGCCACCAAACCCCAGAACAAAATCCCAGTATCTTCTTCTTCCGACCGTAGCTGAGGAGATGATAAGTTTCAAAAAAAAAAAAACTGAGGAGATGATAACGTCGCGTCACACAACAACTAACTAAACACAGGTACGGTATCTCCGATGTCCCAGTGAAGTAAAACACATGGCTTAACGGGCACGATTATTGCTCTATTTATCTTACCTGATGACAGTCTCTCTCGGACGGTAGTTAGCGACCCAATAATCTTATCTTTTGACAGCATCCGGAATATATGTTCTGGCGCACGAGTTGTCAGCCGGTACGAAACGATTTTTCCTAGACAATTGAGCGCGTGAGGTTGAAGAACTATTAAGATCGCAGCATGTCACAAGGTAAGCAGACGACGCAGAAGCTCTATCATCGAAACCGGTTCTCAACGCATCCGCAAGTCATGCGCTGCTTCGTACGGCTCGGGCACACGCGCCTTCTGAGCGGGATCGCGATCCGGCCGCCTCCCTGCCACTTAGCGTCACGACCCCGTCATACGGTACACCACGTGTGGCCGGCGCAGTACACGTGTAAGGTGAAGCGGCTAACAACCGTTGCCTCGCCGTATTCGTGATCGGATGAATGAGTGCACGTGTTACCATATCACACACAACCTATCCTTTTGGCTCTCTACTGTTTTGTCAGCCTGTAATATAATCTGCGTTTGGATTTTTGGATATTTCACATTCGTGAAGTCAACGTGTCATGAAAAAGCTCGTCCCACGTGTGAGAAGTGCAATCAGTGATTTTTCAGATGATTCATTGCTCATTTGCTTTACGAAAAGACATTAAATGATATATTAGCATATTATAGGAAGTAAAGTGTTTTAGTTCACACACTTCTCTCTCTGAATTTAAATTGTTAATGTTACTAAATTTTTTAGCTACATTTAATCATTCGTTTTATTTTAAATATTAATTTAAATATGTAAAATAGGATAGGTTTCAATATTCTTTAATGATAAAATAAATCATAATAAACTATCTATTAGTTTTTTTATTAATACGAATGATCAATCATAATGTTAAAAGGTAAAATTGCGTCAATAATTTAAATCCAAAGAAAATATTTTCTAGTCATAAATACTATGAGATGGGTGGAAGTAATTTATAGTGTTGCATGTATTTCTTCATCCTATCTTCCTTCGTATATGAGAGAAAATGCTTGTTATTTTTTAGATGGAATGGAATCATACTCATTTATTTCATGATGAAAACATACCATTTATGAGAAAAATGTGATAAAATATATTTTAAGAGGATTTGTGGGGATTGGGTAGTAGGGGAGTAAAGTGCTAGATTTTTTTTCTAGTCGTACAAGTGGATATATAGCCTTACATTTCCCTCTGCTTACATAGTACCATATTTTTCATTTTGTAAGGTACTTTATTACGTCATTTGAAAATTTTGTATCTGGTGCACTGGTCCAATTCATCAACCGCCATTTATAGTCTCGCTCTAGTTTTGTTCATTATTTCTTTTCTCTTTGATAAACAACTAACTATTATGCATATAAAACTTAAAATAGAGAAGTTGTAGCTGATAAATAGCATACAAAACTCTAATACTGGACACATAAAAAAGATTCCTCCAGACCCTATTTATGCACAACATGTAGATAAAAGTCAAATAATTCAAAGTATTTATCAAGTATTGAAATGTTGTTCTCAATGTGTCG
Source organism: Eleusine coracana subsp. coracana (assembly GCA_032690845.1). Taxonomy (NCBI): domain Eukaryota; kingdom Viridiplantae; phylum Streptophyta; class Magnoliopsida; order Poales; family Poaceae; genus Eleusine; species Eleusine coracana. The sequence continues at coordinate 9,955,762 of CM064424.1, forward strand.
ATCAAGCGCTTATACACAATTCAAGTCATACTTATATCAAATCAATATCCCCTTCCTGGTTCCAGGTTCCTCTATAGCATCTAGAATCCGCCGGGACAAATTTAGGTGCAACAGCATCACTGGGGATTCGTACATTCACGCTCTTTGATTGATCGCCTTCCTGGCTTGTGCGCACACATTCAAAATCAAGTCCACAAAATTCCCTAATACAAACCCAGTCCCATCCCCCAACGGCGCGAACCCGAGCGAGGGAAGAGAGCGGAGGAAAACCTCACCAGAACGCAACGAAAAGCGCGAGTCCGCGCGAGTAGAAAAACCAGATCCCCAGCGTTAGCTCGGCCGCTGCCTGCCCTGTCCCGCCCCGACCCGCGCAGCGCAGGCCACACCACACACCACGCCCTCTCGTTTCCTTTGTCTCCGCCTCCCACCCCCGCTCCCCTCGTGCGGCCAAGCGGGTGACGGAAGAAGGAGAAGGAGGCGCTTCGAGATTTTTGCGGAACCCCCACGCCACCGCGCCCCCACCCCCTCCTCCACCTCCTCTTAGCCTCCCCCGTGGGGTTTCCGCCGCGCCCTCCACCCAGCCCCCCCTACTCCGATCCCAACTCGTTGCGTCCTTCTCCCGCCGCCGCATTCGGAGACCTGCATCCGAGTCGCCACCGCCGGTCTGCTGGTTGTGTGGGGATCTGGGGTGAGTTTATCTCTGGTGGCGATTTGTTCGTGGCGTGATTATCCGGGTTGTGTGGTGGCGGTGATGTCGGGGGTTTAGATTTGGAGGTGGGGATTGGGATTGGAATTTTTATCGAGGGCCCCTGGTTTCTCTGCAATTGGATTGGATTGGGATCCATGATTGAGATTGCTCGGTGAAGTTTTTGGTCCTAGGGATTGTGTTTTTTGATCGGCCCGGACCAGGAATAGAGGGTTCTCTTGAGGAGATCTAGCTAGGGCCGCGTGTTGTATCCTTCTCTGTAGATATAAAAAACAAAAAAAAAAAGAGGTAGTGGAAGGGAGGTTGGAGGCTATGGCGCTGAATTGTTCGTCGCGCTCTTTACTTCTGAGCGATGACTGCGCCGGGAAGATGCTTGGGTGTGGCTGCTGGTCGGAGGAGGCCTCCCCGCTGTCATCATGCGGGTTCAATTCGTTGTGGTGGGATGAGCTGGAGCTCGAGCTCGAGGAGGGGGTGGAAGAGTCTGACCCTGTTGCTCGCCTACCTAGTGACCCCTTTGAGATGAATCTGGAGGCCACCTCCGCAACCATCACGGCGGCAATAGCCAATTGCATTGAGGACTTTACAGCCAGGTCAGGTTGTCAGCCTTTTGGAAGTGGCGGCAATGACGACTTCATTGTCGACCTCTTGAATTATACTTTCATATTTGCTCCAAATCCTTGTGTTGATGGATATATGGGTGTTTTTGAGGGTTCCTTCTGGTCTGGAGGCCCCTCTGGTTTTTTGGATGCCAGCCAACCTTCATGGTTGCCTCCTGATGCTTCCTGCTCACAGCCTAGTGGGTTCGCAGAGAGTCCATTCAGCTCCCAAGATGCTGCTTTGGCGTGCTGTGATGTAGTTGGTGCAGGTCCTAGCGGGTTTGCCGAAAGTCCATCCAGCTCCCAATATGCTGTTTTGGCATGTTGTGATGCAGTTGGTGCAGCTCCTTGCGGTTTTGCGGAGAATCCATCCAGCTCCTATGATGCTGCTTTGGTGTGCTGTGATGCAGTTGGTTCAGACCCAGTGCAGGAGGGAAATGATGCACATCCGGGAATATTTGTTGCTCTTGGTTATCTTGGCTTGCGTGACATCCTTTCTATCGAGATGGTGTGCAAATCATTGCGTTCGGCTGTTCGGAGCGAATTTTGCTCGTGGAAATGTATTCACATTGACTCACAGTTGGGTGAGAAGATATCTGATGCTGATCTTCTACGCCTGACACAAAAGTCCCCAGGTGTATTGCAGTGTCTAAGCCTTGTACGCTGCAAAAATGTCACAGATCAGGGGTTGAAGGCTGTTTTACAAAGTAATCCACAGTTGACAAAGGTTAGTGTTCCTATCCTCTTGTGAAAATTTGTAACTATTCCAACTACTCCATAATCTTGCAGCCTTGAAACAGTTTTATATTATGATACATACCTTGCTATCTCAATGTAGCTTGTATCTTTCATGATCCCATGAGTCTGGTGTAAATGTTACTATAATAATGCTACATCACTATATATAATCATTACTTCCTTATAATCTGTTGTAAGTGTTCTGCTAGCTTTAGCTACATTCCCGTTAATCAGAACTATGTAAATTCTGTTTGAAATGTTAGTTATGTGATGATACTGTTTATGAACATTTTGGAGCATGGTTGCTGTTCTCTAGTTATCTGTGTGAGTCTATGGATTGAACCGAATGCTTATATTTTTTATGCCATCTTTTCATCGTGTGAATTTTATTCATTATTTCATGTATATATGCGATATCACAATCTGAAAGAAACTTGAAATTTGATCAAACGTTCACTACCACATCACTGCCCAAAATAGGGGATACCGCTATTCATACATGGATGTCGACCTGCGTGCTCTGCAGGAGTAGGGTGGTAGCATCTATTCTGGGAATATTGCATGTTTTTTTAGGGGAGTATAAGATGTTATAATGGGTTTGGGTTTCCAACTAAATACTGTATGTTTTTTTTTCTGGCAATAGCAGCCGGATCAGTATGAAAAAAATATACATGTCTTGAGACCACTCGAAATTCTTCATTTATTTAACTATGTTTTATTTACTTTTCTTTCTAATTAATCTCTTTTCTGGTACAGTTGGGCATTTTTGGCAATGTGCGGATAACTCACCAAGGTCTTCTTGACAATCTGAAATCATTTAACATGGAAGCAAGTATTGGTATTAAGAAGCTCAGAGTAAATCTTACCTCTCTATCCAAAGAGATGTATGAAGAGTTGTTATCCTTGTTGAAAATAGACAAGGGGCTGGCATTGCACAAACAGGAGCCACGGTTCTTTCATGCTGATTGTTTTTTATCAGATCATCATGGTGGATATGCTCCTGATTGTTTCTTACCAGACCTGCATGATGAATATGCTCTTGATATTGAGAGGTGCCCTCTTTGTGACAAATATAAACATGTTTATGACTGTCCGGCAGAGGGTTGCAAGAACAGCAGAACTGGTACATGCAGAGGCTGCCTTGCTTGCATTGTGAGATGTTTGCGGTGTGGGATATGTATAGACAATGAGAATGAGTTTGAAGAAACATTTACTCTGGATAGCCTTTGCCGAAGCTGTCAGATGGACGGAGATTCACCTGTTGCTGAAAAATAAAATTCAACTCTCTTATCCATTGTAAGGATATCCTGCTAACATACCATTTTTGTTGATGCTCCTGCCAGGGGCATGCTGACACACAATGTCCAACATGGAAAAGAACAAAAAAAAAAGGGTAGCTAAGGTTGCTAACACTGGATGATTAGATGTGCAACAGCTGTTCTGGGATGTATTGTATTTGCATGAAAGAAAATGAATAAAAGAAGAGGGGAGTCAGTTACCCCTAAAAAAAGGGTCACAGTTAATGGTGGCAGTCAGGTCAGCAGTGAGTAGGAATAATTGAGGTGCGTGGCGCTCTACTTCTCATTGATATTGTTTGCCTCGGTAGTATCTTGTTAGATTTTCACACATGAAGTTTTGTTTGCTTGCTTTGGTTATGTTTCTCAGGAATTTGCAGTCGGGGGCGTTGAGGTACAGTGTGAAGACTAGGACGGTGGGGTCCCTTGATGGCGCATGTTCCTGAACATCAGGTAGAAGAATGAATTGCAGATGAAGTGATGAACTGCCATCGGCCCCACAGGAAGTAGGAGTTGATGTAAAGTATCTATGTACGTTATGTGACCAGTGTAATATTTACTGTGATTTCTGAAAACGTTGTGGCATCAGACTTGTGACAGTATGAAATAAATAAACACTTCTAACTTTAGTTAGTGAAATCCTCCGTACCTGCATTTTTGTTGTGTCCGGTTCTGCCAATTGCCCCGTACGTAGAAGTTCCGGGATTGTTCCTTCTGGTTTAATCTTCTGTGTTCCGTGTCTGATGAGTAATTAATTTTCTGTTCATTGCTTTTTTTTGTGTGTGTGTGGATTCACACGCTCATTTGTCTTTTTTTTTTCTGTAGCATCTTGTACAAGTTTTTGTTGCACCTTAATTTTCTATGATTGTAGGAGATATGACTATATGACCTAGACAATTATATTTTTGTTGAAATTTTTATAGCACTTTAGACTTGCAAATTTGAGATGGACATAATAACACCTCTGAACCTTCTCGTTTGTCTTGCTACTCTTATAATAGAGCTACTACAAATCTGCTGAGCCAACGAGGCGCACGGCCGTCATGCTGCGCTATGCCGCTATAATTAGAAAAACAAAAGGCTCGAGACTGCGTTCCTGAGTACGTGTTTATCAGCTACGCGTTGGTTTAAAATCTTGATGCGGTCTCTGCTGCGAATCGCTTAGACTAAGTTAAGAGCCGGCTGTAGCTCGGTCAGGTGCCAGACTACTAGACCCTCGAGCCGTGGATGGTTTTCAGACAGGCTTGCTTGTCCCGCAGGCAAGGCCAAGACCAAGGATTCCTGAGAGCTCGGAAGCGACCGGCAGGTGGATAAGGGGAGCAATAGCAATTTTTTTGGACATCCTCAGGAAGGAGGGAATATCCAGGAAGCAAGCAACAGCTGTCTCGTCTGGTTGCTTCTTCGTGGCATTCAATAGAAAGACAAACTTTGCCCGGGACACAACGAGCCCTTTGATGCTACGGAGCTTCGAATCCATATGACAAAGAAGATGAAAACGAGTAAGCTAATAACATGGCACACTGGGAATTCAAAAGGAATGACGTTTACATATATGCTTGGCCGATCCACCTGGTTCATTGTCTGAGACTGAGATATGCTTTTTAACCTGACATCATGTTTCAACATTCAACAGTTTCAGTAGATGCAAAATACATCAAATGTGAAGAACACAAAAAATTGATCAGAAGACACAATGGATGATTATACTCTTTAAACAGAGTAAAACAAGTTGAATGCGATGGATTGAGAGTCATTCAATATCTAAATTAAAGAATAATAATCATAGTACACCGTACAACCATTGGTAGAATTACTCATTGGAAGAACTCTACATGGCCACCAACATCCATACACAACAGCTTGGCTTCAGAAGCCAGTTTTCTGCTCCTAAATAGCACCAGATTTGTGAGCCGATGCTTGGGCTGTGGTTCGAAAGATCTAGCTTCAGCCTCCTTCCCTAGAAGCACCAACTCCCGTGCCGGCATCACGTTGCCCCACCAGAACTCACGCAGGACATCATGGATGAGCTCCCAGTATGCACGGTCTCGGGGAACTCGGACTAGGCTGCTCCCATTTGGAGTCCAGCAGTAGAGCTCGACCCAGTCTCTGTCCATGATCTCCATCAGGCCCTGCACCTGCGGCATGTAGTAGTATGGCATGACCCGCCATGGCAGAGCTAGCTCAGGCTTACCCTTGTTGAACGGGCACTTGACCTCCAAGATCCCACCATTAGGCTCACACCCTAGAATTCCATCAGGTGAAGCTCCAAGCCAGCCGGAGTTGGCCTCAGTGTGGACTGCGAAGCCAAGGGATCCCACCATTCGTCCAGTGATGCTTGTGTACTGCTCAATGGCTATACTTTCATGATTGGTGCCCCAATCCATTGCAGACCTGGCGGCATCTGCCAACTTGATTTCCATTGGTCCGAAGACTTTCTCATTCCATAGCTCTGCTCGTCGGTTACCAGACCAGAAACCCAAGGCGGTGCTGAATGTGCTTGTGGTGAGCTTGTCCTTACGAAGAGCAAACCATTCCTCTGACCGCTGAGCTACATCAGAAGAGCTCAGCTGGGAAGACACCATGAGAGCTGAAGATGGTGATATATTTAGCAGTGATGACCGGCTATAAATCTGAACCGATGAACCAGAGCAGCTACGAGGAATATAGCCTTCAAAGTTTCTTCTTGATGGAAGGATTGCAGATGGAGTCAAACACACACGAGACGATGAAGAAGAGGCTCTCGGGATTTGCAGGAGTGTCCTGAACAAACGAGGAGCTGTTCAATGGTTAGACAGCATGATCAATGATGTGATTTAGATGAGTTGCATATCTAAAGAAAGATGAGAAGGTAATCTGGGAAAGCATACATGCACTGCTCAACAAGAAAGGATAACGTCTGAACATGCAATAAATGACAGCAGTATGCTTCTTTTATAGGAAGAGCTCTCTTCATTTATTCAATGAAGCATGGTAGAATATTGCAACCCACAGTTTGTTCCTTACCTTTCAGCTAACAGAAATTGCTTGGGACAAGTAAAGGTTTGGGTAAAAAGGACAGAGAAAGAAATCCTGGACTCTCAAGCAACGGCACCTAGTGCCTGCTACAAAGAAGCAAAGTCAAGGAATAACCACAACAGCATGCAAACTATCATGACCACCCAGCCATCATGTAGATTGCTGTGATTTCCCAACCAGATTTTCCTTTTACGTGCAGTCTGAGCATTTTCCAAGTTAAAGGCGTGTTACAGTTATCATGCAAATTATCCTTTTTTAACGTGAGATCAACCATCATGTATTATATTCTGTTCCATGAATTTGTATGCAATCCAGATGGCAATGAAGTAGAAAGTTCCTAAGAGCAAGGATAATAATACAGCCGGCAGCCGGCTGATATTAGTGCCATGTCATTTCAACGCTATCACTACCAGATGCTCGAGCTCGCTGCCAGCTATTGCATTGGCTGTTGATTGGTCTGCATTGAATATTTAAATAACTAATACAAGCATGCATAAGTTGGAGGCTGGAACTTTTCTTGGGTATACTGCATCAGCGGGGGACTGCTCAAGCGCCGGCTTGAGGAATCTTTTGCTTCCTCTGTCCTCCAGCTCAGCTACGGTGGTGACGAGGCAGGTGTTTCGCCAGCCACTATACCTGCTCTAATGGTAGCATATATGCTTGTGGTGTTGAGTTAATGGGTTCAAATCCTACTCTCCTTAGATCATAGGTTCATTGTCCCTCCTTAGTAATTTAAATTTTTAATAAAAAACATTAACATGAAACCACATGATTGTATAGAGGATAAGCATTAGTAAGTGTAATTCTACCCATCTAGGAATCATGCCAGCTACAACAATCAGCTGGAAGGGATAATAGAAGCTTGCTGCAAAAGGGCAAACATTATAATATTATAAAACTTGTACTAGATCAGTAGAATTCATTCTGGGCAGTGGGCACCAGACAGAAATAGAACTTCATTGCACGGAAGTTAAAATTATGAAAGCATTATAATCAATTAGATTTTCCCTTCTATCTCCATATATCTCTATCACTAATCCATTTCTAAATATTACAAGACAATGCCAAGAGGGAGCCATGCCCTGATCTTGGTCCTCAAAGCAGATAAGCATGATTCCAGTACGGGTTACCGATCAGTAACAATGTGGCATTACTATGTAGTTGTTCTCTTGAGACACCGAAAAATGCTGTTTTGTAACACCAATATATACCTCACCGAAGTCTCAAAAGCCACTGAACTACATGAAAAACAGTCCGACCGCGCCACTGGCTCAACAGGACCAAATCACCCCAATGCACAACGGCACAACAGTAAGCTCATCTGAGTGAGAAGGTAAGCTTCAGTAGTTCAGTACCTGAAGCGGCGCTACAGGTGCGGGCGGCGGACACGGCCGAGCGCCGCGCGGGCCTACGGGCGGCTGTGGACGCGGCCAAGGGCTGCACGCGGATTTCCGCGGCCAAGGGCGGCCCGGGCCGCTGAGGCACATGGTCGAACACATGGCGCGCGTCCGGCAGCGTGACGCGGCGGCGCGGAAGACAGTGGGGGGACGGTGAGCTCACTGCCGCTCTCATGCTGCAGGCCCCTTTCACTGGCTTCAAAAATAAGCGCCGAATATTAAGCCTTAGTGCGCCGGCGAGCTCCTGCAGACAGCTGCCGGCGGCCACGAGGTTGGTACTTGGTGCCGGTCGGGGAAGAGTGCGGCGAGGCCGTATCTGCGACTAGATATTTGGGTTCCGCTCCAGCCGCTAAAGCCCAAATCTCCTCCTTGGCAATCGCACAGGACCGCCCGAACAAAATTGGACGGCTCGGATGCTCCCGCTCTTTGCTTTAGTTAGACCCACAGGGACCCAGCCGTCAGCCCACCTGCCAAAAGAGTCCTAAGCAGAGGAGACCAAAATCCTCGACGAGCTCGATCAGCAGCAGCAGCGAGGAGGAGGAAGCCGCCGGAATCCATGGAGAACGGCGGCGACAGCGGAGGCGTCCCAGACAATGCCAACGAGCGTAAGACCTGGGGATCCATCGTGGAGGGCCCTTTTGATGGGGCATTCTGCATTTTCTGAATCCCTTTTGATCGGTTTCGCGTTTCACCGCAGATTGCGCCGGGACGCAGTCGGAGACGGCAGGGAAGGCGGAGGCGTGCGCGGGGTGCCCCAACCAGCAGATCTGCGCCACTGCACCTAAGGGACCCGATCCAGGTAACCGCACCCTGCCCTACTAACCTCGTCGCCGTTTCTCATCTAATATCGGCGTGTAATTTGCGTGGCCACAGCTGCTTTTGTTTACTTTGCTTGATGGATAGTAGGGTGTTACATCTGTTGTTCGTTTCAGTAGGTTCTTGTTGCAATAGCTCATAATTCACTGGAACACACGGCCTGCATTCATTTGAGAATGTTCTATCGGCTATGAGCATTGGTACTTGGTAGTAAGCCCTTTCAATTTTGCGATTGCCCTGAGTTGGTGGTGATGATAACATATGCTGAATAAAAAAGTATCCAGCTGTGGTCTGTGGATCAACAGCCTGAATTGTACGAATGAATGATTTCCCTGGCAGTAAAATCATGTTTGTGAGCTGTTAAAAGTTGTTTCCTGGATTTTTCATGACTGTAAGGATGCATCATATGCAGATGTCTTTGTAGCATCTGTCCAAATTCCCTCCTATTTTGTTGAGAAGAAAAGAACATCTGTCCAAGTCCAAACATGGTGCTTCAGTCTGTCAATCAACTCAATGTGATCGCTGATTTGCTGCAACAATGCTAGACTTGCCACTGTCTATTGATTCTCATAGGATGTACATATGCTAAAGCATCGCTGTAGTTAATCACTTTTCTGTGAAAATATAATGAAATTTTGTCATCAATGTTAGGCTGCTATTAATTTCTACCTAGTCCTATGAAGTTTTATCTACAGTTTGAATTTCTATCTATTGCATATGTACTTGGTGCAAAGTCCAATACCCCAAATATACCTTTTTCAGACTTGCTTGCCATCATTGAACGAATGAATACTGTGAAACATAAGATACTGGTGTTGTCTGGGAAGGGTGGTGTCGGAAAGAGTACATTTTCAGCCCAGCTCTCATTTGCGCTTGCTGAGATGGACTATCAGGTTGGACTCCTTGACATAGACATATGCGGCCCAAGCATCCCAAAAATGTTAGGTCTTGAAGGTCAGGGTATTCATCAAAGCAACCTTGGCTGGCAGCCGGTCTATGTTGAGTCCAACCTTGGTGTTATGTCTATTGGCTTCATGCTGCCCAACCAAGATGATGCTGTTATATGGAGGGGTCCTCGCAAGAATGGACTGATCAAACAATTTCTCAAGGATGTTGATTGGGGCGATATCGACTATCTTGTGGTGGATGCTCCACCAGGAACGTCAGATGAGCACATTTCAATTGTGCAGTATCTCCAGATTGCAGGAATTGATGGTGCTATCATTGTCACCACTCCACAGCAAGTTTCTCATTGATGTTAGGAAGGAGATAAACTTTTGCAAGAAGGTTGGCGTTCCAGTTCTGGGTGTTGTTGAGAACATGAGTGGCTTGAGGCAGACAATTTCAACACTTAAATTTGTGAAACCTAGCGAGTCAGGTGACACAGATGCTACAGAGTGGGCACTGAACTATATCAAGGATAGTGCTCCAGAACTTTTGTCTGTTGTTGCGTGCAGTGAGGTATTTGATAGCAGCAAGGGTGGTGCTGAGAAGATGTGCCATGAAATGAGAGTCCCTTTCCTAGGGAAGGTGCCTATGGATCCACAGCTTTGCAAGGCAGCTGAAGAGGGAAGATCGTGCTTCACTGATGAGAAGTGTATTGCAAGTGCTCCAGCTCTTAAAGAGATAATCAAGAAATTGATCAAGAAAGAGTAAGAAGATGGCATAAACCTTTTAAAGAGATAATCAAGAAATTGTATATTACTAGCTGGGTGTTTTGTGAGAAGGTTTAGATTTTGTATAAACCTTTTTCACGTGGCTTGCAGAGTTGGCACAATTCTGTACTGCTTAGTGAACAAACAATTTGGAGAGCTCTATTAACTGTATGATGCCACTTTCCTGATCGGAATCCACAATGTAAACTGAGTTACATGGGTGTGAAAGTTTGTCCGAATTAGCTTTCTGTTACTTCCCTTCTCCTAGCTTTTACAGTATCTTACAACTGGGCACCGCACAAACTGAGCCGAATTTCCATGCATTTATGGCTTTGCTTCAGTCGTATCAAGTCATGCAATTCGTCATCTTGCAGTGGAGGCCTCTATCAACTTCCTGCTTGCAGGTGACGTTGTGATGATGTATTTCCAATATCTGTTTGACAAAACTTGAGCACTGATCATAGCATATCTATTTGAAACATAGATTTTTATTTCTTATAGTACTTGGGACATATCGCAGAAAATTATTATAAAACCGTGAAAATGCGTACTATATATCCACAGCGGCAGTACAGGCACTCTACTAGCTACACAAAGCCTGTCAGGCTGTCGAACCTGCCAGTTTATGCTAGCGTGGGTGGTATCCATACGTAACCGTGGGTCTGAACATATCCAACTTTCGAGCTCAATTCATCGGCTTCCTTGGGGCCTCGGCTGCCAGGTTGATACGGAACAGCCTTCAGCTTGCCGGCGTCGATATCATGCAGCAGAGGGGTGAAGATCTGCCAGGCAGCCTAAAGACGGACAGTTATAGGTTAGCACAAACGGATATATAAATATTCTTGCAGGTACATAATAAAACCCTACATAAGCATAAGTGTTTTGCATAATGAACAAACCTTTAGCTCATCTCGGCGAACAAAGTGCTGCTGGTCTCCTCTTATCCTGTAAGAAACATGATCATCAATCAATTGAATAAAGAGAACCATCATTTTAAATAGAAAAATAGAGTAATATCAGACACGAGGCATCAGTTTGTAACCAGAATAATGCATGATTAGATGTGCAATGTTTTTTAAAAAGATGATAAATAAATATTGGAATAACAAAAAGGATAGCACATACGTATCCAAGATGAGACGTTCATATGCCTCAGGAATTTTGACATTCTGGTACCGCATACCATATGACAGATCGAGTTCACTCTGCTCAGTAGCCATTTCTAATCCAGGTTTCTTAACCTGCAGTAATTCATACAATTTTGAATCAATATATTAGCAATCATGTTGCACTTCAAAAATTATCCACCCACCCACCCACCATCCACAGATACAAGGAAAGGCCATAATCTTAACCAAAGGAAACAAAGCATTAGAGTAGCAAGACTTACAGTTAGTTTCATGTACATGGCTTCTGAAGGCTGGAGTCGTATAACAAACTCATTTCTTCCCTGCTTCTTACCTGCATCAAGTTGTATGCAGCTCGCTCATTACGAGTTAAATTCAGATGTACTCATAGTGAAAGTACATCAACAGCAACAACTACTAAGCCTTAAATCCCAAGCAAGTTGGGGTAGGCAGTGAAAGTACATCAGCATGAGACATTTTGTTTTCAATGAAAACACAGGTTCCTGTATCTACTCAACAATATACATTTGTACTCTAGACTTAGAATTTTTTCCATCCTAAATCAACTGAAGTTCTCCGTCAAGTAATGGTTAAAAGGATTTGGGTACATCATACAAATTTTACCAACATGCCATCGTAGTAGTATTTTAAAAAGCATGATATGTAGTGTAGTCAAACTTGTGACAAGTTAGAAAGCAATCTGCGTTCTGCACATTGCATTTATCCAATCTAAAGAAAGCACTTCCCAGGTTTCCCCATATAAATGCATGGATCTGTCCTACACTCCTACCCGCATAGCATTATCGATAAACATTTAGCCAATCCTTTCGTAGTTTCAGATCTCATCTCTACGAACATCTTGCTTCCTAAATATTTAGGTAAATAGAAGGTTAATTCTTTGGCAATTTCAGATCTCATCTCTAGGACATCTTGCTTCCTAACTATCTAATTATGCCTATGTCAAAGCACTGCCCTTTGATTCTACACTAGAAGCACGCTTGTGTAGGCAGCAGCTCTTGTGTGCTGCAAGTTACAGCATGGACATGAACTTTATACAGACATACATTTGAAAATGTCACCAGGAACATCTTTGAATTGCACACGAACTTCTGCTTTCCTTGAGTTCAATGCTTTACCAGCTTTAAGAATGAAAGGAACACCTGCATCATATGAATATTAGATGGTTAATACTGAAAACAAAGGTGCAATCTAGAAATAGGCATCATTAACGTTTGCAACTGTAAACATCTGGGTAAAATATATACCTTCCCATCTTTCATTGTGTACCCGAAGTACAACAGAAGCAAAAGTTGGGGTATTTGAGTCATCGGGCACTGTAGGGTCATCCTTGTACCCATCATATTGTCCAAGGACTACCTCTTCACACTTAATAGGGTTCACAGATTGCAGAACCTGATATTAAGACAAGAAAGGATTTTCTTAGAATTACCTATAAATGATAACAACATAAGATGAACACTCTGCTACATTTCAAGAGCAAATCAAACCACAGAAAGACAATTGGTGAAATCGCAGAGACTGCACCTTGACTTTCTCATCTCTGATGTGCTCAGGCTTAAGAGAGACAGGCTTTTCCATAGCAACTAAACAGAAAACCTGCCAAATGCAAGTTTTTATTACTGAGAAGATTCAGCATGGAACTATCTTTGCACAAAAATATAGAATATTTTGAATGGCAAGTGGACAAAAGTAAGGAGAAAAACCCTTATCGTCCATAGTCACAAAATACTAAAACCTAAAATCAGTACTAAAATGATTGCAGAATCAGAGTATTTGTTAAGCTTAGTATTTATATGTACCTGCAACAAATGGTTCTGAATGATATCTCGAATGATTCTGCAACAACAGGAGTGGGATCAGATATTTATAAGGCAAAGAATTATGGTATGCAGAGAAGCAATACATGCAATGCGACATTAACAGGCTGTATGATCCAACAATAATTACACTTTAATCACCCGTTTACCTATAGCAAGACAGATTGACTGCTTTCACAGTTCAGTATGGAGTTCTTGGGTTGATGTATTTTTGCAAGTTTATATCTTATTATTTCTGACTGGACATTTATGAACTTAAATAATCTATTCATCGGTAAGGATAGACTAGGATTGCAGATATTATTACCTTTCTTACTATCTATGTGAATATTACAAAACCTTGTCAAAACTAATGAAATATACTGGACTAGTGGTTCTACTATTGCAAAGAAGAAAATTGCTTCTACGTACCCATATTGATCAAAATAGCCTCCACGCCCTTCAGTTCCAAAGTCCTCCCTGAATACAATCTGCAGGGTTGAATTGGTTAGAATGTCATATTGTTGATAATTATTTTGTTTCAGGCTCAAACTTTAGGCATCTAAACATTATGTTTTTCGGTTTTCTTATATTCTATCTCAAACAACAATTTTTACAACAACAAAATACAGCCAATTTCTATTCTCACATAAAGGACAAGCAAACAGACTAATGAAAATAACAGCACTACCAATGACATAATAGTTTTACCTGTATGTTATCAATATTGTCACGGTTCCAAAGAGGTAAGAACAAGCGGTTGGCAAAACGAAGCACAAGCTGTAAAATGTCACCAGTTAAAAAAAAAAGTTAGACAAGAACCACAGAAACGCAGAGATGCCAATGTGAGTTATAGCCATTACCAGGTTTTGGACCAACTCTTTCCCCAGGTAGTGGTCAATTCTGTAAAGTTGGTGTTCCTCAAATAGCTCCCCAAGTTGGGCACTCAATTCTTCTGCAGAATCCAAGTCCTTACCAAACGGCTTCTCGACAATTACTCTTGTCCATCCAGGGTGGGATGCTGCAAACAAACCAATAATATCAATCCCATACTCGAGAAAAGTAACAGAGCGATTAGTCCTGTAACGTGAATATTAGTTTACTTCCACTCTGTTTGCAAAATATTAACCAATACCCAATATTTTAATAAACAGCAAGTGTGGCCGTTGTATTAATTCTTTCCAGAGTCAACAGATTACAAATCAAACACCCTGATTTTGACTCATTTTGTTATATTCAGTCTCAATGGCAGAGAGCATAGAATTTAGTGAACAACAGCTAGTGGAAAACTTTTTGTAAATGACCATGTCCTGATTACTACTGTACATCAGGAAGTTCCAATTGACAATGTAAAAGTTTATTCCCTCCATGAAGAGCAAAGAAAATATATATTTTCATGGAGCTTAAGATTTTGAGAAAACTTGAAGCCCCGGCTAATATTGTAGCTATACTATCCTTCACATGAACTTAGGGAACCCTACAGGTTATAGGAATAACAAAGTAAATAACATATAGAACAGCAAATGAACTTTACATGGATTCATGCAATATGTTCTGATCATTCTGCAAACTGAAGGGTAGACTGACGGAGGCAATGCTAAATAAAATAGCCTGCGATAGCTTCCTGATTGGTTTGACTCCTCATACTTCGATATTTCTTTGTTCAACTTCTCAAATCCTTCTCCGTTGTCATATGAACCACTGACATATTTTATCTGAGGAACACATAACACAATAATGTCATTGTCACGTGATGAAGTGCATGTTTATAACAACAGAATACGCAGGTTAAAAAAAACAGCAATTTACCAATTGCAAAAATTCTGAAAGATCTTCTGGCGCTCCTTTGAGATACCTGTATAGAAACAGCATCTTTAATACACGTGGAGTTGATGTCTGGAGTTTATAGAGTATAAAGAACTTGACTGAATGCCCTTACAGTACCATACTGGTTTCTAAAATCTAAGAATCTACAGCACATATCATATCAGTAATATTTGTTTTGCAGTCACAATATCCTAAAAGTAGCAAAATGTGAAAGAATGTAAGCTTTCATGTCTTGTTTAAAAGCAAGGAAAATCTTTCTACGACAGTCATAATGTTTGTGTTCTTTGAAATAGCCTCAGCCATCAGAAACATTACCCGCGAATGCGCTCTCTTAACCCATCATCAGAAAGATTTGATCTCGCATATCCAAATATATGCACTTCGCCAGATTGTAAAAATCCCTGTAGAATGTAAATGTTAACTTCAAAAATATCAATTAAATTGATAACTATAGCAATGATGAAAGATAGCACAGATTTGAATGGCATGGACATAACTAAGTTTATGCATTTGCAAATGGCCTACAACACAATTAGCCGTTAACTAAGTAGAGAACACCTGCCTTGGGACACCTCAATTGGATAAGAATTAAAATTCCACAGGAACAAATTTTCCCTCGAGATAGTACGAAAATAGCTAAAACAGTAAAATACCTGGTCAAAAAGGTGGTAGAGTGCTGGAAAAGTTTTCTTCTTTGCAAGGTCACCAGAAGCCCCAAGTACAATGATGGAGAGACACCCTTGCTCTGAAGGAAGTTCTAGGTCTCTAGATAAAGAATTAAAGCTGTTTCGTCTGGATGATGGTGAAGATCCAGTTCCTGACATGATAAGTAGAAAGAGTCTCTTCTTTCTTCAATGGTACACCTAAACCAAGTGAGAAAGTTAAGACTAATTTTAACATGACCCAAAAGCATATTCATAATAATCAATGAAATATCCAACAGTTTTTTTTTCTTGGCAAGGTCACCTAAACCAGGAGAGCTGCATATCATTATATTAAGAGGAGAATGAAATATTCAACAATAAACAAAACAAACTACAAAAGTCGGATGACCTGTTCCATGCAGTGCCACTTTTATTATAATTTAAAAGCCAATCCACGGCCACATCAAAGCTGGAGAAAAAAACTAGACATGACCAGATCTAAGATCACGTTCCTTTCTCCCCCCTTTAGGTGAACTAGTTAACAGCTCCATCAACCTGGTACTTTTGATGACGAAGTATCTCAACTTATTGTATTCCCCAAAAGGCAACTCAACTTATTGTCTAGCTAAGCGAGCACTGTACGCCATCCAAAGGGCAAGACAGCAGCATCTAAGGAGAAGTAAAAGCTGTACATGTTTTCTATTTTGAGCTCGACCTTGCTAGATCAACTTAAGGTATGCAAGAAGCGAGCATATGTGGTCCAGTCAAATCCTATTGGCAGAAATGGAAAAGGAAAACATCCCCGCTTAATATACCACAAAGCCTCCATTAACTCCCCAATTCCTAGCAGCAATCCAAAGCACTAACTGAAAAAAGGAACAGGCCAACGGAACAACCGGCGAGGAGAGGAAAAGGTTCCCAGAAGCAGAGAGCAGCAGAGTTCCTAAATCTCTGTCAAGGACCTAATAAAAAGGGCTTTGCTACTAAAACCCAAGGGTGCAAAACCACTACCACAATTCCCTTCATCCAGATGATAAGAAGGTCGGCAGCTCTGGCAACAACACGAACACCATCGCTGCGAGGCCATCAACCACTAAAGCGCGAGATCCGCGCCGTACAGAGCCGCAGAACAGTTCGCGCCCGAGAAAAGAATCTAGAGCGACTCGCGAATCGAAACGCGCAGAGACGGCGGCGAACCCGACCCAGCAGAGAGGTAAAAGGAAAATCTCGGGAAGAACTAACTCGGCCTGATCAAAGCCCGCGCGGCGGATCGCGGCGAACCGAGAGGCCTTCTCGGAGTCCCCGAAGCAGAGAGCAAGCACCAAACTGGACGAGGGGTCAAAAAGAAAGAGAGAGAGAGAGAGATTGGGATTTTGGCACTGACCGGTGTCGAGATTTGCGGGAGAGGTAGGCGGAAGCGCAGCGGGAGGCGTTCGTTTCGTTGGTCCCTCCGCCGCGCGCTTTGCTTTTATACCGCGAACGCCGGCGGCCAGCTGCGCGCCTGTTCCTCCCTTCCCGCTCTCACCAGTCACCTGCCCCGCTACCTACCTGCCTTTCGTGGCTAGGCTCGGCCACCACCTGCGACTGCGGAGCCAAGCCGGCGTGCTCTGTGCCACCAACCGCGAAAATATTCACTCGCGTGAGAAGAAAATCGAGGAATCGCAGGGTCCTCTCGAGAAAATGCGGCGCGGTTACAACTGCTGGCCGCGGAAAGGTAACCGGCGTCGCGTTTCGTGTTCACTCCACCATGCGCCAAAAAATCCTGGAATTAATCTCATTAATTAGCTTGATAGTCGTTTCAAAAAAAAATTACTAGCTTGATAGTAATAAATCGCACTTCCTGTCCCTGAGCTGTATGGTACGGAGCACGCCGGATGGGGGTGTGATCGTTGGGTGGTGGCGACATTTGTTTGCACGTGCGGGACGGATGGTGCACGGTATTCTCGGCACGTTTTCCTTCTTCAAACGCCGGACGCGCATGGTCGTGTTGGCGTTCGTCACGCGAATTCAATTCAATAGCGAGACGAGAGCGATCCCACATGAGGAGTCTTAACGGGTTGACTTCGTAGCAATCGCTGACGGTCCAACGAAATGCTTGGACTTGTGTTGCTAATGGTATAATACTCATTGTGAACGTAATTTCGGTAAGCAGAAACGGGCGTTCAGAGTTGAGACGCAAATGCGTAAAGTACTACTCGTTGATGCAACTGAAGTAGTTCTTCTTGATTTTTTGGCACCAAAAAGAAGAAGGCCTCGGCTTCTTCCGTCCCCATTCTCTGCTTTCCAGCACACAGAGATCTCCGTGCGGTCGTCCAGCAACAGCAACAGCTCTCGCCTCGGCTTCAGATCTCCATGTCGGCTCTCGGGCAGGGCCCAGCGTTCGCAGAACCCAGTCCATGTGACGCGCTGTGCAAGAACGTGCCGTGCCGTACCAATTGCATCCCAATCTACCTGCTTGCGTCCATTTGGCTCGTCAGATGGGTGACTGGGTTTTGGGCCATTTTGGAGACGACTGGTCATGAAAGAGTACGCTTGAAGATTGCAACTCATCATGCAAATATATTTCGCCGCGGCACGATCCGTGAAGCCTTGGCCAGGTAGTTATCCTCTCGCTATCGAGGTCTGCGTCTCTGCGACGCTGAAAACGAACTCGCTTCTAGATGACAAGCATGGGTCACGTGTGCGCTGTAGAGCGTGGATGGATCACAATTTTTCGGACGGGCGTATGTGTTTGTTCTTGGTTGAAGTATAATCGAAGATCCGATCTGCTTGTGGCATCGTTGACGTTGAGTACCGAAGTTAAGTCATCGATGACTCTGTAGCCTCGTCCTCGGTTTTCAACTCTAAATCGATTCTCTTGTCCATGACTCATTCTAGTCTCAATGAACATGTTTCAACTCAGTGCGAACCGTTGTTCTTCTCAAAGTCTGAAACTTGCAGCAGAAGCACGGCCCAACCGTTTCTTAGGACTACTGTCTGTCTGAACTCGTTAGCTTTGGACTACAGAAACTTTTGTGTATTTGCAGATGCGACCGGCGCCTCTGCAAATCCGGTCAATGTATGCCTCCGTTTGTCCTCCTTTGACTTGGACTTGAAAACGGAATGAATGGTCGCGTCAGCGGCTGCTATGCCACCAAACAACTCCACGACTTTAATCATTTTCCTCCAACAAATCGAAGAGGCTGTTAAGGTGGACGTCAGTGGCCATGTCTGGGCTGTGGGCAGGGAACAACCTTTCGAGTTAAAAATGTCTACACATCTGTGTCTCACCTCACGTGAGCTCCTCCGTTGTTAGCAAAGCAAGATGGTCAGGGTGTCAACTGTCAACCAACAGAGATCCATTCAGGTCCTGAATGTTGAAAGGCGATACCAAACCTCACTTTTGTTTTCCTTCTATTTGGATGTTTAGAGCTCAGGTTATCTGAACAGGGAAGCCCTACATCAGCTGTCGTGTGACAGTAAGTTGCATAGTCACGTTCCGCTATCATTCCTGGCTGCCAAACTCACCACTCCACCATAAAAGGGGCCCCTCCAGTCACATACTCCAATATTGCATGCTACCAGATAATCAGTACGCTTGCAGTTGCAACAATTTAATCTCTGCATAAGAGATGACCAAAACGCCAAAAAAAAAACATACACAAAAATCCAAGATAACATAAATATGTAATGACAGGGACAGGCATAGCAAGCCTCAATCACAAAAATGGTGTAGCAGCCATGCGGGTGAAAGCCGCCAGGCCTGAGGTAAAGTATGGATATTTCATAACATCACAGAATAAGATTCTTGTCAAAAGTACCTACTCGGCTGCTCCACACAAAGGTTGTAGTAGTACGCATAAATCACACACGACAACCACAGAATCTGCTGGCCCAGAACCACACTACTTGCAACATATTGTAAAGAGGGATCCATCAGCATGAAAATTGCTTCAAGAAGAACCTGATATATATGGCGTAAGCAGGGCTATTTTCTATTGCCGTTTTTCCAGCCAACTCAAATTACTAAATTTTCTGTAAGAATGTTTTGTGCAAAGACAGGTACAAGTATTGTTTCCTTTGTTTCCATGGGGTCTTTACACAATACGTAAGGTGCCAAAGCACTTAGACACAGCAAAGTTCAGATGAACTGCAAGACATCAAATTTACATGCTACACTGGTCCCATGATGAGATTGGAATCCAAGCCTATTGCTACATCAGTGCAGCCCTGTTACAGTTTGAAGTTGTTGAACCATGGAAGCTGAATCGTGACAGAGGCCCCTGTGCTTATGAATGGCACCTTGGCGTATCAACACCCAAGCAGCATCACCTACAAGAGGTACATAAGGTAAACGGTCAATCGGTCATGATATTGCAAGTTAAAGGACAGGCAGAAACACATTAGCTAAAGTACACATGGAGTCCAAGCAAATGGCATTATCATAAGAAAATATCTTTTGATTAGCCGTTGTTTGAATGCAGTATGACATGCATGCATCAGAGTTAAGCTACAAAATATTCAAGGGTAAAAAAGCAAGATGAACAAAACATAGCCATAAAAAAGAAGGCAGACAAGCATCTAACTAAGAGCTACTAGTTATAATAATGCCAACAATGTGCTGAATAAGTTTTTCTCCTTTAAACTACTGGACCACAGTCAGAAGAAGGCTGTTTTGGATTTTTCACCTAAATTATGTCATAAATTTCACAAGTATTTACGCATATGAAGTTGCCATATTTTTAACTGCGTAGAACTAGAAAAAAGACAGAAAAGGCATCAACACAGAAGACTGTAACTAAGCAACAATATTACCTTTTGAACCACTTTGGTCTGTTGGGTTTCTTATTTGTAGCTGCTGCAGAATCAGATTGAGATTCATTGGGTTGATGGGCAGAAGAGTTCATCCTAGAATCATCAGGTTGACTAGCTGGTTTTGACAGAAGTGACAATCCATCCAGACTTCGAACTTCTTCACGGAGATAAGGCCCTGATTTTACATCATCCGTGTTTAATGCCGAACCTACATGTCCAAAAACATGTGATATTTAACAAAATATACATGAATATCAAGGACAAAGTGAACTTTGTACAGTGATAATGAAATGTTGTACAATGATTGTGAAATATATCATTTGATAACTAGTGGCAACTTCCTGCATGTGCAAAAAAAGAAAATGTTCTTTTTTGGAGTAAATGTGTGTCTGTTGACACATGTTTTGAACGGGTTGTGATGCTTTCAAATGCTTGAGACACAGATTTATATAACTGGACACTGAGAACGACCTAGTTAAGAAAACACAACACATGTTAAAGAGGTGATTGGTGCTAGTCATTACAATTATGCATACCTTCGACCAAATCATAAGCAAAGTAGACATTAGCGCCAGGGACAAAGCCAACTGTAGTGAAGTCCTGTGATGTGTCTAGTATTCGCTTCTTTGGAGGTACCGTATCTGTTGCAGGATTGAGTTGATCCAGGATTAAGAAATTGTTGACAGTATATATCTAAGGTGTATTCATTGCAAAAAAGAAGAAATGTCTGCAGCTTAAGTATTGAAGATGCACAGATTTTTTCATTTATGTACACCCATATACACAAGGTCAATATTAAGCATTCAAGATGGTGCATATTTCATCTAAAACAGGATATATAATCTTATTTGTGTCACTTTTATTAACACATAAAAATCTTGTCACTTAGACACTGCTGTTTTTATAGTGATAAGCATAAAGCCATAAACAAAATCTTGAAGCTGTTATATGGAAACAATTATGTGATCCAGCAGCCACAAAACTTTACTGAAGAAAGTCTGCTGGCACCAAGTTTGTGTTTCTGTTGCCAATGGTTCTACACTTTCACCATATAATTTTCTATTGGCGAATAAAAATCACCTCAGAGTTGCTGTCTACAATTTTTGCCAACAGTATCTAAAATCATTTCTAGAATATTTTTAACAAAATGATGCATGGAATTTTTGTTCATGGTATTTTCATGTGTCAAACTACTGATGATAGGTTAAATGTTCCTCTACCTGTTATGGTCAGTTAGTACCACCATAGCTTACCAACAATAAAGGAATAATTCTTACATATTTTCTAGCTTTCAGCTGATTGAAAGCTTTTAATCAATGATTTGTTCCTTTGAATTTTAATTTTTCTTTTGTAGGATTATTTGTATAATAATTATAAACCATTAGATCTAGATCTAATGGCTTAAAGAGGTGACTGAAAGTTACTCCTAACTTTCAGTCAGCTGAAAATTAGCAAGTCCCTAATTCTTAACATCAACACTAATGAGACCAAAGTTAATCATAACCATGATACAATAGTGCCACGGAGAAATGGAAGGGAGTGATCAGCGGAAAGAAGGCAGGGGAAACCAACATTAGTTGAACTTTATACAATTATAACTACCATTCCGAAGAGAGTAGAAAAACTTACAAAGATAGAATGGCAGATCTGGTCTAGCAATTACTTTCATGAGGAGGTCGACTAGACTATGAATTCTCTCTGATGGAAGAAAGTCGGCCTCAAGAATGTAACCATCAGGGAATCGCACCCTCATTACTGCCTACAGTCAAGGCAGTGCCAGCAATATGGTTATACAAAGTCGATTCAGAAAGAGAATCAAAGTAAATTATCAGCATCCCGTTTAAGAAATTTAGTGACTCCCTCCTTCCTGTTTTTGTTGCCACGTACTTAATTAATACGGATAATCTACTATCTACAACTTTCTTTGCAAGCAAGTAGCTAAAACTATGTGCAATAACATGGGAAAACGAATTTGTTAGTAAAGAGTATGCCCCTAGTCAAAATCATTTCGTTGTGTAGAGGAGTAGGATAAGCAGCATAGGTTTGCTAATTTCTGAGAAAAAAACTATGCCATGGTGATGTGCATTGTAACCATACCTTTGTTCTCTTTGCCCGTTGTGCAGCAAGTTCCGCCTCCCGCATTTTGCGAGTCTTCAACATTTTAGATTGTTCTACAGAGTGTCATAATTTTAACATTAAGCAAGTCAGAAAGCAAAGTAGCACGATTGGCCTAAACTAAGTAGGCATTAAAATGTGAAACATGAAAGTCCCAGAACCATATTGTCTACCTGCCATCCTGTTTGAAATCAAGTTGAAATAATCAGCAGGCTGAAGCTCATAAAATTCATCATCTTCCTCTGCACAAACAATTCATGTCACACCACCATCACGATAGATACAGAGAGGTTTCAGCAAAGCAAAATCCAGTGAAATTTTCAATACCCTGATCTGCCCCGGGCAGCTTGTTAGGTATTGCAGCAAATTTTTCACTCGAAAAGATCCGGACCTCATGTCCGAGTTCTTGTGCCACTGCTTTCAGCTTGTTCTGGAATGTTGACAAGAAAACAGAGCTGTCAACACATTTTCTTTCACATTCCTCTTTCCTATTAGTGTAAAGCTTTGGTACCGGGAGTTTGACCCAAAAAATGAAAGTATGATCACTAATCCAGAAACAAGACCCTTATTTCAATTCTGTAAAGCTGACACGCAAAACTTGGTTTGATTCTACAACAACAACAACATCATAGGCTTTTAGTCCCAAGCAAGTTGGTTGTCTAGGCCACCTAAATTCGAAGTAAAGAATCACACGAATTCTGGGGACTAAATGCACACGAAAACTAACTGAACCGTCTGCATTCTCTTCTCAAGATTCTAGATAAGATGAAGGCAAGAACCCAGCCCATCAAGACTGCAAGAGCCCTAAAGAACCAGCACTATAACCGAAACTCGCAGAAAAGAAGTCTTCGCCTAATCCCCACTCCCGTCTCCCGACCCCAGGGGCTAATCCACACAAAAAAACTGGAGGATCCCCAGTCCCTTCCCCAAGCAGGCAGGAACCCTTGCGCCAAGACACCAGATTACCGCAGCAAGCGTCCGTGCGCCGCCGCCGCCAACCAAACAAATAGAAGATCGCGCAAGAAACGCGGGGGCCGCCGGGAAACGCGGGGTTGGGGGGAGGAGGAGGCGGACCGACTTACCGCCGCGTGTTGCGCCTCAGCGTCGTGAGAATCCATGTGCGGCGGCTCGAGCTCCTCCTCCTCGTCGTCGTCCCTCTTCCTGCGCCTCGTCGTGCACGGCCAGAGGAAAGGAGGGCCGGCTTGGTACTGCTGTGCTTCCATCTGGGCTTGCAAGGGAAGGAAGGGAAAGGAAAGCTTCCGCGAGGCGGGCGAAGCAGGGCGCGGGTTTCGGGCGGCCGGTCAGAGTCCAACTCCGAAAATGCGGATACGTTTTATACTGCTTTCCGCAATCCGCTTACGGGCGCCCAAAAAGGCCCTACGCGAACGGATTTGGGCATCGCCGGCCCATAGAAAAGGATCTGGGCCCAATAAGAGCCTGCTAAGGAATTTCCAGCCTGAGCAGCGAACTTTCGATGCATCGACCCAGATGGATGAATCTTTTTCAATGTCTTTTTTTCTTCTTCTTTTGAATGCCCACTTTTCCGTGTTTGACAGAGAGGGGCCGTAGAACACACACAACTAAGATACACTAACATTCTGGTAAGCAAACCTACACCAGAGCTCATATCTTTTCTAAGGAATACTAGGATACTACTTCTCGGGTCTGAAATCCCTATTGGTTTAGACAGAAAATAAATTAGCAATACATGACAACAATAAAAAGAACGGTGTGAAACTGCCTGCCACGCCAAGGGATGACAAACTGAACGTTCGTATTTCCCGCGAGGCAGGAAGCTACACGCGTCCACACGGTTCTCATCATCCGTCATCATTATTGCTTCTGCCACTGATCGTGTGATCCGGATCAGGCGATCGATCGGCCATCTTTCTTTTCTGAAACACACAAGGCCACACCCACACCGCGCGCGTCGGCGTCGGCGTCGGCGTGGTCCACTCCACGGCCCCGCCACAGCCACCACCGGCAGCGCGGCTGCTGTCTCTCGGCGAGCCCACCATCGCGAGCAATCGGACAGGCAGAGCCAGACAGGGCGGGGCAGACACGCGCACGCGGCCGCACGTTGCGTCGCCTCGGCCCTCGGGGGAAAAAAGCTAGGTGACCCCCCCCCCCCCCCCCCCCTGCCTTTTCGCATTAGCGACGCCATCAGCCATCCAGACGTAGCTTGCACGGTGCTTAGTCCTAGCTCGTTAGCATCATGATGCACAAGCACTTCTGCGATTTATTTTTTCTGCCGTCTAGCTAATTTCCGTGTGTGTGTGTGTGGAGGTGTACAGGACGAGACGGCTTTACCCGTGGACCATGCCACTACGGGGTTAGCGGCGGCAGCAGAATGTGTTAGGTTCGCTGATCGGGTGGTTCGGTAGGGGCTCAGTGCATTTATTGGTGGTGCTTATCGGCAAGACAGCATCTGGCATTCTGGCGTGCGAGCTAATTCTGCACGATGCTAGCAACACATCAGCGGTGAAACCTTTTTGTAAGCGGCGGTGAGATTTTCTTCATCACGAGAGCACCTGCGAGATCCAGGATTTTCCACGGACCAAAACCAAACCAGTGTTGCAGGTAATTGACCTTGGAGGAGCAATAAAGTAGCTCGAGTTACGATTAGAGTATGGCACCTTAGGTACGGGCGGTACGTGGAGGACGCAGCTGAAACCGAAAGCAAAGGGGGCGCGGCGAGTACAGCACGCCGACAAGCTTAAACGGTTATATTTTTTTTCGTGGAGCTTAAACAGTTATTAAGCGTCGCTTAAGCCTAAGCGGCGGCTGCTCCGATATCACATCGTTTGTTTATTCGCAACGGGGTCGAAGCCGTGGTAGTAGTACTGCTTTGTTGTCAGTCAACTGACCGTGATCAGACAAGGGGTGCTCCAAAAATGGTTGAGGTGGGGTTTGTAAAACGGCTTCGCACTTTTTCTTTATGTGAATATACTGTGTTGTGTTCTAAAAGGGTGAGGTGGCAAGAATAATACCAGCGAGAAAAAGAAGAATATTGATTGCAAAAACCTCACTTTCCAACAGTCTATTCTCTTATCTGCAGAGCCAAGAGCGGGAGCAGCAGCCGTGCTGCAATTAATTTCAACTCAATTTCACAGTGCTACTGTGCGAGCTTTTGCTACTTTTGTATCTGAAGACTTCTTAAATCCAGAGAACCAAAAAGGAGAGAGAGAGAGAGCGCTCGCAAGCCAGCCCAAGAAATGCTTCGTCCTCACCTCCCTCCCCCCTCACCGCGCCCTCAATCCCCCCATCATCATTTCTGAGCCTCCTCTCACATCCCAACTCTTCCCTGTCATCTGTAGTTCTTGGGATCCCAGATTTTGGCTGGCCGGCCGGCTGCACCGGGAGCTGTAAAAGGCTGGATTTTCTTCGGTCATGGAGGCTTGGCCCGATCCGTTGAGGCTCGGGCGGCGGAGTGGCTCGTGGACCAGGTCTGGTTCGTATTGGTTCATATGATTCTGGCGGTTTGATTGGTCCACAGATCAGAGCAAGCTAAGGTGTTGTTCTAGGCTAGATAGGTAGTGTGGTGGATTCGTCGGTTTGGCGCCTGGTGGGATCTCGGGGTGGTTCACTTCAACGTTAGGTGGTCTGGGCAGATCCCAATTTGCTGCTGTGGCTGATTTCTGCTGGTGGGAGACTTCTGAGGTCTTCGTTGCTTGTGTTCAAAGATGATTAAACAGATCCTTGGCAGGCTGCCGAGGAAGCCGGGGAAGGGCGATGGCCGGGATACTGTTGTGGGCAACGGCAACGAGCCGTCAAATTCTTACAGTGTTCCGAGGAGTGTGGAGCCGGGAATCAAGAGAGCCGGAAATGGGGATTATCCAGTACCAGCTGGCCTGACTCCTGGCCCGGTGATGAATGGGGCTGTGGTGTATCAGTCCAACGAGCCACTGCCCGCGTTCAAGGATGTGCCTGCGTCTGAGAAGCAGAACTTGTTTGTGAAGAAGGTGAACCTGTGTTGTGCCATGTATGATTTTGCAGATCCAACGAAGAACTTGAAGGAAAAGGAGGTGAAGCGTCAGACGCTTATGGAGCTTGTTGATTATGTCACTTCTGCTAATGGCAAGTTCCCTGAAGTTGTCATGTCGGAGATCACCAAAATGGTGTCGATTAACTTGTTCCGGAGCTCCAACCCAACTCCTCGTGACAACAAGGCCATCGAGGGAGTTGATCTGGAGGAGGACGAGCCTCTCATGGACCCGGCATGGTCACACTTGCAGGTCGTTTATGAGATTTTCTTGAGATTTGTAGCATCACAGGAGACAGATGCAAAGCTGGCCAAGAGATACATAGATCATTCCTTCATACTTAGACTGCTAGATCTTTTTGACTCAGAGGACCCTAGGGAAAGGGACTATCTGAAGACGATACTCCATCGAATATATGGGAAATTCATGGTTCATCGCCCTTTCATCAGAAAAGCAATCAACAACATCTTCTACAGGTTCATATTCGAAACAGAAAAGCATAATGGCATTGCAGAGTTATTGGAGATCCTGGGTAGTATAATCAATGGTTTTGCCCTACCATTAAAGGAAGAGCACAAATTGTTCCTTGTCCGTGCATTGATCCCTCTTCACAAGCCAAAGTGTGTATCGATGTACCATCAACAGCTATCGTATTGCATTACGCAGTTTGTTGAGAAGGACTGTAAACTTGCTGACACGGTTATTAGGGGCTTACTGAAATATTGGCCTGTGACAAACAGTTCAAAGGAGGTCATGTTCTTGGGTGAACTAGAAGAGGTTTTAGAGGCAACACAGCTTGCAGAATTCCAAAGATGCATGGTTCCACTTTTCCGTCAGATTGCCCGGAGCATGAACAGCTCTCATTTTCAGGTCAAAATCTCACTGGGCCTATCCTCAAAGCTTGTCATGCAGTTCGTCTAAACTTGTTTGTTGGTTCTTCCAGTCTATTCCCTTGCTTTGTTTAAGTCTCTGATTTGACAATTGTTTGCCTGCTTATCCACATTCATTACTTGCTAATATCTAATTAGCTATAAAATTGTTCCCTAAACATGATATTATTAATATTGAAGGTGTCTCCAGGCTTCACTGTTTTTGTGTATAATTGTGCACATGGGTTTTCAATTGTTTTAAACATATTCTAATATGTAGTCATGATTCATGACCAGTAAAAGAAAATGCTTGTACTCGGTTATTTCTCTTGTGCCTCGTAATAATTAATTACAAAATCAGCATATTGGTTTTTCTTACCTGAGATTGGTATATTCTTGCTGGTACACATACCATTTAGGTCTGTTTCATTTTTGACCTTTCTCATACCTTACTTCTATAACTGATATGTTGCATGAGCATGATAAGACATTTATGGATTTGTGTACCCACCGTCTCAGTAATCAGGTTGGTGACGAATGAAATGTTTTCTCGTTTAATGTCTATGTATAATTTATCCCACTTGTACTGATCTGTAAGACTCTTTACCTTCTGTAGTCTTTGTCAACAAGAGTTTAATGTAGCAATATAGAATTTGTTTTTCTGCCAAAGTAAATAACAATTACAAGCCACCAAAATTTTGCATTATATGGCTTGTGGTGAAAATATTTTACCTTTTATTTGTTATTATTATTGTTGCTGGACTGCTTCAATGGATGCACTACATTTGTATAAATGTATGACTGTCAAAGCCTATGCATTTTGTGACTGCCATTCCTGTGCTGGTCATTCGTAAAACAGGTCTTGGACGTAACCATAAGTTTCGGCTATGTTGCTGCTATCCGCTTCTTGACCGATCATTATAGCCAATAAGTAATGATTGTGTACTAATGCCTCTTGGACCCAATGATTTGAACAGACCGTATTTTTGTTTGGAATCTTCATTTACTGTATCATGTCTTTTTTGTTGACTGTCTTTGTTCACATGAACAGTTAGTAGCTTACATATAATAGAATACGAACACTATATTTAGCTAGCTGCCAGTTACCTCGTTGATGCATAAATACACGGCATTCGGTGGTTGTGACTTTTATTTTCCTTCTTGTCTATTCGTAGGTTGCAGAGCGGGCTCTGTTTCTCTGGAATAATGATCACATTGAGAACCTGATTAAGCAGAATTACAAGGTGCTTTTACCTATTATCTATCCAGCACTTGAGAAAAATGGCAGAGATCATTGGAACCAAGCTGTGCAGAGTTTGACATTGAACGTACGCAAGATCTTCTCTGATCATGATTCTGCATTTTTTGGGGAGTGTGCTCGGAAGTTCAATGACGATGAACTCAAGCAGGAAGAATCCAATTCGAAGCGAGAATCCCTGTGGAAACGCTTAGAGGAAATGGTTTCCTCCAAACCCGGTGAAAACAACCCCTCGGGCACACCCAATGGAAAATCTAGTCAAGCAGCTGGCTAGAATACCATCATAATAGCCGCAATTGTGCAACTCTTTAACTCCGTGCGATTTCCTGGGAACATTGGGTTGTGATTTAGTGTTGAATTTTTTGTTGGTGAGTTGGTTTCCCCCTCTTCTAGGGTGGGGGTAGGACGTGCTTTGGTTTAATTAGAACTGTATGATTACAATGTATACACACAAGAATTTATGAGAGATTTGTCATGTGTAGTGACATTAATCAGAATTCTCATATAGTCCAATAAACAGTTTTGATTTTGGTTGCGGGTATGCAATTGGGTTTATTTAACATTATGATATCGTTCCGTGTTATCTATGCTATACTTTGTAACACGATGCTGCCACTGCCACGAAGCATGGTTTGCATAAAGCAACCGTTTGTTTTTGGAGCAACAGAAGTAACAGCTCCGATTTATGCAACTAGTACCAGTACGATCATAACGACAGGAAATTTGACTGAATTCATCACAGAAGCAGCATGCACAATGATTTCCTGCGTTTTATCGATCAGTTAGCTTACATAACGCAATTTTCAAAGTTTAATAACGCAGATATTCCTGAGACTTCATGACCCTGCGCAAAGTTAAAAGTGCTGTTCGTACACCGTCGGAGCAAAAGGAAATACGGTACCCAGAGACGTGCTGCCAGACCAGAGCATGAAAGCCTACAGGTCACGGTAACTCGTGATAGCATTGATTTTTTATTTTCTTGACCTTAATAAGCGTTGGTTTCAGGAACTAAGATCTCTAGTAGCAGAATGATCCCATACTGAAATGAAACAAATAGATGAATTTATCACAAAAGCGTCAACTAGAAGTGATCCATGTAGTTAGCGTACAAACACGATTTCAAAGTTGAAATAGATATCCCTATAAGCCTTCTTGACCTGGCAAAAAGTTAAGTACAGCTCGTACACCTCCAGGACTAAAGCAAATAATTCATAAACCATACGCAGGAAGCTTGAGCAAAAGGTCCAGGCGAAGAGCTGCAACAGCCTGAAAAATGCCTATAGGTCAATAACTCTTGATAGCTTCTGGATACGGTTCAGTAGGAAATCTCCTTGCTTGATGGTTGCCTGGTAGAAGGCATTCCTGGCATCAGGTCGGTTTGTCTCCAGGACACCAGCAACTTTATCTATCTTGCAGTGGAGCTTTCCAGCAGCAATAAAGCGTGACAATTCCCTGCACCAAAGTGACACAATGATCTTACACACTAGTGATATGGGTTATGAATGCCATACTAGAATACAAGTGCTAGCATATGTTAAACTTACTGGTCAATGAAATCGATTGTCACACCAAAAGCAGCAGCCATTGCTTCCATCGTCACACTCTTGTAGGATTCCAGAAATTGCGAATAGACAACAATGCGCACTTCACGCATGTAGTAGCGGAAATGAGGCTGCAGGTAACGGTCCAACTTGATCTGTTCTGTCAAGCCAGCTGAGAAATATACAGCAGATATGAGAAATCTGAACATAACCCACAACAACATAAAAGCTACAGGAACATTCTTGAACATTAGTAAACTGAAGATGATGGAGAAGTATTACGGTTATGTTACTTACAGAACGCAATAAAAAATGATTTGTACTGGCAATTGTACAGAGAATTGAGAAACTCGGAGAGGTGAGGTACTTTGCCAATAACAGCAAGGATCTCAGGTGCATCTACAACCTGTCAAGATCATTTTTTAGTCAAGCATCCAACACAATAAAAATCCGACTTCAGGAAGCGAAGCTGAATACCTTTTGCTTTAGAGATACACGATCCAGTGTAATAACACTTGTGAGGACCGTGTAGAAGATAAATGTATCATAGGGGAACAACTCATATGTCGTGAAAGTTGAAATGGAATCCAAGAATAAGCTGGCAGCTTTCTTGAAGTTTCTAGTTGCCATGCAGTACAGGCCTTCATACACTTTCAATCTGTTCTTCCTCTCCCAATCACCTCCCTCCTCAAACAAACTTCAACAAGGCGAACCAATTTTCTTTGTATCAGACTTCACAATGCAAATACAGCAGAAAGTAAAATAGAATAGCTAAGGAAACACCAGGCTTACTTTTTGGCCTTGTCAATGGATTTTGAGATCAGATCAAAGTCCATATAGAAAAGCCCTATTTGGAGTGTGTAGAAAACCAGGTCCATTTTCTGGCCAACAGCTACAGTTTTCCCTTCAGTTACTTTAAGCTGCTCCAGTGCTTTTTCCTGAAATACATATTACCCACACAAGATAAGCATGTCTGGAACACGGATTGAAAAGCCTAAAAGTTTTCAAAGACACAAGATGCATACCTTCTCCCCAACCCTTATGAAATACAAGGATTTGGCAAGATGGGCTTCACGCACTTCACTCTCACCCAAATTCTCCTCAGCATCAGCAATCCTTTAAGCATAAGTTATATTAACCAAAAGAAGTCAGTACTGGACAGACATTGAAGCACAATGGCAACTCAAGAGTCTGGGATATACCATAAGGTAAAAAAAAAACGGCTAGTCTAGTTCAGAATCTAGGTGAGGTGGCTACAGAATTTTACTTGGAAGTAACTGTTTGTAAGCATAATAGTAGGCAGCTAATTAAACAACCGACTTCCCTCGACTTGATCATCGATTTGCTTGTACACATAGCACTTATCTTTTTACCATCGTCCATAATTTCTTGTAAAGTTTTGTGATCTAAAGTTGGTTGACATTAGTTTTCATCTACTATTATCCACTACTCACCATCTGATTTTGCATAGTTTAGATGAACAATGACCAAGACAATTCGCCGAGCCCATAATGCAAGGCAACACCATTCAATTGATGAATTCAACTAGCTCATAAGGTCGTGAAATAAGAATAGTTATCCTTTTTTTTTTGAACTCATAGTTATCGATTATTGACTGCAACAACAAACACAAATCAGACCCATCAACTACAGAACTGCGTTCACAGTGCATAACCCACATATCCAGTGTGCAGCAGGGCTAAATTATCAGCGAACCCACCAGAGAAGTCAAATTATGAATCCAGCACTAATGCATCAACACCGCAGCATGAAATCCTAGGACCAAGCGTAGAAATCGAGCAGGAAAAGGACGTGAGCGGCGAGATCCACTCACTTCTCGTCGAGCTTCCGGACCTCCTCTTCGATCCTGGCGCGCATCTCGGCGAGCAGCGCCGCGTCCATCTCCAGCACGCCGTCCGCCGCCAGGGACTCGTACAGCGACGCCATGTCTGCACAAACCACGGCAGCCAGATCAAATCCAAATCCTCAGACCCTACCGGCAGCTAGAAGCAGGCTCTAGGAGAAGGCAAGAGCTGCTATTACCATCGGATTTGACAACGGCGAGGACGTCGGCGCGGAGGTCGACCTTGGCGAGGTCGTCGACGTCGGGATGCGAGAGCAGAAACAGCTTGTGTGCCAGCACCAGGTGCGGCTGCTGCTGCCCTTCCTCTCCGCCGCCGTCCATGTCGCCGCCGCGCTTTGCTTTCGCCGCAAGAAGGTCGGGAGAGAGGAGCGGAGCGGAGCGGAGCAGAGCAGAAAAGGAGGCTTCCACAATTCGCAGCACGGCGAGAAGAAAATAATACTATGTGCGAGTACAAAGTTAGTACTAAAGGAGACGTGTATCTATCTGGGCCGTAGTCACGATCGGTCGGCTGCAGAGCACCAAGATCTCTAGAGCATTGTGTAAAGAGCGAACAGCGAAGCGAAACACCGACCGAGCCCAACTCGCGACCGTCCCAAACTCCGACCCGAACCCAACCCAAAACCTCCCCGTCGCCGAAACCCTTGTCACGATGGCCGCCGCCGCCGCCGCCGTGCCCATGGCGGCCGAGCAGCAGCCGCGCCGCCGGAAGCCGGCGCCGGGACGCGGGGGCGTGGTCCTCCCCGCGGGACTCTCCGAGGAGGAAGCGCGGGTGCGGGCCATCGCGGAGATCGTCTCGGCGATGGGGGAGCTCTCGCGGCGCGGGGAGGACGTGGACCTCAACGCGCTCAAGTCCGCCGCGTGCCGGCGGTACGGGCTGGCGCGGGCGCCCAAGCTGGTGGAGATGATCGCCGCCGTGCCCGAGGCCGACCGCGCCGCGCTGCTGCCGCGCCTTCGCGCCAAGCCCGTGCGCACGGCGTCGGGCATCGCGGTGGTTGCCGTCATGTCGAAGCCGCACCGGTGCCCACACATCGCCACCACGGGGAACATCTGCGTCTACTGCCCGGGAGGTCCCGACTCCGACTTCGAGTACAGCACGCAATCCTACACTGGATACGAGCCCACCAGCATGCGCGCCATTCGGGCAAGGTGATTGAACTCGCTGGCTGTTGATGCCACCGATTAATACTGCATACTTAGCTTTTTGGATTGCTTGATTGAGGGTGAGTTGTACTGTGCAGTGAGCGACCTTAAGGTGCTCTACTTTAGATTTGTTCAAAACTGTGCTGAATTGCATGTCTGAACTTACCATACTGCTAATCCATTGCTTTCATTTACAAGTTTAACATTACAAATGGAATTACCATGCGATACAAAAACTAGCAAAAGGTAAGGTAGAATTGTTGTATGTGCTACCTTGTGTTTCTTTCTTTCTTTTTTTTTTTTTGACAATTACCTTGTGTTTCTTTGAGGCTTCTGAACATGGGACTGGGAGTGTAGTACCTTTCACTTTCAGTGTGTGCCACAAGTCTGGCAGTAGGGTAAAAGTATTATATCAACAGTTATTTATGCTAGTAAGGCAGCCACTTGATAGCATAGGACTTGACCATGTTTCACAATGCTCCAATGCGATAAAACCATGGTGATTGCTAGATTTGATACCAGTTGTTCCATTAAATGTTTTTTGTGATTGTGCATACAACTATAACTGGAGTTTTGGCATTTGAAGACTACAAATGATACAGAACCATTATCTTCCTCTTAATGGAATACGCACCCAGGTGCATTTGCAGAAAAAAAAAAAGATACAGAACCATTATTACTTATTAGTGTAGGCAAAGTATACTTTGTTGCTAACGAAATTAGAAGGTACACCAATTCCACTAGGGATCTTTGGGTGCAGTAATAATCTTATAACCATGGATTCTGTATATATTAATGAAATGTTAATGTGTCGTGGTTATTTAAACTGCTTCACAGATATGCTTTCAGCAGTTTTTTTTTTAATATTGATTCTGATTTTAGGTACAATCCATATGTGCAAGCTAGAAGCAGGATAGATCAGTTAAAGAGGCTCGGACATAGTGTGGATAAGGTTTGTCCATAATCCAAGGGAGCTTTTCCTCTTTGATTTTCTAGTTATGTTTGTTACATTTTGTGTTGCAGATTGAATATCTGGTTATGTTTGTTATATTTTTTTTAGTTACAATCCTTATGATTGTTACATGACTTGAGTATACATTGCAGGTTGAGTTCATTTTGATGGGTGGGACCTTTATGTCTTTACCAGCTGATTATCGTGATTACTTCATCAGAAATCTTCATGATGCTTTATCAGGACACACTTCTGCTAATGTTGAGGAGGCCGTTTGTTATTCGGAACATAGTGCTGTTAAATGTATTGGTATGACAATTGAGACGTAAGTATCATTGCATAATCTTTCCGCATGTCTTAATTTCCTTTGAAAGTAAGCATTTTGCCCATCAATCATGCTCGATTTTCTTCTGAAACAATATTTTTTGTTCATATAATTCCCAGGAGACCTGATTATTGCTTGGGACCTCACCTGCGCCAGATGTTGTCCTATGGTTGCACTCGTTTAGAAATCGGTGTTCAGAGTACATATGAGGATGTTGCCCGTGACACAAATAGAGGCCACACAGTGGCTGCTGTTGCTGATTGCTTTTGCTTGGCAAAAGATGCTGGATTTAAAGTAATTATTTGTTCCATAGTTTGCATTCTTACTTTTTTTAACATTTTTTTCGAACAGCAAGTTCTTGCTTTGTTATGGATTGTTCTAATATTCCTTCTGGCAGGTGGTTGCCCACATGATGCCAGACTTACCAAACGTGGGAGTCGAAAGAGACATGGAAAGCTTTAGAGAATTTTTTGAAAGCCCAGCATTTCGAGCAGATGGTCTAAAGATTTATCCAACTCTTGTGATTCGTGGAACTGGTCTTTATGAACTCTGGAAAACCGGCAGGTAATCCGACTATTATTTCTTAGATTTTAGGGTGGAAAACTTTTGTACTAGTGACAGGCACTAAAAAAACTGTCACTAACTTTGCTGGTGACAATGCTGTATTACAGATATAGAAACTATCCACCTGAGCTACTGGTAGACATTGTAGCAAGGATTCTGTCTATGGTACCACCATGGACACGTGTTTATCGTGTCCAGAGAGATATCCCAATGCCTCTTGTTACTTCTGGTGTTGAGAAAGGTAACCTTCGTGAGCTTGCTTTGGCGCGAATGGAAGATTTGGGCTTAAAATGCCGAGATGTCAGGACTCGTGAGGCAGGGATTCAGGTAAATCTGCTATGTAGTATAATAATTTTCTCATGCTTATATATAAGTTAATTAGGGATGTGTTCTCATTTGTGGATCTGTGTAGGATATCCATCACAAAATCAGACCAGATGAAGTAGAACTAGTCAGGCGTGACTATGCTGCAAATGAGGGTTGGGAGACGTTCCTCTCATATGAGGATACACGGCAGGTATATAGCCTGTTATTATCTAGTTTGTTTGACTACACTGATGTGAATTTTGATTTATGCTACCTTCTAATGTGATTGTAGACTAGTTTCTGTGCTTTGGAATCCTTTTGTTTCTCCACACAGTTAATGATAACTCTTGTTGTTGGCAATTGTTTGAAAGATGTCTACACTAGACCTGATTGAATATGTTGATATTATTCAATACTACTCACAAAATTCTTTTGATTGAATTTTACAGGATATCCTGATTGGCCTGTTGCGCTTGCGTAAATGTGGCCGCAATGTTACGTGCCCCGAACTTGTAGGAAGGTGTTCAATTGTTCGGGAACTTCACGTATATGGCACTGCAGTCCCAGTGCATGGTCGTGATACAGACAAACTACAACATCAGGTGAATCTTGTATTTTCATGTAGACAATAGGATCACCACACGTTGCATTTGTCCACTGCATTAAAGCACCATATATCTTACCATATTTGTTAGATTAATCCTTCTGTTGGTCTGTCAGTTAGATGTCAGTCAGGTTAGTTAGGCTGCTAGGAGCATATGCGCTTAGTTGGTCATGGAAGAATTTTAGGTGACCACTAAGGTCACTATTGGCAGGCCACTAATGCCATGGTTAGTTTTCCTTATAAGCTTTCTATGGGGTAATACATAACCAGAAAACGCATAAGGTTTCAGCAGCAGCACATATTTAGTCAATTATGGTCACTGTTCTGAACTGACAACGTTGATGTGATCTTGTGTTTCATATAACATCAATTTTATGGTAGGATAATAGTGCTTTGCTAAAGGCTGAAGGTTTGACTACAGTTTACTTTCTTTAGCCAAAACAAAATAATTTATTGTTTCAAATATCATATTTCCTAGCTTTCAATCAATTCAGTCAATGGTTTGTTACTTTGTCTTTTGTAGGATTATCTGTATAATAATTGTGAATCATTGGATCTAGATCTAGTGGCTCAAGGAGGTGATTGAAAGTTGCCCAAACTTTCAGTCAGCTAAAAATTAGCAAGTCCCTACAAATATTAGTTAAAACTAATCTACAAACCCAGCCATTCTGGAATATATCGAGTATCAGTGCTTCCTGCTGGATATATCCTCCCTTCCCTAATCAGTACTTTAAGGTCATTTTTGTTTATTTTGATGCCTGTTAAACATCTCTGTACCAATTTTTCTGTTTAGATATTTAAACATTGTCTTGATGTTAATGGCTGAGCCAACGATTTGTTTTATCTTGATGCATTGATAGGGATATGGAACTCTCCTAATGGAAGAAGCAGAAAGAATCGCTCGCTCAGAGCATCGTTCGAAGAAACTGGCTGTGATATCCGGAGTAGGAACTCGTCACTATTATAGAAAGCTAGGATATGAACTGGAGGGACCGTATATGGTGAAGTGTCTGTCTTAATATGTTGGGGCCCTAATATGTTTCACTGCCCCCTCCTATGTTAATGGTGATTTGTATCTTATGTCTGGTTAATTCTTTTTGAGGATTGAGTAATCTTACATCTTACTCTGTAGTGTAACAAAACAAATTTTGCCGTGTCATGCAGAAGTTGATTCACATTCCAATATGCAATTCCTAGCTACTCATTGAAATAGAATCTGACCCTAAACAAAGTATTCTACAGCTGACACATTAACTTGGTGAGACTGACCCTCAACAAAGTATTCTACTTGAGTCGTTGACTTCGAGCAAGTATAAGAATGAACAAGATGGTATACATGGAACATACGGTGGTCAATATTTTTATGTGTCATTTGAAATTGTTTAGCCTAACCAATTTGCTGGGCATTATAAAAGCTTTGGAATTGTTCTCGCCTAGCCAATTTGTTTGGGACTAGAAAAGCCTTGTTGTTTTTGCTGCATTTGACTTGATATTTGTTAGTGGAAAGACAAGTGGCTTCGCAGGCCCTTCTGCAGAACGGACTGAAAGAGCTGCCGATCCGTAAACTTTCAGGATAACATATTCTCGGGTAAAATATATAATTCCAAATTAAAATAATACATTCTTGTTGGTAGTATATGGTTTGAATCCTAGAAAAACGGGCGCACCTCCCTCGTGCTGCTCTCTTCCTCGCTCGTGAAGCGGTAGTGGACGCTCGCCCGAGGAGGAGAACAAGCTCTGCGCTCCTACATCACGCGGCAACTGGCGCCTCATCCCCAAGAACGCTGGTACGCCAGTGCGCCGGTACGTCACCGTCGTCCTCTGAATTTGTCACCTGAGTGTGCGTCGTCGTCCACTGACGTGGGGTCGGTTGTTGCGCATCTTATGATGACAGGTAACAGGTTGCAGCGATGCGGGAAGAGCTACCAGCTCCGGTGGACGAACTACCTGCGGCCAGATCTCAAGCACGGCGAGTTCATGAACGGTTCTGTCCCTCGTGTCTTCTGCGAGCAGTTTCTTTACCTGGGCAGATCTCAAGCACGGCGACGTTTCGCAAATGGTTGGTGATCACGATTTCACGAGTCACGACGCAACTGCTGGGGCAGGCCACGACGTCGAGAACCACTGGGGAACGCCAAACTCAAGAAGTGCAGGCATTGGCCAAGGAGAGCTACGATGGAATCTGGCCGAATTAGGACCTTCAAACACACGTGCATCCTCCGGGTCTGAAATTCTTGTTTTTTTTTTTTTTTTTGCGGGGAAAAAATTCTTGTTGTTAGAGCAAGCTCGCCAGTGTAAATTTGCACTAACACATTGCTGCTGCAATCGTGCTCGTGGCATGAAATGTTCGACGTGTACATGAAAGCTGTGATGGATATAATCTGGAACCATTTTTCCTCATTTCTCTTGGTGTTGCTACTGTTTGACAGGGGGCTCAATTATGTCTATATTATGCAATGTGACTCGATTTAAATATAGTATAATACCATCTCATCCGCAGTTGAAAGTATGACCGGTAGAACTTGTACTTGTTCTGTCGCTGGTCACAATGACAGATTGACAGCATAGTAAGCACACAGATGTCCATCATCCGAGGCAGTTTTCATTCGTGTGATGACAACAGAAATCCTACCACTCGTCATATTGGACGTTTTCATGGACATCTGCGGCCCTCGCATTGTGCCCGATTGGTCGGGAAAGCGTAGTGAACTGAAGCAGCATCGATCGAACATTTCGGACTTGCTGAATACTCCACATTCCGTGCTGCCAAGGACAGCCTGAAGCGCTGGCAGCGGACGGAGGTGGAGGACAAGAAGGTGCTGTCCTATTTAACTGTCCTAGATCACGCGGTAATACGGCACGAGCAGCTGGCGCTTCATCTCTAGGAACGCCAGTACGTCACCGTTCTCTGAATTCATAACCTCAGCGTGTGCATCGACTGAGCGGGAGTCGCTGTTTGAGCACCGTCTGATGACAGGGTTGCACTGTCGGTTCCGGTGGTCGGTGGACCAACGACCTGCGGCCGGACCTCATCAGGCCGCGAGTTCACTGACGCCAAGGAACAGACCATCATCATCAAGTTGCACTTGCACGCCGTCATCGGTAACATGCCATGTGACACCCGGCTCTCCCCTTGGTACTAGTTATTTAATACCCCTATGTGAGTGCGACGAGCTTTGAAAGATGTACCGTGACGTTTTGCATGCAGATGGTGAGTGATCGTGCTGTGCAGCTCCTGTACGGACAAGAGGACAAAGACGTGAAGAACCACGGGAACACCAAGCTGAAGAAGAAGCGGTATGCGGGATGGACATCGATCCCGTCACCCACAAGCCGTCCTCCCACCTCATGGCCGAGAGGCGAGATCGCCACCACGCAGGCGCCCCAGCAGGTGGCCCGCCTCGCCGAGGCCGCGCGCAGGTGCTTGTTTCAAGGACGAGATGTCACACACCTCCTCACCAAGAAGCACGACATGGATGTGTCGTGCTCACACGACGGGTCATGTACCCAATCTCCTAGAGAGAGGCACATGTTGCTGGAGGGGAAGAGGAACAGGCGGAGGGGCGGCGACGCCTGTTGAGGAGAGAGGAGGAGCAGGGTGGTGGTGCCTGCGCGAACTGAGAGGAGGACGGGTGACGCCCATAGGAAGAGCAAAAAATGAGGAGTGAGGATGAAGCAGTAGCGAGGACGTGCCGTGTTGGTCCACCTGCCATGTCTGATAGGGCCGCCTTAAAGGGCTTGTGCTCGAGCTAGCACAACGAGATTGCAACCAAGCCCATGCATGACCCGTAATGGGCCTCGTGCTGGCACAGCCCATAAGCTTCCAAGTCGGGCCATGCTCGGGCCAAAATCATTGTGTTTTGGGCCGGCCTGTTTAGCACGACTCAAGTAGCCATCTATAGCTTTGTATTTTGTGTCGTTGGCTTATTCGCAAGGCAGTCCGGAAGGTCAGAAGCTGTTTCTCCAGAAATCTGATTTTTTAAGGAGAAGCGTGGTGGGGAGAAGTTGTCCCAAACAGGGGCTTAAGTCTATGCTAACATTGACGCATGTTAGAGCAGCATAGAGCTCTGTGAGCAGCAGTGATAAAGCACAGATCAAATCGTGCTCTCTATTTGGTCCCGTACAAGGCAAGAGGGCATGTCATCATGAAGCTCAATGTGGATCTCACGATAGGTGGTGGCCGATGGGCACGGTGAACGTCGAGTGGAAGGTAGAGGGATGGGTCAAAGTCGTGCGACATTGTGTTTGTTTATTTTCAAATTTGATTGTTTATTAATCTTGGTCAGTGAATTTGAAGGTTTTGATTTATATGGATTGTATCATATTCTTTATTTTTTACAACAACTGATAGTGATATGGAGTCAGATTAACCTCAAAACCCTCAAACTATGCAGTTCATCGAGGTATTGGAAATAGAAGCTAAGCATTTTTAGACATCATAGGTTGCTATTGGTGACATGGAACTTTCACACTTTTTGGTTGTTTGTGTCACATTCCATTCCATGTAATGTTCAGTGCCTCTACCTAAACAATTGTTCCCAACCTACCTATGTTTAAAACTGTGTAGCTTAAGATGTTGTCTTTAAAATTTGTACACTACACTATTGTTGATGTTGAAGCATAGAAACCTTTTCTTTTGCCTAGGTACAATATCCATTTGTTGCCCATATCATTTTTTAATCAAACACCTGTTGTGCGTTGCTATTAATGTGAATATTTTCTTGCTGCATAATAACATTCAAATTGACTATTCAAACTTGCTTTATACAATATTCTTCTGTAGAGAGCGCAAAAACATTTTATTTCTAGATTTCAAGGTTATGAAGTTTGTATATCGAACATTAATTCAGTTGCTCTTACACTCTATTATGTAAAACTTGGTTGTGAATGTTTAGAATTTGAATGTTAATTAGTAGTATTGCTGGAAGGTCTTGCTGTGATCGGTATTGTTACAATACATTTGTAAGTAGGTCATGGTTAAAAGATCCCTATATCAATGTTTTCTTTTTTCTTTGTAGTCCACCACATCACCTGGATGGGTAGGCTAAGGAGGTGCAGGAGCAGCACCAACAGCAACCACAATAAGTCTTTCTGTTTTTTGTTGTTGGAAATCCCTTTATAATGTTGTCCGTATCATTTTTTTTTGTCAAACACCTGTTGTATGTTGCTATTAATGTAAATAACATTAAATTTGACTATTTAAACTCACTTCATCAAATATAATATTGGCGACATAATATTGGCGCACGTTTATCCTTTGTTGCCACCTTGTACTTATCAACACGACTAAAGTATTATCTCAGCACTGGAATCAAGCTTATCACTTGCATCTGAATGTATTGGCTGTAGCAGTTGCCCAACTAGTCAATGTACCTCAGATTATTGTTGACCCTACAGATATTTCTCAAGTAGAACTTGAACCCGACCCTACAGATGTTCCTCAGCTAGAACTTGAACCTGCTCCTGTACTGCTCCCTCAACTTGTGGGTTATCTTTTAGAGACCAGCAATCTG
Organism: Eleusine coracana subsp. coracana; assembly: GCA_032690845.1. Taxonomy (NCBI): domain Eukaryota; kingdom Viridiplantae; phylum Streptophyta; class Magnoliopsida; order Poales; family Poaceae; genus Eleusine; species Eleusine coracana. The sequence continues at coordinate 9,997,223 of CM064424.1, forward strand.
ACACGTAGGGGAAGAACTAGTCTACCACATTATGCCATACCTTATCTTGAGTTTACTTTTTTCTAGGCATGATCCTCAGATAATAGCTGCTCACTCTGGTTTTTTGCTTGCCATAATAACTGATTTACTCCAGATATTTTAACAATCTCTTCTTATCAGTATCTGTAAAATCCTTTTTTTATCACATTAGTTTTATATTGATTTTCCTAAACTACTACAACTAATATCGTTAAAATGCTCTTCCCCTTTTACTATGTTGTTTATTTCTTTATTTTGGTTTTTTCATTGCTCCTTCAAGTAACTTCTAATAAGGCCAGACTCAATTCATCCATTGGGCCTGATTCAAACTACGAAAACACTATACTATTAACTCACTAGTTTTAAAAAAAGTAACTTAATAGTTGTATCCATTATACATGGTAAGTGTCCTATATATTTTTTATTATATTCAATTGGTAAGCATCCGATCTTTTTTTAATAATGGATTGTTTTTTTCATTGGGTGTCTCCTTGCTTGAAGGTATGAACTTGCATTTACCTAGATAAAATGTTGTGTATATGTTGGTATATGTTTAGTGAGCTACCAAGCCATGTGTGAACATACTAATGACTTAATATAATCAAATAATATTCTATATTATTTTATTTTCAAACCTAGTATGATTTTTATCATAAATAGTTTACTTATGTTCTTAATCTTGAAACTTTTTGTGCATATTTTTTGGACACCTTCAATGTATAACATGTGTAAGGCATGTAACTTGGATTAAAAATGGAAGTATGTTATGAACAGTGAAAATGTTATATGCATTTTCTTTGCTAACTTGTACATATTATCTTTGTGTTATTTAGTAATTTTACCTATGTGTTTTATCAATAAGGTTTGTGATCTAAACATATTTTCTATTGTATCAAAAGATATGCAAAATATGCACAGTGTGTAAACCGGAAAATTAAGGTAAAAGAAACTTTTTACTATTTAAAACAAAAAAATATATAAACTATAATTTAGAAATAAAATTTGTTATTCACATACTTGTCCTAGGTTACATGAACCTACAGATGCTTGAATTGTGTGCCAAGCAGGGTTTTAATAACCGGCAAAAACCGGCCGGTTATCTTAGTTAACTGGAAAACCAGTCCCAGCCGGTCACGCTAACCGGCTAGTTAACCTAAAAAAATCGGACCTAGTTACTGTAGGAGACGGCTAATCTGTCGATTTCTCTGATTAACTGCCTAATTTTTTACCGAACCGAGCCGGCTGGTTATATCGATTTTTCAATCCCTGACGCCAAGTAGCGGCTGTCCTCGTCACGAGATTGGGCCATTCGAGGAGGCGAAGGAGACGCTTGAATTGTGCGCCAAGTAGCAGCTGCCCCTGAATCATTTTTCTATTTTTTTTTTGTGCAAAAAATTCATAACGCCCGAGCTCGCGCATCCTCGTAGCGATGGGGCGCCCGTTATCGCGCGGCGAGGCAGACGACGGCAGATGCGTTACAATCCTGGCATGTGGCCCTGTGCCTAGGACCCTGCAAGCGTAGAGTTCCCGGGCACGAGCACAAGTGGCAGCACAAATCGCCATGCCGCCATGCGCCGCGCATGAAGATGACTAGCGAGTCAAAGTGATGGTGGTGGCTAGGCTGCTTGCTTGAGGATCGCGAGACAGTGAGGCACTCATGGGCCATGGCGCGGCTGCATCACCGAATTCTGTTCAGAATCGTAGAGGATCTGTGCATCCATCCAGCGGCGCTGTTCTTTCGTGCAACAGATCGAATGCTAGCTACTAGTGTTCTTTGTCTCTTTTTTATCTACGAGAATCACCGTGCACGACAGTGGGCATCTTCCATCGCAGTGGCGCCATCGACGCCCTTGCTCAGCTGTACCTCTCCGGAGACGACGTGTTCCTAATTCTCTACACCGCCGCCGCGACAGAGAACGACATCAATGTGAAGGTGCGGACGGCGCCGGTGCTCTTGGAGTTGCGCGATCGAGCCAGCAGACCGACTGGCTCTATGCTGACCTTGGACGCACGCTTGCAGATGTGATCACCGACCCCAAATGGATTGGAACCCGGCGTGCTGGCTTGACAGAACTGGTTACCAAGCAGCTGACCCGAGTTGGTCGTCATGGAACACATCACGGGAGCGTAATAGATGCTGTCGATGGACATGAGGAACCTGGCCAGTTCAGGACCTTGTCGTCGGCGCTACGTCGTCAGCACAGCAGGTACATGGGATGGCCATGATCGACGGTTTCCTGCTGCGGCGAAAGCACGGCGCGTCATCGTGGTCGTGGAGCTGGATGCATGTCCTCGCTGAGCTGGACGCGGCTGATGAGCGGCCAGAGATCCGCGACCAGAGGACGACGGGGTGGTGTCACGTGTCAGGACATGGGCTGGATCACCACCACTGTACCAGCCACAGGCTCGGACGATGCTGCGAACTGTACCGAGCTCGGTCGATGAAAGGTGTGGCAAGAAGTCACCATCCACGCCTCCCGAGGCTGCCGCCCGCAAGGCTCGGCCCGTCGTCAACCACGTGGGCATGTTCCATCGTAGTGGCGCCATTGACATTCTTGCTCAGCTGTAGCTCTCCGGAGACGATGTATGTTACTAATCTTTACCAATCCTATAATTATTATTGTGAGGTTGTCATCCACCCATCCACCTTATTCCGTTGTCACCCTGTATGTCGTCCGATCTATATCCACGATCAAAATTTTGGCACCGACATGTGGGCTCACAGCACTCACCCGTCCGGCCTCCACTCCTGCGGCGCCT